>OY747709.1:51042399-51657399 GCA_963556495.2 Valencia hispanica | reverse complement strand
AAAAAAGCAGAGGGGGGGATATCTTTTTAAAAACTTGTTATTCATGAAAATAACGACAGGTTTGTGTATGCAGGCTCCAGGGCATCTTGCACATGCGTTTACCCTTTCAAAACTGACAGAAAAATGTGAAAAACAAAATCATTGTTGACATAAAAAAATTAAGATAAGATCAAATATATTAAGATGATTAAAATTAAAGATAAGAATTCACTTGACTTATCCTGTCATAGCAGGTGAGATTATTTTTCCCCGTGGCAGCATCAGCAGCACCTTGTCCGGGCGGACAACCCTTTTCTCAGACCCACAACTCTGCTTATTTTTCTGTTGGGAAAAAAGTTCACATCTGGAACCCAGCCGGGGTCAGGTGCAGAAATACCTTTCAGACCTTTTCATGTCAACTCTAGCACTCTAGCACTAGTATGTTTTCAGTCTTGACTTGGTCACGCCCTGTCTTGGTCTCGACTTGACTGTCTTGGTCTTGGATTAAGCGGTCTTGACTACATCGCTATCATATAGTCAGGAAGCCTGGCAGCGAGACGTTGGAGTCGGGGATATGATCCTGCAGCCGCGTCTCAGTGAAAAACATAATAGAGCACTCCTGATACTCTGGCTGAGCTTGGAGTTCCTCCATCTTGTTAGCCAGCAATCTCACATTGTCCATTATGATAGATAGAAGGTATGTTTTAAACTTCCTCCTTCTCTCTTTCCCCCTTGCTCCTGTTCTCCATCCACGACACCTTCTTTTCAACTAATCTGGGACTTGTGGCTCCAGTTGAGATATTATTCAGCTTTTGCGATGTTATTCAGCCGTTCTCAGCTGTAAACCATCTTGTTGCCATGGTTATGCATCATAACAAGTAACTAAAAATAAAAAAGGAATCACCAAAAATCTTTCCAAATGCACAGCATAAAAAACGGAGAGAACAATTGCCCAAAACAAGCAATCTTCCTTCCAGAAACAGAGGAACCAAAGCTCAGAAAGAAGGAAAAAAATCTGAGAGCTACTCCAACATAATGCCACCGTGAGCAGTACAATGCGAAAAGTCTTCACGAGACACGAACAACTAGGTGTCAGGAACAAACTTCCAGAAAACTGCAAAACTGCTGAAACACTTAATTATAACAACTGGAACATCATAAACTGTAGTTGGTTTTTCCACCTAACCTTGATTTCCCTTTCCCTCTGCCAAGGAGGTTGCTGGATGTTTTTGCCAGGGGTTGTCTATTAGTTGGCAACACAACTCAAAAATGTATAAATGGATTTTGATGAAATATTCAGCAAATGTCAGCAATAGGACCAGGAACAAGTGATAAACCCCACCATCTGGGGGAGGGGGCCTGAGCTGCCTTCTGCACTCTCAGAGTGCTTATCAGTTTGCTTGTTTTGTTATTTTATTCTCCTTCTAATCTCCAAAAGAACTTCGACTTGCCATTGCTGAAAATGGGCTTTACAAATAAGCCTGCCTTACCTAAAAGTGTCTTGATGGGAAGTCTTTCATTGACGTTGGTCCTCATACTAATGGTAGTCTGAGGCAACAAAAAGATACAATGCTCCTTCACAAAAGACTGACATGCTGAGGTGCTTCGCAGGTCGGCCAAAAATAACCCAGGGTCAGAGCCCTACGTGTCAGGTTGCAGCACACATGGGATTCTTCATCAGTGTAAGGTTGTGACTGCTGCACCTGCTGTGCTAATAGAATTCACCAACGAGCGTCACTCCAGAGTTTGTTTCAAGGCTCAGATTTATTCATCCATCAAAACCCGCATTACACTGAGGCTAGTAAGTCAAGACGCACTCTTTAAAGCAAAACAGGCTGACTTAAAAATGGCTTAATATATTTTTTTATTAATTCAGGTCTGAGGTCGTGTTTAGGAAGGCATTCCTACCCACATGAAGCAAATTATGTGATAATAATCTCTGAATGACTTGGCAAGGGTGTGATCTTCCGTAGGTTTCTTTTTTGTGTGTGATGTCTCCTATCTGTATGGATTATCGAACATTTAGCAGTTTATACGTTCTGTACAACAGAAAGCCATTACAAAAGCAGACTCGAGATAAAGGTACATCTGAAAAATGCTGAATATCATCAAAAAGGTCATTTATTTCAGTAATTCAATTCAAAAAGTGAAAATTATTGATTATAATTAATAGCAGATTAATTACACACAAAGTTAAATATGTCAACGGTTTATCCGGAATTGCGCCGCTCAAGGTGGCAGCATGTTGGAGTAGCTCTGTTACATTGGTTCATATTTTTTTTAACTTTAATTCTTCCATTTCTGGTAGAAACATTGTTCTACAACTGTTCTCTCTGGTTTTGAATGCTGTGCAGCTGGAAGGATTTTTGCTGATACTTTTTATTTTTGGACATTTGTTATGATGCATAACCATGGTAACAAGGTGGTTTACAACTGGCAGCAGCTGATTAACATCACAAAAGCTCAAATAATACCTCAACTACAGCCACAAAAGCCTGATGAGTTGAAAAGAAGACGCCATAGATCCAGAGCATCCTCTACATCAGACTGTCATACAACTACAGAGCGTCTTCAGTCAGAGGCTTCTTCAGATCTGCAGCGCGCTACAGGAGATCATCCCTACCCACAGCCATCAGCATCTACAACAAATCTTTGAAGGAACTTGGATAATGAGTTACAACAACATTTAATTTCCCTTTGGGATTAATAAAGTAATTTTGAATTTGAATTGAATTGTCATTCTTTGTTATGATCATGGCTTACACTTCATAAAACCCCAAAATTATGTTTCTCAGAAAAATAACATTAGATCAGACCAATATAAAGTGATTTTTAAATATAAAAAAGATCCTGACTCTTTTATGGCCTACATAAAATGTGTTAGAGTGCTTACATGAAACTTGTTCAATGGACATTGTTTTTCACAGAGTGCTGTATACAAACATTAATGGAAAGTTAAGTAAAAGGAAAACGATGGACAATGGGGATATGTACATATGGGTTTCACTTCTTTGATTGGGTCATTGAAGTGAGATCTTTATAAGATAATCAGACTTCCCAATGTTCCACATTCCTTATTTTGACACTGATTAAACCAAGTGGCAAAACTGTCATGGTGTCATGGGGGTTGATACGGATGCCACTATATTAACCACCCAGACCACTCAAGTTTTCCGACTCTAGTCTACTAATCATTAGTGATGTGTCCTTCGAGGTGTGCGTCAAGTAATTGATGATTTTTGTGAAGCTCGTATCGAGGCTTGTGTTGATTATGTATGTAGTGATGATCGAGGCCTCGCTTGCCGGCCATAGCAACACAACTGATTCATTAACCAGGTTGCTGGTTTGCTTGTAAATTGAAACTTAAGAGGCAGCAAAGCCGCTGCTGTTTCCCTGTCACATTTTGTTGTCTTAGGATTGTATTGCGTATGTGTTTGGAATCTATTTGAGTGTCTTTTCTGTGATGGAAGTAAAGAGGAGTTTTTCCTATGTCTTGTTACATTTTGAAAAGCTCCCCTGATGATGTTAGGTTCCTCTTTTACTTTTGTACCAGACATTGTATCATAAGGACAGATTAAGACAATATTCAACCCATTTTCAGAATTTATATAAAGCCATCACAAACATCATTACTATATTAATGGGCAGCCTAAGTCACGTCCATGTACTTCCGCCTGGGATCCCCTACTGTCAAAAAAAATTAATGAGAGTCAATGGAGCAATAAAAGTTATTTTCTGATCCTGTTTAAAATGTTCCATGGATTTAACATATCATGTCCTTTTTAAATTTTAATAGGACGAAAAATTGGAGCTTTAAATGTGGAGAAAACCCCTGTAAATCTGGCCATGTGGAAAGTGGCAGCTATGCTGGGGGACAACTAGTCGGTTGAGTGAGAGCCAGCATGCGGGACGAGATCGACAAGGTCTCTGTGAGTAGTTCAAGTGTTAGCTAATGCTAGCTAAAGTGACATCATATATGGAACCTTCGATTTGTAGTCATTTTAATTTTTTACAAGCAAATAAATGACAAATCACATGAGAAACACAGTTGAAATGCACATAATTAGTTATCATTTAAATTGAGGTACAGCATATGCGTGATTCAAGGTCGTAAGGCAAAGAGGACCAGAAAATAACTTTTATTGCTCTATTGACTTCCATTCTTTTCTTTGGGGGGTCAGAGGACCCATGGGCCGACCAGAAGGGGAGGAGACTTATGGGGCGTTCACACCGGTCAGCGCGTCCACGTGTCAAATCGCTCAAACGGACGAAAGTCAACGCTTTAAAATTAAAACCCAGCTGCTTGCACACTTTGTAGTCTGTGTCGGCGCGTCAGCGCGTCACGTCCGGTAGTTGCCCTAACCGGATTTGGCTAGCGTTAGCTAACATAACAAGAAAGTTAAAAGAAAATATTTAACTGCTTACCTGCCACTCCAGTATCCTTCGATATCTTCCTCCAAATAAATCCGATCTCTTCCTGTCTTCATAAAAAGACGAAGACGGGTCATACAATTCACGAAAATTACAGACAGCGACGATTAGTTGATCCTCCATTTTGAATGAATGACTTGCTGATCCACGTCAGTACAAAAAGTCCCTCTGATTGGTTGACGCCCCGCGTTTGCTGCCCCAAAGTTCAGTTTTCCCAACTTCACGCAGCCGCTGCTCCGACGGTCCGTCAACGCGTCCGAGCAGCAGCTGGGTGGACGCGCTGATGCCAGCTGCGCCGACGTGAGCAACTTGCTGCGGGGCAGCTTGACGCCCACTTGACGCGTAGGTACCATAGACTTGCATGCAATCTAGCTGCCCTGCTGCCTGGACGCGCTGACCGGTGTTAACGCCCCATTAGGCTCCCTATTCAGTTTAAAGCTTTACACGCCACATGATATTATAATCACTGTGCCTGTTTTACTTGTATTGCCCAACTGATGGCACAGTAGAGCAAACGAAACACCACAAAGCGTCGGCTCATGAGTCGACCCATTGGATGGAAAGCTTCAGTGCACCACGAGGCTTGGTCTCGCCATCAAAGTCATTATTCAAATGTTTGTCACTGACCCGATGACTGCTGGACATGGGCACCAGTCCCTTGCACCCCAGCAGGATTAATCAGGTATGGGATGGATAGATGGATGGCTAATCCAAGGTAGTCGACATTTCCTTAAAAATGCTTAATTATCAACTGATACTCCCAATGATATCAGCTGAGGATCAGAGTATCAGCTGATACTCCCCATCCAGTTTTCAGAACTGAGGAAGCCTCTTGGAGAGACAAAACGTATTCAAGACAACAAGAAAAGTCCAGTTGCCTTCATTTAAACACTCAAAAATATCATGTCCTGGATGACTGAGAATCTACATCAATGTATTTACTCCCTTAAACATTTCCTCCGTTTTTGCTCTTCTGCCACGTTTAAATATTTCGGATGATCCATTTAGCAGTTTTTCAAAAAAATATTTCATTCAATAAAAGAAGAGCTGTCCGAACAGATGGATGACTTTATGCGAATAAGTAATTTCCTTGATGGTTGCCATCAAAATCATAAAACTCCCACTGAGACTTTTACATCCCTGTGGAGGAATGTTGGCCCATTGTATTTTTGCAGAATTAGTTTAATTCAGCTACACGGGAGGGTTTTTTTCCAACTACGAACAGTCTGCATAATGACACCCAACAGCACTCGAATCAGAATTAAATTCTGACTTTGACTAGGCCATCATAACCAAATTTTTTCCCCAGCGTAAACCAGGTGTGTTGAGCTTGAGGTCACAAACTGATGGTTGGATATTCTCCGTCTGGATTGTCTGCTAAAGTGTAGAACTCATGGTTCGATCAGCACCAGGAATTGAAGCAGCAAAGCAGTCCCAGACCATCACACTACCCCTAACGTAGGAAAGGCTGTGATAGTTTCTCGCTAGATGTACAGCGGTGGGGGTCACCTTCCAGATAATTTCCGTTTAACTCGTCTTTGTATCATTTGAGGTCAGAAGTGGTTCTAGCTCTGGAGGCCATTTTTGCACAATTTCTTCCTTATTGTTAAATAATGATCTCTGAGCTTAAGTGAGGGAAATGAGGTCTGCAGCGTACTAGATGTTATTCTGGATTCTTCTGTGGCCTGATGAAAACCATCCGTCCGTTTTCTTCATTACAAATACAAGTACAAATACAGGCCATTCTTTACATTTTGCTGTCAGAAATCTTGTTCTCTACAAGCTGTGCCTTATTGCGATGTTACAATAAGCCAAATTTGCATATAACTGCCCCTCACCTGTCAAACTCCACCCACCAACTGCTAATTTGCATAAAAGGGACAGAGCCCTCTAAACAGCTTATTCTGAAAGGAACTGAAATTATCAAGAACTGGGCAGGTGAGATCACATTATGTGAGGGTGATTTTGTGCAAAGAACTTAAAGCAACACTAAGTAAGTTTTGCTCTTGGGGTCCCCCTACAGTTGGGAAAAAGGTATTGTTTTCTACTACTGTCGTAAAATCTGTTATGGTTACACCAGGGGATTCACGTGCATTGACAAGCCATACCGTCTAACGTTACAGATTTTGACATCTTGGGCAGCCTTCGTTGCGTGTCAAATGTCTTCATCCCAGGTACATTTTCTATATTTCAGCATGTCATATGTACGGCAGCGTGGAGCAGTCAGTCATATAAAAAAGGAATTATACGTGAAACTATCACGTTATAACGAGATAGTTTCACGTTTTTACAATAAACTATCATGTTATAACTTGATACGGTCTAATTTCTTTTTTATATGGCTGACAGGACTACGCCGGCACACATATGAATACAATTTCATGTTGTTGTTTTTTTCTTCAAACGCCAAAAGTTTTACATAATGGATAAGCTAATTCTTGAGTTTTTCACTCTCCCATTTTTGCTTCCTAGTCTCCTCCGACAAAAACTTAGCTTTTTTCGTTTTTGTTTCTGCTTCAGCCATTACAAAAACATTCAAAAATGGTAGCAGCCAGCAAACAAATTGGCTCATGTGGGGGGTGGAAGTGAGGTATGCCGTAAAGCAGCAGTCGAATCTTGTAGTTCTTTTTGTGCACAGGTTGCTACCCGCACCCCAAAGTTACGTAGTGCCAGTAAAAGCGATACAGACCCCGTCAGGCTATGGCATGCGTGTAATTCAACATATTGTAAGTCGATGTACCATCACAAGAGTTTAGGAAATATATTATGAAAGTTGAAAAACTACTTAGTGTTACTTTAATTAACATGTTTTGTCCAGACAATAGACCTATCGTGATTAAAAAGAGGCATAACATGTCCCCTTTAAATATTTCTAGCCAAATGATATGAGGTGAAGTGGTGCTGGCACGTAAAAAAACCCTGCAGCTTCAACATAAACTGCTCTGAATTACTTGAGAATATTTATTTATTTATTTCAACTTCTGTCAGTTGATAAAAAACGTTTGCTGCGTCAGCAGCAGCTTGTTCCGGCACTGTTGCTGGGTTCTGGCTCCTGTTCTGGGCGAATATAATCTTCAGCTTTGAGCGGCAGTGGATCCAAACTGGACTTAATAGTCTGAGTCTGACCACTGAAGGAGGAGCAGCTGCTCTCTGTCTCTCTCCAGATCCGTTCACTTTATTTTATTTTCTGTTTGCTTTTCTTGTTTTCTTTTCTTAACCTTTTCTTAGTTACTTTATCTACCAAGCCCCTGGAGTTACTGTATTGGACCGGATCTCTTTTTGGATTACTTTTTTATGGACTTATCAACATGGCTTTTTGCTCAGCTGAGGATTTTGAAAAACTGCTCCACAGAATTGAGGGCATGGAAACGAAGCTACGCCGTCTGGAAATAAATTTTGATCTCCACGCTGATTATGGAAACGACACAACTTTACCGTTGAATACACACAGGGAACAGCTTATCAGCCCGGTGTTACATCGGTCTAACTGTGTCACAGAGACTTCCTCAGCCAACAGACGCCTTAGTGGTAGAACTCCGCACTCTAATGAAGACTGGCCAGCATTAAAACGCACGGAATCATCAACCCCAGCCTGTTCTCCGAGGAAGAAAAAACAAAAGAAACTCCGGCACAGAGAAAGCTCTGAACCCAGACCTGCTGCTTCTGCTAAAAGTAAACAAAAGAGGTTTCAGCCAAAAACAAGAGATATTTCTCCACTTTGAATCCTGCTGAAAAACAGATTCGCAGCCTTGAGTTCCCCGAAAGATGACGGAGCCCCTGGGACCAGTCAAAGCCACCAGGAGAAACCCATCCGCATCAAACGGACACATAACAAAGTAAGAGCCCCCCCAGCAAAGATTATCATACAAGACGGATCAATTAATGGAATTGAGGCTTTTTGTAGCAAGAACACCAGAGTTTATAGCTGCTACAAAAATACAGTGAGAGAAATATCAGAAAAAATCCAGAACATCTTGGACCAACATCCTGCTTTGGAAAAGCTTGTCATTCACGCTGGATCAGCAGATATCGCGATGAGACAATCAGAGATTCTGAAGAGAAACTTTTCTGATCTCCTACAGAGACTTGATGCACTAAATGTAAACATCCTCATCAGCGGACCAGTCCCTGAAGGGAATGATGAAAGATTTAGCAGACTCCGAAAAAAAAACACTTGCTCCCAAAAGCTGACCTTGAGGCGCCCATGGATATCAGAGAACAAAAACAGCAATTCATGATGACACCACAGGACCAAACAGATAAACAACCATCAGAGATTAAGTCTTCATCTTCCTGTGACTCAGCCACATCAAATGAGTCTCCATTTAGAAACTTTACAGACAGACTGAACGAGCAAATCAAGTTTGGGATACAATTAACACCTAAACTTAGACTACACCAAACCCCTGGGACTAGTGTCCATAAGCCTGGGAGCTTCCCCCCACTGATTATTACAGATATCTGATATTTGAGGGAACCGGGCAGTAAATCTACCCCTACTGTCTCCCAGAACTCGCCCGGCACCCCTGAATTTAGCATACCAGCAATTATCAACAGCAGGAAACATAAACCGTTAATCACACGCTCTCAAACTAAATCTCATATTGATAACCTGTCAGAAGGTTCAGCTGCCCATCATCACAATACTTAAGTTAGCTTTATTAAACATTAGATCTCTATCCGGGAAGTCTTTTCTTATCAATGACTACATCACTGAGCATAATTTACACGCCCTTTTTTTATCAGAAACTTGGCTAGATGAAAATAACAAAACAACTGCATAAATAGAATCTACTCCTCCAAATTACAATGTCTTAAGCGAGAGCAGAAAGCACAGACGAGGTGGAGGTGTAGCCACCATCTTTCACAACTCAATGAACTTTAAAAAGGTAACCCTGGGCACGTTTGATTCTTTTGAATACCTAGCCACCCAGATAAATGAGCCTAACAAAGCTTTATTTCTAAGTTTATGTAAACCACCAAAACTTAAGTCTAACTTCTTTAATGATTTCAATGACCTTCTTTCTGTAATATGTATCGACTATGACCAACTAATCCTTGTGGGGGATTTTAACATCCACACCGACAACCCCCAAGATAGACAAGCAAAAACATTAGATGATACTCTCCACAGCTTCGGCCTGACCCAGCATGTCAAACAACCAACACACAATAAAGGACACACTCTGGACTTAATTATCAGCAAAGGATTAAATATTTCCAACATCTCGGTAATTAATATTGCATTATCTGACCATTTCTGTATTTTCTTTGAAAGTACCATCTCTGCTAAATTATCCAGCCACAGTAAGACCACTATAAAAAAGCGTTTTCATGGGGACAGTTCTGTAGAAACCTTTAAACGTATTTATCCTTCCACCACATCCCCCTCATCTCCCAACTCAAACTCAGTAAATAAGTTGGTAGATAATTTCCTTGCGAAAATCTCAGACATCATGGATTCCATTGCTCCAACTAAAGTGAAAGTAGTCTCAGGTAGAAAAAAGTCTCCGTGGACAAGTAATCCACTGGTATGTAGTGAAAAAAGAGAGTGTTGATGAGCCGAGAGAAAATGGCGGAAAACTCGACTCCAGGTTCACTGTGAGATCTACAAAGAGAGACTAAATAGATATCAGCTAACTATAAAAGATGCCAGGGAATCGTTCTTTTCTGAAATCATCAACAGAAACATTAATAATGCACGGACTCTATTTGTAACAGTGGAAAGACTAACTAATCCTCCAGTGACAGTAGCCCCTGAACTAAACTCTACCAGGGCCTGCAATGAATTTGCCAGCTTTTTCACTGAAAAGATTCGAACAATTAGACGGTCAATCTGTACCTCAATATTGAACCCACAACCAGTGCCATCCCCAATCAACAACAATGTAGAGAAAATGTCTGAATTCCACGAATTAAACCAGAACAGCCTTGAAAAAAATCATTATCCAATTAAGCTCCTCCTCCTGCTGTCTTGATATCCTACCCACAGCTTTTCTAAAGAAAGTTCTTCCTGTTATTGGTTCTGATCTTGTTCAAATAGTGAACTCATCCCTCCTGTCAGGTGTCTTCCCCCAGGCTTTAAAAACCGCAGTTATTAAACCACTGCTAAAGAAGAAAAATCTGGACAACACGTTAATGCAGAACTACAGGCCGATCTCTAATCTTCCATTCATCAGTAAGATTATTGAAAAAGCTGTGTTTCAGCAGTTAAATGGCTTCATAACAATGACCAACCGTTTTTATGTTTTTCAGTCTGGTTTCCGTGCTCACCACAGCACCGAGACTGTCCTAGTCAAAGTATTCAATGACATCCGAATAAATACAGACTGTGGTAGAACCACAGTGCTGGTTCTGTTGGACCTCAGTGCAGCATTTGACACTGTTGATCATGATATTTTATTGGAACGACTGGAGAGCTGGGTCGGACTCTCTGGTACAATACTTGGCTGGTTTAAGTCTTACCTAAAGAACAGGGACTTCTATGTTTCAATAGGAAAGTTTTCATCAGAACGAACAGAAATCACACGTGGGGTGCCCCAGGGCTCCATCCTGGGGCCCCTCTTATTTAATATCTACATGCTCCCACTAGGCAAGATTATAGCAACCAATAACATTAGCTACCATAACTACGCGGATGACACTCAGCTCTACATTACAATGTCACCAGGTGACTCTGAACCCATTCAAACCCTAAATCAATGCATTGACCAAATCAATGGATGGATGTGCCATAACTTTCTCCAGCTGAATAGAAACAAAACTGAAGTGATTATTTTTGGACCCAAGGAGGAACGATCAAGAGTCAGCACACAGCTTTAAATAATACAGCTAGAAACTACTGATCAGGCCAGAAATCTAGGTGTAGTAATGGACTCAGACCTGAACCTCCAGGGTCACATAAAGGCAATAACAAGGTCAGCCTTCTATCACCTGAAGAACATTTCTAGGATTAAAGGACTGATGTTGCAACACAACCTAGAAAATCTCATCCATGCGTTTATCTTTAGTCTGATTGATTACGGCAACAACATATTCACAGGTCTGGCTAAAAAGTCAATCAGACAGCTGCAGCTGATCCAGAACGCTGCTGCTCGCGTTCTCACTAGAACCAGGAAAGTAGAGCACATCACCCCAGTTCTAAAGTCCCTACACTGGCTCCCTGTAGCTCAGAGAATAGACTTCAAAATACTCCTACTAGTTTATAAATCATTACATTGCTTAGCACCAAAATATGTTCAAGACCTGTTGTCACGGTACCAACCACCAAGACCACTCAGGTCCTCCAACTCTAGCCTACTAAACATCCCTAGACTCAGAACTAAACATGGAGAAGCAGCTTTCAGTTTCTATGCTCCCCTTATCTGGAACAGACTTCCTGACGAGTGTAGAGCTGCTGAAACTCTGAACTGCTTTAAATCGAGACTAAAAACCATCTGTTTAGAATTGCCTTCGAGTAAATGCTTGATGTCAAATGTATGAAATGTGTTCATGCTCTCTTGCTTTTTTTTTTATCTTTCTCTTGCTTTATTGTGTATCATGTGTAATGTGTGTTTCTTTTATGTGTTTTTTTTAATCACCAAATCATGTAAAGCACCTTGAATTACCCTGCTGTTGAAAGTGTGCTATACAAATAAAATTGACTTGCCTTTCCTTGCCTTAATAGACAAAATCTCTTCCACCAGCCTCCTGAAACACAGCAGACTTACAAAACAAGGTCTCAAGAGCTTGGAAGCGGTCAGATGTTTAAAACCTTCAGTGTCTCTGACATAAAGGAAGACAGAGGAGAAGGAAGAAACAAAGAAGGATAGAAGAAAAGACAACAAAGGAAGCTAATAATCCATCCATGTGATGAAGACACAAAGAAGCTAATAAGATAAAGGAAGGAAGAAAGAAAAGGGGGAGCGAGGCAGATCATTAAGAAGGAAGAAAGGACAGACACAAGAAAAGGAAGAAACGAAGGATGAAAAAAATAGAAGTTGGGGCAGAGGACCGACGAATGAACACAGCATTTAGAAGATGGAAGAACTTCTGAAAATGCAAATCTTTTTCCATAATTCCATTTTCTTTTTTCTTTTTTTAAACGTGTCCTGTCTGGCAGTGTGGAGCTCAGAATTGGTGTCTAAGTACCAAGTAGAAGCCCAACAGATTTACTTTCACAAGCGGGGCACTACAGCTTTTGCTGCAGTACACCACTTGATATATGTGTGAGAAATCTTTATTATGAATTGCTGTGGGTTTTATTTCCTGATGTTTTAGGACACGGAGACAGAAAATAAAGGGAAGAAAGAAAGAAGATGAAGAATAGAGGTAGGAAACAAAAAGTCAAGAGAGAGGGAGAGTTGAAAACACAAGAGACATTCCGTTTTCTCTTCCCATACTCATTCAGACGATGAAAAAACTGAAATTAAATTCCATACTTTTCTATTCCTATCCAGATAGGAACCTTGTAGATTGGATCTGTTTGTCTTGTAAAGTACTAGAGATTTTTTTTTATTTTTATTTCTTTAATTGGTACACCAGGATCAAACTGGATTAAATTGAATTCAAAACATCTCCAACCCGCTCTTGCTTGCATTGGTAAGTGCAAGGAGAATTGAAGAAGCTCAGAGGCTTTTTTGTTCATTTTAAAGAAGAAAATCTTTCATACCTTCTTTTGAGTGTCTAGGAATCATTATAGGTGACTATTTTATATGTCGTGCCCATGTATTTGTATCTGCAGATTTATGCAGATGGACCCCCCCATCAGATTGGTGGTAGATATGTGTGTAAGTCCTAGTAGTGGCCAAGTTGCACAATGTAAGCTCTGGATGTGCCGTGTTACCTCATAGCCTCTCTTATGTTCTTGTTGTCCTTTACTGAAGTTTCCATCTATGTGATGAAGCCATTGGCCTTACAGAACCTCTGTATACTTTCTACTGTGACAGCCCACTGAGAAAGATCACACTGTGGGAGAGCAGAGAGACCAGAAAGCATAAAAAGACACAAGATTGTCAGGAGTCATTTTAAACTATATGACAGTAATGGCCCTTTGAAAAGACAAAATGTCCTTTCACTCTCAGAATGTGCTGCATATGCAGCTCTCTTCAGGGGGCATCACAGAAGATCTTTTCCCTCCATCTAACTGGATAATCCTCTGTCATACCTTCTGGATATAGTTTCATACATGAACCTTCTCTGTGGTCTTCCACATTTCCACCTTCGTTGCAACTCCACATTCATCATTTTTGGGGGAGTTTGTGGCTTCCTGAGAAGAGTGGTTGTCTTGCAATCACAAAGTTGTAGGTCTGATTCTGATACAAAAAAAGATTTAAAACTTCGGCGCTGACCTGAAACAAAATACACTCACCATATCTAACATCGCCAAAGCAGTTGAGTTTAACAGCGCAGAAATTCAAGATTGTAAAGCGAAAAGTAAGCAGATGGAAAAACAAATAACTCAGCTGTGAGTAATGAATGAAACCCTAACCAAAAAAATGGAAAACTTGGAAAACAAAGCTTCAAACCTTGACCGATACAAAGAAAGTGGAACCTACGGCTCAAAGGGTTAAAAGAGGACAAAGAAGAAGACACAAGACAAACTGTAATGAACATTATTGAGAAGATTCAACCCAGCTGGAAGGAGAAAGTTGAAATCATCCTGTACTCTGTTCACCGCATCGGCCCAAAAAACTCCAACCACTCAAGACAAATCGTCATACAATTCACCAACCGTGTCTACAGAGATGAACTTTGGAAATCCACAAAACAACACCCCACCTGCAGAGAGCTCAACATCCGATTTGCAGAAGACCTCACAAAGGAGGATCGTGAAGCACGTCTTGCTGTATGACCTAAAGTCGAACAAGCAAGAAAAGCCGGGCTGAAAACTACTTTTAAAGGCCCATACGCCTTCATCAATGGACAACGAGTTACACCCTAACCACATTTAACATAATCATATGTAGGGCTGGGCGATAATTCGATAGCAATATATATCGATCGATAGACGATAGAAAAAAAAAGGGGTCAATAAAAAAGTTTGATAGAAAAAAAAGGTTTTCCCTCATTTTTTCATTATAGCCTCTCAGGTAGCTTAATACAACAATTATTACTTACTCCAAACAAATCATTACCGCTGATAGGCAGCTCTGTCAGCCACCCCTCTCTCCTTTCAAACCACAAAAAGGATGAAATGATTTGACCTGACAGAATTTTTTGATAGTCCCTAAGCGAACCATCGCCACTAAAACCTAGCAATAATAATCCAAATAAAATACTATGATCCGTTGTCTCAAGCAGGACTCCCCTCTCCCGGCTCGCTGCGAATCCGTTACAGAGAGACAGAGGAAACTCACCCAGGTCGCTGCTAACAACACCTGTGGCTTTTAAAACGTCCCCCTCGGTTCTGCCCCCGGTCCTCAGAAGCGAAAAACGCTTTAAAAAACACAACAGGGTTGGATAGGCCAGCCGGCTGAAATGAATTAGAATAAGGCCCCGTTTACACGAAGGAAAAACTCAGATATTTCCCTGCGGTTTGGCCTCTCATTTACACGAAAACCCCGTTTTTATCACAGAAAACGATTATTTCTAAAAACTCCGGCCAAAGCGGAGATTTGCATTTTCTTTGTTTTAAGTGTTTGCATGTGGACAGAAATAACTGGAGATTTTGCTCCGCAACGTCACTTCCCGGGACAGAAATGCTCCGACATCACTTGTGCTGTCTGTGTTTACACTCAGAAACAGCATTTATGCCCTCAGAGACGTGTTGGCATCATCGATTGCTAGCTTTTTACAAGCTCATGTAGAAGTTAGAGGTTAGAACCATTTACTGTATATGGTTAGAACATAGACAGTTACTCTGAGTGGATAGGATTAGGGGGAACTACTGCCCCCTACAGGTTTGGCAGGTCTATGAATGTGCTAAACAACACTTATGCGGTTAGGTGTGGACGGAGATTTGTTTTAAAACGAGGTGGTGAAAATATTCGTTTTAAAAAAAAATGGCTACGTGTGCACATAGCCTAAGCTTTATTGACAAACTAAACCAAAGGTTTCAGCCATTAATATAACGTGTCATAAAATGTTTAAAAGATTAAAATGCATCAGAATCAGAATCAGAAAGGGTTTTATTGCCAAATGTTGGGCAGGTTTACAACATTAGGAAATTGCTGCGGTACTTTGTGCAAACATACTAGAACAAACAGACAAACACTTAAGTAAAAATATAATATGCTAAACAGATTGATATATACATGAGTGCAGGTAACGATCGGTGCAAATCAGACAGGTGCTAAAAACCACAATATGGGTCATGTAACTGAGCGGGTGGTGGGAACAGTCTTAGGGTTATTGTTCATGAGTCCAACAGCAGAGGGGAAGAAACGGTTTTTATGGCGAGAGGTTCCGGTCCGAATGGACCGGAACCTCCTGCCTGAGGGGAGCAGGTCCAACAGTCTGTGTCCAGGGTGAGAAGGGTCGGCTGTGATCCGACCTGCATGCCCAAGTGTCCTGGAGGTGTGCAGGTCCTGCAGAGATGGGAGTCTGCAGCCAATCAGCTTCTCAGCAGAGCCCACAACACGCTGCAGTCCCTGTTTGTCCCCGATGGTGGCGCCAGCAAACCACACGGTGATGAAGGAGGTGAGGATGGACTCCATGATTGCAGAGTAGAACTGCATCATCATCCGTGTTGGCAGGTTGAATTTCTTCAGCTGCCTCAGGAAGTACATCCTCTGCTGGGCCTTCTTTATGACGGAGGTGATGGTGGGCTCCCACTTGAGGTCCTGGGTGATGGTGGTACCCAGGAAGCAGAATGAGTCCACAGTGGTGATGGGGGTGTCAGTCAAGACAAGCCTTTAATTTAAATTACTAACAATTAAAAAATATAAAATATAATGGTTAATAATATGACTCTTCTTTGTATTTACTGATGTTACTCAGGTCTGTTGATTTGTTTCTGTCTCTTACAAACTTATTCATGATAAAAAGAGGTGTTTGAAAAATGAATTAATTTAATTCTTAGTTAAAATTAGTTCATTGAAGAATAACAAAATGACCGGGGAGGCACTTAAAATATATTTTTTACGTTTTGTGATATTTATCAATAATTAGTGATATCGATCAATATGACTATTCCCTTTATCGATATGCTCTTTTTTTATATCGCCCAGCCCTAATCATATGTTAGTGAATATGGGCACACATGTATATTTATATATGTGTGTAGATGTATGAAGATCAGTTCCACAGATTGTTTTAATGTGAGTTAAGTCACTTAATATTAAACGAAAAACAACACCTGTAATATAAATAAATCCAAAAAATTAATCTGTTCTGTGCTGCTTCAGGTCTGAATTTAAATTCAAAAAATGTTTACTTTTTGCCATTCATGACACACCTTTAAAATAAATATATGATATTCCTATTAAATCTAAGATAAAATACCTAGGAGTATCCATAACCAAAACCCCCAAACTTAACTCAGTCTTAAACTTTGAAAATAAACTTAAAGAAGGAAATTCTAAACTCAACCTCTGTCTCCAACGAGATCTTTCAATTCTGGGTCGTATATATCTCACCAAAATGGAGTGTTTATGGAGATTAGTCTATCCAACCTGTAGCCTCGCTATACCAAATAGCATAATCAAAAAGATCAATCAAACCAACTTTAACTTTATTTGGAGAAACAAACCGCACTACCTTAAAAAAGATCATATGACTAAGGAAATAAAAGAGGGAGGCTTAAAGGTTATTGACTTCGAATGTCTTAATGGTACCTTAAAGAGGAAGTGGTTAAAATTCTGGTTAAAACACCCACAATCCTTTTGGTATGCTATCCCCAACTATCTCTTTGATAAAATTGGCGGCTTAAAAATTCTTCTCCTTACAGATTTCAATATAAATAAACTCCCCATTAAACTTTCAGAGTTCCATAAACAAATTTTATTGTATTGGAAAAAAAAAATAACTTGACTGGGCGGACTTATTCGTTGCCATAGTATATGACGGGCGTAAAATGTCTTATTCATGCAGAGATTACGCACAGTGCGTACCAGTAACATACTGTTTCAGCACCGTGTCCAAACACCCTTTATGATCAAAATACAACATTGAAGGAAGCCGTGGAGCTTTATATGGTAAGATGAAGTTATGATTCTGATGATATTTTTAATTCAGTGAGGACTACGGCATTTACCCCGGAGATGGCGCATATGACACACTTTTGGCCACCTTTGACCTGTAGTTATAAAAATTTGTGCAGAATATTCATTTTTTGGTTTATTGCTGTCAGATTTGGTGTGGATGAAGGTAATACTTTAGGCTTTAGACCCACTGTGTGTTTTAGGTCCCAACCTATTTTTAAAGCCATTTTTACAGCATGTATTCATATAAAATAAATAATCGGACATAAAAACAATATTTTTCAGTGTATTAAAATTTATATTGCTTGGTAACAATAGCACTCAGAGATATTAACACAGTTCTGGGATACATTTTAGAGTGTTTGCTTTCCAAAGAGACCCCAGCCATGTCTCTACTCAAAATGGATCAAGAACAGCTTCAAGTTAATTTTGGGTATGCGTTTAAAAAAAATGTAGGGCAGAAATTGCAGGAATGATTATTATTTGTTACTGCCTGTTTAATTGCTCCGCATGTTTTACATTATTATTTTTTATCAGTGTTTTACTATTTAATCTTATTACATTTATTTACTGCTTATTTTTATATTTTAATTTTTTATCTTAATCCCCTTTCCAGTGTTTCCTCTATGGGAGCCCTCTGCCCTGGGAGCGGTCGTCGGCTGTAGCTGCCTGGGTGCTCTCCAGGTGGAGCTTGGGTGGAGGTGGGGGTCTTGGCCTTGCCTCCACTGCGCGCCCTGTGTCGGTGCCTCGGCTGCAGCTGTCGATGTACTGCTGCCGGTGCAGATGGCTCCTCTGATGGCGTTTCCTTGCATGGTTCATCTGCACTCAACCCAATGTCCTTTTTTATTGTTGCTTTTAACTGTGTGTGTGCATGGGAGTTGGGTTGGGGGGAGGGGGGTATAACTGATCATGCTTTTAAATCTGTGGGGGAGGGATGGGAATGCGGTTTATTTGGGATCATTTTAATCTGTAAAGCACTTTGTGATGCAATTCTTGTATGAAAAGCGCTTTATAAATAAAGTTTGATTTGATTTGATGTCCTACCCCATCTTACCAGGTGTATGAATGTCTGACGTTTGACAGTGCAACTGTGGGCCTGCTAAAAAGCACTAAAATTTAAAAAAGTTATCAGTATGACTGGAAAAGTGCCACATAAATAAAGTCAGGTTTCCAGTATATTCACTAGCTGTTCTGCACATGCTCAGACCATCTCAGTCTTGCCTTTCTAACTTTGTCTCCAAACTAAACATCTAATATCCTCATTACTAATCCAATCCATTCTTTGGTCATTTTCAGTGGCTACAATCACTCTCTTTACAAGTGTCTCCACCTCACACCATACATCATAGCAGGTCTCATTACTATCAACCTGTGAAGGAGACGAATATAAAAATAACCTCCTACTAACATTAAAACGGCCGGAAAGCTGGGCCAGACTCTCTGTACTTGGCTGGTTTAAGTCTTACCTAAAGAACAGAGACTTCTTTGTTTCAATAGGAAACTGTTCTTCAAAACGAACACAAATTACATGTGGGGTGCCCCAGGGCTCTATCCTTGTGGCCCTCCCATTTAATATCTACACCCTTACGGAAACAAACACATGGCTTTCATATGGGCAAAATCACATTTGATCACATGTGAAAAAACATGTTAAAAATTATGTGAAAAACATGTGACCATCTGTGTTTTGCACACATTTTCAGTGTGAATTTGGTAATAAATGGTATGCTAATACACTGTAAAACCCATGGAAATTCACATATGAACCCAATGAGATAACATGAAAACCACATGTGATACATCTTACTTTCCATATAAAATCTACATGTGAAAAAAATGTGTGAAACCCATGTAAAACAATGACTTATATACATGTGCACCATCTCAAATTTCTCATATAGCTCTTTAATGAAATATGAGGATGATGCTTATTTACCAGTGGTCTAATGATACATCATGCATTGGATAAATGCACTTATTACCTTATTTGCAAGCAGGATGCATGGGATGGAGCCTCCATTGGGCAGCATGGCCTTGTTGTCCAGGTCTTGTTTCCAGTGGTGACAGCTGAGGAAGCTTGATTCGCTCGTTACGTAAAACATCACAACGCAGCCCAGTGCACCTTTATAATACATTCTGGTCATAGATATGAAACGCTCCTGGACTAGAAGGACAGACAGGTACAGGTCACAGTGCCTTGATCACCACATCTTTTCATCCAAACATTCATCCACCTTTCACACTCCTACTCAACTTATGTATGCAGACACAATAGACCGAAAATTATCTTTGAACAAATGTTTCATACCTGCAATATCCCAAAGTTGTACTCTGACTTTTTCTTTGTCGGACCAGTGCAGCAGCTTAACAGAGAAATCCACAAGAGAAGGGAATAAAATCCACGTCAGGAATACAGATTGAGGTAAACAGAACAAAGCTGATTCATAAAGTACCATACAAATTATTTAAAACAGAACGTTAATAAAGATGCATCAATTGTCTTCTGCTTATCCAAAGCTCGGTTGAAAAAGGGAACAGAACCAAGATGGATAACCAAGACGTTCCTGTGCCAGATGGGACACGTAGTTCCCTGTAACAAATTCTGGATCTGCCTTGGGTCTTCTTTATGTGGGATGGGCTTGGAAACTAAAGGGAAACCATCACCTTAAAAAAAACGGTTCTTTGAGCCTCTATATAGCATATGAAACTTTGTTGGGGCTGAAAATAGTATAGGAGCCCTGAATAGTGGCCAAATACAACCCCATAAGAAAGCGTTGAAAGACTGGTTTTTCCCCGCCCACTCATCAACATTAAAATGATAAACGGTAAATGGCGAGTACTTGTATAGCGCTTTGTTTAGTCCTTGAGGACCCTTAAGCGCTTCACACTACATTCAGTCATTCACCCATTTGTGCACACATTCACACACTTATGGTGGCAAGCTACATAAATGAGATGCATGCTGATTGGCAGGTTTACCCTGATGGCTCTGTGATGATAGAGTTAAGGCCTAGTTTATACTTCTCCTTCTCTGGAGGTGAGAAGACATGCAGCACCATTATTCATTGATGTAAAGGCTGTCCGTCACTCACACAAGGACCCACGGAATAGAGCCCAATTATTAAACTATCCATCAAATGCAACTGAAAGTGCACGTCTGTGATTGGTCAGCCCAACATCAGCCCCAGATCATTTCACCAGAATGGTGCTCTATAGTCGATATAATTAGGAGTCAATGCGGCTTTTGGCCACTAGATGCTTTATATTGCAAGATCAGTTTATCTAATCTGGGGTCTCGTTTATAAAACATTGCGTAGAATCCCTACTAAAAGTGTACGTACGACCAAAACAAAAATTTGCGTACGCCAAAAAGATTTCTGATTTATAAAACCATGCCTACGCACAGGTGTAAGCAATTTCCCCTTTATAAATCACAGTCTCCTTGGAAGTTTGCGCATGTGAATTTGGCTCATATCCCGCCCTGAACACGCCCAAATCTGGCTATAAAAGGTCTATGCATAGCAGGGCATGAATATTGATGCATATGAGGAAGAGAGGAAATATGGCAACAACAAAAAAAACCAAGAAGAGAAACTTTACGGAGATGGAGATTGAAGTGCTAGTGGGTGAAGTGGAGGCTAGAAGAGACATTTTATCTGGTGGACACAGCAGTGGTGCCACAAATAAAAGGAAGAACTGCGAGTGGCAGCATGTGGCGTCTGCAGTGCAGACTGTCAGTGCAACTGACAGTCTAAATAAAAAAAAAGTGGTCGGACCTCAAAGTCGAGGCAAAAATAAAAACTTGCCTCCCACCGCCAGAGTGGGTCTGCTACTGGAGGGGGTACGTGTACACCCGAGCTGACACCACTGGACAGGAAGATGGCAAGTATCATGGGAACATCAAGCGTGTACGGTGTTGTCAGAGAAGGAGGGCGACACCGACCTGGCAGAAACGACAGATGAACCCGGTAAAGCACCTTTTGGATATATTTTATTACGTGGCTACGTTAACAAATTTGAGCATATTTTAAGGAGACAGACTAATATGCCGTCCCTTTTCAGCTCTTCCACAGTCGGTAGGTGGCGAGGATGAGGAGGCTGAGGAAGATGAGGTTGCCCCCAGCACCAGTGCTGCCGGTGCCCGTGGTGCATCCAGCAGTGGTCGGGTTCTGACTGAAGCTGTGATGCAGACACAGAGAGACACCATCAGCGCCACCAATTCTGTGACAAACGAGTTAAAGGAAATAAAGAGTGTGCTGTGCGACACAGTGACAGCCATTGGTACCTTAAATTATACAATAAAATTTTTTTAATAAATGAACCTTGTCGTTATCTCTAACGCCGCATTACATCCTGGCGGATCCTTGCTTCCTGGGTGAACGCTTCCTATCGAGGAGGAGGCGGCTGTGGGTCGGGGTTCTCATGCTGGGGAGGGGGTAGGCCAGGAGGGAGGGCAATCCCAATTCTCAGTGCCATGTTATGAAGAATTCCACATGCCCTCACGATCTTGCAGACCTTTGTAGGGTGGTATAACAGTCTGCCACCCGAGGCATCCAATGACCGCCACCTACATTTTAACAGGCCTATGGCACGCTCCACGACTGAGCGCGCACGCGTGTGACAGGAGTTGTAGCGCATTTCCTCTGTTGTCTGTGGGTCTGGGAACGGGGTCAGAAGCCAGCTCCTGAGAGGGTAGCCACTATCACCTGCAAGTGATAACACGTTTAATTCAGGCGTCAACAAGCAGCATTTCTAATGACGGTGAGGACTTACCGAGCAGCCAGCCATCACGCACAGCGCCTGCCTGCAGTCTGTTCCCTACACTGCTGTGTGTCAAGATAAAGGAGTCGTGTGTTGACCCAGGCCATCGTGCCACCATATTAGTGATCATCATGTGTGAATCACATATGATTTGCACATTAATACTGTGTACATGTTTCCGATAGACGAAAACATATTCATCCTCGAACGGGGCCCTTATAGCAATATGGGTGCAGGAAATTGCGCCGATTATGTTTGGGAAACCGGACATTGCTGCAAATTCCATCTTAATTTCGGCCTGCTCCCCCACAGTATATGGAAACGTGATGTATCGCCTGCTCATTTTAATGATCCCATCCAAGACTGCAGGCATTATTGCGCTCAGGGACGGCTGTGACATCCCAGACCTAGTAAATAAATATAACATATTTGAAGGCATTATTTCCAAAAAGGGACTTTGGGCAGAATAGTAAGAATTATGTCACTCAGACACATACCTGTAGGCTAATTCCCGCTGGTAACAACCAGTTGCAAGAAACCCCAGAGTGGTGAGCACCTGCAGCTGGACCGGAATGGCACGGTTCCGCCTGGACGGTCTCTCCAAAACCGGGCCAAATTCAACACAGAGATCCAAGAGCACAGCTCTAGGGAATCTGAATCTGCTTATTAGCCAGTCATCATCATGGGCAAAGAGGTCCGCATGATCCCTGAACACGCGTTCTCTCCTAATCCTTCCATTTGCAAAATCTTCTAGCAACGCCAGTGCAGCCATCTCAAATATTACGCTTGAAAGTAGTTGGGGTATTTCTATTGGCAGCAATAAGACTGATTTCTTCCTTCCTTGGCACAATGAACGTGCCAATCAATGATATATGGTACAGATGATTCAATTTATTAATTGGCATACAGTCCTGGCCCTTTTATCTGAGTTAAAGGTTTTGAGATAAATTTTATGTATTTATTTTAATATTGAAAATGTTTTTAGAAGAGCTATAGCTCACTGCAAAGCTACAATATAGATATAATTGCTGGTTTGGATGTTTGTAATAACATGAATCCATAATTAATGTTTTGTGTGAGGTGAAATGATATATGTGAGAGGAGTAATATGCAGTCTGGCTGCAGTTCACCACCTCACCAACTGCGTCGTTGATTCCCCCCTCTCCAAAATGTCCGTACCCACGGGTCAGAGTTGGCGTACAGGTGCGCAGATTTTCCCGTCAAGTCTGTTTTTTATAAATCACAACTTTTGCTTTGAAAGTGGCGTACGCCAGTTTCAGGCCCCGTTTTGTGCGTACACAACGTTTATAAATGAGACCCCTGATCTTTTGGCAATTTTGAACACCAGGAGTCGTAGAGAACAAAACAGACCACTGTGTTTCTTTCATTTTTAGATTATTCATTGAGCTGGACTTCTACTCTTACAATACCATACCAAATTTATTTCAATAGCACATTTAAAACACAGCATGAGAGCTGACCAAACAGTAATAAAGAATGAAACACATATGGAAATAAAGTAAAATAAAAGCAAAAACAAGTGATAAGATAGGATGTAAAATTAATAATAATGGCTTGCATTTATATAGCACTTTTCAAGACCCTCAAAGTGCTTTACAACTCCATTATTCATTCACTCACTGGTGGAAGCAAGCTATGATTATAGCCACAGCTGCCCTGGGGCAGACTGACAGAAGCGAGGCTGCCATATTGCGCCATCGGCCCTTCTGGCCAGCACCAGTAGGTGGGTAGTTGAAGTGTCTTGCCCAAGGACACAACAACATAGCAGGTGGAAGCTGGAATCGAACCCACAATTTCTGGGTTGCAGAAGCCAGGTTCAAATTCAAGGTCATACAGAATTGAAAGTCAAAGAGTAGAAATTCGTTTTTAAACGAGTCTTAAACGAGGTGAGGGATGGGGGGAGCCTGATCGAGAGAGGTAAGTTGTTCCAGAGTTTTGGGGCACAGACAACGAAGGTGTGCTCTCCACGCAGCTTAGTGCGGGCTCTGGGGACACGCAGCATGTGATGATCAGCAGATCTGAGAGATCGGGCGGAAACATATGGACTGAACAAGTCGGAGAGATATAAGGATGCTAGGGCATTGAGGGATTTAAGAACAAGCAATAAAATCTTAAATTGGATTTGAAAATGGACAGGGAGCCAGTGCAGTTTAGACAAAACCGGGGTAATGTGCTGTCTGCGACCTGGCTGTGCCGGTCAGGAAACGAGCAGCAGCATTCTGCACAAGCTGCATGCATGAAATAGAGGAGGATTTAATACCATAAAGAATAGAATTTGAGTAATCTAAACTAGAGGTGATAAAAACATAGAGCACTGTTTGAAGGTCTCGCCTCTTTAGGATGGGTTTAAGTTTACCAAGTCGCTTCAGATGAAAGAAGCACGACTTAACAGTTTGATTTATATGGGTATCCATTGTCAGTAGGGAATCAATTTTCACACCAAGGTTTGAGACAGAGGATTTGCTGGTGGACGAAAAAAAATGAGAGGTCAAATTGGGGGCCCAGAAGTGTTTTTGGGGGAAAAAGAATAACCTCAGTCTTGGCATCATTTAAAAGGAGAAAAATACTAGAAAGCCAAGCCTTGATGTCAGTAACACAGTCAATTAAAGGTTGCACAGAATCATAAGGTTTGAGAGATTGACATAAAGCTGGCAGTCGTCGGCATAAAGATGATAATTAACCTGATGTTTCTTAAAAATAGCACCTAATGGTAAAATATATAGATTAAAAAGAAGGGATCCAAGAATGGAACCCTGGGGGACACCACAGGGAAGGGAGGATGAGGAAGAACCACAGTCGCCCATCATCACGTTAAAGCTCCTGTCATAAAAATAGGAGCTCAACCAGTCCAAGGCAGACCCTTTAATACCAAGCAATTGGTTCAGACGGGACAGGAGAATTTTATGGTCTACAGTATCGAAGGCCGCAGATAAATCCAACAACATCAAAAGCACAAAAAGACCAGAATCAGTAGCAGTTAAAATGTCATTAAAAACACGAAGATGGGCTGACTCAGTACTATGGAAAGGCCGAAAGCCAGACTGAAACGGATCCCATTCACCAAGGTCATTAAGATAAGAAGAAATTTGTATAAAAACGACTGTCTCAAGTAACTTGGATAAAAAAACAAGTTTTGAAATAGGAAGGAAGTTATCCAGGTCATTTGAGTTCAGACCTGGTTTCTTCAGTATCGGCTGAACCACTGCATGTTTAAAAGCACTGGGCACAACACCAGATTTCAGACTACTGTTTATAAAGCTTTCCAGCTCAATCAAAACGCGCTCTTTGATAGGATATGCATTTACAAGCTAAAGTAAAGAAACCTTTGTCAACTAGAAACGTCACTGTAATGGTAGGCAGACCTGCCAGAAAAGGTCTGCGCTCCCTGCTGTCCCCCTTTGCAACACTGACACACCAATGGAGAAGTGTAAAAGGAAAACGTCTTCATCAATACATGCAAACTTGCTGACGGAGAAGTATAAGCTAGGCTTAATAGTTCTATAACAAACAGTTACATACTTCTGACGTTGCAGACAAAGGGGTGTGTCTACAGCCTATGATGCGTTATCAGAACTGTGCCCAGACTGGTACGTTTCTCTGAACCAATCACAAATTACAAATTTGCATAGGAAAGCAGGTCGGAGACGCCACATACTTTTTGGTATATGGTACATTTGACATCCCAAACTGCCTAATTTAAACAACAACAATGTAAATGTGATTTTGAATTCTAAGAACCCTTTAATAGACTTCAATGTGAGCTCCTCATGGAGGGTTTGAGATCCTCACCTTATCTCAAAGGAGCCTTGCCACTCAGCGGGGACTCAGAGATCCAGACTTCATTGATCCCTCTATCCAAAATCTAGTTCTTTTGATGAAGATCCATATTTCATGACCATAGGTGAAGGTGAGAACATAGACTGACTTGTAAATCAAGTAAACAGATCATCTTTTACTACAACAGACCAGAACAGAGCTTGCATCACTGCAGAAGAGTTTCCAATACAGCTGTCCATCTCCCGGCTCGTCTCCTGTTTGAGGCAGAGACTGAACTTCACCCTAGAGGAAGCCGTCCACCATTTTCTGGTTGTGAAGAGTGTCCTCAGACGTAGCGAAGCTGACTTTTACCCTAGTTGTCTCGCACTCGACTACGAACCCTTTCATTTCACAGTGAAGGTATGATATGGGGTGCTGTTTGTAGTTACACAATCAAAACTTAAGAGTAACAATTCGGGTATTTTAGCCTGTCATGAGAGAACAAAATGAGGGTTCATTTTTCAAAGTCATATTTGCTTTTATGTTATTTACATGTAGTTTCAATGTAAACATTTAGTGACTAAGGTAAACTGGCTAGCTAAAAATATAGCTTCGTAAACATTTAGCTAAAATGCTAATTCAATTGCTAAGAAGGTGAAGTTGATTATCAAAATAAAAGGTAGGTTTTGCAAACATCTATATGAACGTCTGCTGATGGTTCACTCACTGTTGCTGTAAATCCATCGGTAAACGTCTGTATTGGAGTTAAAAACAGCTCACCCAATGTTTTAAGCTAAAATGTTGTACATGTTGGGAGGAAAATAAACAGGTGACATTCAGTCTCACCAGCAGTTTATTTGGATGCTTGCAAGACCAACTTTTATTTTGGCAGTCCACCTTCGCTTATCGGCAAGTAAATTTGCATATTCATTAGTGAGGACCACGCTTACAGAGATTTGGATTACAATGTTTATCAAAGGAAGGAATTGAAGGGATGAAGAGTCTGGGGAGATGGAAGCTTGGGATGAGAGACGGAACCTGAAAGAGAGAGGAGGATGTTAGAGGAGGATAGGACTGTGAGTGAACCAGGGTGAGAGAGGGGAGGATGAAGGGATATAGAGATGAAGGGATGAGGGAGTGGATGGATTTGGGTGAAACCAAAGAGAGGGTCGGGATGGGAGAGGTACGAAACGATCGAGACAGACGTGGAGCACAAAGCAGAGAGAGTTTATAGGGACCGCAGAGTAATTAGAGATGTGTTCCAGGCGTGAGACACCAGGTGAGTCGAGTTCGAGTAGATTGCTGAATGAGGTGATTAGGGGCGTGGTCCTGCTCCTAAACCTAAAGTTAAGACATTAATTCCATTTAACTAAATATTTTTCTTCCCATTTTCAGCCATTTTTCATATAACTGGGAGAATGCTAACCGGTCTGTAGTTTGATTTCAGGCTTAGAAATGGGAGCGGCAGCTCCTTTCCAGGCTGTTTTCTGCTGACCATGTGAGTCATTGGTTGGATGGAAACAATGGAGCATAGAAACTGAAAGCTGCTTCTCCATGTTTGGTTCTGATTAGTGGAGATGAGTAGACTAGAACCAGAAGACCTGAGTGGTCTGGAAGGTTGATATGATGACAACAGATTTTTTTGTGTATCCTGGTGCTAAGCTATTCAGTGATTTATAAACTAATAAAAGTAACAAAGTAATAAAACTTCCTCAGGTCTTTCCCACACTCAGTGCTTATAACAAAAAAGCAGCAGTAGCTTTGTCAGTCTACATCCTCTTTACACATCTGGAATGTCAGATTAATGCCCCTAAACAATTTTAACTCCAACACAGATATCTCAGGTTCTGTCGCCGTCCTCTCGCACTCTAACCAGCATTGCCCACTGTGCGCACACACACTGAGGTCTGTGGTGTTAATCACATTCCGAGTTTTGCCGATCTGCCAAATAGGCCACCACTCTTGGCTTGTAGTCATCCTCCTGACTCAGCTCATGAGAAGTTTTCCTGTTTGTGTCGTGTCGTGTCTTGGTCCTCTTCCCATCAGCACATGGAATACTCTTCTGAATTTATAAATAACTGTTTGAGGACAGAACCAGACACAAATGGTGTCCTAATATCTGATCAGCTGTGCCTTTTAGCTTTTCTAGAAAGGCCTCTTTATTGACGTCGCCAAGCATTTTTCCAACAAGGCTTGACCATGTCTGGTTTTAGTTGTTGTTCTGACATGTTTCAAAGATCATATACCATTCATAGAAATGTAGAAACACTTGATTGTATCCTGGGTTTGAACCTCGTCTCATCCTTCTGTTTGGAGTTTGCATTTTCATGCTCTGTATGTTCCTCCGAAAGTTCCCTATCAGGTTACCAGTGACTGTAAGTCACCCTTCAGTGTCAGTGTGCACATGCATAATTTGATTTTCTGTGTGACTCCGTTGCTCTGCAGTGAACTGGCAACCAGTGCCTGATCTTCCCCGCCTCTTTCCAAATGACCAATGGGAAACCCTCGAGCAAAACCATCCTCAACTCCACCCAACTGCCCAGTCTCTCTTAGACTCCACATGGTATAAAGAAGGATGGTTCAACTGTATAAATCTGTATTTTATTATTCAGTAAATCTTTATCATTGAACAATTGCATTGCTCTCTCAGCCAATCCAAAACGTTAATAAACCTCCGACCCAAATGTTTATGAAAGGTTTTGGTTTCCTTAGCAGAATATCAATGTGTGCAAAATTACTAGGTATCTATTTCGTGTGCAGAAATATTATGCAAGTAAATTAATTTAACATTTTCCATCCCATTTATTGATTTTCCTACGTTTAAGAATAACAACTCGAAAAATACAGATAAATATTTCTTATATTAAAAACAAATCTCTGATTAATAGATGGTCCCTCCTTCTTTTCACTAACAGCCACAGTCCTCCATTAATGCAGTTGGTCAGTTTCCTGATCTGTTTGTGTAGCAGCAGCAGCCACAGCCTCCCAGACACTGCTCAGAGTGTCTTCCTGTTTGAGACAGGTCCACAAGTTCTCGACATTCGATCATTATTCTTTTACCTTTTAGGGCCTTTACTGGCATGCCACCTAGTGGAGTACTTGGATGCATGTGATGGAGCTTTGTTGTGCATAAACATTATGGTCATTTTCAAACTGAGCTCTGTGCCTATTACTGATCCAGCCACAGGTTCATCCATTGAGTCTGTCAATGGTCACTCTCATCTCTTTAGTCAATGTAACCTTCGAAAAATCATTGTTCAAAAATCTATTGATGTTTCAGCTTATGCATCTTGCTCAGTGGTCATCGGCTTTTAGGATTCCTAACCTTGGCCATGGCGCTAAACACTGAAAACCTTGTACTTCTGGTCCCTCCACATAGGAATATGAAAGCACTGGAGGATTATTATGGGCTGTCATTTGTAAAGTTACACGGTCAAAAGTTAATGGGAATACTTTGGGCTATTTTGCATGTCATAAGATTAATAAGTGGTAGTCATATTTGCATTCATGTTATTTATTCATTTATTAATGTCACTCTTTCAAACTAAATATTTAGTTGGCAAGCTAAATATTGTGTTTAAAAATTTAATATTTAGTTTGCAAGCTAAATGTTTGGTTCACAAATTAAATATTTAGCTAATATGCAAATTCACATGCCAATAAGTGGAAGAGGACTACCAAAATAAAAGTCTTGTGAACCTATATATAAACTGCTGGCGACAGTATTTATTTTCGTCCCAACATGTCTAATGTTTGAGCTAAAATCGCTGGATGAGCTCTTTTAAACAGCAATACAGATGTTTACCAGTGGATTTACAGTAACTGTGACTGCACAAGCAGCAGGAGTTTATATAGAGATTCACGGAAATCTGCTTTTATATTGATAGTCCACTTCTGCTTTAATTTGCATATTAGGTAAATATTTAGCTCCAAATTAAATATTTACTTCGAAGCTCATTTGAAGCAATCTAAATATTTAGCTCCGGGCTAAATATTTAGCTCCGGGCTAAATATTTAGATTCAAGCTAGCTTTAAGGTAATTTTGAGATAAAACATTTTGAGCTACATGAATAACTGAACAAATAACCTTGACACAAATATGACTTTGAAAAATAAACCCCAATTTTTCTTCTTACGGCAGGCTGAATAACCCAAATCATTCTGTGTAATTTTCCAAACGGCACCCCATAAAGAATCGCTTCCTGGTAGCTTCATGTTTGATTCTCTATTTGCATCTTTTTTTCTCAACTCGTTTCTTGCTACCCTGTTGATTATTAGCAACAAAATGTTCAAACCCCAAAATAAACACAGTTTGAAGGTGTTGATTTCCTTATGCCCAACCCTCCCTCCTTACACAAACATGCATACCCGTATTTGTTTAAATCCAATAATCAGTGTTTATAGAGGTTGTCTGAAAAAGTACATGAAAAGGGTGTTATGTAAAAAAACAAAAAAAACAAAAAACTATGGACACAGTGTGAATTTGAAACAAAATCCAGTTTCTGTTGTTCAGAGTAATTAATGAGAACAAAAGTTAACCAGCCTAAATCAGAGTTCTCAATTCAAATTCATTGTTAAACAGGAAAGAAAGCTGGATACACAGAGTGAGGATAAAAAAATCCATTATTTCATCCTTTTAATTTATTATTAAAGATGTAAAACAAACTGAGACTAAATTCATTTGACACAAACGTTACAATAAGATTATGCTCCACATTTTTACTGTGTCAAGATGACGATTTGATTACTTTTGCTGTAGTTTTGCTTCTTTCATGTCTTAATTCCTGTTGTTTTTATGACTGCATTTTTTGTGGGAATTATGGGAATCTTAGGGTTTCTATATTCCATAACTTTTTTTTTTTTTTTACTGTAAAACTACTAGATTTTTGCCTCAAAGCATTTCAGTTCCTTTGTTTTTTGTCTGTTTGTGCTTGCGTGACATCTGGTGGCCAAACTGCAACATCACGCCCCTTACAGACGTGAAAGCAAAGGCTGCAATTCCCCTCAATGTACCAAGCTGGAAGAGGTTTTGGAAGATGTATTTGTTTCCTATTTTTGAAATACAGTATAGCAAGATACAACACAACAACAACATGTGCACATTCTGGAATTGCAGTTGCCACAGCAAAACATGAAGTTAAAAAAATGCCGCTTTGAATTCATAATTCGGTTAGTATTTATTTTCAGCTTCACGGTGAAGGTAAGTCCATGTTAACTTTTGTTGCAGCTAGTTAAATGTTGAAAGAAAAAGTCACACAAACTTTTCCTCTCAATTTTTATTTTCAGTTAGTTTACAGTTGAAACTAGATATTAATGTGAAATTTTTCCTTACGGTCACTTCCCTATACTGAAAATCATTTCTATTTGATAAATGCCAGAAACGATGAGAGATTTTTTATTAAATTCTTTGAATTCAGAAGTTTACATACAAAAAAGATTACTATGCCTTTAAACAATTTGCGATTGTTCAGATATTAATGTCATGACTTTGTGTTTGGCTATGGTGACAAATGTTACATTTGGAGGAAAAAGGGGGGCAACTGTAAGCCTGAGAACACCCTCACTATTCTGAAGTACGTGAGTGGCTGCATTATGTTGTGGGGGTGTTTTGCTACACTGTGGTGTCTCATTACTCCGTTCGCCAACTTTTTTCTAGCTGAACACATGCATAACGGCTACGGCAGAAAAAGGAAGAGGGACCGAACCAGAACTTTGTCAGCAAACGCATCTTTCAACAGCAATAAGGTCCACAACACGCTCTGCACAGAACTGAATGACTCACCTGAAACAATGTCAAGCTGAATGGAAACATCACTGATACTAGAGAAAAATCAGCTGACATCCAACATGGCTACCAGTAGCATCCAATCAGCCCAAACTCCTTATTTTGTATAAGACGCAAATCGAAGGAATCTCTATTGATGAGAAGGGATTTTCCCAATAGCTGCCCGTGCTGCATTCAAATACAGCTGGAAGACTTAGACTGTTGCAATTTCAAAACAACTCCAAAATGATTTAATAATGTTTTATTTTCAAATATGTCTATAATATATTTTTAATATATTATTTAAACATTTCCGAACATTAACACTTTCAAGTGGTAATATTGTTTTCAACTCTGGCTATGTCGGCCTGCTCTATTTAAATTTTTTTTTTTTTTAAATCCAATCAAATCTACAGTCTGTTTTATACTTTCAACTTTTTTAAGTTACAGAACACAAAATCACTTTAGTTTCAGGAATTGAAAGGAATGAATTCAGGAAAAAAAGGTTCTTTGTTAAATCCTGATCAAAGTAAAAAAAAAGGTCATATGCACATTTGTATTTGTTTTTCTTGATTAAAGTATACCGAAAACATTCCGAACTGTGACTTTAAAAGGCTGGGCCTCAGTGTATCTAAATCAACCACCTGGACCTCTAAACCATTTTTTTAGATATTCTTGAATTGTGGTCGAGGGACCGGACAAAACCATCCCAAGGGCCGCAAATGGCTTCCGGGAAACACTCTGAACACCCCTAATCGAGCCTAACGCTAACTTCCACCCGAGGGTGGAGTCATGTATCCAACTCCATCTGCTGTCTGATTCTGCCCCACTCTGTGATCTGCAGCAAGAGGCTACTGGAATATTTCCCCCAAACGTCTTGCATATCATCAGGAATTTTTTGGCAAATGTGAGACGGCCTTTGTGTTTGTTTTGGGTGAACAGTCGTTCTGGCCTTGGAACTCCCACTTGGGGACCATTTTTCACTTTCTTATTGTTGAATCATAGGCACTAGCCGTAACTGCAGAGCTATAGATGTTGTCCGTGGTTTGTTATGACCTCCTGGATGAGCCGTTAGTATGTGTATGTAAAGGCATTTCCAAATCAGCAAATAGAGAAAAGCACATTGTTGTGCTGTTGCATTATTTAATATCATCTTCCATTGTGTTTTACAGATAAATCATCAAGCATCAGAATGCATATCGGCCCCGTGATGCTTCACTTCCTGCTCATCTTGCATCTTTTTATCCCCGCTAACATAGCGGGGGAGAATAAAGTCCCTCTAGAGGTCATCACTGATAGCTCTCCCTGCAGCACGACCTGTGGGCTGGGGGTTAAAACACAAACTCTGTGTTTATTAAAGGACAGCAAGACAGCGATGGAGGAGAATGTAAGTAAAGATGGAAGGAAGTTATTGATGAAATGAATTCCTTTAGGTCTAGGAATAAATCATTGACAGGCTATAAAGAGTTGGAACCTCATTAATAGTGAGCAAGAAGGCAATGTCTGGAATCACTAGGCAGCTATAATATCACAGTATGCTGAAGCTGAGTTTTAAGTAGCAGCTGATACACTGATATTTAGCTGATATTTAGCTATAATTGTCATCAAAGCTGTGTCAACGTAAATCTCTTAAAAAGGGGAAGAGAGGCCTGCTACAGAAGACTTTTACAGTTCTGCATTGATTAATTTAGTTGGTTTTCATATATTCTGTAATATGCCCGTATTTTTTTTTTCCGTTTTCTCAGCTTCTGCTTTCCTCTAACCTGGAAGTCCTACATTTACATCCTCCCACCTTCCTATAGTTAAACATCCAATACTCCATGCATCTCTGTCGTCCACGAACAATCTATGCCTCCACATGGCAGGTGTAGAACGTCATGGTTATATACAGTGTACACTGGGTAGCAGGCCCAGTGGGACCTGGGTTTGCTGTGCCTGGCTTAAAGAACATGAACTTTCACGATAGAATCTGGAACCAAACGCCTGGAGAGCGACTGAGAGTGGCTCTAAACGAAATGTGTTAGGTGGGCTGGGTGAGGGTTCTTACAAACCCCCAGGATGATATTAGATCAGGGTTAATTTAAACGGTGACGGAAAAATCTGAAGGCCGTCCTTCATTTCCACGGATTAGTATTCACACCTCTGACCAGTTGTGCAAACATTTTCAACTTTACGCACAGAGTACAGGTAACTAAATCAATCAATCAAAAAAAAAAAAAAAGATTCCCATCAGAGCATCATCTCAGACCTGGACACTGTACCCAATGCACCTCGCTAACCGGGAGCTGACAGCGCCTTGAAGACTTACTGAGGCTTTGGAGCCCGTCGCTTCTAAGAGTCCGGTGTAGTGCCAACCACTGGTGCATGCTGATGGATTTCCTCTCGCTGAGACGATAGCTTGCGAGTCAGGAAACGGCTCGTTCAGAGAGTCTTCCCGACTTCCCTGATTTTAAAACTTTGGCTGAAGGGGCGTTTAATTCCAGCGGAACAACTCCAGAACAACTGTCCGCTTTCCTCTAATAGTCAGCTTTGTTTGGGGAAAAGGGAGAGGACAACTTGGTGCTAGCACAGCAAGGAAACTCTGCTCCAAACTGGAGCCCTTTTCATGGTTTCATCCCAGATGAACAACTGTGTGAAATGTTCCAGGCTCTGTCTTTCACGTTTTAGGTGAATAACCAAATGAAAATGCAAAAGTTTTTGGTATTGGTCGCTATATCGAGTTCACATATTACGAGATGCAAACGATGAATCAAAGCTCTGTATTTATCAGAATGAATTTTACTCCTATCAGGTCGTCAGTCAGTCAGACGTGTCAACGACGTGCAGGGTTCAAAAAGTGACGTGTGTGGACTCGTGGCAGTGTGGTCTGATGACGATCACTGTGACCTCTGGGCAGAGAGTGGAGATTGACTGTTTGGGAGAAGTCATGGAGGCCATGGGGAAGTTCTCCTGGAGGTAAAGATTGTGTCTTCATCACCAATGTCTGTCTGTTTATCTAATAATTCATTTCTAATTATAAGTCTATTATTTAGAGTTTTCTTGTTTATGTTATTCTGCTAAATGTGTTAAAGAAAAGTAGGGAGCAATCAGGTTTCTAAATGAGTGCAGATCTCAGCATTATCATTTGGATTTCCCCCAGGGTGTCGTGGCGCTACGCTCGAGGAATAATCAGCTCGGATGATTCTCTGTTTGATCGCTGGGAGGCCCCTCATTTGGATCGAGTTGATTTGGATCCTGTCAGAGAGGAGGATGCAGGTAAACACACATGTGCAGATGTTCTCTCAATAAACTCTAGGGTATTCAGGGTCAAAATCGTTCCCTTGACAGGTTGCTGCTACAAACTTTTCTCAGGAAGGTTAGGAGATTTTATGAATTACAACAAAAATACTACATCCACAATAAACATGAACACTTTTTAAAAACATTTTTTCATAATAGGAGCGAATAAAATTCACCTTGCTGTACTGTTCATGAAGATGCTGCAGATTTGATATTTTGTTTCCATTCTACTAAAGGTGTCAGGAGTTTACTAAAATCCCATTTTCTTTGGATGTGGCAACTTCAAACTATTTAGATTTTGCAAAACTGCTCCAGTTAATATTCACTGACAGGTCACAGTGCCACTGTAGCTATGGTCATCATTTTTTATACCCTGTGACAGGTTGAAATTTAAATGAATCTTTTAATTTGACCAACATATATGTTCTACGAATATAATGTGGACCCAAAGTCCGAGAGATGAAAATATGAATGTGGACTAATTTCTTGTGTACAACAGAGACAATGATGAAGTTATGATAAGTTATGATACCAACAAAAATAACTGTGCTAATTATTTCCAGGTACATATCGCTGTGATGTGCAGGACACCGGCTATCGCCGAGTGAAGAGGGCTTACTGGGGCGTCCGAGTTTTACCCACTGGGGTTGTCAATCTGGACTACCAAAGCTCTCTAACCCAGTGGGAAGTGGCTGAAAGCCAGCAGGACCTGGGTGTGCTACACCTGGCCACTGGGAGAGTTCTTCTCCACGCGGTAAGCTTTTCTATGATTTTGTAATTAACTTGCCAAAATATCATCCAATTTGACCCATGGACCCTGCTGACTGAATTCTTTCTCTATCTATCTATCTATCTATCTATCTATCTATCTATCTATCTATCTATCTATCTATCTATCTATCTATCTATCTATCTATCTATCTATCTATCTATCTATCTATCTATCTATCTATCTATCTATCTATCTATCTATCTGTCTATCTATCTATCTATACTATATGAGCTGGAAGCCCAAATTATGTACAAATAAACAACTAAATACTTGAAATTGTTTAAGTTGTGGGTCCTGAATCTATAATCTTTGGAAATTTACCGTTTTGAATGGAATTATGGAAACAAAAAACTTTTCCCCGATATTCAAAGTTTTTGGAAAGGGTTTGTATAAGTCTCATAGTCCAATAGTCTAAATTACAGAATATTGGCTTGCACAGATTTTATACCATCATTCTCTCTTTCTGTGACTGAAAAGCTGAGCTTGTATTCCAGACCCAGTGAATAGCCTTTCAAGAAAACAGAGATGGAAGGGACAGAATGCATGATGGCAGACATCATAAATGGTGTCACCCACCCAGAGCGGCGATATACATTTGGACACAGCAGACGTCCTTTGCTAACAGCCTTACAAACAACATTGAGCACAGGCATTTCGGATCCCTGTGAGCGCTCTAAAGACAAACACTCTTGCTTCAAACAGACACTGTTATGAAAGGACGAAATGGCAACTGAATAAATCCCGAAAGGGTTAGATAATCTTCCAAACGACAAAATATCCAGAGAAGGTGTAACACACTAGGCACATATGGGGTGCTGTTTGTAAAGTTACACAGTCAAAAGTTAACAGCAAAAATTTGTAATAATATTAATACTTAGCCTGCCAAGAGAAAAAAAACGAGGTTTCATTTTTAAAGTCATACTTGCGTCAATGTTATTTATTCATTTGTAAATGTCACAGTTTCAAACTAAATATTTAGATAGCAAGCTAAATATCTGGATTGAAGGTAAGTAATTAGCTAACAAGCTAAACTTGCTAGCTAACTGAGCTAAAGTCGAAGGTGAAGTAGACTATAAAAGTAAAGGTTTGGTTCCTCTATAGAACCTCTATAGAAACTCCTTCTGATGGTGCATCACTGTTGCTGTTGATCCATTTGTAAACGTTTGGATTGCCGTTAAAACAGCTCATCCTGCCTTTTAAGCTAAACAATGATAAAGAGGTGAAGGAAGTTTATATAGAGATTTGCAAAACCCAGCTTTTTTTTTTGTTGTCCACTTCTGCAAATCAGCAAGTACATTTGCAAATTAGCTAAATATTTAGCGCTGAGCTAAATATTTAGTTCAAAGCTAAATATTTAGCTAGCATGCCTTAGGGGGGTTGCACTGGCGGACATGGTTTTTTTTGTGTGATGTGGTTGTGTAATTCTTAGTTCACAATGTTTGGTTTGTTTTGTTGATGTTCCTTTTTCGTGTTTTGTTTTGTTTTTCCCCCTCTCTCTGCCGTCCTGTGGGTATGGAGGCAGACTTCAATGTTTTCCTGTGTTTTCTTTGTTCCCCTTCCTCTCTTGTATTTTCAACTCACCCTCTCTCTTGACTTTTTGTTTCCTACTTCTCTTCTTCATCTTCCTTCTTTCTTCTCCTTAATTTTCCGTCTCCGTGCCCATAACATCAGGAAATAAAAACCCCAACAAATCATAATAAATATTTTTCACACATATATCAAGTGGAGTACTATAGCAAAAGCTGTACTGCTCCGCTTGTGAAAGTAAATCTGTTGGGCTTCTACTTGGTACTCAGGCACCAATTCTGAGCTCCACACTGCCAAACAGGACACGTAAAAAAAAAAAAAAAAAAAATGTTTACCTAGCCTGTTTAGCTTGCTAGCTAAAAATTTAGCTTCAAACTAAATATTTAGCTTGATACCTAAATATCAATTTGTAAACGAAATGTTTAACTTGCTTACAAAATATTTAGTTTGAAACTGTGACATTTATAAATTAATAAATAACTAATAAATAAATAAATTAAAAATAAATAAATATGACTTTTAAAAATGAACCCCAATTTTTCCCTTATGACAGGCGAAAAAACCCAAGTTATTGCTGGTAACTTTTGACTGTGTAACTTTACAAATGGCACCTCACATGCACAGTTCATTCTGCTTGCTTTGTAGCATTTTACCGTCCCAGACTCCAGACATGTTAGCGAGCAAAAATGGCCTCAGAGAACGGCTGCTACTCAAGTATTGCATCCTTGGCTGGTGCAACACTTATTAATACCCCTAACATCTTCTGTAAATTCATTTAACTAAAGCATTTTTAAATGCATAATGTTAAAAGGATCAGAACATAAGGAATAGTTATTAATCCATGACTATGTGTTTAATTTAAGAGTATAAATATGACTTGAAACAGGTCAATTTTGTTGGTAAAAACAAAAAAACAAGAGCACATACTGTATCATTAATGTAGGGCAGATCTGTGCTGATCTTTAAACGTAAAAAAATGGCTACAAGAAAATAGCTACTTGACCTCAATGTGCCATATTTTACAGTCTATGGCGAGCTGAGTTGCTAATTATAGCCTAATACTGCTGTAAAATTTGCTTTTTTTGTGCATCTTTTCCAAGGTTACTAATAACTGTGAACTCTAACCCTAACCCTGCTACTATTTTTGAAGTAGGTGCCAGCAGTTGATGCAGTATGTATATTTTACCCAGCTGCAAACAGCTGCACTGAAGACAATTTGGCCTACATTTTGACACTTGGCCAGGACCTGGCACAAATTACCACTGGAAGGGAGAGAAATATGGTTCTGAAGGAGCTAATGCAGATGAACTGTAGAGTGCAACAATAGTTAGGATACCTACAGTCTGATGTAGAGTAAAGAAGGGAGAAAGAGGGATTTAAAGATTTAAAGGTAACACACATGAGTTTATTATCTCAGGAACAGGGAGAGAATTTGCACCTTTTAAGATGAATCCACTGTTATTTAGGCAGGGTGTTTAAATAGGTCTTGATTGTTAGATTGTTGTAACACAGTGAAATAATGCTTTAACTCAGCAGTGGCTTCATTTTGTGTGTCTATCAACACAGGTGGTGATTGGCGTCATCTTGACAGGCCTCTGGATTGGACTTCTAGCCCTCTACAGGACATTACGCCAAAGACGGAGAGACAAATGTAATGAAAGACACAAGAAAATGAGTCTGACGTAAAGAAAGAAAATGAAGAGACAATAAAAACCAATCATATTGAAAAATAATATGATATTTTCTTAGTCAGTCAAGTTCTATGTATGGATAAACAGCATAGTTGTGACATATTAGGTCAAATTTTAAATAAAGTTGTTGGTGTATATTTATTAAGTGCTGTCGTATTTTGCTCCACTAGATGGCAGTGTTGGCTCATAAAAAAGTATGACCAGTGTCAAGTGTGACCTCATAGAGTAATTATCACCTTCCACATCATAACCATACCGCACAACGTGATCCAGCAACCACAAGTTATTAAAGAGGAGAATACAGAAAAGCTTCTTCTCCAACACAACATGAGGCTCTTTAATTGACTCATGTAACACAGCAGAAAGAGCAGGAAATGGATGCTCCACATGTTTTAGGTTTGTTTAAAAAAAAAAGAAAGTTGTTCTATGAGTCTTGAAGAAGCACATGCAGTAGAAATGTTTCCTGACTTCATACTTAGAATACTACATAGGTGTAAAACGTATGTCTCAACCCAACAACAAAAGCAAAAGACCTTGTGAAGATGTTGCCTAGAGTAAAACAGGTGCTGGCATGGCTAATGAAATGAGCTGAAAGGCCACTCGGCGAGGAAGAAACAATTACTCCAAAAGTACAGTTTGCCCTCGGGAAGAAAGATCTTAATGTTTGGAGACATGTGATGAAACAAAAATTATGCGGTTGGCCATTATGACCCTCAACTGGAACAACTGGAAAGGTGATGGGACATTCACCCCCCATGACATTGCTTTGTAGAACTATCTTTTACAGCTGTTTTACCCTCAAGCCTTTCAGAGTATGTCTCCAAATCTACAAACTAATATTTCTGACCATTTATCTTTGAAAAATGAACAAAGCTCAGTAATATTGGATAAAGAGCTTCTGTAAACACATTTTTTAACACATTTTCAGTTGGGTATAGCTCTGGACTTTGACTGGGCCCTTCTAATACATAGATATGCTTTGTTCTTCTTAACCACTCTATCTTCATACTATCTCTAGCTATATGTTATATTAATGCTGGAGGATGAACCTCAATCCCAGTCAGGTTTTCATACAGTGTTACCCTGTATTTAGCTCCATCCATCATCCCGTCCAGTTCGGCCAGCATGGGAATGGGGATGGTGTTTTCTGGGTGACATGCAGGGTTACTTTTCCACCATACAAAGCTTTTTTATGTAGACCACAGCTTCTTCTACATGGTTACATGTTCCCCTCATCCCCCGCACATTTCAATGACGTACAATCATTACTGCAGGCACAGTAAATGCTTATGTCAAACCACTCACAAAGCAAGGTAATGTGCAACTCTATGCTCAAAACTTAGAATTTTGAAAGAACAGAGCCATTTCAAACATTGGTCTTTTTATGTCCACAATCCAACATTATCCGCTGCAACAAACCTTAATAATTTCCTTACTTGTGTGTATTTCTCACAATGTTTTCATCATAAATACCGTTAGCGTGCTCATATTAGCATAACAATAACACAGCGCCCTTCTTCTTCTTTGTGTTGTTCATTGGTGGCTGGATATTGGTGTATTACATCCACCAACTGGTATGGAGTGCGGACTAGAATGTCACTCAAGGTTGCACTTGCCTCTCTAAGACTGGTGATGTATTAGCATCATCCTTGCTTGTGCTAGCTTTGCTCTAGTTTTTAATGAACCAAGCTCTAATGTCCATTTTGGCATACAACCCTATTACTGTAAATTATCTTCTTTACTGCCTCCAAAAATCCCGATTAATAGCCAATAGCACCCTCTGCTGGTTGTCTTGGATCAATACATCGCACAGTGACAGCTTATGGTTCTATTTGTCCACCGAACTCGGTTTGCGAGTCGGTTTCCAGAATTACGAACCGAAAGTTGCAAATAGAACGCCCCCGAGGTTGTATATACAGGTCGTCAACTCGTCGAGGCTCAGAGGACCCAGAGTTCAGTTCCAAGATGGCTACCACAAGCGTCACACGTAAGTAAACATAGTTGTTTTCTACCATTTTAAGCTCTTTTGTCTTTGTTGTAACCAATTGTAGAAGTTGTACACATAGCAGTGTATACGGTTACCTATAGGCATGTCGCTACAGTCTTATTACATGCTAAATATCGCCTAATAAACAACAGCAACAGCGATTTTCCTGGAGGCGTCCATCTTTTCCGACCTGTCGTGTTGTGTGCAAAACAGAACGCAAAAACCTGTAAACTTGTAAAAAACTGTAACTTGTTTTCCAACACGGATGTGACGTCACTCTCGAGTTGCAAGTCGTGCATTAATTTACACAGTGTTGTAATCTGTCTTGGGCGGGCCGATACATTAATGCGCTGGACTTGCGCCACATGACTTGTGGCTAACAGGACTTCATAGAGGGTAATGGCTCGCTTCACAACTTAACTGTTCCTTTATTTTAAAATAAAACAGTTAATTCTCCTAAAAATTCATATGATCTATTACAACAATTAACTAGTTACTTGGTCATGTTGAGTTTCACTATTCAGTATTACTGCCATCACATTTGTGTATATCCTGTACCAGTAATGAGTTGACTGGAGATGTGTTCTGGTTTCCGATTAAAACGTAAATATGATTTTCAAATAAATTCTTGTTATGAGAAAACAAGCTTTTCAAGCTTGAAAGATCTTTCCTCTCAGGTAAAAAGAGGTATAAAGAAATCAGAAGAAATGGTCCAATTAGGTCCCTCATTTACAAGGAGCCAGCTCGTCCAATGGTGTGTCCACACTGTGTGTGAAGGTCACAAGATAAAGAGGACATCTGTTAGACAGACCTTAGCAGAGTTGAATAGATGTTGCTTTTTAGGTTTGCATTAACTACAAGAGACAGTTTTAAAAAGTGTTGGGTATATTCTTTCATGCCAATGCACCTGTTAAAATGACAAAGAGGCAACAGACTGCCATATCCAGACAAGGTGAATTTCACCATCCAAGTGGTTCCAGACCCTGACAGGGAGAGAGATTAGGAGGTGATTGTGGCTACATCATCATCGGTTTGAGCTGTTTTGGGAGGAGCTCCAGTAAATGAGGGACTCTGGAGAAATAACAGTAATGCAATTATGATGATATGCTCATGATAATTAATGTATTTCCTCGTAGAAGTCGTGCTGTTCCCTGAAGAACGCAATTTCCTTGTGTGTACTTAGTTAAAAACATCACTTTAACACAGTGGTACCTATAGTGGGGGACACACAGTCATTGTAGAGAGTGGGGGGGGGGGGCGTGGTATGAATGGATAAAACAAATGCTTGGACACTGCAGACATAATGGACAGGTTTATGACGAATCTCCCACATAAACGCAAAGCAGGACATAAAACACCAAACATGCGTCTAAACGAAATTCCTTCCAAGCCAAAGAGTAGAAAATATGACGAAGCATATCTTGCCTTTGGTTTTGTTAAACCAAACACCTGCAAATGTTCAGCTGTGCTCAAAATGTTTTTGTGGCAAAATGTAAAAAGCCTCCAACCATTATAGAGGATTTAATGCTGTACTATGGACAATCTCAACAATGACTGACCAGTTATTCCCCGGTCCAGTAATAGCAGAGTAGCGCTAGATATTTTTACGGGGTAAAAAAAATAAATCCATAATCTATTTTTACAATTCAATTTTTAAAAGTATAACATATTCAATAGTATTTTTTTTCTCTTCATTTTATATAATATTCACTCCGAACAAGCTGATCTGAGAACTACATATAAACAGTGAAATTAAACGATTGCAAACATTGTGAACATTTTTTTATAAACCAAAGGAGGGCCAAGTAGAAATAGTTTGGGAACCACTGACATTAACAGATATAATCGCTTTCCAGGGCCGTTTAATCATTGTTCCAATGCAGCATTTACTTACACCTTATATTAAACACAAGGTGAAAACCATTTTGCACTCAACCGAGGAGCTCATATGTTAGATATTTACTAAGCCTATGATAAGCTCTAGATATATGAGAGCATCAATTATTGCTGTCAATGGGAAAATGTCAAACCTAGCATATTATGTAGTTTACTGTTTACTATATTAACATTTTGATGTCATTTTATTGACTACATGTAAACATCTGGTTTTACCTGCATAAACTAATTACTGAGTACCTTTTTTTTTGGAAAACTTAAACATTTATTGTGTTAACATTTCTTGTTGAATGTGTTCAGCATTTAAAATGGCACTCTCATCTTTCTGAATAAAGCATTAGTCACCGCGAAGACATTTAAAGTTTTCAGAGTGATGACTAAAGCTTCCAGATCTTAGGCAAACAATTTAAAAAACATTTTCAATGCCAAGATCACCAGGTGGCAGAAAATCTAGAACGCTGTGAGATCACACATTGTAAACCTCTGAGTCCTCCACTCCTTGATGTCTGAGGAGCCACCAGGATGATGTAAGTCCTGTTGTTGATGTGTAACACTCCACCTGTGACTAATTCTGTTGACCTGGTTTTGTCGCTGCTCCGACATGTCCCACAGCAAACACCACCATGTTTTAGGACAGTTGTGCAAATATAAAACACAGAGCTCAGGAACTGCGACAGTCATTGTTTTGGGTTCGCTTTTTTTGACCAAACTTTAGACCTTCTGGTGCTTTTCTACACGTGGTTTTCATGGAAGGAACTTTCATCTGCTTAACTTGAAAACTGCTTTGGTTCAGCCTCAGAGAAGCAAAAGCTTTAATGGATGATACCATCTAATCTTGGCTAAATCGTTACAAGCGGTAAAGAACACAATGGATGATTAGTATTAGTATTGTTTTAGTAGTTTAAAACCATCTAAACACGGTTTGAATCAAAACAAATAGACGTTACACCAGGGGCGTAACCATCATCTCAAGTGAGAGGGACAGATTTTTCAGAGGGCAGATGAGTGATTTATGATCCTCTCGGAATCAATCATACCTTTCCTCAGTTGCTAAAAAAAATATTTAAATCACTGTTGCACAATGAGTATGCTGGCTTAGTTATTAGCAATATTAAGAGTGGTTCAAAGACAGTTATTAATTATCGTTATTACTATTAAATGAATTGTTACAAGGTGCTCAGCAGAAACAAATAACTTAGCTCAAATGTCATTCTCAATTGACTGTTATTACAGGTTATTAAACTGACCAACATCAATCGAATGACCAGAACAAACACTATATTCTACTTTGCTAGATTTACTATTTACAAAATATCTGATGTGAAGAGAGATGGCTAAAGGTTCTAAAGAATAATAACCAAAAGACTGCTCAGGATGGCTGATCCTGGTGGGCTACCTATTAAAATATAGACAAAACATATTTTGGAGTGGGAATGAGAGTAATCTGAAGAAAACCCGGTCCTAATAACTCCCTCGTTTCTCCCAGCAATGGATCTCTTTTTCTCAGCTAGTTCTAGTTTCTCCTTACCTGAGAAGACCCTGAATCATCGTCCCTGCTACTGGGCTCTGGTCTTATGTCTCCTCCCTGTCTTTGCTATTGTGGAATTAAAGATAAATAAAAATGTAGAAAGCAAAATTTTGAAATAGAATTGTAGCAGTGATAGTACTAAAGAAATTAACCTTGAAGTCCCTCTAATCCCATAGATCTTTTTTCTTATGTTCTTAAGAATATAAGATATATATTATATAATATATATATATATATAATATATATTTTTCTTATATATCACTTATATTCTCTTTTCACCTGTGCAGACCTTCCCTGACTCTGCTTGGTTTATTGTGCCAATAAAGATTTCATTCAAACACGTGGAAAGCAGTACAGTTCTGCAGAGAAATGAAAGAGAATTGGGTTTATTGTTTGTATGAATTCACTAGCAAGGGATGATATTACCTGCATGCAACAGAATAAAGCCTAGTTTATAGTTTATAATTCTCGCCTGCGGAGGTGCGGAGACACGCAGCACCATTATGCGTCAACACAAGGGCTCTCCGTCACTCACACAAGGACGCACGGAGTAGAGCCTGATTTTTTAACTATCCGTCAAATGCAAGAGCTCACGTCTGTGATTAGTCGGCCCAACATTGGGCCAAGATCATTTCACCACAACTGTGCTCTATAGTCGGTTTAATTAGTGGTCAATGCAGCTTTTGGCCACTAGATGCTTTATATTGCAAGGCCAGTTGATCTTATCTGTCTTTTGGTGATTTTGAACACCAGGAGGTGTAGAGAACAACAAAACACCCCGCTCTGTTTCTTTGTTTACATGTGTTTTTGGAGGATTCAATGAGCTGCACTTCTAGTAGCTTTCCAGCTCAATCAAAACTCACTCTCTGTCGGCCATTGCTCCTTGAGTGGATGTGCGTTTACAAGCTGAAGTAAATAAACTGTTGTTGACCAGAGACGTCACAGCAATGGTAGGCAAACCCGCCAGAAAAAGGTCTACACTCCCTGCTGTCCTGGTGGAGAATTGCTTTGCAACACTGACACACCAATGGAGAAGTAGAAAAGGAAAACGTCTCCGTCAATACGTGTGCGTGTGGGTGCAAACTTGCTGACGGAGAAGCATAAATGCTCTGGTTGGTGGTTTGCTGAACATGCTGCTCTGCTCTGCTTTGCAGCACCTGTCCGAGATCCAATGATACCCCACACATGTGTACACTTAAGATGCGTTTGAAGATGGCCCGGAAGAAGACGTTACCGCATATTAACGGAGTAAATGGCTGTAAAGGCAGAATAAACAGAGGGCACGGACCCAGGAAGAGTGGATGATGTTTCCCACACGTACCCAGCGTCTTTTACGCCCATGCCTTACACTGAAACTGACTAAAATTCATTCCTTAGATCATTTTCAGTGTAATTTAGAAATGAATAAAACACAGATCATCTGCTCTCTGAGAGTTATCGCTTTGCAAGCACTGCACACCGTGTCTACTTCACTCATATGTCAAAATATTTGGCCATTTATACTTAATATACAGCCATTTTACAGCCAAGTACATTCATTTCATTAACTCAGTTCACTAAATGAAACATTGTATAGATTAATTATACACAGACTGATGTTTAAAAGCAGTGCATCCATTCCTTGGAGCAGTTTGTCAAAGTGATGTAAAACTGAAAACAGCATTTCAAAGGAAAGTATATCATACAGAAACTCAAATAAGTTCTGCAATGTTTTACTGTTTCAGGACCTGGTCAACTTGTTGTAACTGATGCAACCATGAATTCTGCTCTCTAGTCGATAATCCTGAAACAGGATATCCAGCCAGCAGCATGTGAGATTAAGCTCCTGTAAACTTGGTTTATATCACGGAATAATCCGAGGTACACCAAGACATTCACCTCTGAATGAAAAACGAAAATTTTGGAGTTACCAAGTCAAAGTCTGAACTGAATTTTGATGGAGATGCAGTGAGATGGTTTTAAACAGGCTGTTAATGTTTGAAATCACTTCAATGTCACAATTGTATAAAGAGGAGTAGGTCAAAATGCATCCATAGCAATGTCAAAGACTGACCTTCCTCTTGGTGCGGACAGCCCTAAATCGATTACTGCTTTCAAGTCACTAAACAAAGACAAAGGACTGTTATAAATTATCTTTAAAATGCCAGCCAATCTCTACCGAGAATGGCAATGCGTCGGTGAAATCCAGAGATGGTTCCTTGCAATCCACAAAGATAATATCTGACAGGACTATAGACCGAAGTGTGTTGCAACATTTTCTGTGCCAATCATGAGTGGATGCCCATCTCATATTCAGCTGAGATAGTAAAGTAGGTCTGTCTACTTGTCCAACAGCCATTTATTTTCACTGCTTTCTTTCAAGTATTACTGAAACCTTTAAAAGAGGCCAACCAATGTGCTTTAATGATGCTTCATAATGCATTTGCTCTGCAGGCAGAATTTTAATCATCCCCTGGATTTATAGCACCGTTGCTCAATTGCTCAAGTAGCCTCTCACAGCATACTAGCACAGAAATGGAATGCACTGATTTCATGGTAGCCTGATTGATATTTGTCTCAGCGGCTTCGTTAGAACATCTTCCATACAGATTTTGCATTGGTATAGTACCTGAAAACGGTGAAGTACAACACTATGTATTTTAAGGAAATACTTATAATACATTCCAGTTTTTGCATCATTATAGGAAAATAAAAAGAACTCACCCAAGATATTAGCAGAAGAACTGTGCACCTCCATGAATCAGGTTCCCTTGGGTATAATTTTCAGATGCCAACAGGGCCTGAGGGGCCGTTTCCATCTTTTTAAACAGTAATATTGTCACAATCCTTGGATGTTTGAGTATAAATATAATTCTTATGTTTACTGTGCAGCTGGTTTCTTGTACTGTGCAGTTAGTATTATGCATTTCATTTATGTATTTTATTGCTATTGCTGTATTGCTGAAATTTTGTTGTATCAATGATTATAATGATTATAAAGAACCTGAATCTCAGTATTTGGGGTCCATTTGCGTTTCTGTTTTGATCATTTCCTTATTGTTTATTTCCTTTCTTAGGTCTAACCATATTCGACTCAATCTCTGCCTTCATTATTGCTCAACAGGTTTTGCTTGTTCAGCTTATTAGTATTGTCTTAAAGGTCTTGCCATATAGGTTCATTCCTTTGTATTTAGATTTCTAGTTTATTCTTTGTGCTTTTGGTTCCTGCTCTCTTTGGGTGCTTTCACACCTGCAGCATTTGGTTCAATTAAAACGAACTAAGTACGGTTTGTTTGCTAGTACGGTTTGTTTGAGCTGGTGTGAATGAGGACCAGTAGGATTTGGTCCGGACTAACGGATCAAACGGACTCTGGTGCGGTTCACTTCAAGTGTGAATACGAACCAGCCTCATTTCGGTCCAACTTCCTGATAAAAGCCCTTTTTATTCTACGTAGGCATCCGTAGCGCGCTGCTGCGCTTTGCACTATGGGAGGCACCGTTTCTGTGTTGTAACTTGTTAACATTAGCGCCAACAATGAATTGTGGTCAAACGTGGAGTTGGGAGGCAGTCCAGTGCTTCATCAAGATTTGGTCGATGAACGATGTAAATATAATATATAACGACCACCACAACAAGAAGACAAGCGCAATCCATCTGTGTATGCAGAGCTAAATTTGTTTATTCGGGGATCAGGCTAAGACAGATTACATGTAAATTAAATTTCAACCATGCAATGTATTGACCCAAGACAACCAGCAGAGGTTGCTGTAGGCTATTAATTTGGGACTTTTGGTGGCAGTAAAGAAGATACTTTGATAGGGTTGTTTGCCACAATGGACATTAGAGCTTGGCTTAATACAAACAAGAGTTAAGTTAGCACAAGCAGGGACAATGTTAATACATCACCAGTCTAACCCCCAATTTCCACTGCATGCGCTCCGGCACGCACTCCACAGCAAAAACGCTCCTATTGTAGTCAATGAGAGCATTTCCACTGCTGCCGCCGAGCGGCGCAGGATGCCAGGAGCCGTTTCGCCATCCGGCAAAATTAGGATCGATTCTATTTTTGCCAGACGCCAGAGCAAATCCGCAGTCAATCTACACAAATCACTAAGCACCAACAGGATATTGAACAACCACATTTCCGGGTATTTTTCCATATGAATGAAGACGGACAAGAAATTTTTTGTATGCATAGGTATATTAATATAAACCTGCGTATATTTATAAACTCAGCAAAAAAAGAAACGTCCTCTGACTTTCAACTGTTTTTACTTTCAGTAAACTTAATGTGTGTAAATATTTGTATGAACACTAAAAGAGTCAACACCATAAGACAAAAACTAAAAATGTTTTACAGACTTGTGACTAACAGAAATAGAATAATGTGTCCTTGAATGAAGGGAGGCTCAGAATCAAAAGTACCAGTCAGTATCTGGTGTGGCCACCAGCTGCTTGAAGTACTGCAGTGGATCTCCTCCTCATGGACTGGACCAGATTTGTCAGTTCTTGCTGTGAGATGTTACCCCACTCTTCCACCAAGGCACTTGCAAGTTCCTGGACATTTCTGGGGGGAATGGCCCTAGCCCTCACCCTGCGATCCAACAGGTCCCAGACGTGCTCAATGGGATTGAGATCCGGGCTCTTCGCTGGCCATGGCAGAACACTGACATTGCTGTCATGCAGAAACTCACGCACAGAACGAGCAGTATGGCTGGTGGCATTGTCCTGCTGGAGGATCATGTCCGGATGAGCATGCATAAAGGGTACCACATGAGGGAGGAGAATGTCTTCCCTGTACTGCAAGGCATTGAGATTGCCTGCAATGACAACAAGCTCAGTCCGATGGTGATGTGATATACCGCCCCAGACCATGACGGACCCCCCACCTCCAAATCGATCCCGCTCCAGGGTACAGGCCTCGGTGTAACGCTCATTCCTTCGACGATAAACACAAATCCGTCCATCAGCCCTGGTGAGACAAAACCGTGACTCATCAGTGAAGAGCACTTTTTGCCTCTCCTGTCTGGTCCAGTGAAGGTGGGTTTGTGCCCATAGGCGGCGTTGTTGCTGGTGATGTCTGGTAAGGACCTCCCTTACAACAGGCCTACAAGCCCTCAGTCCAGCCTCTCTCAGCCTATTGCGGACAGTCTGAGCACTGATGGAGGGATTGTGTGTTCCTGGTGTGACTCTGGCAGTTGTTGTGGCCATCCTGTGGGTGTGATATTCGGATGTACCGATCCTGTGCAGGTGTTGTTACATGTGGTCTTCCACTGCGAGGATGATCAGCTGTCCTTCCTGTCTCCCTGTAGCGCTGTCTTAGGCGTCTCACAGTGCGGACATTAGCCACATCAGCAGTCCTCATGCCTCCCCGCAGGATGCCTAATGCACGTTCACGCAGATGAGCAGGGACCCTGGGCATCTTTCTTTGGGTGTTTTTCACAGTCGCTAGACAAGTCTCTTTAGTGTCCTGCGTTTTTAGAACTGTGACCTTAAATGCCTACTTTCTGTAAGCTGTTAAGGTCTTAACGACCATTCCACAGGTGCATGTTAATTAATTGATTATGGCTAATTGAACATGCATGCTAAACATTGTTTAAACCCTTTACAATGAAGATCTGTAAAGTTATTTGGATTTTTACAACATTATTCTTGAAATACACAATCCTGAAAAAGGGACGTTTCTTTTTTTGCTGAGTTTACATATGCTGTCGAAAATACCTTGACACAAAACAACAGAGACTAACAGTTCTTTTCTGTTCATTTTCCACGGAATGAAGAATTTTGTTCTGATTTCCGCATTTATTTCTGGCTTTTATCGCGAGATCTTGCAATTCCCGCGTATGCTGCTTTGAGCATCTCTGGGCTGCGGACCGGATCTAGAGCGCATGCAGTGGAAATTGGGGGTTAGAGAGGTGCAACCTTGAGTAACATTCTGGTCCACACTCCGTACCAGTCAGTGGCGGTAATGCACCAATTTGTTGTTTGTCAGCCGTCAATAAACATCACAAAGAAGAAAAAGGGCGCAGTGTTATTTTTAGGTTAACATGAGCATTCTAACAGTAGTTATGATGAAAGCCTAGTAAGAAATACACACAAGGAAGGGAATTTACCAAGGTTGTCAGCAACAGATTATGTTGGATTGTGGGTGTCAAACTTGTTGTGCTATTTTATTGGAATACATTAATTGGACCGTAGTGGACGTAAAAAGACAGATTTGTTTGAGGTGGCTCTGTTCTGTCCAGGATATGTGGCTTTAAACAGTGAGTGGCACATTACCGGTTACATTAGCGGTTACTGTGCCTAAACAATTATGATTTTATCCTTGATTGGCATACATCAATCTTTTCAATCATGTCTAATATGTTTATGTACATCAAAAGGATGTTGCCAAAAAAGGCAGATTTGACCTGGAGGTACATAAATAGTTCTTAGAAGTCTCAACTTTTCTGTGATTTATTCATTTTTATGAATAAATAATTTTTTTAATTCCATTTGCTATTTTATGTGCTTTAGAAATATATTTGACATTGACATATTAATGTCAGCAGGGAGATTTAATAAGGACAAGGTTAATAATTTGTGTGGTCTAAGTCTTCATTATGAAGGTCATCCTGCTGTTCCTTCCACAGCTCAAAGCATACCTTTGTTATCTCTCAGATGAATGCACTTCTTGCCTGGTCTGTGAGATTCCAACAGGCATGTTTAGCATGTTTGTCCTTTACAAATGACAGATTAATGATAGTCAAAGGATTATTATCATTTTATGACTTATACCTTATCTGTATTCAGTTTGAATGTTATGTAACCTAAGTCATTGGAGCTTTTGATGTGCAAATGTCTGTATTTGGAGCAGTGCCCACAAACTGAGAGAACCATGCATTTTTTAAACAATCTCATTTCATTCAGGTTCACATTGAAGTTAGGTTGTTTTCTGTATTTGATTTTGAAACTAACTGCATGCTTTTCTTTCCGGTTTTAGCTATATTCACCAAGCCTATAGTCATTGCATACACAAGAGGATTTTATAAAGCCATCTGCTTGGTTGTGTTAATTTAGGAGAAGATCTGAAATACGACATAGAAACACAGGTTTTCACATGAAAATACTTTGAATGTAATATCTTATTTGTGCCTCAGTGTATATTTACTAGGGGTGTAACAATACACAAAAACTAACAGTACACATGTAACAGTACACTAAATTAATGAAAAAATTAATACAAATGAGCATATGACTTTTATTTTTAACTTTAAACAAATAAACATTAAACCTTTCCTTGAATTTCATCCATCCATCCCGTCAACACTTTGCAGGGTTGGGGGGGGGGGGCTGGTGCCTATCTCCAGCAATCTTTCCTAAATTCCTTCAATTTCTGAAATTAATTTTATAACTTATCAATAAACTTAAGAAATTGAAAAGTATAGAAATTAAAGATTTGAGTGATGTATTATAATAAATAAAATACTACAAGCAGACATAGCCAGAGTAGAAAACAATATAACCACTTACCTTTTTTCCTGAATTCCTTCCTTTGATTTCCTGAAATGATTTGATTTTATTATGTCCCATAACTTATAATTGTTAAAACTATACAACCGACTGGAGATTTGATTGGATTTAAAAGAAATAAAATAGTACAAGCATAAATAACCAGAAAAGAAAACAATATAACCACTTGAAAACAGTGAGTGACAATGTTTAAAGAAAACTTATACTTATTTGGTTATAAAACCATATTTGAGAATAAAACATGCTTAAATCACTTTATTGTTGTTTTGATATATTGACAGCCTAGTTTCCCAGCCGTTTTTGAATGCAGCATGGAGAGATGTTGGGAAAATACCTTCTCATCAACAGGCTTTCCGTTGATTTGCATTTTATACAAAAATAAGGGAGTTTGGGTGCTAATGGTAGCCATGTGGATTTACACCCCTAGTGTACTGTTTTGAATATCTTTCTAGCACATTTTTCTTAACAACCTTCCTGTCTAGGCCCCTTCCCACATCCATCATTGTCTACACCCACTTATCCTTGGAGGTTGAGGGTGCCTACCTCCAGAGGTCATTGGGAGAGACACGGGGTGCGCTTGGACAGGTCCCCAATCCGTCAGAGGGCAACACAGAGGCACACAGCACCAACAGCCGTGCATACACTCAAACCTGATGTAATGCACCACTAGGAAGACCCGGAAATTCAGCCACAACACAGGAGTGAACAATGAATGGCCACATATTAAACAATTGGTTAGCGAAATGTGCAAATATAGATCTGGAACCAGGATTGTCACTTATAGGACGTCAGAGAGAAAAAGCACAAATGAGTCACTAACCTTCATGGAGCAAAGTGTTGGATCTTTTCTGTCACTCTCACTAACCTGGAGCAGAAAAGCAGGCAGGGATTTCGCTGGGGCAGTGACGTCAGAGGGAGGCTGCAGCTGAGCTCCGTGCAGACAGAATCAGAGAACAGAGGGCGGGCTCCACTTCCTTCTCTCTTTGGGGAGCGGTTCTCCGGATTGTCACAATCACCTTGAAACCTAAGGGTTTGATCCAAAATCGAATACAGAGGAACTGACACAGGTCATGTACAGATAGGTGGCAATCTGTAAACTTTACAGTGGAGCGAAGCAGGAATCGGTGGCCAGAAGACGAATCTGAGTTCGGCAACCAGAAGTCAGATAGGCAGCAACAATTAGTCATGGGCTCGGCAAAAAGGCAAAAAGAATCCAGGGACATGAAAGAGGTCAGCACTAGAGTAGTTGATCAAGACAAGAAGGCGGGATATCTACTGGCAAAAAGCCTTTGAAATATTGGAAGCAGAGGCAGAAGGGTGTTTAAATAGTGAGGCAAACAGGTGAGGTGGCGCAGAGGGGAAGATAATCAGGCATGGCACAGGTGAGCTAGATCAAACTGATGGGATGACAGAACCAGACACATAAGTAAGGAATATTACACCTGAGGACAATTTACAGAGACAAATTAAGTAAGTAAACAGGTAACATTTTATTATATAGCACCTTTTAAGACAGTAAAACCAAACAACAATCAAACACACACAAACAAAGAAAACAACCAAAAGAAAAAAGACAAAGCAAAAGCCATTGTAAAAAGATGCTTTTTCTAAAGAGCTGCTTTCTGAAAGAAGTCTCTGACTCAGCGAATCTCAGGCTTAGAGGAAGGGAGTTCCAGAGGGAGGGAGCGACAGCTACAAAAGCTCTGTCACCTTTGTTTTTTTTGTTTGCTTCACAACCAACAGGCCCTGATCACATGACCTTAGTGATCTGCAGTGAGTGTAGGGTTGCAAAGGTTGATAATGTAGACGGGAGCTGAATTATTCAAAGCTTTTTATGTTAAAAGCCAAATTTTAAATGTATTCTGAAGCGGACGGGGAGCCAGTGCAACTGAAACAGGGAAGGGGCGACATGTGAAAACTTTGAGTAGCGAGTTATCAACCTTGCTGCAGCATTCTGAACAATCTGGAGGCGGCCCAAGGATTTATTATTCAAATAGGTAAAAAGTGAGTTAACCTCACAGTCATGTTTTTGGACTGTGGGCGGAAGCCGGAATACCCTGAGAGAGTCCACACATGCATGGGGAGAACATGTAAATTCCACGCCGAATAAATCCAGGCTGGGATTTGAACCAAGGACCTTCTTGCTGCAAATGGAGCCCCTGTTGATGCTCCAACTCACCTAACTGAAAGGTTTGAAGCAGCCTTCTTAAAAGCCAGAAACCTGTCGATCATGCATTGATTGAAATCTAGTGTGTTGCAACATAAAAACATCTAAATCATGCAGGGCAGTGAGGCTTGAGGATAAACAAAGGTTAGAAGCAACGTTGGTAGGGCCTTGAGCATACCAGGGAAGAATAAAAACAATTTTTGCTAAGGTATGTATCCAGTGAACCATGTTGATTTGTTGCTTACTGGGCTACATATTGATAAATTTGATGTGACCGAGCGTTAAAGCAGCAGAACACTCCCGAGAGCTGTGTAACTATCTCTGATATTGGCTTGACTTTGAGGTAGATTAAAAGAAAACACTGAAGATTGGGGATGAAATTGAGGGCAGATTGGGAACACACACACACACACACACACACACACACACACACACACACACACACACACACACACACACACTCACACACGCAAACACACACATGTCACATGGTGACTGACCTTTTCTTAAAGACCTGTTCAGGTGCACCTGCTCAGTAATTGGAGACAGGCACAGAGGGGAGTCTCCCTGCACTCATTTGTGTGTGTCCCACAGCCGTGGCTGAGCACTATCAATTAAATTCACTTGAGCTCTGACCTTTATGTATGGGAGCTACTGCTGAGAGCTGACCGTTTCAATGAGACTGTGTTTGTGCATGGACAGTAAAAAAAACAAACAAAAAAAATGACATGAAGATGCAGGGAAATATCTCCACTCACCTTCAGGGTTACACAAGTACATCTTTTCTTCCTCGAAAAACAAATGTATTATTAACTGAAACAGTTACTAAATTGTTCACGTCCAACATTCTCACTGAAACGCTAACCTTTGCCATCAATGCGAACGGAGCAAGATCTTTTTATTACCGTATATCTAGTTTAACTGCCTTATTCTACTGGTTCAGCATGTTTCATTTTATCACACAGAGTCAAGAAAAAGTGTCTCCTGTTTTTTTTTTTTCTTTCACCTAAATAATTCAGATAAAACAAATATTTGTTTAAGATAAAGAAAGCCTGAGGGAATACAAATGGATGTTTTCCACCCACCTGGTCCTAAAATATGCGAAAATATAATTGGCCCAAACAGACGACTCACTTAATCTATTTACTTTAAGTAAAATTCAGTGTTCACAGCAGTAGAAACATAACCTTCTGTACCTAGCTTATGCTTCTTTTGGAAACAGTCTCAAAAGAAACAGGAAAAGGTATTGCCTCACTTGTCAAGCCATGAATTTATTGTATTTTAATGACCGCTGATCTCAATTTAACAGGCCAAACCCAGACCTCATTATTAATAATAATAAATAATTTAAATAAGATTTAAAAAAGCTAAAATCTAAAAATTTAAAGACGGTGAAAAAACAAAGTTGTTGACATCTATTGATCTGGAGTTCGTCAACACTTCAACCAGGAGGTCATGAAACAACCTAGAACAACATCTGTGAGAGTGCATGTTTCAACAATAAGAAAGAGAGATTTGGCAAAGATGGCATCCATGGGACAGTTCTAAGGTCAGAACCACTGCTGACCCAAAGGAACACAACATCCTCCCATTTTCCAAAGAACCCCCAAAACATCTTGATTATACCAAGGCTTTTTAGGAAAATATAAAAAAGTAAATAAAGAAATAAGCTGTGGACTGGTGAGGCAAAGGAGGATCTTTTGCATCTGGTCTAATACCAGGTCATCCTGACAGTCAAACATGGAGGTGCTAGTGCTATAGTCTGGAACTGCTTTGGTTCCTCGAGAACTGGATGTGTTGCTATCAGGGGAGGCTGGCCATTAGAACATCAGATCAGCTCTAGGCACTGATAAAAAAAAAAGATTTCATCAGACAGACAAAAATACAAAGTTATGTGTGAATTCTGATAATCCAAATGAAACAACTGATACATATAAATATAATTGCAAAATTTGAAGCGGAGAAAAATTTTTCAAATCAAAATGTTTATCATAAAACTTATTAAACTAATGCAATAAGAAATGTGTCTATGTTAGAACAAGGTAAAGTGCTTCCAGTGGCAATATATATATATATATATATATATATATATATATATATATATATATATATATATATATATATATATATATATATATATATTGTTTACCATATATTCAGCTAATCTCCAAAGCTCAGCAGCTAGAAAATAACATTAGAACAACAAAGCTTGTGTACAAACAAGAGGTCTCACTGTAAATTAAACTGTAGGTTTGTGTCTTTGCCTGGTGCATTTTTGGTTAGAAAACGTTTGTTTTGATTTAGGGAAATAACTCGCAGTAGGTAGAATATCCAGAAATTTTACTCAAAAAAGAGTAGCAATTCTTCAAAATAATTACTTTACTTTAATAATTACTTTTACTTAAGTAAAAGTTTAAAGTATGATGCAGTAAAAATAACTCAAGTAAATGTAAGCTAATTGAGTAAATGTAACTTGTGTTGTGGGAAGAAAATATCTTCTTCTTTCCATAAAGATGAGGCTGGAGTCTGGATCTTCCTTTCTCATATTTTATTTTTTATTTTAACGCTCCAGTCTGGGCCAACGCTCCAACTCTCTTGCACACCAGACCATGTCTCCCCTCCCTGCAAGCAGCTTCTGTCTTTAGTCTCCTAATGTTATGTTTTCATTGCAAGGTTAACCAAACAATCCTCACAGCTGAGGAGTCACACAGTTAGATCAGAGAAGCTGAAAGGCTTCTTCCCTGACTAATAATTATGCCATATTCCCCAGATGCCTTTACTAATGATTTCCTAATCAATTAACTGACAGAACCTTAAAATATTGAAATATTTCTGTTACACTAGTACACTACCAACCTCTAGTCATGACAACATAAAAACCTATTATACTACCAATAAAAGTCCATCCATCCATCCATTATCTGAACCAGTCCATCCTAATGCAGGGTTGTGGGGGGGCTGGTGCCTATCTCCAGCTGTCATGGGGCAAGAGGCGGGGTACACCCTGGACAGTTCGCCAGTTCATTGCAGTACCAATAAAAGTATATTTGTCAAACTTATGGTTCTACTTGCATCGTTTGTGCAATCAGATAAAAGGCCTCTCTGCCCCAAGATCTCGGGCTGAATTCCAACACCAGCCCACCCCTGGTTACTATGATTGGTGGAATCATTAATTCTGCTCTCTGGCAGAACAACCTGCAGGAGAATGTCCATCTGTCAGTACTGGACCTTAAACCCGATCACACTTTGGTTCTACAGCAGGACAATGTTCCAAATCACAGCTGCAAGGCCACCTCTGAATAATTATAAATAAAAGAAAAGAAAAGAAAAGAAAAGAAGGTTTTGGAGTGGCCTAGACAAAGTCTGGACTTAAATCCAATTCAGATGCTCTAGTATGATCTTAAACACACTGTTCATACTGGAAAACTGTGCAACGTGGCTAAATGGTCTGGTATCCTGCTTGGCTGCAATGCCCTGTTGGACGAGGGGCATCGACTGGGATGATCCTCCCAGTAACTGAACATCCACTGTGTCCTGTTATTAACTTTTTACTTTCTGTAACATAGAAAGTTCTCTTATATCAGATCTTCTGTTCCTTCTGTGTTTCTGCTCTGTCTTCTCAAACCCCCAGACGGTCGTGGCAGATGGCCGCTCCTACTGAGCCTGGTTCTGTTGGAGGTTTCTTCCTGTTAAAGGGGAGGTTTTCCTCTCCACCGTCGCTACATGCTTGCTCAGTATGAGGGATTGCTGAAGGATTGCTGTGGTTGGAAAGTCTGCATCAACGGGGCCCAACCTCACGCCAATGACTGACGCAATCTGCTGGGATTCCTTAAACAGGAAACTTTTTAACTGATTGGAATGTTTGTATAAATGTATTGAAATGACTTCTTGTTAAGTGCCTTGAGATGACATCTGTTGTGAATTGGCACTATATAAATAAACTGAATTGAATTGAATTGAATTGAATTGAATTGAATTAAATTGAAGTATTTCTTCTAAATTCCTCAGTGGTGTTGTTAAAGCTTCATTGCCAGTTATCACACAGTTATTGATATGGGTGGAATGACCAGTGGTAGGTTTAGGAGGTGATGACTTTTTCCCAGCTGTCCAGGTTGGTTTGGATAGATTTTACCCTTGTTGAATAAAAAACATTACTTAAAAACAGCTTTTTGTTGTTGGTTTTTCAGGTTAGATTTATCCAATACAAAATTAGTTTGAAAACAAAAAAAATTTCAGTGACAATTTTTTTTTATAAAACAGATAAAAATGTGTAAGGATTCACATACTATTACACAGCACTGAAAATGATATATCTCTGTCTAGGATTGAATGGAACTGACTATATTTCTGTACATAAATATGAAATGTTTTTCTTTGCAGAGTGCATCGAGATGACATTTCTAGCAAATTTGTGTTATATAAGTTGGAATGAATTCAATTCTAGATTTGTTCATCGTTTCTTTTTTCTACACTCAAGGTGCTCTACAAACCACAATTTCTTACCTCAGTGCACATGTTCCCACTACAGCAGTCGTTGTAAAGTTATTCCTCCCATTTCTCCACTCTTCTTTGTGATGCTGTCCCTCATGCATTCCACCATTGCCACCATGGTTCCTGACAGCTCTCCTCTTCATGGTTATTTCTGTTCTTAGTTCTCTACTTGCTTCCAAACAGAGTCTGTCTTTAAGACAGGTCTGAGACGTGAAGCTGATACAGATGTTCTTTAAAGTCCAATTCTGATTGCTGCTGTGCTTCTAAAATAAGTGTTTCCAGTGTCAAAAAGTTACAACTTGTTTCATGAGCCACTTCTTTTGTCAGACTAACTTCTTTTGATGTTTAATTAATGGGATCTTCATTTTTGTTTTGCTAAGATATACATTTAACATATAGATATTAACAGATGCATCCCTGTGAATTGGGGCTTAAAGGGTCTTAATATTATATTCCAATCTGATCAATTCTGGGTTCATTCAGTTTTTGTAAGAAAACCTAATCAAGGGTGAACATCCTAGCAAGATAATTCTGAGGTCAGATCGTAAATTCTTGCAAAGTTCTCATTAAAGCTGCTTCCACGTTGTTTTTTTTTATTTTTGCCAAAGAAGGTATTTTGCAAGAGTCTATACATGAACTGCAGAACATTTTTTAAAACATCAAATCGGTTCTACAAGGTATAGGTGTAGCTCATAATATGCCCCTATTTTGTAGGAAATAGATTGGGATAGACTATATAAAGATATAAAGCCTGCTACTGCATCAAAAAATCTTGTCGTGACATCACTACATATACTAGTCTGGTGGTGCTCCACCTAGTGGTCAAGTATGTATCGAAAGATTTAGGAAATGAGACGGGTCGCCACTTCAAGCATTCCGCATGTGCGGATGAGTGGAACTTCGTTAGCACATACAGAGCATCTGCATACTTTAGCGGGCCATTGCAATAACATTTCCGTTGCACTTGCGCTAATTTCATAGCAGTTTTGTGTGTGCTGAATGTACACCATCACTAAGTTATGAAACTCATGCCATTGAAGTTTTTGACGTGCTAAAATCTTCTCAGTCAGTTTTGTTTAGGTGCAGACTCATCAGAAGAGGAAAAGCTGGAGGGGGGTCTAATTTTTCCGGTCCAGTCAAAAATCTCTTTTTTAACCCCTTAGCGTTTTTAAGTCTTGTTGGCGGTACGTTACATTCTTCCGGGTCAAACCTGCTAAATTTGTAGATACAAATCGAAAAGAAAACTGCAAAGCTGCTGAAATACTAAGTTCCTCAAGGCTAAAAACCATCTATTTAGAGCTGCCTTTGATTAATTGATTAACAATAGCTGGAATGTCAAAAATGTAGTATGTTTTTCTATTTTATTGTTCCTTATTTTATCCACTATTTACCCAAAGCACCTTGAATTGCCTTGTTGCCTTGTGCTATACAAATAAATTAATCTTGTCTTTGCTTTTGTTTTTATTAAGCCAAGCTCTAATGTCCATTTTAGGAAGTATCTTCCTTACTTTACACGGCATTGTAATCTGTCTTAGGCAGCCTGATACCTGAATAGGTGGGCCCCAACAGTTACCGTACATACAAAAAAATGTGATTGGGGCATTCTTTAGATAAACAAGAATAAAATGAGGTTAAATGTTTCCTTTAAGTTATAGGGAACATTCAGTTCATTTACTTGTTTTCTTCTTGCTAATGTGACATTTAAGAGGCTTTATGATTGGCTTTTGGTCTGGTTTGATTCCCCTCAACAAAAGCATCTGATGACAAATAAAACAGGACAGCTGATGGTGAGCCCTGCCAAACATCTGTTGAGTCAAGACTTTAGAAGAAAGGGAGGTTGACATGTTTCGATTAACTGCAAAGTTGCAGAATTAATAGTTAAACAACAACATGTTAATTATTTTTTGGTCAAAAACTATAAAGTCTAAATACACGTCCATGTCCTGCCACTAAAAGGTTCTCCTACGCGAGTCAAGTGGAGCAGTTTATTTTACAACATGTTGATCTTGTGAAAAATTTAGTTCTGCAGTGAATTAAGCAGTTAATATGCGACATGTATGTATTTATTCATTTGAACAGACTGATTAGCCAGAGCAGCTGTGGCTTCAGCTACACCCTGAACTCACCTCCCTGACCTCTTCCCCAACAGCTGAGCCCAAACCAAGGAAACTGTCAATCTGTGAATATTGTGCTTTATAGAGAAATCTGACAAAATAATATGTTTTCTCATTCATCAATACTGTCTGCAAGCGTCTGGCTTCTCTCTGGCCTTTCACCAGTATTTCTTATTCCACTATAAAAGTAATATATCGAACATTAAACATTTTAGAAAATGTTTTTCTTGAGAAAAGTAAATGAACTGGAATTTTAACTATTATTTTTTTTCAATGAAAGTATCGTTGCGGGAATATTCCAATGTAATTAGGATTTAATTACATATTCTCTGTCTAGTGAATGTATCTATGGCAGGATGACAAGATAGGGAAACAAGATTTTTCTAAATCTTTTCCAAATTTTCCTGATAAAGATGTGTTAGATCACCGGAGTGACAGACGCCAGAGCCGCAAGATATGCTACGAGACGTTCTGATCTGGATGGGCTGCTTCATGATTTACTATCAGACTGGCATGAAGCAGTTCTCCAGGAAAAGCCGTTCAAAAGATTCGATTCAGGGCGGCGCAGCTGGTAGAGCAGCTCACCTCACAGCTAGAAGGTCCCGGGTTCGATTACCGCCGGGGACGCTGTGGGTGTGTTTGTTCCCCCGACACCCTGGGTGGGGTTGGCGAAAGGGCCTTTCTGTGTGGAGTTTGCATGTTCTCCCCGTGTTCCCTTGACCAGCTAATGTGAGCTATTCCCACAAAAACATGCACTAGTTCTGAGGCTACATACTGCCTCCTCCTGGCCGGCCGGGGCGCCTGAAGGGATGGGGAGGATCTGGCTGGAATAACGTGATCTCTCCATGCGCTACGTCCAGCCGGAGAAACCCCACCCCATCAGGTGAAAAGAAGGGCCTGCTCACTCCCCAAGCATGAAGGAGTCTTGGGTTTCACTGCGGGGCCCTCCCGGGGCCGGCAGAGGGAGAGCGGAACCCCAGGACTAGAACTAAGGTAGGAGCACTGGGTGATAAATAATGGGAAAAAAGCGTGGGATAAAAGAAAAAAGAAAAAAAAGATTTGGTTCGTAAACGTCACATCGCTAGCATGTTTGTTTGTTTCTTTGTTAACCTTTGATGGGCATCCACCCAGCCTCAGGTGTTTAAGAGGAAAGATGTGTTTACGGCAAAATCAGACTGGTCATGGTTATAAAAGATCTGTGAGGAGAAGTGTGGATAAAAACAATGAATCTCAGCCGATTCTGAAGCCACATCTTCTGAATTCCCACTGTAGAGGACTTTGGGCTTTTGAACTTACATGCACATAAAAAGAAGTTATATAGCTATTACTAAAACTGAAACAAGCCAACAACTGTGTCACACGGCCCACCTGGGAGTTGTGATTTATTCTCATTCCTCACCACCCACTACAGACCCAGTTTCTTTACAGTTCAGTGTTTTCTTATTATGTCAAATGATGCACTGATCAATGCATCACGGCTTCACAACACAGACACACAAAAGAAAAGCTCAGACTACCAGCTTAAAAATATAAGTGGTACTCAACAAGCTTCCAGTTCAAGCTCAGAACTGACTCAGTAATTGAGCTGTGTTGGAGCAGAGAAACATCTAAAACATGCAGAACATCAGCAAAGACTGTCATTCCCCATGACTGATAAATAACCAGTAGTAAATCTTTTTGTTTTGCTAAATGTATCATCTTCTTTTTGTTGCTCCCTGGTGACTACAATCCTCACCCTGCTTAGCGGGCTGAAGTTTCATTTGTCAGTTTTTCCACAGTGTCACCTTTGTTTGCTTGATTTTGAGGCTTCAGGCTGTCCTCAAGTTGTTCATTCAGTGATTTCATTGATGCATCATGATAGATTCACGAGTGTTTGGGTCAACATTGACACAAAAATGGGTTCAACAGTTAATATAGCATTGATTCTGCAGATGTGACCAAACCGCAGCTACATGTTTTTTTCTGGACTTGCTCTTACATGGCTGGTTGTGTCTGCATTGATCTTAGAACTTTGCTTGGAGAGTCTTGGTCAAGATCCCAGAGCCATGGAGAAACACAGACAATATCAGATTGTGGAAGAGGTACATCTTGGTCTTTAGGGAGAATTTGGGTTTTTCTACATGACCACTAGACAGTTCCCTATTGGATTGCAGCCAGGAAACCGTGTATGAGCTTTTGTTTAGTCTGCACTGATTTTGGGATGTTAAGGCTGGGCCCAACAGCAGACAATGTATTATAAGATATCTCTACCTTCTGCATCATCATCATCATCATCATCATCATCAGAAAAAGTAGGTTACAAACTGGTTTGTATCCTCCCTTTGAATCTCTTTTACCTGATAACATTAATGACAAAACTGAGCAGGTAAAGGAGACCATATATTCTCAGCTAACACTCATCTTTGAGGGTGCATTCACACCAGCCCTGTTTAGCCTGCTTTAATCGAACTCTAGTCCACTCAGAAAGTCCAGTTCATTTGGGGAGGTGTGATCAAACTCTGCTGCAGACCAAATGAGCAAACTCTAGTCTGGCTGAAAACCTAGGTCTCGTTTCGGTTGATGTGAACTCTGGTGAGGATTGATTGCATATATAGATGCTAAATGGGCCAGGGACGCTCCTAATGCAGGAGGTGGACTATAGTGCAGGGCATTCTGGGCAAATAGAACCAAAGCAACCGCGCATCAACAACTCTACCCCATTCTCTGCTCATGCTGAACCCATTGCTGCAACATTTTTGTCTGGCACATTTGCCAAAGACAACAGCGCAATCCTAAAGCTGCTAACTCCACTCCATGTTTGTTTACATTAGCATCTCCAATGCCAACACAAGTTCTCATTTGCCAGCGGCAACCTCTCAGTTACAGATGCGGACCTATCAATAATCAGATCAGTTGCTAGCTTTGGAATGGTTATAGTCTCTTGCGGCAGGGAGGTTGTCTTAATTACTGCCATAAGTTTGTGGCGTCCGCCATCTCATCTATCCATCCATCCATTCCTTGTCCATACACACATATCTTTGCAGTCAGGGTGACTATTTCTAGTGGTCATTGGGCTATAGGTGGGCTTACACACTTGACAGGTCACCAGTCCATCACAGGGCAAAACAGAAACACGCAGGACCAAAACCAGCACACACATACAGTATATCTATCAGCACTTGAAGAGTAATCAATAACCTAACGGTCATGTGTTTGGAAGGGTCCATCCATCCATCCATCCATCCATCCATCCATCCATCCATCCATCCATCCATCCATCCATCCATCCATTCATCCATCTAAACTGACCACTGGCTTGGATTCAAACCCAGGACCTTCTTGCTGCAAGGCAACAATGCTACCAACTGCACCATCAAGCAGCCCCAATTCAAAGTATATCCAAAAATATTAGCTAAAAACGTGAGTAAAAAAGTGAAGAAAAAAAAGCTAAGCTGTTATTACAAACTGTCTTCTCCTGAACACCACCAAGACTAAGGAGCTGGTGGTGGACTTCAGGAGATCTAAAGCACCAAGACAGCCAGTCTGCATCGATGGGGAGTAAATAGAGACCTACAGATACCTGGGTGTGGTTCTGGACCAGAAACTGGTGTGGACCACCAACACAGATGCAGCATACAGGAAGGGACAGAGTTGCCTTTTCTTCCTCAGGCGGCTATGGTCCTTCGATGTCTGCAGTGACATTATGCAGATGTTCTACCACACAATCATCAAAAGTGTGGTTCTGTATGCTGTTGTCTGCTGGGGAAGCAGCACTATGGACAAAGACTGCAGACATCTGGACAAACTGGTCAAAAAGGCCAGTTCTCTGCTGGGTTTTACAAATATAATTTTGAGGAAAGCTTGGCTAATGAATCTGTCAATCAAATTTACGATTCTGATTGCCAGATTCGTCAGCTAACCAATTTCTTCGTTTTCAGCCAATCGTATGGCTGCTTACAAGAGAGTTCTGACACTCCCATAGACTTCTATGGAAAGAATGGAATGCTGAAGTCACGTGGGTCTGCAGCTGCAGATAGTCCAAACAGCGCAGCATCATTGACCACTGACCGATCATTGACCGAGTTCATCCTCGGCATTTTGGAACTATTGTTCCAGTAAGTTAATGGAATCCCAACATTTTTTAGCATTGAAAAGCGTTAGCTGACTGCTCTGTACCAAAAATAAGTCAAGGGTCATATTTAATTTAGCCAGTTTTGGTTAATTAACTGTGTTAATGAGCTAGTTGTAGTTTACTAAAAAATTCCTGCAATTTCCGCCCTACATTTAAAAAAAACGCATACCCAAAATGAACTTAAAGCTGTTCTTGAACCATTTTGAGTAGAGACATGGCTGGGGTCTCTTTGGAAAGCAAACACTCTAAAATTTATCCCAGAACTGTGTTAATATCTCTGAGTGCTATTGTTACCAAGCAATATGAATTTTAATACCCCAAAAAATTATTTTATTTGTGTCCGAATATTTATTTGATGTAAATACATGCTGTAAGAATGGCTTTAAAAAGAGGTGGTGACCTAAAACACACTTTGGGTCTAAAGTCTGAAGTATTACCTTCATCCACAGCAAATTTGACAGCAATAAACCAAAAAATGAATATTCTGCACACATTTTTATAACTACAGGTCAAAGGTGGTCAAAGTGTGCCATATGCGCCATCTCCTGGGTAAATGCCGTAGTCCTCACTGAATTAAAAATATCATCAGAATCATAACTTCATCTTACTATATGAAGCTCCACGGCTTCCTTCAATGTTGTATTTTGATCATAAAGGGTGTTTGGACACGGTGCTGAAACAGTATGTTCCTGGTACGCACTGTGCGTAATCTCTTCATGAATAAGACATTTTACGCACGTCATATACAATGGCTGCGAACAAGTCCGCCCGGTCAAGTTATATATCTGCGTTTACAGCATTACATTGGCTATTCGATGCGTCAATCATCAGAGTTCTGGAGCGCGATTGGTTCGAGTTACTTACCATAACGTGACTTTCCATCCATGCGCCATTGGTTGGAGATGTACCCTACGTAAGGAAAACAACGGATGATTATTATTATTATTATTTTTTTCTTCTGGGCATGCTCAGTGACCTTTGTAGGTGGAAGTGGAAGCGAATGAATCGTAAACAAAGCTGTAAAGACTACAAAAATGGCCATAGACATTTCGGGAGCGCATTTTCACTGTTTGTTTTACATTTTTTATTGGTTTTGCTGTTGTCATGGACTAATAACTTTATGGGAGGACTTTAATCGGACCCTTATTGATTCATAAAAGTTAGAAGTCAGAAAATCAGAGGATTTAAACTAGGAAATGGGCTGGGCCCGCCCGCGGGCCCTCGGAACGTTAACTGCAGCTAGCTAATTGTGAGTAGCAGAGGTCTGGAAAAGCTTGACGACCTATTGACGGGTTTATTTCAGTATGTCAAATTCTGCTTTTTTAAAATATTCAGCACAGTTTGAAATAGGATATACACTTTTATATCTCATTAATTTTAATGGTGACTACTGGTTTTTGTCAAAAATATATCTAATGAGTTGCTGGTCGCTGTATCAACAGTCTTTAACTGACTTTGATGCATCAGAGATGGAAGCATAAATGGAGATACTATCAGTAAAGAAAAATAATTTCTTTATTTTTCAGTTAAACCACATAAGAACTGACTGCAATAAACCGCTGAAGCATATGGCACACAGGATCACCAAGGTAACAAGATATGATGTTTTCTTGTTTTGTGTCCTCCAAAAATAATAAGAGCTGAATCCAGACATTTAAAGAAAAGTACTTGAACACCATAACCTTTATAAAGTTGATATTTACTGCAGAACTGTTCATGTGCACCTGTTTTATGAAATTATTGTTTGTAATCATTTGATTAAGTAGAGATTACAATCTTTTTTTAACACACAAGAATTTAAGAATTATTTAGAATGTCAGCCTAAATAAACAACTGTTGAAGAGTAACTAAAAAAGTCGTATTAAACTATTACAGGTAACACTGCGTTGCATTCATGTCCATCTTCCTATTTTCAGATGAGTTGCTGAACGGAGAGCTGATCAGTGATCAGGTTTGGTGGAACTTCCCAGTTCTGTCAGTGATGGAGTGATACATAAGTTGGTAAGTGGAGTTCTGGAGGTGGCTGGGTGGTGATGGGGAGGCTGTCAAAACAAAATCAAAATGATCAGAAATGACCTTATTTCATACCAAAGCTAATATAAGCATTGCAATCTTTTTTATTATTATTCCCTGAACAGGCCAAGACTATGTATGATTAAAATAACAAATGTAGAATCGTTGAAATTAAAGTACAAGTGTCAGGATCACAGCCTGATAGACCGATAGGAGTGTTGCGTGCGGCTGAGACACAAGCGCGGTGATGGACGAGCGAGGGAAGGACAGTAGCACGCGGTTTAGTATAGTAATCCCTGAACGTGAGAACTGATCTGTCGAGAAAGCTGGGATTACAAGATCTAACGAGACGGTAGGATCGGGTGATTGTGAGGATTGGGAAATCCGCTACACCCGGGAACTAGCGATGCTGGGAAGCACAGCTGCGGAGCTCGGGACATGGAAAAAGTGATGTCAGAAGCTGATGTGGGTGGGGGGTTGTTTGCAAAAAAGAGACCAAGTTCCTCCATGGCAACGATCAAGGTGTTTGGTGGGGGCCTGCTTGTTGTGCTATCAGATGCTGTTTTGCATTGCTGTTTCTTGTTTGTCTTGTACTTCCAAGATGCCCAGTATTGGACAGCACTTTTTTCTTTCTTATGGAAGATCTGTTTTGCTGCCATTTGTAGTCTCAGCCTGATGAATCTGCAGGTTTTTGGGGTTTTGTTGGACATCATGACATACAGGGAGCACGCTTTCTTACAGACTTGCTTTTCTCTCTAAAGTGGCCATGGTATTTGGGAGCTCCATGAGAGATGCACCAGACCTTGTTAGGAAAAGCTCCTCCACTTTTTAGACCAGACCGAAGGCGTCATGTGATGGTCGACACAGCACTCCTGGTTTGAATTCCTTCCGTGTCAATAGGGTACGGTGGTCTCCTTCCAGACTGTCATCATTTTTGCTTTATTGAACTAGAGCATCCATCACAGACGTTGGAATATTTGATGATTTCGTTTGTTTCCTGTAAGATGGTACAGAATATGTCCATGGTCAAGCATGTCTTTTGGATTGATGAAATTGTAGATGTTGCCATCACAATTCCTTTTTGCACTGGTTTCCAGCTACCTGTTTGACCAATCTTAAGTCCACAGAAGAGTGTTATCATGTCTTGGAGGAATGTGATGGCTTTGTTGTACTCTTCCATCTTATGCCTAAGTGCCATCACAGGGTGGCGTGTAGAGCCCTGATTGAAAATATTTGACAGTGCAGATTAAACTTATTGTACACAGCTTTCTGTTATTATGACCTCTGGCGATGGTGAGGTAAGGATCTACCTTCATTTGGACTTCAGCACATTTCCACATTGCCCAAATTTGATCCATGCAGTGTATTTATATAGATGTAATGACTGTGAGAATGATAGTAAAAATACTTCATTAAAGCTTGTTTTACATTTTGCGTAATATTGTTTAATAAAAAGTTTGCGTATAGTTTTTTCCACAATTAACACTTTTTTTTTTTTTTACATATACGGGTTTTAACATTATCACTGAATTACTATTTTACTGTAGTCAGGCTAGAAGCACAATCAACTGGGTTATAGATGCATGAGTTCATTAGAAAATAAATAATTATAGAATGATGTCTTCTACCGAAAAAATACTTCCCAGGTCATCAGTCAACGCATAGACAGCCGCACATTTTCCTCCAAGTTATTTAAAACTTGTTCAAAACATGTAACTTAGATCAGCATTACATTCAGCTAATTTTCTATCCAACAGCAGGCAGAGAGAACACAGACTGAATGTCATCTGCTAGACATATAGGGTGTTTTAGGAGTAAATCCTGGGAACAGTAATATCCCATGCTTTGTTGAAAGATGGAGATCTAAAGGTAAGCTGGAGCAGAGGTCTGAACCACTGGCTTGTTTTAAGTGTGCAGGAGGACAAGGTATGGCATTAACAATGCTATCATTTAGAAAACAGGCTATAAATTGGGTATTATTACTCAAATTTAGGGTTTCTTGTGGCACATAAAGTTATTAAACATGCTTATATTGAGCAGTGTAGTGCAATGATTTATCAATAAATATGATCGTTGAGCTACATGTATTCTACAATGTGTTAGCGCTCTCGTTTCCTTCTAAACTGTAGAACAGTGACGAATGTCTGTTCCTCTAGAAATGCTTTGATAAAATAAAAATGCATAGGCTACTCAGTAAAAAGTAATCAGTACACATTATTAGTCAAAAATGATCAAAAATCGCCAGGGGAAATGAGGAATATTAGATTTTGCGTTCTGTCCCACCACAAGCCGCTCAGACTGACTGACAGCGCTGGGATGTTTGGAACTATTGAAGATTCCATGAACCACGTGACCAAGTGTCGGCTAGTTCAAAGTCTGTCGTAACTATCGCTGACGCTGCACTGGCAGAGCTGTTATGTGCGCATGCGCCGTGAAGTTTAACCGCGACACAATTATATTTGTGAAACAGATTGTGTGCATTTGTGAAACAGATCGTGTGCATTTGTGAAGTTATATTACAAGTGTTTCTTCAAAATTATATTTGTGAACCAGAGCGTGTGCATTTGTGAATGAGCATGTGAATTTGTGAAAAATCCTGCATGACTTTATTCTTAATGAGACTGATCTGACCCCATACCGTGATGTCCTGACCAGCCAGAGAAGCAGCTGCAGTGAAAGATTGATCTGTTTGAGATGCAGGACTGAGAGGTTCAGGAGATCGTTTGTTCCTGCAGCCATCAGACTGTTCAACAGCGATATCCAACATGTTTCTTAAATAATTGATTTCTTATTGTTTTATTTTCATCTCATTATTAGATTTAAATAAAACAATAACAAATAAATTATTCTAATATATATTTTTCCTAAATATGTGAGCACTGGACAAAGTGAATTTCCCCTTTTTGGGGATAAATAAAGTATCTATCTATCTATCTATCTATCTATCTATCTATCTATCTATCTATCTATCTATCTATCTATCTATCTATCTATCTATCTATCTATCTATCTATCTATCTATCTATCTATCTATCTATCTATCTATCTATCGTTCTGATTAAACACTGGAATTCTGTTTTTCATTATAACAAACCTGTCCTAACATAAATTTGATCAGTGCTGGACATGATGCAATACATTTTCTCTCAAACTTGTGCGAGTTCTTTGCAAGCAAGCTGGATTAATACAAATAAATAACAGGAAGACTTTACTCATTGTTTTGACATGAAGTCTTAGAAAACGACTCAAAAACCCCCCAGCTCACTCTGACTCCTCCAAGACCCGCTGTCTATCTCCGCCCATTAATGTCTCTTTGCAGCATGTCCATTAGGAACTTTTCTTGCTTCTTTGAAAATAAATTGGATACGCTGTTGCTTTCACACAGTCAGCTCTAACAAACTGCATCGTTTTTTGTTTTTAAAGATGGAGAAGAAAAAACCCCAAGAAAGCATCTTAAATGTCATTCACTCTTTTTTTTTTACCATCATTCTTTTAAATAAGGGCAGGTTTGGTTTCCAGCCTGTAATGCTACTGTCACTTATTGTTTATCTCCTAGGGTGCTAGCCTTTACAGAAGAAGTTTGATGGATGGTAACATGTGGGAGGATGCAGAGTTAAAATATCAATCCAAATGAGTGACAAATATTAAAGTAAAATCAAAACAACTTAAGTTCAGCATCTGAACAGCATGGCTGAAAATGTGACTTACAGCTTTTTTCATTCTTAGAATTTGTCTAATTTATACATGATAACTGTACAGGGTCTGTCTTTCCTCATGAATATATAACCTTAAGAAACCATGATCAATTTTGACCTCCTGCTTTCTTTATCACCAACCCGTCTGTGTTTCTAACAGATTTTCCCTGCTAAGCGACACACCCGCTAATGGTGTGTTCACACTGGTCAGCGCGTCCAGGCAGCAGGGCAGCTAGATTACATGCAAAGTTTATGGTACCTACGCATCAACTGAGCGTCAAGCTGCCCTGCAGCAAGTCGTGCGCATCGGCGCGGCTGACATCAGCGCGTCCACGCAGCTGCTGCTCAGACGCGTTGACGGACCGTCGGAGCAGCTGCTGCGTGAAGTTGGGAAAACTGAACTTAACTTTGGGTAAACAAACGGGGGGCGTCAACCAATCGTAGGGACTCTTTGTACTGATGTGGATCAGCAAGTCATTCATTCAAAATGGAGGATCAAATAATCGTCGCTGTCTGTAATTTTCATGAATTATATGACGCGTCTTTGTCTTTTTACAAAGACAGGAAGAGATCGGATTTATTTGGAGGAAGACATCGGAGGATACTGGAGTGGCAGGTAAGCAGTTAAATATTTCCTTTGAACTTTCTTGTTATGTTAGCTAACGCTAGCCAAACCCGGTTAGGGCAACTACGGGACGTGACACGCTGAAGCGCCAATGTGCCAACGCGCACTACAAAGTGTGCAAGCAGCTGGGTTTTAATTTTTAAGCATCAACTTTTTTCCATTTGAGCAATTTGACACGTGGACGTGCTGACCGGTGTGAATGCCCAATAAGACGGCGACAGGTAATTGGCAGCTCCATAGTCAGAAACATGGCATTAGAGACAGTGACCATAGTCAAATGCTTGCCAGGGGCCAGAAAAGGTGACATTCAACCCTAACTGAAACTGCTGGCTAAAGATAAGCATAAATACAGTAAGACTGTTATTCACGCTGGTGGTAATGACACCAGGTTACGCCAATCGGAGGTCACTAAAATTAGTGTTGCTTCGGTGTGTAAGTTTGCCAAAACAATGTCGGACTCGGTAATCTTTTCTGGTCCCCTGCCCTGGACATGAACAATGGTTGTCTAGGTGGTGTCCTGCAAACAATGTGGGCTACAGTGATAACTGCCGAACCTTTTGGTGAAAACCTGGTCTGATCCAGAGAGATGGCATCCATCCCACTTTAGATGGAGCAGCTCTTCTTTCTAGGAATCTGTCCAAATTTATTAGTCCTAAAAAACACTCACAACCCAGGGTCTAGACCAGGAAGAGTTACTCACCTATTACCCCATTGAGATAGTGTGTTGCCCACGGCTAAAATCAAACGGATCAAAGGTTAACCTAATAAGTGCAAATCATAAAAATCTCATACAGATAAGTATAACTTAGACTGAACAGAAAAAAAAACTATTAAATGTGGTTTATTGAACATAAGAGCTCTCTCTTAAGACCTTGTTAGTTGACTTGATTTGTGATCATCAAATTGATTTGTTTTGTCTCAGAAACCTGGCTGAAACAAGAGGATTATCAACTCCTTCCAATTATTTAAAGGAACAGGGGGCAGGATTTGTAAATAAAATAATCATCCATGTCCAGTTTTTTAATGCTGTTGGGTGATGAAGCGTTATAAACCAAAAAGAATGAGCCCACCCACATATCGCTCCATTTTCTTAAACTGGCTGTGTGCTGCAAAATGTGCTGCAGTTCGGGGCCCGAATTTCCCGCGCTGTCCTACGGATGTGACGTCAATTGATACGGCTTGCGCGTTCTCGACAGCTTTAAAAGAGGAAGAAAAATGGTCGCAGACCTCCATTGATTCAATTGTGAGAATGGATTCTTCTCTTCTGCAACTAGGAAACGACCAAGGACGACTCACAGCCCACTAAAAAGTGGCACTAAGAAAAAGAAGTATGTCACTGTGAAGAGGTGTGTTATTTTGTGAAGCGTTTGTGCGCACTCCCGTGCGGCTGGCTGCAGTTACTTGCAGCGCCGGCCGCATCGCTCATGAGTTTCGTTTCTTCATTCTGCCCCCTGCTCCTTTATACTTTCACATTCCTAGAAGTACTGGGTAAAGAAGTTTATTACTTAATCCCAGACCAATTAATAGCTACAGTTCTTTTGAACATCTAACCCTTAGTTTCCCTCATCCAAGTTGCAAAGCACTCAAACAACTTTTGTTGTTTTAGACTTATTTAATTTACTAATATAATAATTTAGTGATAAAGACTGATAAGGTCACTATAGTGGGGAATTTCAATATTCATGGCCTTTTGTCTGTTCTGGTCTTGTTAGATATCAGTGCTGCTTTTAACACAGTTGATCCCAATATTCTCTCAAAGAGGCTTGAACATGTTCAGACACTAACCTCCACCATGGCCAAGACCAGAGAGCTGTCCAAGGACACCAGGGACAAGATTGTGCACTTGCACAAGACTGGGATGAGATAAATTACAATAGCCAAGCAGCTTGGTGAGAAGAGATCAACTGTTGGAGCAATTATTAGATTATGGATCCATGACAATCTCCCTCGACTTGGGGCTCCATGAAACATCTCAACTCGTGGGGTACACATGATCTTGAGTATGGTGAGAAAACAGCCCAGAACTACACTGGGGGAACTGGTTAATGACCTGAAGACAGCTGGGACCACAGTAACAAAAGTTACTATAGTAACACACAAAGTTGTCATGGATTAAAATCCTGCCTAAACTAGCACATGTCCAGGCCCGTCTAAAGTTTCCCAGAGACCATCTGGATGATCCAGAGGAGGATTGGGAGAATGCCTTGTGGTCAAAATAGTAACTCTTTGGTATAAACGCCACTCGCGTGTTTGGAGGGGGAAGAATGCTGAGTTGCATCCCAAGGCAAGGCAATTTTACTTGTATAGCACACTTTCAACAATAAGGTAATTCAATGTACTTTACATGATTAGGGGGTAAAAGAAATATAGCGGTAAAAAAAACAGACAAAGCATATTAACTAAAAACAGCAAAAAAACAAGGAGCACACACAAAACATAAATTACAGTGGCTTGCAAAAGTATTCGGTCCCCTTGAACTTTTCCACATTTTGTCACATTACAGCCACAAACATGAATCAATTTTATTGGAATTCCAGGTGAAAGACCAATACAAAGTGGTGTACACGTGAGAAGTGGAACGAAAATCATACATGATTCCAAGCACTTTTTACAAATAAATAACTGAAAAGTGACAAAATGTGGAAAAGTTCAAGGGGGCCGAATACTTTTGCAAGCCACTGTATGATACATGAAAACATTACTCAAAGAACACCATACACACTGTCAAACATGAGGCTGGAAACATTACGCTTTGGGGCTGCTTTTCTGCAAAGAGGACAGGACGACTGATCCTCATTAAGGAAAGAATAAATGGGGTAATGTATCGTGAGATTTTGGTCAAAGACCTTCTTCCATCAGTGAGAGCATTGAAGATGAAACATAGCTGGATCTTCCAGCATGACAATGATCCCAAACACACCACCTGGACAACGAAGGACTGGCTACGTCAAAAGCATTTCAAGGTTCTGGAGTGGCCTAGCCAGTCTCCAGACCTCAACCCCATAGAGAATTTGTGGAAGGAGTTGAAAGTCTGTGTTGCCCAGCAACAGCCCCAAAACATCACAGCTCTAGAGAAGATCTGCATGGAAGAACGGGCCAAAATACCAGCTACAGTGTGTGCAAACCTGGTGAAAACCTACAGGAGACCTTTGACCTCTGTCATTGCCAACCAAGGTTACATTACATACTATTGAGGTGAACTTTTGTTATTGACCAAATACTTGTTTTCTGCACCATTATACAAATTAATTCTTTAAAGATCAAACAATGTAATTTCCTTTTTTTACATTCTCTCTCACAGTTGGCGTGTACCTATGATGAAAATTACATACTTCTCCCATCTTTTTTCCCCCACCGATATTATGGACATGGAGAAAGAAAAAAAAGGGAAAAAGAAAGAAGATAAAGAGCAGTAGGAAAAAAAAGTTAAGAGGGAGAGGGTGAGTTGAAGATACAAGAGAGGAAGGGGAAAAAAGAAAATACAAGTCAACTTCCTAGTCTGCTACTACACCTGCAGGATGGCAGAAAGGCAAAAGAACAATGATAAACCAAACAATGCAAAACTGAGAACTACACAACCAGAACCCACAAATAGATATATAAATACAACAACAGCGTCACTGAAAACCTCATGGTCAAGATTATTACAAGATCAAGTTGTGGGAACCTTAGCTCAGGAATGCATCTCTAAACACTGGAATCCCCACACCTGTGTGTATGTGTGTATAAGCGTGCTGGTGCATATAAAGTATCGCCATGCAAGTGTTCAATAGCTGGTGTGAGGAGCTATCGATCCGCCTCCCAGGGATCGACACAGACACGAAGGCAATCGGAACCATAGACATCCAAAGGACCCGCAGAGCACAGGAGCCGCAGGCGGACCAACGCAGGGCTGACCAACGCAGGGCTGACCAACGCAGGGCTGACCGCACCCCCCAAGAGAGGAGCAGAGGAGAGTTCCGGGGAAAGATCCAGCAGCTACAATTGGGGTGCCTGGGGGGCCGCAGAGACAAGCCCACGGGCTCCCCCGGCAACTGGCTACGTCAGAGTAAATCCAGCCATGGACCTGAATACCCGATGCCTGAGGGTGCCCCACTCCCTAGCAGGGACCCGACCAGAGATCGGTCGATGCAGGTCCCCTGCCGCCGCTAGGCTGCAGGGGCCATGGCCAGCCAATGGCCGACATGCGCCGCTGTCACTCTGGGGCAGCAGTGAAGCAGCCCACCAGCCCAGGCCCGCCGTCCAGACCGCCTGTTCTTCCTCCCCGACTCCAACCCCTGATGGCCAATAGCGAACAGGGGTGTGGAAAGATCCCTAGCCTCCCTTCTCCCGTTCGAGTATGGCATTGATGCCTGTTGTTATAATGTGCATTTAAAACAGAGGGGTGGGATGTGGGGAAAGCAGGAACACACCCTTCCATCCCCCGCCCTGAGCCCTCAGTGTCTACAAGAAGTTGAACAGTGGGTACCGGCACCAGAGGTGAACCTGATTGAACAGCTCCCCCTCTGGATGCTGAAAAGTGTGCCTATCCCAAAGTCCCTACATGTGTGTCTCATGAGAATGTTATAAGTGAGAGTGTCTAAGTTGTAAAGTAAAATTGGGATCCTGGCCGTCAGTGGATAGCGGAGATGGAAATTCCTCCCCGCACCTCAGTGACTTGCCCAGACCCCAAGGCCCGGGCACCTCAGTGACTTGCCCAGACCCCCAGGCCCTACATGAGTAGTAGAGTGATGGAGTGGTCGGACAGAGGTGTCCGGAGATGGGGAGGGAAGGACTAGGAGAAAAAAATGCCTTCCCAGGGAGCCAGCTCCCCTACTGACTCTAATAGGCACCTCCGTTCACCAAGATCCACCAGGGGAGGGATCCCTACCATCTTTTCAAGTGGGACAACCTGCACAATTGGTGGCTGCCAAATACTTTTTTGCCTCCATGTATTTATGACTGACCAACCATTAAGTAATAATTTAGAAATCATTGGCTAAAAAATTAGATGTGGGGTGGGTGTGACACTTAGGTAATCATTAATGAATCATTAGTCCCTGATTCGTTCCTCACTAGTTCCTCAGTAGGTAAGAAAATTGTGTGATCCTTACTGTAAAGTGTTACCAACAGGTCTTTAGGAATTCCTTCTTTTACCTCCAGAATATTGCTAAATTTAGAAATATCCTGTCCAGGAGTGATGCTGCAAAACTAGTACTACTGTTACTTCAACGCTGGACTACTGTAATGCTTTACTATCAGGAAGTCCACAAAATACAATCAAAAGCCTTCAGTTAATCCAAAATGCTGCAGCGAGAGTTCTTATGAAAATCAAAAAGAGAGATCACATTTCTCCTGTTTTAGCTTCCCTTCATTGGCTCCCTGTTAAATCCAGAATAGAATTTAAGATCCTTCTTCTTACATACAAAGCCCTTAATAATCAAGCTCCATCATACATCAGAGATCTAATTGTTTCGTATGTTCCTAACAGAGCACTTCGCTCTCAGACTGCAGGTTTACTTGTAGTTCCTAGGATTTCTAAAAGTAGAATGGGAGGCAAATCTTTTAGTTATCAGGCTCCTCTCCTGTGGAACCAGCTCCCAGCTTTAGTCCGTGAGGCAGACACTCTGTTTACTTTTAAGGCCAGGCTTAAAACTTTAGAGTGGCTAAGGTCATCCTGAGCTATCTCTGTAGTTATGCTGCCGATTTTACCACACATTTGAGTCTTACTGGTATGTCATGGTTTTAAACAATCATTTCTCATCGAAACAGCTTAGACTGCTGGAGGACAGACTGACCACTTTTCTTCACTCTGCTACTTTTCTCCTCTAGTACTCTCCAGTTGCATTATATATCAACAGTTAATTTTGTTTGTCTCTCAGTGTTTTTCTCTCCATAGAAGCTACACCTGGTCTGGCGTTCTGCTCGGCTGTGATGCCTTCTTGGTGGTAACTGCACTTTCTCCCTCTCCTGTTATCAAATGTTTACTTTCTTTAACATAGACAGTACTCCTCCATCAGTTCTTCTGTTCTTTATGTGTATCTGCTCTGTCTTCTCAAATCCCCAGTCAGTCGTGGCAGATGGCCGCTCATCATGAGCCTGGTTCTGGTTCTGGTTCTGCTGAAGGTTTCTTGCTGTTAAAGAGGAGTTTTTCCCTCATGTTTGCTCAGCATGAGGGATTGCTGTGAAGTCAATGACTCAATGCAATCTGCTGGGATTCCTTGTATAGAAAACATTCAAATTGATTGGAATAATGAACAGAAGGATTAATTGAAACATATGTGCGACTGAATTGAAAGGAATTTTCATATAAAGTGCCTTGAGATGACGTGTTGGGAATCAGCGCTATATAAATAAACCAAATTTAATTATTGTCATTCTATCTTTAATCAATGGTTGTCATTCTCTCCTTGATCATTAATTGACACAAACTGTATTTGTGTCTGACTCAAGGTTCAAGGATTTTGCTGTGAAAGAGAAAGGGGTTCAGGGACCCCTTCATCTTTTGTGCATGTTATTTCTACACAGATTTAACTGAAGTGCATATTCAACGTTTAAATATCAAGGTTTCTATCTAATAGAATAATAAAAGCATTTGAAAATGCTCATGATGGTTTTTGTACACTTGAAAACTTTAGCATTTGCATGGCTTATTTTATTGTTTGCGCCGATTTTACCACACATTTGAGTCTTACTGGTATATCATGGTTTTAAACAATCATTTCTCATCGAAACAAGCGGCTATGTGAAGATTTGAGATGAAAACCTTTTGCATAAACTGAAAGGCTGTTACATGTCACTATTCAGTTTGGTCGAATCAGTTTGATCCAATACTGATGATCTTTTCTGAATATGAACTCGCTCAAATGAGATACAAGTTATCACAGCGTGATCTGAATGAAGCTCTGACTCAGATTTATTTTTTAAGACTCAGTTTTCTGTGTCACTTAAATTCTACAAACATTCAGAAAAGATCTGACAGTTTGACACCAGCTTCAGAGGGTTTAATAAACATCTTTTTATGTTTTAATTAACATTTATTTGAGTGCCTGTTTTGTCTTGTTCGTTCATCTGGCTGGTGGAACGTGTCATGCAGGGATTTCTCAATCTATACCATGAAATGTCAAAACTCCACAGTTTGTTAAAGCAAGGAGAGTAAAGACTCTCTTAAATAGTGGATGGCAGACAGTTTTCTTCAATTTAATGAAGACAAAACTGCAATAATTATCTTTGCACCCGAGGTTGTGCTACAATTTTTTTGTTGTCAAGACAGTTTGAATGATGGGGTTAAAAAAAATCTGATAATAATCTACTTTACCCGCCATTCAGTTATTTTAATTAATATTCAAACCGAACAAGCTGAACAGAGAATCCACATCATGCCATCACACATCACACAACAGATTAATAGGCTAGACGTATTAATTTCACTTCAGCCAAAGTTTTGAAATCAGGGAACATTTATCCCGTTGAAGTGATCAGATTCGGCGAGAATCTCTAAACGAAGGCTTCACTGATCGCTTCAGCGGGAGGAAATCCCGCTCCTTCTGCATCAGCGGTTAAGCCGTCTGTGTCCGGTGCAGTCACAGACGAGCTCCACGCCACCGTAACTCTTAAACTTTTATTAGCATCAGAACTTGAAATGCAACCACAACCCATTTCCACATACTTCAGTTTAAATTGAGCATTTTTTAATTTTATTTTAAATGTAAACTAAAATATTCATTTACGTTTTAAACACCAGGTGTTTCTTAAAGTCAGCGTCACTAAGTTGTTTTGTTCTCGGTCTGAAAACACGTTTACTTCATCTGAAAAGCCTCTCCATCTAATGGGAATAAGACAATATGAACCATTTGGTGAGTTTTGGCAGTAGAATGTGCTCAGTACAGCCACCTGTCTGTAACCAAGAATATAACCACCTCAGCTTTTCCTCTGCTTCTGTGGATTTGGACCAAAGCTTGAAAAATGACAACTCTCTGGGTTGTTCTTTGTATCAGGATGGGATGAGATGTGGCTAGAGCTTGAAACTCTTTTTTCAGCATTTCTCTGTCTTGCCAGTGTTTTTCCACATCTCCCAACACGTCAACAAAATTCCTGCCAATACATTTCTCTTCTTTCCAAGACCTTTGTTCTGTCTTGTTTTCCAGGGACTGCAGGGTGTTTTGTATGAGCAACTGGCATGCAATCAGGCCTTGCACAGCAGTTTCCTGCATTCATCCCACAGTACTTTCAAATCACTTTGCAGCTGCACAACGAATTCAGCCAAATACCAAGAGAAGGTGCTTTTCCTCCTCTCTAGGAGGTTTTTGTTAGCACGCTTCGAGGCAACAGAGCTGTAGATGTAAAACATTTTCTCTGAAAATTAAACTCATCACATGCACTGTGCAGGAAATGTCTGTCGTATCCAAAAGTGATTCCATCAAGTCTCTCACTGGCATATTTTTCAGTCTGATAATTATGCGGGGCATGAAACATTGATTATTACTATTTTTAATTTTTTAACACAAATGTGTTACACTGTATGGGCTCTAATTTCACTCATGTATCTTTTCTTTGTGTTTGGCTGTTAGAAAAAAAGTGTGAACCATGCATCTTCTGTAAGCAGGGAGACAATGATCTTTCTGAGAAAGTGATTTATTTCTCATCCTCTCCTAGCTCTCAATAGTAGACTTCATCATTTTCCGCCATTGCTTCAAAATGATCAACAGCAGGTTCCCCTGTAAACCAGCTGAAAGCAACATGATCAGTCACAGAACACAATGCAGATGGTAATTTTCAATTCTTTATATATATATATATATCTGCCAATCAAGGTTATCGTTATCAAAAACTGAGAAAATAACGAAAACTACAATTAAAAAAACATTTCTGTAAACTGAAATAAAAAAACATTTTTCCCATGCTATTTATTAATTTACACATGTCACAGTTTCAAAGTAAATATTTAGTTAATAAGCTGGGTCAGCCTGGTCAGACAGCCAAAGAGTCCTGGCAGGTACTCCTAGCTGATAAATGGTTCTTTTCGACTGCCAAGAAAACATATGTTTACCATTGTTGGATACACAGCCATGGTCACTGGACCAAACGACCTCCCACCCATTGTGTGCTGATCACACAATCCACTTTCAGCTTTAACAGGAAAAGAAGGACTTCATAGAACATCATCACTCCTATTTGGGTACAGGGCTCCTCTCTGTACTTCCTCTTTGTCCGTGGGCAACCACAAAGGAGAGGTTTGAACTTTAAACGTCTTTCGTTGGCAATGGGCGAGGCATGTTTCTGGAAGAAACTCATTGGATCTGAAAGACTTCTACAGTCTGTCGATTGATTGGGTGAACTGTATTCGGCTGATGAAATAAGTCCTGAATGACTTGTTTAAAAATCTGCAGAAAGAATCTTTTGAATTAGAGATTCCACCGAGAGAGAGGGAGTCACTCTTTGTTGCCGCCCTGCCGCTGAACTGCCTGCTATGGGAGCTGACGCTGCTGTGCTGATCGCCGTTCCCAAACAGGGAGAGGTCTGTGAGAGAACGACGTTCTGAGGCCGAGCTAACGGTCACTAGCAGCCACACCCCAAGCCTCACTGTTACCGCCCCACTCAGCTACTGCTAACTGACCAGCTATAACAGCTGGTTTCTCTGCTTTATCGTCAGTCTTTTCAGACAACAGAGTCACCCAACCCTGGATGTATAAGAAAGGTTCAAATAAGGTTGTGTATGGGCAAAGACAAATTAGCTTAAGATAAACAAATTAAGTTTTGTTTTGATTGTGTATTTCACTGTTTTTGCTGCATTTGCAAGGATTCATTCTTCAATTATTTGGGTATGAACAACGTTTTCAAAGGTTTCTGACTGATATAAATCATGCAACATGAGTTACTCCATCTGACCAGAGTTTTTCCTCAGTGATTGCTACCTATGGTATTCAAAATACAGATTGGTTTAAAATAGATAGTTTAAACACCGAAAATTAATCGCATAAGTCGTTTTTGAAACCGCCTTCTTAGTTTGTCAAAATACAAAATTAGATCCATTACTGCTGTGACCCATCCATAAAAAAGAATCAGTTCTCCAAAGGCTATTAATATCTAATTCAAATGGTTTAATTAAACATGACTTCCTCCAAATAATGTTTTTTTGGCTTCACTTCTGCTTTGCATTGTGAATTGGTGGTTTGAAAACAAACCAAAAGGTACTAATTAGTCTTAAAACTATTACAATTAGTTTAAATTAACTTAACTTCACTCCCAAAACTCGTCAATACAAGCCTTGCTATTTAAGCATACATATTCATACTGAACTGTGAAATAATGATCAATTTCATTGGTTATTGTTTCTACTTCTTTGCATATTTGTCCATTTTACTGTTTACCTTTGGTAGTTAGTTTTATTCATTCTAACTTTTACTTAATTGTTTAGCTTATTGGGTTTTAGTAGCTTCGTGAGGTTGTTGATCAAACCATTTTAACTGAAAGTTGAATTCTTTTTGTAATAAACTCTTGTATTTGGAAGTCGTATGTTATTGTTTGACATACATGTGTAAGAACTTCAAAGTACGCTAAGAACTTATTCCTTCTTCTATTGTTTAAATATCTCAGCCTTATCAGGCAATCATAAACATAATCATAAACATTAACCGAGACTAAACTATTTGGCTATTATTATTATGAATTTCCTGGATCCCAGGTGGTGCCCCAAACTTAGTCATTTTGACATAAAATTATTAATCTTATTAATTTAATTTAATTGATATTAATAATTATTCATAGCCAAAACCTACCTGTCTGAGTCACAACACCATCAAAAAGTACTTGCGTAGTAGTGACGCACAGACTTGTGCTTGGCTGAGGTGTTCTGCGGGACAGAGGGGTGTAAAGGTTCCAGGTGCTGAGTTGATTGTATTTGTCCAGTGACGGGTATGTATGCTCAATAAAGTTGACTGGCACAGGGTGAACATTTCAGATCAAGAGCGTTGTATGTCTTCCTTATTTTAATTGCTTAATTTCTGTGCATCTTTGAGCACCTACAGCTGCTGCTCAATTAAACAGATTCTTGGTATATCTGAAGCTGGCTGACTATTCCTCTGATGGTGCCATAGCTTAACAGCCATGGCGGCATTTGTTTCACCTTTATTCAGCCATGGTAGATGATTAAATTTCCATATATCTAGCCTCAATGATGAGGTTAACGTTTATATCAGTGGACCATGGCTTACAGATGGTGACCCTGGCACCAACAGGTAGAAGAGGCTGTATGCAGTAAAAGGTTCTGGTATGGTATTTAAAGAAAACAAATGAAACCAGAACAATGAAGGTGTTTTAGTGAATGCCAGCTTCGGCTTGCAATTTATACCAACACCTAGCAGACCAAAGCTATTTAGTCATTAGAGTGAGATCATGAGAGAAGTTAAACACAGAATGTGTGTTAAGAAGCTCCTAGGTTGCCAGAGGAAGCATTTCATGGAATCAGATGTTTCTAAACAGCGACGTCAGAGCTGTAAGTGATGATCCTCCAAAGTGCTAAATTATAAAGCTCCAGAAAATAACACTGAATATTTGAATCAGGATGACGAATGTCACACAGAAAGCTAAGCAGTGATGATTTAATTCAGTGAGTCAGTTGATATTTAGAGATTTTTTAGTGTCTAGGAAATATCCTGATAAGGGAAACAACAGAAAATACATATATTCCAACTTTCCAGTATGTTTAAAGTAAATGTTTAGGGAGTTTATAGGTTATTAAACTGTTTTTTTTATCAATTTACACCTTTTGCTGTTTGTATGATTTTGTTATTCTGTTCTGATGACCTTCCTTGGGTCTTAGTCTTGTATTTATTGGTGTGTTCCTTGGTTTAGAACATAGAGTCTTGTGTTCAGCTCATATTTTGCTACATGATTCCAATAGGAAGCAGCCTCAGGATGACCTGGTTTCCTTTAAAATATCTATAACTTAACCAGACATTAAAAAACATGTTTAGTGGTACTGTTAAGTGGTAGAGCTCCTAAATTGCCTCATATTTTTCACTTTGGACATATGCATAGTCATGAAATGTGTGGAGATAAAACAGAGAGCTGGCAAGTAAAAAGGAGGTGGTAAATGTGCAGATTTACAGCCTCATCAATTTCAACAGGAGGAGCTTTTTACAACTCTCTTCTTTTTTGAGTCTGACAAAAAGCCACAAACTGAGCAGAATGTTCAATTCAGCTTCCATGTCTTTCATTTCTGTATTTTGTTTGTGTCACACTACTTTTTGGACCCATGGCCCACCCAACTATATGACAACCCCACCCACCACAGCTGTAAATTGTAATGGAAGACCACCCAAACTGTGGAGAGTAGATTTGAGCTGAGTTGAGCCATGCTGTACAGATGCTAGTGGAAAAGGGCCATCTAATTATTTCACTGACTTGGAGAGCTCTTCACGGACCGGTACCAGGTTATATCAGGACTTCTCCACCCATATGTCCCTGGCAGGTCCCTGAGGTCCTGTGACCAAGGCGTGCTGCTGGTTCCCCATCCTAAAATGCGGAGAAAAAAGGAGACTCCAAATTCTGAAAAATTGAAGCGGACCAGCTTCCATTTCTCTGAATGTAATTTCCTGCCAAAATCACCAATTAATAAAATATGAGAGTAATTTTTAGTCTTGATCTCGAACAAGCAGTTGTGACTTTGGAGGCCATTATGGCTGGACTGAAATGAGGTCATTATCAAGAAACCAATCTGAGATGATTTGAGCTTTGTGATTTGGTGCATCGTCCTACTGGATGATCAGAAGATGGGTGCATTAAGGTATGGACATAGTCAGCTACAATATTCATCTGGGCTGTGGCAGCAAAAGAATACTTAATTTGCACTAAGGGTGCCCAAGAGAATTTGCCCCACATCAATTCACTACCGCCACTATCCAGAACTGTTAAAACAAGGCAGGATGGATCCATGGTTTCATGTTGTTTACGCCAAATTGTGACCTTCCCATTGCACCATAACACAGTGCAGATCAGCGAGGACTTTTCCAATCAAAATGATTGCTTAATGTTGATGAGCCTGTGGAAACTGTATCCTCCGTTTCCTGTTCTTAACTGATTGTGTGAGAGAAGTCTGCACACTCAGGTGTAGTTAATAAAGTGGTCGGAGACACAAAACTAATCAGTTAAGGAGTGTGTTCTGCTCTCGCTTCTATGCTCTAATTTTTATTTTTATTTTATTATATAAATGGTGATATATCTTAGAGTGCACAGGTTTTTTTAAATAAATAAATAAGAATCTTTACTTTCTAATCTTGAGCTCCAGACAGGAACAAACCTAAGAGTAATTGGTCCTTGCTATAGCTGCCATAAGTAGCCTATTAATTATGCTGAGATTCTTTAATGATTTTTCATGCAAAATGTCAAACGTAATGATAGAAGCTGTGAAGGGGAAAGGGGATGGAGAGTCTGTTCACACATCGCTGTCTTATTTTTCTAAACAGTATTGATTGATTAGGTCGCATTTGTCTTTAATGCATAGGCTTTTTATCTGGAAACTCAAGCACCTTTGTTGTACTGGAAATCCAGAAGTCAACCTGAACTTACTTTTCTGAAACATTAACTCTACTTCATAATACGGGCCTCTGGATGATTAGACTGAAACTAGATTACCATGACTGCGATGGACTGGCAACCTGTCCAGGGTGTCCCCTGTCTCTCGCCTGATGACTGCTGGAGGTAGGCACCAGAACACCCCTTCCCCCAGCCACACACACACGCAGACGCACACACACACACACACACACACATACACACACACACACACACACACACACACACACACTGCTCTGTGACTTTTGGGACCTCTGGGACCTCCCTGGCCTTGGTCAGCCTTGTATTATTGTGGGCATGGGACGAGACTAGAGGACACTCATACAGACTCCTTTGCCACACCATATCCTCCCTGACAAGCAAAACAAACAGGCATGGGCGCTGCGCTACTGGGCAGCCCCTTCGGTGAGGTACTCTTTGTATGGGAGCTGGCACCAAGCCCAGGGTGGTGGTTTTCGACCCTGGTGGCCTATGGCTCCCAGGGATGTGTCGGGCCAACCATAGGTCATGGGGGCTCTCGTGGACATTCATCTCTCTTGACCTCCCAGGGGCAGGCTCACTAGGTAGGGCAGTAATGTGCCCTGGCTCTTATGAATTTCTGGTGCCAGAGGGCTATTGCCTCCCCAGCGTTTTGTGGGCTCTGGTGGGGGTCTCCCCTGCTTGTTACTGGGCGGCCCCCATCGGACCATGGGCTGCCGGGGTAGCTTCGCTGATGTCCTACTTCATTTAGTTCCCCTAAGGTGGTGCCTTCACTGTAAGCCCGGATAGTTGGATCTACTTTAAAAAATCCAGATAACTTGTTGCCCTAAATGTTTTAGGTACTGAAGCAGTAGTTGAACAAGTGCAGTAGACTGCGGCCCCAAATAGAATAGAATGGAGGTTTTAAGTTGAATATACTAATAAAAGAGTGCACACCCGGTGCACACAAGGAACTGGTACTGTTCATGTGTAACTCCCATGTTTTAACCAGTACTGTTTTAATAGCTGTACCCTCTGAATAAAACCACAATATTTACACTTTCACTCCATCATTGTACCGATTGTACTCTGAGTACATTTAAATGAGCTACTTTTTACCTTTACTTGAGAAAATTTTTTGACTTTTAATTTTACTCGTACTTGTGTAAACATTTCATCACAGTGGTAGTACTTTTACTTGAGAAGAATATTTTAGTACTTTTTCCACCTCTGAAACAATCATATTTTATATTGAAAACATACTAATGTGCACTATTGAAGCAAAAAATGTTCCCATTTAACATTCTCTCTTAATGTCAGGTTATGACAGGCATATAACAATGCTGGTTTAAAGGGACAACTGTGCACTTTTGCCCTGGGCCCCAAGAGCCTATCAAGTCAGTTCTGCTTACAGAAAATAAGCAGTTTGACAAAACTAAAAGCTTTGCTGCTTAACCTTCGTTTTGGGAACAAGCCCAGTAACTAAGTAACAGCAGTGCAACAACAATCTTGGCAACATATGTTTTTTCCATCACGGTTTAGGCTTGTTGCTAAAATGTACAAAGCTGAATCCTTGATGAGTCTCTCAAGTCTACCGGCGTGCAGAATTTCATCACCGACTTCTCTCCTCATCAAACAGATTGTAAACAGATTTAGCATCTGGTGGTGTGTCTGTCTTAATAAATTAATTTAGCCGAAGAGCAGACCTTAAGAAATTACATGTTGTGTAGGGTTTAACCGATTTTAAGCAAATACTTTAAAGCTTGCATCTGTAAAAAAAAAAAAAAAAAAAGAAAAAAAAAAAGAAGAGCAAAATTTTTGATGTTTTACATTACTGCCTTGCAGCAAGAGGTTCTTGTGTTCAAATCCACTTTCTGTATTGTGTTTAAATTTGTGCATGCATAGTTTTTCCTTTTTTTCCCTCTAGCAGCCCAAAAACATGCATGTTAGGTTAGAAGGAGCTTTGATGTGTGATCGTGCTTGAATGGTAGCCTATGTGATCTATCCAGGTAATATCTGGATGTACAACACTTTTTGGCCTATTATCACCAGAAAAAGACAAAACGGTAACAGTGTGGGGAATAAACAGATAGTGTTCTGGCACAATTCAAAAAATGTTCAACAGGGTTGAGGTTGGGATTTCAGGAAGACTATTCTATAAACTTAACGTTGGTCTGTTTTAAACGAGGCAAAACCAGCTATCATGTGTGTTTGGGTTCATTGTCATGCTAGAAAACCCGATACAGTCCAACATTTAGTCATCGGATCTAAACCCTCAGTCACTGATCATAGAATATTGGTTTAGATGTTGACCACAAACACAAGTTTTAAGGGAAAAAATAATTGTATTTAAATTGTCCATGACAGTTCATTCAGAGTCCACAGTTTCTACCAACTCAGAAGGCATCGTTAAGTCCTTACATGAGGTTTTTGTGTCAAAGGTAGTTTGCCATCAAAGATTTTACAGGAACATGAAATCATCCACCCAAAACTCTGACCATTAAAGAAATCAAAAAACATAATTAGTAGGGGTGTAACGGTACACCAAAAATCCCGGTTCGCTACGTACCTTGGTTTCATTTCACGGTTCGGATCATTTTCAGCACCCAAAGAACAAAGTAAAGAAAAAGTTTTGTGTAATGACATTTAAATCAAACTGTACTTACAGTAAGTTTTCCAACAACTTGTTCTCAAATAATATAAAAATGTATATAATAAAATAGGTAAACATACAACAGTTTCAAAAATTGTCATCAATACTTTGGCTTTCTGCTAAAGTCAAGATCGTCTATGGAATATGGGATATGAAATGAATATTTTAGACTGCCGTGCTCTCTGTCAGCAGTGGTAACAAGTTAATTGGGGGTTAGGCTATACCTGAACCAGCTGACAGGATGTTGCATGAGTTATACAGGTGAGGTGGGCGGGGCTACAGCATGCTGGTACCGCAGCAGAGTTCCTTTCTATCGAGGAGCCACGGTTTCTAACCCTAGAGTTTCTCGTGGTTTCATGTGTTCTATTTTTTGTTTGGCCCTTTAAACCCTTTTGTAAAAATAAAAGATATTTAAAAAATAACTTTTTAGTATTTATGTGGGACACTGTGGTGGGGCGGAAAAAAATCGGAACGTGGATACATGCACCACAAAATGATTAAACTGCACCAGCTTTGGTTGTCAATGAGTCCAAAGCTTGTTTTATCAAGGATGTCTGGTATTGGTGTTAGCGTTGGGCTATCAGATTTAGCTCTAAAACAACCTGCCAAAAGAAAGATTTGGAAATCAACTTTGTAAACTTGGTTAAAATACTCAGATTAATGAGACTCTTTGTTAGATATTACAAGACACAACGAACTTACCGCTGATAGTGTAGAAAGAACACTTTAGAAAGTTTCCCAAACTGTTTCTTACAGAGCTTTCTCAGACTGAAACAGGAAGTCACATGACTTTTTGTGACTCTTTGGGTGTGTCCAAATTCCGGAGCTGCATCCTTCGAAGGCAGAATTTTAGGGAAAGTTAGACCTACGTCATAGCGCTGCAGCGAAGTCTGTCCAAATCCGTAGACTCCGTCAAATGCGGCCCCACAAATCCGTCCTTCTTTTCCCCCGTTTCGAAGGACGGGTACAGTGTATCCTTCTAAGCTCACCATATCCCAAGATGCATTGTGAGCTGACTGGAGAGATTTGTGTTCCAGTAACAATGCCGGATAAAGCAGGAGACGGAGCGAGAGAGGAATACAGTTTTAAATGTAAGTTTATTAAAATATGGCGGTTCAATTTGTCATAGTCTTTTTAATTTGTCATAAATCATAAAAGTAATTGTGAATGAGCTCATATGGCAGGGGCCATATGAATTAATGAATTGCCTTTAAGCTAATTTATATTTTAGCCAAATAAGCCATTTGCTATATGTTTTAGTCACCAAAGAGCAGACAACAACCTTTATAAAGCTGAAAGGGGACAACCAGTGGTGTCGCCTGGCCTGGGCATTCCCGGCTCTGGCCCTGAACATTTGTTATCAAGCCCAGAATGTTTTTTAACCTCAGAAAGGATAAGTTTATATTAACTGAGCCACCCAATGACATTAATGACGACATTTTCTGGCTTCAGTGAATGGAACAGAGGCACGATGGGCACGACCGATCAGAGAGGAGTTGTAGCTACTGAAACGTACATGTTTTATTGGCTGACAGCCCAGTGTTTAGTATTATTTTGAGCGGTCCTGTTCTGCCATGCAGTTATAGCTTTGCTCACACATTTGCGTCACAATCTTCTCAGAGACAGAACAGCAGAGGTCGCACCTATGGGGAGATCTTTCAGCAGAAGAACAAACAAAACGAGCGTGAAAAAGTCAGAAAGACACAAAAACTCTTCTGAGACTTTGAATCAATAACTGTAGTTATTGATGTGTGTTTAACCCTAAAGTGAGTTTCATTCAGCGCATCATATTTAAAATGATTATAGGTAGTAATGCTTGAATATTAAGGTTTCTATAAGCCTAAAAATACTTTATTAAGACTGCTGAGCAGGGATATATGTAGGAAGTTTTCCTTAAAACATTATATTTACAAGAAGTGATAATGTAGGAATCTTCAAAAATTCAGAACAGAAAACAGAGCTGGATTAAAATCACTGACTATAATCAACAACTCGTTTAACGTTTGGACTGATGATTGTCTGGGAGGAGAAAAAAATCAGTGTACCACTAGAATAAACTAGACTGTACCACTGATTAAATCAACAGTTTTACTTTAGTTCTGAGTGCAAAGACGGCTGTAATTCCTGTTTGCAGTTATTCATAGAGAGATTCATCAATGGGATTATTGATTAAGATTAGGCTACCCGATATGAATGTTGAATGCTTAACTACAATAGCATTGAATGACCTGTTGTGTCTCTTTGCATTTCCATGGATTTACTAAGGAAAGTCAATGAGTAAGTAAATGAACCATATAAATTCAACCAAAAACCACAAACCCAGAACTGCCCAATCGTTTACAAGAAGGTGGGGTCATTAATGTTTATTTTCTTGGTTTGAGCAATGCAAACGTAGTCAAGTCGCACATATAGTAATGCAATAATGTAATAATAACAAAAACAAAAAAAATCAGCATGTTCAACAACAGCAGTAGAAGCATTCAGCCCTTCTGTCTAAAGCAACACTTCTCAAAAGTGGATTACTGTGGAGTTCTGCAGGAGGAAATGATCAAAGCTATAAAATGATTTTTTTTTGATCATCAGAAAAAACTGTATTTTAAAGGTCATTTAGTTGCTTTTAAATTAGTACTTTTTTTTCTGAAATTTCCTTAGTCCAGACTTACTATATATGAATAGCTAGTTAGCTAGCAGCAGGAAAGCTAAAGAAAATTACCCATAAGCCAGTGTTCGCTTTTGTGAGTCATTACATGTTATAAAGATAATTTCTTATCTTTTGCCTCTCTTGTTAAAAATGTGAAGAGTTGCAATAGTTTCTTCTGATTTTTTAAATGATTCATCGATTTCTGTCAGTGTTTCTAACTTTTTGTCTGGTTTGGCGCTCTTTAGTTTTCTGTGCATGGTTTGGGTTTGTACAGAGTGGGCTTGTTAGGAAAGGGGAGGGGTGCGTCACCATGGTAACGACATGCTTACTGCAGCACCTTGGTCTCTACTCAATGGCACTGGCTTATTGTGGTAAGCAAAAGTATGGCAAGGCGTTAATATGCGCCTCGAGTGTTCACAAGTTAACAAGAAGGTAACATGTGCCTTATTTCTGATGCTGATGGTTTCCCATATATGGTTGTAACCTGACACCGAGTCAAGTAAGCAGTAGCACTGGGCTGATCAGGGTGGAGCACACCGGCCGGTTCTGAGTGATTGAGAGAGCAGTGAGCCTGCAGCTGATGAGTGAAACAACAGACTTAAAACATCCGGGGCTAGACTGAAAACATTCGGGGCTGAAGCCCCGGCAAAATCGGCTGACGACGCCACTGTGGAGAAACAAAATATGCTAGATTTTACTTGCCTGTTAACATTAGTTGTGGTCTACTTAAACCTCCTCCAGGGTTAGACAACTCAGCGGAGCGTTGATCCCGCCAGAGAGCCCCACTGACTGCCTTCCCCTCATCTCTCATCTCCTCATCTACATCCTCCTCAGGTTCATCCACCGCGGCAGCAATGTCGCCAGTAATGAGGCAGATGTTGTGCAGAATGGCTCATGCTGTTTTATATATATATTTATATATATATATATATATATATATATATATATATATATATATATATATATATATATATATAAAAATAAAGAGAGAGAGAGAGATAGTGTCTATATAAGATGCCAATGGGGGTTCACTTATGTGAGGTACAAAGGTGTGGTGCACCTCCAGGGTTTGCAGAAAGATGGACCTGAACCGTGTCTTCACCATTCCAAAAGCGCGTTCTGTAATGGAGCGGGATCTGGAATGAAGGCTGTTGAAGCGCTGGGCTCCCACACCTTGATGTAGTCGTTTGTAGAAGTGATGGGGATTCTGGCTCTTTTAGGAGAGACGGTAATTACAGCTCGGCTCACTAAAAAGAACCGGCTATTTCGGCTCCCAAACGGCTCCTCGCATTTTTTGATTTCTTAAATTAATTGATCACCCAAAATAATGTACATTTATGTGTGAAATGAATTGCTAATCTACAAAACTAATTGTATCAAATGTTTATCATTTACAGTATACTGCTCATCATATTAAACACGGAACAGAGAGCTACAAAACTATCAATGTTAAAGGTACAAAATACTGACTGTATGTAAAATATTTATAAATGGAACTATTTACAGTGAAACAACATAGAAAAGAGAAGATATGGTAGATAACTGCAGGGCCTGCTCGATATGATAGTTTAACTCTGCATTCTCTAAACCAGGGGTCTCCATCTCCAGTCCTCGAGAGCTACTGCCTTGCAACATTTAGGGACATCCCTGCTCCAACACAGCTGAATCAAATGGATGACTCATTACCAGGCCTTTGCCAAACCTGATGGCAAACTGAAGAGGTGATTCAGTCATTTGATTCACTCTACCTTCTGAATAATTACTAGAATTGAAACCCATCTAAATTTTGCTGCGTTACCTGCTGTCGCTCCTTTTCCTCACCTTTCCACTGTGTTTTGTCCATTGCGCTTTTTTCTCCTCTCCATCCCGTTTCTCTGTGTATGTGGAGCTATCTGTGTCTGTATCCCCTACCTCTCCCGTCCCCCTCCTGCTCAGTGCAGACACACGAACCACACATCATGGAGTTGACCGATCACGCACAGCTTGAACATGTGAAAAAAAAAAAAAAGGAGCCGGCTCTGAAGGGGCACTTCAAAGAGCAGACTCTAAGATGAAGTTCCCTAGAGGAGGGTACAATGACTGCCTGTGCAGTGGGCTGTGGTGTTTAACCCAACCCAGGCCAGCCCAAGTGTCAGTAAAGCAGCCCTGATGGTCAAAAACAGCCTGCACGATGACTGATGGAAAAAGTGGACTGTTTCTGTAGCATTGACCATCAATTGTGAATAGTTGAACCTATGACCACGAATAGACGGGGGTCTACTGTGGCATCAAGCTGTGTGGCTGCTTTCCTGCTAGCGATGCCAGTGCATGGCTAAAGCAAAATTGATCTTAAAGACAATTAAAAGTCATGTGAATCCAATAACTGTTTTAAAAGGGAAATATTAATAAATATTATAAAGCAATCTCACCAGCTCAATTCTTGACAATTTCAGTCCCTTTCAGAATGAGCTGTTTAGAGGGCTCTGTCGCTTTTATTCAAATGAGTGGTTGCAGACCACGGCCAAACATCTTACTAAGGCTCTGGGTTTGCCACACATGAGAATGGCATGGAATTGGTGGGCGGGGTTTGACAGGTGAGGGGCGGTTTTATGCAAATTCCACTCATTGTGATGTCACAATACGGCCCTTTTTCAAATGGCTTGTGAAAGCACAAGATTTCTGACAGCAAAAGTAAAAAAAAAGTTTAGGAGTGTTTATAGAGGCAACAGAGACCCAAATGGCAATATAAAAAGATGAAAAAAGGGAAATTTGCATAATATGTGTCCTTTAAATTTGCTTGATGCCTCATCGTTACACAGAAAACTTCTCACCAGAACTGTAATGCTACTGTAATGAGCTGATATGTTCTTCTAAAGTAAATATTTTTAAAGTTAGCAACGATCTGTTTGTCTTCATGAAAAGGCTTCAGACTGAGAAACATTCCTGTAATCTAGATTCCTGCAAAGGTTTTATTTTGAATAATCACACATATATATTTTTTTGGGATCCCAAGCTGTTATGTTTTTGTGTCTCTTTTGTGTTAAATTCAGTTGGGCGCAAATGTTTCCGAAGGAATAGTTTACAAATGGAAGAAGAAAAAACAGCTTTCGTACTTTTCTGTTGTCTGAGTCTGAACCCACTAGACGTCACTGAGACAGGAGCTCTCCTAACAGCAACTGAGCTTTCGCTCAGCAAGAGATTACAGAGTAAAGGCTTTGGTATGGAGGTGGAGGTAAACTCGGTCCATTATTGTAGCGTTGGTACCAAAATAAATTGAAACCACCTGGGCCATTGTCATTCTAACTGCTAATTTTCCTGCAGTAATTGTTGTTCTGTATTGTGTGCAGACTCAGCTTTAACACCAGCTCTTTGGCGGCAAGTGTATCAGTCAGTCAGCTGCAGCTTAGAAATCATGCATCTTTGAAGGTTTGCTCGTCAAAAGAACATTTTAAGCAAGTTCTGTTGTTTTGTAACAGCAAATTCTGCAATCTTAACTCACTCGGCTCGGCCCGGCCCAGTGAGGGCTGACATGTGCAGCAGTGTTTGAGCATGCTGAGAACATTACTTTTTGCGATGAGGTAATATGGCATTAAAACGATGTCAACTTAAAATGAAACTGAAAATAAATATTGGCACTGAAAATAAAAATTGGCATTGAAAAATACATTTGTAACTCAAAATATTAATTTTGAATCTGAAATGAATGTAGTGAAAATTTCTGTATTGGAAGTGGAATAAAAGTTGAAAGTGAGAAAAGTTTCAATGACATTCAAAATATATACGTTGAAACAAATAACTCACTAACAATCCAGATAAACTCAGATTAATTCCTATTCCCGTGTCATTTTCATATTTCAGATCAACCCTTTAAACTTGCATCAGATAGTTCTTGCCAGATAATTCAAAATATATTGCTCTGCATAATATTACTCACTTATTATGGTAAATTCTGTGTAGCCCCAGGGTGTCCAAATTGCAGCACAGGGGCCATTTGTGGCCCTCAGAATGATTTCGTGCGCCACCTGACTGTTATACAAGAATGGTATAAATTTGACCAGTAAGTTTATACATTTCAGCCAGGATTTTTATTCTGATTTTTAAATTGACCCATATTCTGTTCTTATTCCTGAGAATAGCCTATGAAAATGTATTCTAAAATTAAGAAATTATAACTAAACATTTAGTTTGAAGCTAAATATTTGGTTTGCAAACTAAATATTTAGCTTGTTACCGAAATACTTAGTTTAAATCAACATGGACACAAACATGGCTTTCTTTTATGAAGGCTAAACAACCCAAATTATTGCTGTTAATTTTTAAATATGTAACTTTACAAGCAGCACCTGGTAGAACTTGAACAATGTGGGCGTGTCCTAATTTATTACTCTCCAAAAATACATTTTTTTATAATTTTATAAAACGGTTATATCCTCGGTTTGGACATTTTCAGTGTTGGTAAATGCGTGTGTGTCCAGATATATTGGAAAACACCCAGACTTTCATAGGGTGTCCTACCTATTTATTTCAAAGCTGGACGATGCTTCTATTAATAGGTAGAAGCAAATCCTGAGGATTATGTGATCTTTGATCAAAGCCAGAAAATGAAGTTTATTTAGCTTCTAGTTCAGTGAACAAGAAGTAAACACAGCTAAAACTGAATTTTATTTCTGGCTACATCTTTATTCCACATTGTGGATTCTTTCTTGTTTTCTTGTCTTTTTTATGTTTCATGTTTACGAGCCATTCTTTTGTGTATAAATCTTTGTGGCATCTGTGTGTGGAAGCAAATGAAGAACGCCTTTAGCCCAGCGGACATATTTACAACACCTTCACCTCAGAGATCAAGGCATTCAATTATTGGCTTCCTCGGCTGGGGTTTCTCCACAATCAATCCGTGTGATTAAGATGTTGCTTCTTGGGTCTGTAATAAATTACAGCAACAATCAAACCCGTGTGCCAAGTGGGAAATGGAAAGAGGTTCTGTGTAATCCTGAGTTTTATCCACAGTGCTTTCATTTGAGACATTAATAAATCATTTGGCAATTAGGACCAAGAACAGCTAACAGTTTCAGTTTTATGTTCAGTTAGAAATAGTCAATAACAAAGCGCCTGACAGATGAAGATTTGTGTTCACAATTGATTTACTGTCTTTTACCAGATGGCGGTAACTTTAAACTGTAATCTAAATAAATGGCTGAACGTGTTTTGTTTTTGTCTCAAGAGGTTATTATTTTTCAGCTGCCTCATTATCTGATAAAAATACTATCTGATGTATCGGATCTGATTTAATATTCGCTAAACTTTGCTGGCAGCTCTCATTCGTCAGAGTTGTACTTGGTGTTTCCATCTGTGGTTTTGCTGCATGTAGAATCCATCCAACTGTAGTGTTATTCTGGATGCAGTTAGCAATTAGGAATAAAAAAAACCTAATGTTTGTCTAAGCATGTAGTGTGTTTAATAAGAGCTGGATCAGCAGGCAGTAACATTTTGTAATGCCAGAAACACACAGAGCCGTGTTGTTTCATGTAAAAATGTACAATTTTCCACACAAACAAAACAAAAAAACAGTGGTTGGCGTCGTCACATTCGATTCAGTTCAGTTCAGGTCATCACATCCTTCCTGAAAAGCAGAATAGACATTTGGTTCCTTAGGCTGAACTGGACCTGGATGCTGAACAAGCTCACAGCATGGTTGTTTATCACTGGGGATTCACTTTAAAACAGAATCCATAAACTGAGCAGGCAGGAGCCATAAGTCAGGAGCCGGAAGCAAGACAACAGGGTACTTGGTTCCCAGTTGGACATAAACATGGTGGAACCAGCATGTGTATGTCCTACCTTATCTGTTGAAGGCTCCGTTAGTGCAAACCTCTATATAAACTGCTGGTGAGGCTGAATGTTAACTCTTTATCGTTGTTAATTTTCGTCCCGACATGTCCAACATTTCTGCTTAAAACGTAGGGTGAGCTGTTTTAACAGCAGTACAGACGTTTTACCGTTCACAGGACCCAACTTTTATTTTGATAGTCCACTTCTGCTTTTCGTCAAGTTATTTTTCATATTGTGAAACTGTGACATTTATAAATGATCAAATAACATGGAAACAAATATGATTTTGAAAAGTTAACCCCCCTAGACTAAATAACCCAAATTATTGCTGTTAATTTCTGACTGTGGAACTTTACAAACGGCACCTCATAACTAAAACAGCCAGGAATTATGAATGACTCTCGACAAAGAGGTTCTCCACATTTTCTGACTTACAGAAGTTTTTTGACTGAAGCTGCTTTTCCCTCTTAGGTTTGGACCATTTTCAGATACATTTCCCCCGGTTTGGACATATATACAGTAACTCTGACCCATAAATCATTTAGAATTTAAAAGTTCTCTCATATTAATGCACTTTCTAAACTGGTTTCTGTTACAAAAATTACCCCATAAAAATACTCAGCTCGCATTTATTTAGTTGAGTATCTTAAAATATCTAAAAGACAGACTTACAGCTTAGCATGCAACCAATGATTAACTGCAGGATTTGTCTCCTATTCCACCTTTATGTTGGTTTTTTTCCCCACCAGCTTGTTGAAGACATGACTCATTTTTATTTAATCAGTTGCAGAGTTTTTTTCCTTCTGTCCACATGCCTCATTTTTAAGTACACAACATACAAGCAGCAAAACAGGTCCAGAAGACCTGCAGAGGGTCCTAAAAACTGCTGATCAATACCACTTTAACAAGCTACAATGCTGCTCCTCGGAGGCAATGCCTAAAGAAGCGGGACTGCTTTGAATCTGCTGCATATTACTGTACATTGCCAGTAAAAATGGATAACCACAGGAGAGGAGAGTACGATTAAAGAGATCATGCCACTGTTGAAAAAGCAGACAGCAGGCTTCTCACTGTCACTACCTGACACTGGAGGTAGCAGGAAGCCTCTTTGTATTCCTGCCACTGATGCTCCATCTAAAGGAGCCTTCAGCACAAGAAACTACTCTTATCGTAAGGCAGGAACGCGAAAAAAGGAATTTTCCTGGATTTTTTTCTGTTATACTTTTGGGAGATCTTAATAAGACGTATGGTACTGCTGACTTTAAACTGAGCTGATCGTTTACTCTGTATAATACGTTGCAATGAAATAATATTACTGGGAATTTAATGTGTTTTATCCTTGTTTAAAAACAGCTCCTAATATCAGTTGCTTTGTCATGTTACTAACAGAGAAGACAGATTTTTTGTGAATCTAGAGGTTTATTGCTTTTATAAAGCAAATGTAAGAACATCTTAACCAGTGTGCTGTTCAGATGATAAAAATCTATCACATCTAGATTTATTTGTTACTGTGTTAGATAAAAAAAAAAACATTCTTATACCAAATGGAAGTTCTGTCATAGAAGAATAATACAGCAGGATGCAGTAAAACCAGCAGCAGTGGTGTCCGAACTTTTCGTATGACGAGCCAAAATTGTTAAGTGAACTAAACTAAACAGAATATTTTAATGAAAGAAGTCTACTTTTTTGTAGAAAATGGATATGTAATCAACGCCAGATTCAAAATAAAAAGAGTCTCACTCTTTTACCTTATTGAAAGAAAACCCTTCTCTGGATCTGGTTTATGATGAAACGTTATTCCATCTGTTGGTGTCCTGCATATCTACGGCACGTTAAAAAAACCAAACTCAAAATATAAGGTTAAAGCTAAATATTTAGTTCATTTTTCAAAGTCATATTTATGTCCATGTTATTTATTAATTAAAAAAATTAGGTCATCAGATTGAATTTGACATTTTTAAATTAATAAATAACATGGACAGAAATATACGGAAGAGGATTAGGGCCACTGAAGAAAAAAAAATAGAATTCTGAGAAAAAAGTCAGAATTCTGACTTTAATCTCAGAATTCTGACTTTATTCTCAGAATTCTGACTTTAATCTCAGAATTCTGACTTTTTTTGGAAATGAAAAAAAATCCTTTGTAAAAAAAAATTTTTGTTTTAGGTTTCTGAAAAAAGTCAGAATTCTGAGATTAAACTCAGAATTCTGAGATTAAAGTCAGAATTCTGAGATTAAAGTCAGAATTCTGAGAATAAAGTCAGAAGTAAAAAAAATTGTTCGTTTTAGGTTTCTGAAAAAAGTCAGAATTCTGAGATTAAACTCAGAATTCTGAGATTAAACTCAGAATTCTGAGATTAAAGTCAGAATTCTGAGAATAAAGTCAGAAGTAAAAAAAATTGTTCGTTTTAGGTTTCTGAAAAAAGTCAGAATTCTGAGAATAAAGTCAGAATTCTGAGATTAAAGTCAGAATTCTGAGATTAAAGTCAGAATTGTGAGAATAAAGTCAGAATTCTGAGATTAAAGTCAGAATTGTGAGAATAAAGTCAGAATTCTGAGATTAAAGTCAGAATTGTGAGAATAAAGTCAGAATTCTGAGATTAAAGTCAGAATTGTGAGAATAAAGTCAGAATTCTGAGATTAAAGTCAGAATTGTGAGATTAAAGTCAGAATTCTGAGATTAAAGTCAGAATTGTGAGAATAAAGTCAGAATTGTGAGATTAAAGTCAGAATTCTGAGATTAAAGTCAGAATTGTGAGATTAAAGTCAGAATTCTGAGATTAAAGTCAGAATTCTGAGAATAAAGTCAGAATTGTGAGATTAAAGTCAGAATTGTGAGAATAAAGTCAGAATTCTGAGATTAAAGTCAGAATTGTGAGATTAAAGTCAGAATTCTGAGATTAAAGTCAGAATTCTGAGAATAAAATCAGAATTCTGAGATTAAAGTCAGAATTCTGAGATTAAAGTCAGAATTCTGAGAATAAAGTCAGAATTCTGAGATTAAAGTCAGAATTGTGAGAATAAAGTCAGAATTCTGAGATTAAAGTCAGAATTGTGAGATTAAAGTCAGAATTCTGAGATTAAAGTCAGAATTCTGAGAATAAAGTCAGAATTCTGAGAATAAAGTCAGAATTCTGAGATTAAAGTCAGAATTCTGAGAATAAAATCAGAATTCTGAGATTAAAGTCAGAATTCTGAGATTAAAGTCAGAATTCTGAGAATAAAGTCAGAATTCTGAGATTAAAGTCAGAATTCTGAGAATAAAGTCAGAATTCTGAGAATAAAGTCAGAATTCTGACTTTTTTGGAAATGAAAAAAAAATCCTTTGTAAAAAATTTGGTTTGTTTTAGGTTTCTGAAAAAAGTCAGAATTCTGAGAAAAAAGTCAGAATTCTGACTTTAATCTCAGAATTCTGACTTTTTTCTCAGAATTCAAATTTTTTATCTTCAGTGGCCCTAATCCTCTTCCGTAGAAATATGACTATGAAAAATGGACTAAATATTTAGCTTCAACCTAAATATTTACAGCTAAACATTTAGCAAGCAAGCTAAACTAGCTAGCTAAGTATATAGCTTCAAAGTAAATATTTTAGAGCTAAATACTTAGTGAATGGACAAATTCACAAATTCAAAAGCTGGGTCCCGTGAACCTCTATATAAACTCCTGCTGTTGCTGCATCATTGTTGCTGTAAATCCATCGGTAAACGTCTGCATTGTTGTTAAAACCGCTCTTCCTTAGTTTAAGGCTGAAATGTTGGACATGTCGGGACTACACCCAGCTTTTATTTTGGTAGTCCACTTCTGCTTATCAACAGGTAAATGTGCATAGTAGCTAATATTTAGCTGTGAACTAAATGTTTAGTTTGAAGCTAAATATTTAGTCTGTTAAGGGTTTTAAAGAGGTCTCAAAAGTATTTATCAGCTGTTCCAAGCTTGTTTAAATACCAGTAAGTGCAAACAGAAACCAGTCATATGCAAACTAAGATATCATTAACAATAAGATAAATATAATTTGTGCAAAAGGTCCTTAGTAATTTTTAGAAGTAGCAAGCTGAGCAGCTTTGGCAGGCTTCAGTGGAACACTTGGATCCAGGACAGGAAAAAGAAATGCTCCGATCGAAGTCAAGGGTGCAATAATTTCCTTGCAGTCAGAAAAAGTTTTGAGTCTTTTTTTTTTTTTTTGCGTGCCATAGATTTGCAGGACACCAACAGATGGAATAACGTTTCATCATAAACCAGATCCAGAGAAGCTGTGAGGTATTCAGATTGAATTTGCAGCTCAGGATGTTTCCTGTTATTTTTCTCGAACAGCGTGACCTCTATTGTCTGCAGAAAAGCCAATTCCAGTCCGTCACGTCCAGCTACATTTAGAGGGGTCACCTAATGCCTGTGGGAGATCTACAGTTGTGAATGTATCCTTGTTTTCTTCCAAACAAAGCTCTGCGCTTTATTCTAATTCAGAAATGCTAAAGAAACAAATCAAAAGAAATCTTGACTTGAATTTGGCACAAAATTAGGGAATTTCTATTGAACCTTATTTTCCTCATGAATACAGGAGAGATAATTTACTATCTATAATTAGTCTTTACAACTAACCTGAGAAGCAACCAAGAGGCCAGTGGTAACTCTGGAGTAACTGCACAGCTCAGGTGGGAGATCACAAATGTGTTCTTTTATAAAAACAGCTGGAAGAAGAAAGCCATTGTTGGAAGAAGGCTGTGAGAAGTCCTGTTTGTTGGTTGATACAAGTCATGTAGAGGACACAGCAACCATGTGGAAGTATCAAGTTTGAAGATCCATTCACCTCTGAGTTGTGATTGAGGCTCAGCTTGAGTCCTCCCAGGCCGCCGAGCCTCAGCGTGGCTCCCAGTATCCTGAGCCTCTGCCTCTTCGGGGGTCCCCAGCTCTTCGTTGTGGGTCTCTGTGGCTTCCACGCCACCCTCCAGGGCTTCTCCATGGGCCAGCCTCCAGAAAGGTCCTTCAGGTCCTCTTGGTGGGTTTCCCCTGCCGCATGGTCCACCTCCTGATCTTAGTTGTGGGCCGACCCTGCCACATAGACTCTATACTCTATTGAAGACTTTTTTCTGAACCTTGGGGGTATTTTGTTTTTGGACTCTTGCCCTCCTTCCGAGGTCCCCCTCTGCCCGCACTGTCTGGATTTTTTTGTTTTTTGGACCTTTCATGCATCTCATTTGCGAACAAGACCCTGAGATACCTAAACTCCTCCACTTGGGACAGGACTTTGTTATAAATCCAAATAATCTGTGTTTTTTCTTGTTCCAGGTAGGTGACTAGAAGTAGAGGAGCACAGGTTAGAGTTTTCCAGGATCGCTGTGATAGTCATAAAGGGCTTAAAGCATGGTTGAGTCATAAAACAAGGCAATGCTATAGGTCAACTCCAAACCAAGACATGGTTGTCGACCTATTGACTGGTCAATCAAGGAGAACATTGATCAGAAAGGAAAAAGCAGCCAAGAAGGGGGTGGAAACTCTGGAGAAGGTGCAGAGATCTATGTAGTATTATGCACTACCTTTTCCTGATCTACCAATCCTGATAAAAGACAGTGAAGTTTGTGCTTGCAACACAACAAAATGCCAGAAAGGTCACAAGGGTTGAATATTTTTACCAGGCACAGTAGAAATCCACCCTTCCAGCCATTATCAAGTCAAGTTAACTTTAAAAACTGGTCCAATTACACTCTTCATCTTCCATTTTTTGGATATTTTGTATAATTTTCTTCAAAAGCCTCTCAGTGTGTTTTTTCCTTTTGAAAAGGTTTTTTTTATCTGCTCTTCACCCCCAGATCTATTAAATATTCATATGAGCTCCTACCGTTATCAAGCACAAGCATATTGCGCTGTAACAGCTTATTAAACGGGGACACTGGCTTTGTTCACAGTTGGAGCTCCTTCATGAGCACGATACAGATCACAGAACAAAGCCCTGCGACATGCTACCATCAGGGTGAAGGTGAGAAGAAGCATGTCTGGATCCTCACCGAGAGAAGAGAAAGATTCAGTCTCCTGAGTGAATAGTTTGACTTTTCAGAGTGACAACATTTCAGCTTGACTTTGAAGAACTGATGATTGAATATTTTAATATTGTGCTTTACATAAGACACCATGAAAGGAGAAAACATTCTGTGAAATCCTTTAAACTTATTACATTAATAGTAATCGCTTGTGAGCACGTTGTACAATATTATTCAGAAGTCTTTTCATGAAGTTGCCTTACTGAGCTATGAAATTAATATTGTTTTTCTGCTTTGGTTATTACAGTCCTGTTGATGGAGGATGTGACATGTTCATATAAAAGCAGAACTTAATTCTTTAAGTTGTTATAATGCAGCTTTAATACATATTAGCCCTCCATGCATTAAAAAACAATGTTTTATGCACCTCTAATCGGAAAGGAGATTCAAAACTGCTGAAAAACTGAGTTCCTTTAAATCCGCGTTAAAAACCATCTGTTTGAAGCTGCATCTGATCAACATTCACTGGAAAATCATCAATTCTGAACTGGATCGCAGTTTTCATTACTTCTAGTTACTTTGTCACTTTGTTACTTTAATGTCCATTTTTTGGTTGCTTATTGTGTTATTTTTTTTATAATTTAAAGCACTTTGAACTGCCTTGTTACTGAAATGTGCTCCACAAATAAATCTGACTTGATTTAATACATTCTGTAAAGTTAGATTGTGGATAAGAAAGGGTAATAGAGGACTTGTTAAAAGTTGTGGAGTGATAACTTAGGCTAGTAGTTCACTGCAAGCCAAAAGTCTGTTTAATTTACAACTGAAAGCCCAAGGGTGTTAACTCCTTGTCCACACTGAGAGGCGCTAGAGAGGTCTTGAAATGCAATGCCAAAACGATTGTCAATATGTTTTTCAAATAGAAATAATATGGGAAATTGTGATTTTTGTTTTGTCACATCAAACACTGCTTTAACAAAGGTGTGGATTTAGGACTGGATCAGATTCGGGGCTTAGCCCAGATGAGATGATGTTTTTTTTTTAGCATGTGCAAAAGAACAGTGCTTTTTTTGAAATGAAATGGCATCTCAACTTTCACATTCTGATCACCTTAAAGCAGAAAAAAGCACTGGATTACACTTCTAAAATAGTATGCTGTAAAATAACACTATTAATCAACAGCATCACTCAGATCACAGGTTCAAGGAATACACCTTATTTTACACTAAACGCAGAACATATAAACCAAGAGAGCTACCAAGTTGACTATATAAATAATATACACAGCAATAACAAAAACAAAATACATCTTATTCTCTTACATGGGATCCTGGTTGGGACATCGGCTGTTCTTCTTTACCTTGATTTTATTTAGTGTTTGTTTTTTGTTTTTTCTTTGCTTTATGCACAAGTTTTATGACCAATTTTCAAATATCTCATTCATTATTTTAATTAATTACATGAATAGAAAAATGGAAAACAACTTATATAATAACAAACAAATTTTATTCAGAAATTAACACATTTCAAATCAGGTCTACAGAACATGTGCAACAGATGGATTCACAAACCTGAATTGTCACCAGTTTCCTTACAGCTGCTGCCTTTCTGTTGGACTCCGGTACTGCACGTTATAACTATGAAGTTTATTCCCCCCCTCAAACGTAAAACTCACATTATGACACAATGATTGTGTATATCAAGTAAGAAATATAACTGCACAGCATTAAAAGTTTCAGGCAAATTTTTTAATAAAACGGCACTCCTTCAGGACATAATTCTAACTTTTCAGATACATGGCCCAGATTTAAATGTTATATAAAAACTGGAGTAAAACGTTAGAAAGGCCTTAATATTTAAAATAATTATCAGGAGATTAGGTGTCATTTAGCTGACCTTTACATAAAGCCTGGCTATGAAAGCTAAGGTGGTTCTGAGGAAATAAAAAACATCAACTGAAAATCATACGGGCAGAGAGAATAATTTTCGGGAAGGTTCAAGACCAAAAAGTTTTTAACTGTCAAAGGACATGCTGATGAGCTCAGGCTGACTGATGGATACCAGGTTGTTTTTTCAATACTCCATGCATGTCAGAGAATGAAGCTATTTGGCACAATAAACAACCCTGTGCTTTGGCCTGTCACGATAACTAATTTTTATGGACAATTAATAGTCCCAGAAATTAGTGTGATAAACAATATTATTGTCGTTTAGAAACTATTTTCAACTAATGTCATAATAATTATACATGTACACCCTTTGAGCAATCAACATATTTTAATTTCTAAATAATATTTACCACTGCAACTGGAAGATATTTTTAATATCCAATATAAATTAACAAAACAACCAAAACAATAAAAAATGGATGAACTCTGCATACAAAATTGCCCTTCAATAAAATAATATTCACTTGGCTCAGAAGAAAGAAGAAAGATTTTGAATGACAAAGAACATCCCATTTTACTCTGCCACTATGGATATATGGAAGAAAAAAGCCTTTCTTCATCCAGTCTCTTTGGTAGGAAGAGGGAGACATGGGAGGAAAACCAACGCAAATAGAATTTATTATGGCTGGAGAAATTATTTCCAGCTCATTTAAATTCATCATGTGATCAAATGATTCATTGTTTATTGTAATAGGCCTACCCGTAGCAGCACCTACAGTGCCCATACAAACCTTTGACCCCTTGAATGTTTTACCTTTTTTATTTTTTTGCAAGTCAGTTATGACTATCAACATAACTGACTTGACAAAGAAAATTACAGAAAAAACCTTTAAAGATCAAAGCAAGAACTAATTTCTACAAAATGATCATTTCCATACATAAAAACATTTAACACAAAATTCAAATTCAAATATACTTTATTGATCCCAGGGGGAAATTAGGTGTTGAGATAGCTCATATAATTGATTCTTTAAGGAGTTGTTGTGGATCATTATGGCTGTGGGCAGGAAGGATTTCCAGTAGCGGTCTGTATTGCAGCGAAACTGAAGAAGCCTCCGACTGAAGACGCTCTGTTGTTGTATGATGATCTTCATGATATCTTATGAAGAGGATGCTCAGGGTTGTCCATAATTTTTTTGATTTTATGAAGAATCCTTCTTTGCATCAGCTTCTCCAGATGTTCCACAGTTGTCCACAGAACAGAACCAGCCTTCTTTATCAGGTTGTTGAGCCTTTTTAAGTCCCTGGCTCTGATGCTGCTACCCCAACAGGTGACGGCTGAAGAGATTACACTCTCCACAACAGACTTGTAGAAGATCTGCAGCATCTTGCTGCAAACCTTGAAGGACCTAAGCTTCTTCAAGAAGTTCAGTCTGCTCTGTCCCTTCTTGTAGACGGTTTCACTGTTCAGTCTCCAGTCCAGTCTCTGTTGTCCAGGTGAACCCCGAGGTATTTATACCCCTCAACCACCTCCACTTCTTCTCCCATGATGAAAACAGTTTTTGACTTACCCCTGTTTCTTCTGAAATCTACAATCATCTCCTTTGTTTTGTTCACAGTCAAGGTGAGACGATTGTTTCCACACCATGTCACAAAGCGGTCCACCAGCTCTCTGTATTCAGCTTCTTGTCCATCTCTGATACACCCGACAATTGCAGAGTCATCTGAGTATTTCTGCAGATGACAGGTCTCTGATTTGTACTGGAAGTCTGAGGTGTAAAAAGTGAAAAGGAATGGTGAGAGTACGGTCCCCTGTGGTGCTCCTGTGCTGCTGACCACCTGGTTTGACACACAATTCTTCAGTCTCACAAATTGTGGTCTGTTGGACAGGTAGTCACTGATCCAGGCTATATATATACACACACACACACACACACACATATATATATATATATATACAATTTCATAAATATTCACCCCGTTTAAAGTGACTGACATAATTCAGCAGAGGTCCAGTCAATTGGCGCTAGAAGCCTTACAATAAGTGGAATGGAGATCACCGGAAAACAACTTTTGTTGATCATGATTGATTTGTTAAATCAATAAAAAGGCTAAAGCATCCAAGGGGAAGAAAAGATTTTAAAGGCACAGTACACTGAATAGAGTTATGAAAGATCGAAAGATCTGTCAGTTGTTTTAATATGGTTCGTTTCTGGATGGGTCTGCAGATTAAAAGACAAGATAAATGGTAAATGGTAATTGGCCTGTACTTTTATAGCGCTTTATTTATTCCCTGAGGACCCCAAAGCGCTTCGCACTACATTTAGTCATTCACCCATTTACACGCACATTCCCACACTTGTGATGGTTAGCTAGATTGTAGCCACAGCTGCCCTGGGGCGCACTGACAGAAGCGAGGCTGCAGAACACTGGTGCCACCGGGCCCTCTGACCACCACTAGCAGGCAGAAGGGTGAAGTGGCTTGTCCAAGGACAGAACGATAAAATAGAGATGTTTTCATTTTTTAAAATTTAGATAAGTTTGTGTTTACTTTTCCGTCGGCGTAACAAGGCAGTTCTCTAGAAACAGGGTTGGGAACCTCAGCCCTAATGCATGAAACCAATATGAACCAAAACATCTATGGCTAAATTAAGTTAGTGCAGGGAACACAAAGCAATAATGTTTTTTTTTTCATTTTTCCAGCTGAGTGCTACAGAAACGTACTGAACCAAGATGTGACCTCTCTATGCGGGGCTGGTGCCTTTCTTTGAGTTCATTTCCTGCCTATATGTTTACTGACACTGCAGTGTCAGCTTGCTGTCTAAACACTTTGTCAAGAGCACAGAATAAATTATGACAGCAGAATAGGAGGCTAACAAAAGCTTTTCTTTGCCCCATATGCCACATTATATAGAAATTTGCTATTTAATCTTGTAGATGTTCATGTGTGCAGTGAGCACTATTGTGTATTCCTACTGTTATCATTTCTGCCCTTCGCTCTCTCGAACAGACTTTACATTTTTGTAAAAATAAAATTTTCTTTCAATGAAGCAGAGGTGACGATGGAGGTAAAGAAGCTTACAAGGGCTTCCATGTCGTTTCTAGGATTTCCTTGCAAAACTATATTTTTCAGAGACAGGCATGATATGGGCATTAACAAAAATAAGTATGCCTGGCATTGTTTGTGGTATTTTTAAGCAAAAAAGATACAGTAAAGCCCAATTTGAAGTGTTTGCACTCGTGAATAAACTATTCTCTTACTCCTGCAGACAACAGTTCCATTCAGAGGAGTTTGCTGATGTTCTTGGTTAATGTACGTTAATGTACACCAGTTTGATATGACCGTTTGGCTGGAATCTAGCTGACATGTTTTGACCAATCACGTGAAAACTAAACTTACAGGAAACGTTCCCTTTAATAAAGCTAGTACTTTGCTTTGAACATTGTATAATTCATTGACCAGAGCAGGGGTGGCCAAACTTTTTTTCCATTTTGACCATAATGTCAAGTTCAAAGTGTTATGGAGGCCAGGCTTTTTAATGTATTTATACCCAAAAAACCTAACACACAATAGTTTAATGATTTGAACAAAGTAGTCTAGGTTCTGTAAATCCACCAACTACGAGAATTCAATTTCAATTCTGTTTATTTATATAGCACCAATTTACAACACATGTCATCTCAAGACACTTTACAAGACAATTCATTTCATTTCAATTCAATCATACATACATACATTATAATCAGTTTAAAAGTTTTCTATCTAAGCAAACCCAGCAGATTGCATCAAGTCATTGACTCGCAGCATTCACTCCTCCTAGACGAACATGTAGCGTCAGTAGACAGTCACCTGCGTTGTGTCATTGACTTCACTGCAATCCCTCATACTGAGCAAGCATGTAGCGACTCTAAAGATGAAAAACTCCCCTTTAACAGGAAGGCAAGGCAAGGCAATTTTATTTGTATAGCACACTTTCAACAGCAGGGTAATTCAAGGTGCTTTACGTGATTTGGTGATTTTAAAAAAACAAACAAAAAACAAACAAAAAAACCACATGGAATATAACATTGGAAATTAAAAGTAAAAAAAACACACATTACACATGATACACAAATCAAAAAAGCAAGAGAGCGTGAACACATTTCATACATATGACATCAAGCATTTACTCAAAGGCAATTCTAAACAGATGGGTTTTTAGTCTCGATTTAAAGCAGTTCAGAGTTTCAGCAGCTCTACACTCATCAGGAAGTCTGTTCCAGATAAGGGGAGCATAGAAACTGAAAGCTGCTTCTCCATGTTTAGTTCTAAGTCTAGGGATGTTTAGTAGGCTAGAGTTGGAGGACCTGAGTGGTCTTGGTGGTTGGTACTGTGACAACTGTTCTATAACATATTTTGGTGCTAAGCCATGTAATGATTTATAAACTAGTAGGCGTATTTGGAAGTATATTCTCTGAGCTACAGGGAGCCAGTGTAAGGACTTTAGAACTGGGGTGATGTGCTCTACTTTCCTGGTTCTAGTGAGGACGCGAGGAGCAGCGTTCTGGACCAGCTGCAGCTGTCTGATTGACTTTTTAGGCAGACCTGTGAAGATGCTGTTGCAGTAATCAATCCGACTAAAGATAAATGCATGGATGGGTTTTTCTAGGTCCTGTTGCGACATCAGTCGTTTAATCCTAGAAATGTTCTTCAGGTGATAGAACGCTGACCTTGTGATTGCCTTTATGTGACCCTGGAGGTTCAGGTCTGAGTCCATTACTACACCTAGGTTTCGAGCCCGATCAGTAGTTTCTAGCTGTATTAACTGAAGTTGTGTGCTGACTCTTGATCGTTCCTCCTTGGGTCCAAAAATAATTACTTCAGTTTTGTTTTTATTCAGCTGGAGAAAGTTATGGCACATCCATCCATTTATTTGGTCAATGCATTGATTTAGGGTTTGAATGGGTTCAGAGTCACCTGGTGACATTGTAATGTAGAGCTGAGTATCATCCGCGTAGTTATGGTAGCTAATGTTATTGGTTGCTATAATCTTGCCTAGTGGGAGCAAGTAGATATTAAATAAGAGGGGCCCCAGGATGGAGCCCTGGGGCACCCCACATGTGATTTCTGTTCGTTCTGATGAAAAGTTTCCTATTGAAACACAGAAGTCCCTGTTCTTTAGGTAAGACTCGAACCAGCCAAGTAGTGTACCAGAGAGTCCGACCCAGCTCTCCAGTCGTTCCAATAAAATATCATGATCAACAGTGTCAAATGCTGGACTGAGGTCCAACATAACCAGCACTGTGGTTCTACCACAATCTGTATTTATGCGGATGTCATTGAATACTTTGACGAGGGCAGTCTCGGTGCTGTGGTGAGCGCGGAAACCAGACTGAAAAACATCAAAACGGTTTGTCATTGTTAGGAAGCTATTTAACTGCTGAAACACAGCTTTTTCAATAGAATGGAAGATTGGAGATCGGCCTGTAGTTCTGCATTACCGTGTTGTCCAGATTTTTCTTCTTTAGCAGTGGTTTAATAACTGCTGTTTTTAAAGCCTGAGGGAAGACACATGACAGGAGGGATGAGTTCACTATTTGAACAAGATCAGACCCAATAACAGGAAGAACTTTCTTTAGAAAAGCTGTGGGTAGGATATCAAGACAGCAGGAGGAGGAGCTTAATTGGATAATGATTTTTTTCAAGGCTGTTCTGGTTTAATTCGTGGATTTCAGACATTTTCTCTACATTATTGTTGATTGGGGATGGCACTGGTTGTGGGTTCGATATTGAAGTACAGATTGACCGTCTAATTGTTCGAATCTTTTCAGTGAAAAAGCTGGCAAATTCATTGCAGGCCCTGGTAGAGTTTAGTTCAGGGGCTACTGTCACTGGAGGATTAGTTAGTCTTTCCACTGTTGCAAATAGAGTCCGTGCATTATTAATGTTTCTGTTGATGATTTCAGAAAAGAACGATTCCCTAGCATCTTTTATAGTTAGCTGATATCTATTCAGTTTATCTTTGTAGATCTCACAGTGAACCTGGAGTCGAGTTTTCCTCCATTTTCTCTCGGCTCGTCGACACTCTCTTTTTTCACTACGTTCCAGTGGATTACTTGTCCACGGAGACTTCTTTCTACCTGAGACTACTTTCACTTTAGTTGGAGCAATGGAATCCATGATGTCTGAGATTTTCGCAAGGAAATTATCTACCAACTTATTTACTGAGTTTGAGTTGGGAGACGAGGGGGATGTGGTGGAAGGGTAAATATGTTTAAAGGTTTCTACTGAACTGTCCCCTAGAAAACGCTTTTTTATAGTGGTCTTACTGTGGCTGGATAATTTAGCAGAGATGGTACTTTCAAAGAAAATACAGAAATGGGCAGATAATGCAATATTAATTACCGAGATGTTGGAAATATTTAAACCTTTGCTGATAATTAAGTCCAGAGTGTGTCCTTTATTGTGTGTTGGTTGTTTGACATGCTGGGTCAGGCCGAAGTTGTGGAGAGTATCATCTAATGTTTTTGCTTGTCTATCTTGGGGGTTGTCGGTATGGATGTTAAAATCCCCCAGAATGATTAGTTGGTCATAGTCGATACATATTACAGAAAGAAGGTCATTGAAATCATTAAAGAAGTTAGGGTTAAGTTTTGGTGGTTTACATAAACTTAGAAATAAAGCTTTGCTAGGCTCATTTATCTGGGTGGCTAGGTATTCAAAAGAATCAAACGTGCCCAGAGTTACCTTTTTAAAGTTCATTGAGTTGTGAAAAATTGTGGCTACACCTCCACCTCGTGTGTGCTTTCTGGTCTCGCTTAAGACATTGTAATTTGGAGGAGTAGATTCTATTAATGCAGTTGTTTCGTTATTTTCATCTAGCCAAGTTTCTGATAAAAAAGGGGCGTGTAAATTATGCTCAGTGATGAAGTCATTGATAAGAAAAGACTTCCCGGATAGAGATCTAATGTTTAATAAAGCTAACTTAAGTATTGTGATGATGGGCAGCTGAACCTTCTGACAGGTTATCAATTTGAGATTTTGTTTAATATGAGAGCGTGTGGTTAACGGTTTATGTTTCTTGCGGCTGATAATTGCTGGTATGCTAAGTTCAGGTTGGGGGGTGCCGAGCGAGAACTGGGGGACAGTAGGGGTAGATTTACTGCCCGGTTCCCTCAAATATCAGATATCTGTAATAATCAGTGGGGGGAAGCTCCCAGGCTTATTGACACTAGTCCCAGGCGTTTGGTGTAGTCTAAGTTTAGGTGTTAATTGTGTCCCAAATTTGATTTGCTCATTCAGTCTGTCTGTAAAGTTTCTAAATGGAGACTCATTTGATATGGCTGAGTCACAGGAAGATGAAGACTTAATCTCTGATGGTTGTTTATCTCTTCGGTCCTGTGGTGTCATCATGACTTGCTGTTTTTGTTCTCTGATATCCATGGGCGCCTCAAGGTCAGCTTTTGGGAGCAAGTGTTTTGCTTTCTGATTTTGATAAGAAAAAATGTTTGCTGCTAACAGCCTTACTCCGGCCTTGTTAAGATAACGGCCTGCTTTGAACAGATGATTAGCACCTTTAAATACTTTGAAATCATTAATAAATGTGAACGACTTCTCAGCTGATTGTTTCTTCAACCATTTATGTAGCATGTGGAGTCTGCTAAATCTTTCATCATTCCCTTCAGGGACTGGTGCGCTGATGAGGATGTTTACGTTAAGTCCATCAAGTCTCTGTAGGAGATCAGAAAAGTTTCTCTTCAGAATCTCTGATTGTCTCATCGCGATATCTGCTGATCCAGCGTGAATGACGAGCTTTTCCAAAGCAGGATGTTGGTCCAATATTTTAGGGATTTTTTCTGATATTTCTCTCACTGTATTTTTGTAGCAGCTATAAACTTTGGTGTTATTGCTACAAAAACCCTCAGTTCCATTAATTGATCCATCTTGTATGATAACAATCTTTGCTGGGGGGGCTCTTACTTTGTTATGTGTCCATTTGATGCGGCTGGGTTTCTCCTGGTGGCTTTGACTGGTCCCGGGGGCTGCGTCATCTTTCGGGGAACTCAAGGCTGCAAATCAGTTTTTCAGCTGGATTCCAGGTGGAGAAATATCTCTTGTTTTTGACTGAAACCTCTTTTGTTTACTTTTACCAGAAGCGGCAGGTCTGGGTGAGATTTCTCTGTGCTGGAGTTTCTTTTGTTTTTTTCTTCCTCGGAGAACAGCCTGGGGTTGATGATTCCGTGCGTTTTAAAGCTGGCCAATGTTCATTAGAGTGCAGAGTTCTACCGCTCAGGCGCCTGTTGGCTGAGGGAGTCTCTGTGAGACAGTCAGACCGATGTAACACCGGGCTCCGAGGCTGTTCCTCCATGTGTGTATTCGACGGTGAAGTTGTGTCACTTCCATAATCAGCGTGGAGATCAAAATTTATTTTCAGACGACGTAGCTTCGTTTCAATGCCCTCAATTCTGTGGAGCAGTTTTTTAAAATCCTCAGCTAAGCAAAGAGCCATGTTGATTAGTCCATAAAAAAGTAATCCAAGAAGAGATCCGGTCCAATACACTAACTCCAGGGGCTGGGTAGATAAAGTAACTAAGAAAAGGTTAAGAAAAGAAGACAAGAAAAGCAAACAGAAAATAAAATAAAGTGAACGGATCTGGAGAGAGACAGAGAGCAGCTGCTCCTCCTCCAGCAGTCAGACAGCAAAAACTTCCAGCAAAAGCTGGCTCAGTATGAGCGGTCATCTGCCACGACCGTCTGAGGGTTTGAGAAGACAGAGCAGAGACACAAAAAGAACAGGAGAACTGATGTAGGAGAACTCTCTATGTTGGTGAAAGTAAAAACCTGATAACAGGACATGGAGAACATTCAGTTACTGGGAGCATCATCCCAGCCGATGCCACCATCCAACAAGGCATCTCCCCTGAGCAGGATGTGAGATCAGGTGTAGCTTCTAAGGACTTAACAACACGGAGAGAAAAGAAAATTAACAGTTGAAATAACAGCAGGTAATGCAACTGGAGAGTAGTAGAAGAAGAAAGTAGCAGAGTGAGGAAAAGGTGAGTTGGCAATCCGAATTTATGCCAATTCCTTTTGAGTTGACTTTTGAGTTGGGGTCAAAAGTCACACAAGATCATTCCAAAGGCCACAAATGTTTAGCTGTTTTGTACCTTGATATCTGTTTGAGCATAGCTTGCAGAGTTGATCACATGACAGAGAGCTGCTGCAGCCAAAACAGTCCCTCCATTGTGAACATTACTTAAAATTGAAAGAAACTTGGATTCATTATGCCAGGTGTATATATGCTAATACAGTTTACAGAGTGATAAAACAATGGAATGAAACATGCAGCAGTGTAGTTTGCTGGGGGTGCGCCTCATAAGATCCCAGGCAGTGCATAAACAGCAAGCACTGACTCTGATGGGACATGCCTTGTAATATCTGATTATTTTTGAAAGTGTGCTTAACAACAGCGTAAGACAAAAATACACAGATTCACAGCAATACAAGTACAGTGTTTAGAATAACATATACACAGCTACAACTACTCAGTTCAAGACTCATAGGATCAGTCCAAGTCGAGTCCAAGTCAATTGCAAGGTCCTACAGGCCAAGTCCCAAAAGGAATCTTCCAGGTCAAGTCAAAAATAAGAGAGCAGGGTGTAGATTTGTGTAGAATAATGGCAGCTATACATGGTTTACTTTATTTAAAAATAAATTGTACTCATGGCCCCTAACACAGTAGCTTGTGCAAAATAATAAAACATGTTTAAAGAGCAACTCCCCCCCTTACCAGAGTCATACTCCACCTACATTTCCTCTTTAAAAATGCAGCAAAAGGAGATGTTGCCTGGCTGACCCAGGGAAGCACGGGGGGAGGGCTGGGCGGCGTCAACACTTCCCTGCTATTCCAACTCCAATATGCCCTCCAACTATGGAGGTGTGGCCGAGACTTGGCTTGTTTTATACCCCACAGCGGCAGGATGGTAGACGTCAGCCATCACCGCAGAGTGAAAAGCAATGCCCGATTCAAATGCAAGTGCAGTGAAACCCCAGACAGCAGTGGCAGATGGCCGCCTGTACTAAGCCAGGTTCTGGTTCTGGTTCTGCTGGAGGTTTCTTCCTGTTAAATGGGAGTTTTTCCTCTCCACCGTCGCTACATGCTTGCTCAGTATGAGGGATTGATGTGGTTGGAGTCTGCATCAACTGGACGCAACTGTCAGTCAATGACTCCATGCAATCTGGTGGGATTCCTCAAATAGGAAACTAACTAAAACTTTAACTAATTGGAATCTTTGTATGATTGTACTGTAATGACTCTTTTTGTAAAGTGCCTTGAGATGACGTGTTGTGAATCGGCACTATATAAATAAACTGAATTGAATCGCAGTGTAGAGTTTTACCCCGAAGAGGGCACCACACTGACAGTTTTTGGTAGAAAATTTATATTTTTACTAAAATGTACAAAAATACTAATGTAAATAAAAACTTTTAAACAAGCATTGAATGAATACACAGGCCAAAAGGTAAAGGGGTTGAGTACTAAAATAATTAACTAAATGCAGAAAAGTGTTAGCACAGGATGTGACCCATGGGTCAGAAAGAAACGGTCACAATTAAATGGACAAAACTGTTAAGAACCGGATATGAGTTAGACAATGGGTCACGATTCTCTGAAAAAAAACAGGAAACATCTGGTTGTTTGATCGTGCAAATGGTCTGTTGGGAGAAGGAAGGTTTTCTGCTTAGCAACCAAAAGGAATATATTAAAAGGGGCTTAACCTATTAGGGACGGACTACAGGCACACTATGTGAATATGTATTATTGAGCTGATTGGATCCTGTAAGAGAGGCTGTCTCTCAGAATGTTTTGTAATAACTTTGTAAAGTAATAAAAGGCATTTATGAGGAAGAGTTCTTTGGAGATGATCTGGTGAGAATCTCTCCCCATGTATGCCCAAACATTTATATTGTGTGAATGTGTAATTCTTTTTTATACTCTGCCACAGGATAATCGAACTGGGAGAGAGGAGTTAGCAGACAGCAGGCTTTCACTTAAAAATCTCCTCTCATCAATACCAAAAATAATTACCAGACATTGTAGACAGCACTATTAGACACTCCTTTTTACAGTTTGTCGGAAAAAAGGGAGTGAGTTGCTCGTTAAAATAAATTTAAAATAAATAAATAATCAACATGTTACCTGTACACTTGCAAAGGCTTTGAGAAGTTATTTAATTTTTCTAGTAATCTGACCTGATATAAAAAGCTAATATTAGCATTGGCTACATGACAATTCCAACAATACCAATTTATCATGTCGGACTCAAAGTCCCAACATTGCAAGTCAGAGTTCAAGTACAAGTCATCGGCGTGGTGCTTGAGTCAAGTCACAAGTCTCTTAAACGTGACTTGAGTCAGGACTCGAGTACTCCATCCCTGCATTGAGAATCAAAAAACAACAACATAGAAAAGCATTAGAATCTCATGCTGAGTTGAATGTCAAAGAGAAAAGGTGAAACTGGACAGTGAGGAAGCTCGCCTTATCTGTAGCGTTAGCGAGTTCCATAACTTAGGTGCTTCCACCAAAAAAGGTCTGTCACCTCTAAGTTTACGTTTCGCTTTCGGTATCCCGAGGAGCAGCTGATCCACTGACCTCAGGGACCAAGAGGGGGAATGCCCATCCAGACGTTCCGAAAGGGGCGGGGTGAGGCCATGGAAAGTTTTAAAAACCGACAAAATCAGTTTGTAATAAACATTAACATGAGCCAGTGCAGTGAGGCTAGAACTAGGGTTACTGTATGTTATCTCTCTTTAATGTACTGGATAAAAGGCATCCAGCTGCATTCTGCACTGCTAAAGGAGGGACTGGGTGACACCAATGTATAATGAATTACAGTAATCAAGGTGTGAAGTAATAAAAGCATGAATCACTGTTTCAAAATCTTGTTTTAAAAGTATATGTTTATTATTGCAGATCTTTCTAAGCAGATAAAAACTAAAAGATTTTCATGGAAAATACCAGTAAATGGTTACAAATCTTCTATGCAAATAGCCTTTCTGTTGTAGATTAAGCAACATACATTACTTAAAAAGACGTATTTACCTAAAAACGATTTAGTTGCAAGGGATAGTTAGTACTGTAATACAAATATAAATCTAGTCCCTCACTTAGATGCGGAGAGTGACAGGTAGGAGAAGGTGTAGGCGTACCTGTGACACCAGGAGGGGGGATTTCAGCCTGCATGTCACAGCCGGCTGGAGGAAAACGGAGGTCTGAGGATCTCCGCTTCAGCTGTCGCCTGCATGAACCCATCATGGATAGGAAGATAGGGAGAAGATGGACGGCTTTGTATTAAAGCTAATTGCAAATTAGATTTGTACAACAGTATAATATTGATGCCTTGATGGTGATATTGGAGGGAAATGATTAAGAACAAAATTGAACAAACTCCAGTAAATAAATGTTTTTGTAATGATTCTCATTTTCCACTGACTGGGACCAGCATTGATGCTTGTTAAAGTGCACAGCTGCAAGCTGTGTGCCAGGCAGTTACTTAAACACTGTGATAAATGGTTTTGTGGGTCAATCACAGGAGAAATTTGCGTGCATCAGAGTTGTGTACTGACAAAGCACATCAATTATTCAGACACCGCACAGTGAAGAAGTATTTATTTATTAGGATAATTTCCTGCAGGGCTCTGGTTAGACTTTGAAAGGCCATTGAGGGTCCAGCTTCTTCGGTTTCATGGAGCCTGTTCTCTCTTGACAACAACTTGACTGTGTCATCAGCTGTGCACATTTGAAAGGGGTTAATAGTCAAGGTCAACATTTTCTCTTGTTTATGAGTCTTCCTCTTCTACATACTGTACTTTATTTTTTGTCACTTTTGTTGCAAAACTTTCTTAAAGACCCACTCCAATGAAAATCATGTTTTCGTGTTGTTAACATGTTCCTGAGGCATTTTTCGGATGCCAGAGGACATATCAATTAAGCTCAAAATTGCATTTCTGAGTATTTCCGCTTACAAATCGCTGTGAATCAGTAGCAGTCGCTAAAAGGCAGTTTAAAACAGACTGTGCTTTTGATGTAGCAACCGCATTGGGCGGGCAACAGGCTCCTCCTGCTCCGATTCTGCAGCACTATGACTATGAGTTATTTTTTGTGTGATATAAAGTTATTGTAACTATGAAAACTTCAAAAAGGCTCTTCTGAATGTTTGGAGCATGTCCACAAATATCCTAACATATTAGGATTATTGGCCTAATATAGTCAATTCAAGAGATCACAAAAACAATACCATCCCGATGCATCCACTTGGAGACAACTAGATCTATGTTTCTCCGGGCTAACGGTTCCGCCCACAGCATAGAGGTGAATTGCTAATGAGCTACTGCCGCTCTTATGAAGCTATGTCCTAGAAAACGGCACAGGTTTTGGGATTTTGGCTAAAAATGGCACAATCATATTTTAAAGACCACTTTAAAGAACACTTTAAAATAGCTCAAAAGATGATCGGAGTGGGTCTTTAAACAATTAATCTCAGTTTTCAATTCATGTGTCCAAACACAACAAACAGAACAATACCATCGTAATCAAGAGGACGCCGCGGTGCACAGTGGACCCAGGGGTGGCGAATATTTTCCGTATATGACAGTTTTCTTAGAATGGTGACGAAAGGATCTAAAGGCCATCGGTCATTGTGACAGATTAGTTTCCCTATGAGAGCATCTGAGCATAATCTCGGACCTGGACACCGTACTCAATACATCTCGCTAGAAGAAGAAATACATTTTGCGATCTATAAATCCTTGAGTACGCACAGCTGCACAAAATTCAGTTTTATGAATTCCCCTCTCCCTAGAAAGGTGATCACACCCACTTTCTGCCATAAACAGTCAGTGCAAAGTGAATATTCTGCATAGACTTAAGACGGCTGATATGGGGCGTTTCACGGGTAACCATGGCAACCACAGCGGAGAAAACTCTATTCCACTGAGACTAAAATCAAGATGTTAATGGGTGAGGTGGAGACTCTGAAAAATCTTTCATGTCGCTCTCTTCTGATTCCACAAGTTTGACTTCAACCAAGTCAGGAAATGCTGCTACCCCCTTTGCCTCCCCCTCCCACTTGTCTGTCTCCAAAAGTCAGGTGAAGAGGCAGCTGGAGAAATTGATCCGGAACAAGGCTGCAGGTCCAGATGGTGTAAGCCCCAGAGTCCTGAAGGCCTGTGCAGAGCAGCTCTGTGGGATTCTGCAGCACATCTTCAACCTTAGACTAACTCAGGAGAAGGTTCCAGTGTTGTGAAAGACATCCTGCCTTGTTCCAGTACCAAAGAGAACTCACCCATCAGTCATCAATGACTATAGACCCGTTGCCCTAACATCCCACATCACGAAGGTCCTGGAGAGACTCCTGTTGCGCCCTCTGAATAAGCAAACAATAACATATCAGGTCCTGCTGCAGTTTCCTTATCGCTGTGGAGTTAGCTTTCAAGATGCCATCATCCAGCTGCTTCAACCAACCCAATGTCATCTGGACAAGGCAGGCAGCACTGTGAGGATCATGTTTTTTGATTACTCTAGTACAATTCAACCTTATTTGCTTTATAAGAAACTCCTGCAGACACAGGTGGAGCCCTCAGCAATCGCCTGGATCAATGACTACCTGACAAACAGCCAACAGTTAGTGAAACTGAAGGATCGTGTGTCAAACCAGGTGGTCAGCAGCACAGGAGCACCACAGGGGACCGTACTCTCACCATTCCTTTTTACTCTGTACACCTCAGACTTCCAGTACAAATCAGAGACCTGTCATCTGCAGAAAAACTCAGATGACTCTGCAATTGTCGGGTGTATCAGAGATGGACAAGAAGCTGAATACAGAGAGCTGGTGGACCGCTTTGTGAAATAGGGGGGGAAACAATCGTCTCACCTTGAATGTGAACAAAACAAAGGAGATGATTGTAGATTTCAGAAGAAACAGGGATAAGTCAAACACTGTTTCCATCATGAAGTGGAGGTGGTTGATGTGTATAAATACCTCGGTGTTCACCTTGACAACCAACTGGACAGGAGACTGAACAGTGAAGCCGTCTACAAGAAGGGACAGAGCAGACTGGACTTCTTGAGGAAGCTTAGGTCCTTCAAGGTTTGCAGCAAGATGCTGCAGATCTTCTACAAGTCTGTTGTGGAGAGTGTAATCTCTTCAGCCGTCATCTGTTGGGGTAGCAGCATCAGAGCCAGGGACTTAAAAAGGCTAAACAGCCTGATAAAGAAGGCTGGTTCTCTTCTGTGGAACATCTGGAGATGATGATGCAAAGAAGGATTCTTCATAAAATTTTAAAAATGATGGACAACCCTGAGCATCCTCTTCATGAGACTGTCCTACAACAACAGAGTGTCTTCAGTCGGAGGCTTCTTCAGTTTTGCTGCAACACCGCTCCAGGAAATCCTTCCTGGCCACAGCCATCTTGATCAACAACAACACTTAATTTCCCTCTGGGATCAATAAAGTATTTTTGAATTGAATTGAATTATAGTATTAAAAAAATGGTACAGGTCAGCTTTTATCCAAACCGCGTGAGCCTCCATCTGGACAAGAGAATCGAACCTACAGCTTCTAACAGCAAAGCAACCGTCTCAGCTGTGTGTTTTATTGCTAAATTATTTTTAAAATCCAGGATCAGGGTGGTCTCACAAACTATTATTAGAGCAGCTTTCCATTTTTTTCTCCGTGATCATATGTGGTGTTTCATGCATTCAGTTACAAAGACACATGAGACCATGCACTCTTCCCTTCTGCAAACAACCACAATATTCAAGCTTCATAGGTCTCAAGGTCCTGTTGAAATTCTGGGTAATCTCGGTTTGTTCTTTGGGATGATTTTTGTATGAAAACATAGTTACTATATTCGAGATGCTGTTAGTGAGGCCTGCTTTAAAACATTTCTACGAGTCATTCATAATTCATAACTAAATGGAGAAATGTAAACAGAAAACAGAGTTTTAATTTTGTGGGTTAAAAATACTTGAGTAAACGGTGTGATTTATTGTTTGTATTTACGAATACTTAAAATAACAGACTTGCTGAGCTGGTGATTTGTGAAAGGAAAGCTTTAATTTGGTCTGAAAAAACATGTAAGTTGATCCTGAATTTGTGACTCTGGGAGCAATGACACTATCCTCTGCCACAAGCGTCCAGAGAATGAACCGAGGAAAAAATGAAACATGCGCCCGCTTTGTATTTGATCCACACTTGGTGTTACTTCTTCTTCTTCTCAGCAGGTATCCTTTATTACCCGCTGATGTTTTTGTAAAAAGCATCAGGGTTCCTCTTTTTTTCCTCCCAACCCTGGCTGGAGGCAGATGGCTGCTCATACTGAACTTGATTCCCTGAAGATGAATTTCTGTAAAAACGATTGGTTCCTCTCTACCCTGCTGCCCTGTGCTTGCTGAAGGCAGACAGTGCACTGAAGTGAGAATTAAATGCAACCCACTTGTTCCCATACATAAATAGCAGGGTAAGGCAGAGAAAGATTATACAGTGTTCGCCTGAACTAATATTTATTATTTACGGCATATTACTTCTCCATGTGAGAACTGCCTCGACCCAAAACCTAATATGTTCTGTTTTCCAGGTTATTAAAGTTATAAAATCACTGAATCACTGACTGTTTTAATGCTCCTAGAATGCATCCAAGTGGTCAAGTCATTACTAGCCAAATTAATCAAACACAAGAACCATGACTTTCAACCATAACACCACTAAGATGACTTCCTCACTTCTTCTTCTGACACCTGTAACCATGGTGTCAAAAGCAATGTCGTTTCTTGGTTGCTTTGACCTTTGAGTTGCAGTTGTGCTGATTTGGCATCGGTGAGGCATGCAGATAATGTGTGTGACGTAGAAACAGGTGCATCATTTTCATGAAAGCCTAATCTCTTCCAAAGGAATTAAGACAAAAGCCTGATCCGAAATCATTTGAAGGAAGTATAAGAGTTTAACATACTAACACCTCAGACTTTCCTCAGTACCCTACATCTGTCCATTTTCTAGATCTGTTTAATTTTTACAAGGTCACATGGGGGCGGGTGCCTTTCTCCAGCAGTCATTGCCTCTCACTCAATGACCGCCTCTAATGTACACATTTATGAATAACTAAAACAGAAACCATTTACCAATGTTAATAACAGATAATTGCTTGTTTCTTTGTCAGCTCCAACAGATTGCTTCAGAAGTACTCCAGCATGTAAAGCAGGTATGCTGAATTCAGTGATACAATTTCACCTAAGGAACAAGGCCAAAATGACTTTTTAAAAACTTATTTTCTTTCAAACAAAGGACTTAATAACGTCACTGGCAGATTCGTGACAAGTAGCCTCTGTTGAAGATCATTTCTTTGTACTTGGGTGGTCAGTTTACGTCTACTAATCGTAACCATGAATCTGATTCATTGTGGGCTTTTAATTATGCATTTTAACGGTTCTATAGTCCCTGAAAGGAACAATGATATAACATACATAATGTGATGTTTAAAAACACGAATTGGATGCACCAGAATTTATTTATATAGCTGTGAAACATGTGGCTTTCCACATAAAATCTTCATTTGAAGAGAAATGTGAAAACCATGGGGAATTACATGTGAAGTCCATGTGAAAAATGTGTGAAACCCATGTAAAATTACATGTGAAGCCCATGTCATTACATGTGAAAAATATGTGCCACCCATGTAAAACCATACATAAACAATAGCAGATGTTTATTTAAATTAATCAGTACAATTTATAGGCTATGTGCACAAGATAGAAATTAGCACAAAACAACACTGTATTGGTGTCAAGCAAATTCAAAACCTTTAAGATTACAGTAAGAAAAATGTAAAGAAAGCAATATTGTTTTTGCAAACAAACAAGGACGTAGATCTAACATTTTTGCAGTATTATGTGTCCGTGTGCACTTTGCATTTTCAAATCAAATCAAATCAAATCAAACTTTATTTATGAAGCGCTTTTCATACAAGAAGTTGCATCACAAAGTGCTTTACAGATTAAAATGACCCCACATAAAACCACCTTCCCTTCCCTCCCCCACAGATTTAAAAGCATGGTCACAGTTATACCCCCCTCCCCCCAACCCGTCTCCCATGCACACACACAGTTAAAAGAAAAGGTAAAAAAGGACATTGGGCCGAGTGCAGATGAACCATGCAAGGAAACGCCATCAGAGGAGCCATCTGCCCCGGCAGCGGTAGATCAACAGCAGCAGCCGAGGCACTGACACAGGGCACCCAGTGGAGGCAAGGCCAAGACCCCCACCTCCACCCAAGCTCCACCCGGAGAGCACCCAGGCAGCTACAGCCGACCACCGCTCCCGGGGCAGAGGGCTCCCACAGAGGAAACACTGGAACGGGGATTAAGATAAATTAAAGTATAAAAAGAAACGGTAAATTAATGTGCTAAGATTGAAAAGTAAAACTGATAAAAAATATAATCATATAAAACATCCAAAGCAATTAAACAAACAGTGATAAATAATAATCAGTTAAAAGCTAAGCTAAAAAGGTGAGTCTTGAGCCTGCTCTTAAAAACATGAATATTCTCTGCAGCCCTGAGGTTCTCTGGCAGCCTGTTCCAGAGGTGAGGGCCATAAAACTGGAAAGACGCCTCGCCATGCTTGTGTGTCCTGACTTTTGGGGTGACAAGGAGACGGCTGCCAGAGGAGCGCAGAGACCGCGAAGGTTTATATGGTAAAAGCAGTTCAGAGAGATAAGAAGGCCCAAGACCATTAAGACACTTAAAAACCATTAAAAGAACCTTAAAGTCGATCCTGAAATGTACGGGGAGCCAATGCAATGATTTTAAGACCGGTGTAATGTGCTCCCGCCTCCTGGTCTTCGTCAGGACACGTGCTGCTGAATTTTGTAGTAGTTGTAAACCTGATATACTCTTTTTGGGAAGACCAGAAAGCAGGGCATTACAGTAATCAATTCTACTGGAGATAAAAGCATGCATCAGTGTCTCCGTATTGGCCCGAGACAGAATGGGGCGGACTCTGGCGATGTTCTTTAGTTGATAAAAACCTATTTTAGTGATATTTTTTATGTGAGGAATAAAAGTCAGCTCAGAGTCAAAAATCACGCCCAGGTTCTTCACTTGTAAAGAGAGATTAAAAGACAGTGATTGTAGTTTTGGTAAAAGTTTCTCTCTCTGAGCCTCAGGACCGATGACTAAAACTTCAGTTTTGTCCTGGTTGAGCTGGAGAAAGTTTTCTGCCATCCAGGATTTAATGTCTAAAATGCAGTTAAAAAGTGCATCCATTGGCCGTGTGTCATCGGGAGACATGGAGATGTATAACTGTGTATCATCAGCATAACTGTGGAAGTTAACTCCATGTCTCCTGATGACGCTGCCAAGAGGGAGCATATAAAGGTTAAAAAGCACTGGGCCTAAAATTGAACCCTGGGGCACACCACATGTAATCCTATGGACCCTAGAGGAGCAGGTATCTAAACTTACCATAAAAGTCCTGTCTGTGAGATAGGATGTGAACCATTTGTGAACAGCACCAGAGAGGCCGATCTGTTTTAAACGGGTTAAAAGAATAGTGTGGTCTACTGTATCGAAGGCAGCGCTTAGATCCAGTAGAACCAACACTGTCACCTTCTGAGCGTCATAATTTATTCTAAAATCATTTAAAATCTTCAGAAGGGCCGTCTCTGTGCTGTGGTTCACCCTAAAACCAGACTGAAATTTCTCCAGGACATTGTGCTCATTAATAAAATCATTAAGTTGAATTAAAACTAGCTTTTCTAAAACCTTGCTTAAAAATGGTAAGTTAGATACCGGTCTAAAATTATTAAAATCATTAAAATCTAAATTGCTCTTCTTCAGCAGGGGCTTCACTTCCGCCCCTTTAAAGGCGGCAGGAAAGACCCCCGTCTGAAGGGAGCAATTCATCATGGTTAAAATCTCATCCCTAAAAGATTCATAAAATGGCTTAAAAAATGAAGTGGGAATCGGGTCCAAAACACATGTGGTGGGCCTCACTGAGGAGAAAACTTTATCAAGAGTCCCAGCTTCTACCAGGACAAAACTGTCCAGGGTTTCCTCTGGTAGAGACACACATTCAGATTTGTCTAAAACCATGTTACACTGAGAAGATAAAATATTACATCTGATGGTGTCTACCTTCCCTCTGAAGTGGTCTGCGAACTCCTCACAAAGAGTGTTTGAGGGGGTTTTCTGAAATGCATTAGTAGCTCTGTTAAAAAGTTTATCAATGGTGGAAAAAAGGATTTTAGGATTATTTTTATTGTCTGATATGATTTTTGCAAAGTAAGCATTTCTTGAATTTCTTACAGCATTATTATAGGATTTGTGAAGTTCTGTGTATAATTGATGGTTTATCGTGGTTTTATTTTTTCTCCATTTTCTCTCTGCCGCCCTGCAGTCCCTCTTTAGTTTTTTAAGATTGTTATTTCTCCATGGCGCTGCAAGTTTTGAATGTGAGCGTTTCACTCTAAGTGGAGCCAGCAGGTCAAGAGCGGACTGAAGTCTTCTGTTAAAATCACTGACGATAAAATCACAGGGGGCAGGTAAGAGAGTAGGAGGAAACTTTTGGAAAACTTCTAGAAAACCTGCAGCCACTTCAGGGGTTAGATGGCGCTTCCTGACAGTTCTCACAGAGGTCTCCTGCTGGATAAAACTGGTGATGTTAAAAAACACGCAGTAATGATCAGAGACAGCCAAGTCAACAACAGAGGACACACGGGTGGACAGGCCATGCGTGATGACCAAGTCCAGGGTGTGTCCTCTGTTGTGAGTTGGCTGCATGACATGCTGACTAAAATCCATATAATTCAAAATATTTAAAAATTCTGTTGATAAAGGGTCTAAAAGGTTATCCATGTGTAGATTAAAATCACCAGCTAAAATGATCCTTTCAAAGGAGTTGTACAAAATTGATAAAAACTCTGAAAATTCTTGAATAAAAAGTGCACTCTTTTTAGGAGGCCTGTAAACTGTGACACATAAAATCTGAGGAGTGCTAAAAACAGTTGCATTATATTCAAAAGTACTAAAATTATCGAATAAAACAGGTTTGGCAGAAAGCGTTGATGAACTAATAAAAGCAGTTCCGCCTCCCCTTTTGCAACTCCTCGTGGAATAAGTGAAGTTAAAATTTGGTGGGGAGGCCTCTGTAAGAACAACAGGGGCATCTGTACTCAGCCATGTTTCTGTTAAAAATAAACAATGTATATTATGATCTAAAATTAGGTCATTTATTATAAAAGTTTTATTCAGCAGAGAGCGGACATTTAAAAGTGCCATATTAATAGTGGTTGGAGATGGAGTGACTGTATGATCTACTGGGTGTAGGACTTTTGGTAACTGTTTGAGATTATTAGAGTTGCGTTTGCTACGTTTTTTATTATTTGTCCGCTCTCTGCTGATAATAACGGGTATAGATGATTTAGGGCAAGGTCCAAGTCCGATATGTGAATTACTGTTAAAATCAGAACTGAGTTCATAGGAGCAGGGACCAGCTGCACATCAGGATGTGGCAGAAGGGGCATGGAGGGCAGGTGCAGCTGGGGCTGGTGTGGTAGACAGGGGGGGGCGAGGGAATGCCAGGCTCATTGACAGCATGCGGGCACCCTGTCTATTAAGATGTAGTCCATCTGGACCAAACAATTGACTCCTGCCCCAGAAAATGTTAAAATTGTCCATAAAACCAATATTGTGCATCCCGGTGGCAGAGGAAAGCCAGGTGTTAAGAGATAAAAGTCTGCTAAAACGACCAATACCTCTGCCAACAGTCGGGGTGGGGCCAGAAATAAAAACAGACACATGTGTGTATTTTAAAAGATTAAACAAATTAATAAAATCCAGCTTCAGGAGCTCAGATTGCTGTTTACGAATGTCGTTGGTTCCAGCGTGAATAATAACTCTACTCACAGATGGGTGATGTTGGATATGGTCCAGGATCTGTTCAGTAATGTCCTTTACGGTGGCTCCAGGTAAACACAGTGTGACCGCTCCTCTCATCCTTACATTCCTGATAATAGAGTCTCCAATGATGAGCGTGGTGGGCGGCTGGTCAACAAGTTGATGCTGGGCAGAGGATCTTTCACCGTCCAGGACCTGCTGGATGTTGGGCGGATCAGCTTCCCCAGGACTGCAGCGATGTGTAGTCGGTGCCGAGGGCTCGTTCCGTGGGTTTGGGGTGTAGTGGAGCACTCCTCGGCGAGTCCTGGGTTTAGCGCGACGTGGAGGGCTGCGGGAGCCCGGCTGCTGCTCCGGCTGCTGGGAGGGGATGGGCGGCAGTCCTGCAGAGCTGCGGTGTTTCAGGGCGTCCGGAGGGACAGTCAGAGGAGGAAAGTCGTGCTCCAGGGCACCGAAGCGGTTTGACAATGGGAGGCCGGGTGAAGGAGAGCGGTGGCGGCTGCTCCGGGCCCCCCCACCGCGGCCGGTTCCGACCATGGACCAGACACCCTGGAGCACCGGTGTTGAGCTGATGGGGGCTTTTGGCTTTGCCCCCAGATGGAACCAGCAGTCCTCCTCTGCAGTTGTTGTTGCTCCTCCGGCGTTCGGCAGTCCGAGTCCAGCGATGGATTCCCCCTCCGCAGCTTCACCGGGCTGGCAGGGAATTGTGTCCGCCAGCTGAGCACTGTTGGCGGCGGCGAAAGTCCGGCCGAAGATGATGTCCACGTCGCGCTCGTGGTCCTGGATTTGATGGAGCGTGGAGATCCTCTGCTCCAGCTCCAGAACTTTTTGTGTTAGTTTAAAACAGCCATCACATCCGGGGGTGCAGGTGAGTGAAGGCATGACGAAATAAAAAGTAGTCCGTGCTCGGATAAAAAACGCCCCCGATAAAAACAAGTTGCTAAAAGTCAGTGGTGTTAAAATCGGTTAAAAACAGTCATCAAAACGATTTAAAACCAGTTAAAACCGTGTTTGTTAGGGAGCCGAAGTTTGGCAAGTCTCTCTGTAGAAGGACGCCGACGCATGCGCACAGATCTATTCAATCTTCCTGGTCTCCTCCAACAGACTCCCTGTTTTTGAGATTGAAGACAGAATCATTTTATCATTTAGACAAGCCTCTCCCCATTACGTGGATATGCAATATGTATATATTGGTTAATATTTAACATTTTAACGTCTATACATGTTAGCCGAATCACGGTCAAAGCTAGCCAAATCCTTAGCTAACAGAAATGTAATTGACTACACATTACCGACTGTACTAGGTTTCCAGTTTAATTTGACTTTAGATATTAATATGCGGATTAATCTTGACCTCAAACAATATTCAAATTAAACCAGCAGATTTTTTTTTTACTTAGCCTACCGTTAACACTGAGGATCTGTGCCTGGAAAAGCCTTCCATCCTCCTTTCGGTGGATTTACACCAACTGCTCCATGTTCTTCCAAGCCAACTCCGTTAGGGTCGCTAAACATTTTCTTATCCTTCACATATTTATCCATCCCCACACTTATCCACTTTACCAGAACATTCCTTTTGGAATTCTTTCCAATTAAAGTAATCGGCCTTCGCCCTCTTTTCACTCAGAAATTGACCAAACACAAAAACAATCCGTAGGAGCCAATCACATTTGCATTCTCAACAAACTGTTGGAAAGTAGCCAATCAGCAGCGCCTCTGGTGTTCTGCTCAGTCTACCCCAGCAACTGACAGAAGACTGCCCAATTCAGCCAATCAGATTCTTCTAGTGCATTTTACACTAACCAGTTCGACATGGAGCCATCTCACAAAAACGGAGGGTTTACCGAAGATATATGAGAGATGACATATAGATAATAGAGATGACATAGTGCCATTATATAAATAAGTTTATGCTAATGTTAAAGAATATGAAAAAGTCACTACACATGATAAAATGCATAGGTAAAACTTTTAAAAAGTTATTTCACACATAACTTGTCCCACATGGGTTTTTACATGTGAAACACATGTGTCCCACATCTGTCCTTTATATTATTTTCCACGTTTTACATTACCTAAGACGTGATACATGTGTATCCCACATGTGTTTCACATTGCACTTTCCCATGTGTTTCACACGATTTGAACCTGTGTATCACGTGTGTTTTTAACTTTTCCCACATGTGGAACACATGTGAAACACATGTTGTGAAACAAGTTTCACATGTTACTGTCACAGAAGCATTACTAGCTATTGATCATGGTCTACACGTGCCTCTCGTCCCGTATAAATCATCCAGTCCCACTCGTTCTTGGTTTGAAGAAAATAAAACAGGTTTATTCCTCATGTGCCAAAAAAAAAGGTAAAATTTTCCAGTGGTTAAACTTTCTTGCTGGATAGAAAATAATACAAACAAGACACGGTAAGAAAACCGTATGGCTCCATAGATAGTAAAAGAAAAACGTACTTCTCTGTACTGGAGCTATACACCTGCTGTGCTCTTAAAGCTACAGTACATATTTACCAAGGGAAAGAATTAGCACCTCTTTTTCCTTATATATTAAACTTAACTGTATCAAATGAAATGTAAATGTCCATCTTAAATACTTCTATTTACTGTTTAACATTTAGAGGCTTAAAACAAACAACTTCCTTTAAAATTTGTGCAAATTTTTTTAAAAGATGAGTTTGTTGCATACAACACATGTATCCCACATGTGTTTTTCACATTGCATTTTCCCATGTGTTTCACACGTTTTTCACTTGTGTATTTATTTGATTCTTTTTACATGTGATCCACATGTTTTATGCTCCAAAAAACAGTTAATTTGGCGGTGAGTTGCTCTTAAAAGTAGATTTCGTAGTAATCGTTGGGTTCAACGATGAAGACTCAACTTTCCAAAATCGTTATTGTGAAATCTGACTCCGTTGTATGTTTAAAATACTTTGCATGAGCGAAACAGCAAACAGTCATGAGACATTGTTTCTATGGGACAAAGCTCAGAAAATAGTTGTTGTTGTGTGATGTAACCTTGACGTAACAAAAGAAACTCTCGGTGTACGGCTATTTCAATTAAATTCACTACAATTCAAAAAATATAAAATTATTCCAAAAGGAAATTAAATGTGGTTGTAACTCAAACAATTTTCTTTATAGTGTTGTAGAGTGAAAGGATTAATCCCCAGGTCAGATGGAAATGATCTTATTGACAAGTTAAAAACTGATTAGATGTTTGATAATCAATGAGACTGAGTGGGTCATGAATTCAACTTATGGAACGGAGTGGGAACATTGCACTGATTAAAATGAATTTAATAATAAAAAAAATAAATAAAGTACACAGCCTATTAATTAGCTGCTTCTGAGAGGTATATCAGAAGCACATATCCTGCTGTTTGAGTCTAGAAATGTGTAACAAGTGTTTCTTGTGAGAAACATTAATTAGTGTGCATGCTGTAGGCATTCACACTCTTGAGATCCTCTTACCTTCTTCTAGTTGCTGCCGTACGTTTTTTGAACTTCATCTACTTCTGCATACTTTGTGCTATTTTAACCATTCAACTTTTCAATTATTCAGCTTATTCTGCTCTTTCCGGCAATATCTTTGCTCCCATTGAAATGAATGGAAAACCTCAGAAATTCAGCTAAATTTCGCCTGTTTTGCAAAACTAACTGCTTCCACATACTTCCACTTAGAAACACCATTCAAATCTTAAAATGTAGTCATACTCTTCAGCTATTACTGTATGTCTCGGCTTCTTCCGAACTTGGACCGTTTTCATACAATCCTTCCTCAAGTATCTGATCAGATTTCTCAAAATACATGCACGTCTATGGGAGCGAAGCAGTTAAGCTAGAGTAGCCCACTCTAGCAGAATTACACTTTCCCACTTTCCTCATTTTCCACAAACAACTTCCGCTCACTCGCTCATATTTCACTCTTTCTGCACATATTATATATCAAAACGTAGGTTTTCAATTTTTGCTTCAGGAAATGTCACCAAATTTAATGTGACAGTTACGGTTTTTTGGCAAATCGACCCGAAGCAAAGTGGCGGCACCCAGGAGGGACCATTGGAATGCATTGGGACGGAGCAAAAATTCAGAGGACAGCTGGATTCTGACTCATATTCGTAAAGTCATATCTCATAAACGATGCGACGTAGAAACATGAGCCTTGTGCCCATATAACTTCAGACCTTCCTGACGCTCATGATTCAACAACTTTTTGATACCCATTACCGTTTCTCCATAGATTTTGTTTGTTCGAGTGTAACAAATCTGCTCTTCGCTAAAACGGCTCAGGTTCAAAAATGCCAAAGTCATGCTCATTTTTACAAAATCACTGCTCCTAGACAGATTGAGGTATATACATGACACGAACCATGATTCTTCATCAAAGCCTGCCTATACTCACAGTGAAAGAATAATTTCGATAGGCCTTATATTTTCCGAGTAAGAGGATGTAGTTCGGGACCAAGGAAGGACAGATGAATGTTTCCATCAAATTTATCAACATATTCGACGTCATTTTATGGCTGTAATATTATATTTTCAACAAATTGAGTGCGTTCCCCTATCCGTTCCGATAAAAACGGTACATTGGCGACGTCGATACGCCCTACGGTTCTTAAGTTATTAAGAGTAGTTCGGAAGCTGCGTTACCTGTTAAAACGGCTGAGAAATTAGGAGACCTAAGTGAGGTGCTGCACTCTGGCTGTCTGCCCCAGTGAGAGCTGGCCTGTGATTGGTCCAAAAATGGCAGGCCTTTTCATGGCTTTAGGTGGAGCTCCCTCTTGTGGTAGAAAAGATAATTGCTATACATTATGGCCTCCACTGTAAAACTGACGTTTCAGGGTTATTGTAAGATATCTCAAACAACTTGTAGATTTAATACAAATGAGTTCACCAGTACTTTTGATTAATCTGTAAAATATAATGATTAATACAGTCTCATAGGTACTAGGCAGGCAACTGCGGCCATTTTACTGTTCCAACACCTGGAAAACTAATTACTTTTTAAGGGCAGTTACACAGACTTGTATGTTTAGGGGATTGTAGGCATTATAAATGGAGTAAGATATTGTTAGCTAACTTGCTATTGTTATCCATTATACTAACATTAGCATTTAAGCTAACATTAGCATTTTAGCTAATTTTGACTTAATAGCTAAAGTTAACATACAGAATGGATTGAGATACAGTTAACCAACATCTTAGTGTTTGCCAACATGCTATCTGTGGCATTTAAGCTAACATTAGCATTTTAGCTACATTAGCATTTTAGCTAATTTTAGCTATCATTTGGTTTTTGGGTTGATTCTAACATACTGAATGGTTTGAATTATTGTTAACCAATATCTCCATGTTTGCCAACATGCTACCAATAGCTTTTTTACTAGCCATTGCAATGTAGCTCATTTAAGCTAACAATAACATTTTAGCTAATTTTGACTTAACTGTTAAAATTAACATAATGGATGGATTGAGTTACTGTTAACCAACATGTTAGTGTTTACCAACATGCTATCTCTAGCATTTAAGCTTACATGAGCATTTTAGCTAATGTTCACTAATATTAGTATTTTAGGAAGATTTTAACATACTGAAAGGATTAAGTTCATGGTAACGAACATGTTAGTGTTTGTCAACATGCTATCTGTGGCATTTTAGCTAACATTAGCATTTTATCTAACATTAGCTATTATTTGGTTTTTGGGTTGATTTGAACAAACTGAATGAGTTAAGTTATTGTTAAGCAATGTATTCATGGTTGCCAACATACTACAAATAGCTTTTTTGCTAACCATAGCAATTTAGCTCATTCAAGCTAACAATGGGATTTTAGATAATCATTTAATTATTTAGAATATTTTAACACACTGAAAGGATTAAGTTTATGGTAACGAACATGATTCTGTTTGCCAACATGCTACCACTAGCATTTAAGCTAACACTAGTATATCAGTTAGTATCAAAATTTTAGCTAATTCAGCTAATTTTAGTTAACACTTCCCTTTAAGCATATTTTTATTATTCTGAATGGATTCAATTATTGTCAACCAACATGTTTGTGTTTGTCAACATGCTACCACTCACATTTTAGCTAACATTAGCATGTTAGCTAATTTTCAATAATATTGGTGTTATAGCTTGTTGTCAATTTACTGAATGTAATAAGTCTTCTTTTAACCAACATAGTTCTGTTTCCCAACATGCTACTACTAGCGTTTTAGGTAATATTTGGAATTTAGCTGATAAGTCTTCTTTTAACCAACATAGTTGTCTTTCCCAACATGCTACTACTAGCGTTTTGGGTAATATCTGGAACTTAGCTGATTTTAGGTAACACTGGCATTTTAGCTAATTGTGAGTTTTTCTATGTGGTAGGGTTGGTGGACTACTTTTCTTTTTTCTGCTGATTCTGTGCATTACACTTCAGCAAGTCTTCTACAGTTGACTTCAAATACTTCAGGCACTAGGCAGGCAACAGTGGCCATTTTACTGTTCCAACACCTGGAAAACAGAGATTACTTTTAAATGGCAGTTACACAGACTTGTGTGTTTCGGCAATCTTAGGCATTATAAATGAAGTAGGATATTGTTAGCTAACTTACTGTAGTTATCCATTATACTAACACTAGAATTTAAGTTAACATTAGCATTTTAGCTAATTTTGACTTAATGGCTAAAGTTAACACACTGAATGGATTGAGATACAGTTAACCAACATCTTAGTGTTTACCAACATGCCCTCTGTGGCATTTTAGCTAACATTAGCATTTTAGCTAATTTTAGCTATCATTTGGTTTTTGGGTTGATTTTAACATACTGAATGGGTTGAGATATTGTTAACCTATATGTTCATGTTTGCTAACATGCTGCCAATAGTCTTTTCACTAACCATAGCAATTAAGCTCATTCAAGCTAACAATTGAATTTTAGCTCATTTTGACTTAACAGCAAAAATTAAAATAATGAATGGATTGAGTTACTGTTAACCAACATGTTGGTGTTTACCAACATGCTATATCTAGCATTTAAGCTAAAATCAACATTTAAGCTAACATTAGCATTTGAGCTAATGTTCGCTAATATTTACATTTTAGGAAGATTTTAACATACTTAAAAGGATAAAGTTAGGTAGCATTTAAGCTAACACTAGTATTTCAGTTAGTATCAACATTTAAGCTAATTTTGGCTTAACAGCTAAAGTTACCTTGCTAAATGGATTTTGTTAATGTTTAGAGCCATGTTAGTGTTCGCCAACATACTACCACTAGCATTTTAGCTAACATTTGCATTTTAGCTAATTTTAGCTAACACTTCCCTTTAAGCTTATTTTTATTATAATGAATGGATTGAATTATTGTTAACCAACATGTTTGTGTTTGGCAACATGCTACCACTAGTATTTTAGCTAATATTAGCATTTTAGATAATTTTCAGTAATATTGTTGTTATAGCTTGTTTTTATTTTACTGAATAGATTACATTTTTTTTTAACCAACATGTTACTGTTTCTCAACATGCTACTACTAGCGTTTTGGGTAATATTTGGATTTTAGCTGATTTTAGGTAACAATGGCATTTTTAGGCTTTTTGTGACAGTTTTTCTTTGTGGTATGGTTGGCACACTATTTTTATTTCTTCTGCTGTTGCTGTTTATTAAACTTCAGCAAGTCTTCTACAGTTGACTTCAAATACTTCAGCCATTTTCTGCAATAAATTCAGCTTACAGCATTCACACTGCATTTTTGCAGGAAATGCAACTTTTTCTAGTCCCTGTTAATTTTCACCATTTAGCTAATATTTGCTGATCTGATGAGAACCGGGGAGGAGAGAAGGCAGGAAGGGGAGGGGCCATGGGCAGACCTGCTTGTACACTACCAGCCATAGGCTAAATAAGTTGTAAAGCCAACACTTTGGAGGAGTAAACATTGTTCTGCAAAACTCTGTTGACGTCAGATCCGGTACCAGAGGAACTTAGTTGGGGGGGGCTGTGACTTATTTGGAGGGGGAGTAAACAGTTGTTTTACTTAACCCCTTAGTGTTTTTACGTCCCATTGGTATGTTAGATACTTCTGGGCCAAATCTGTCTCTTTTTGCAACAACCTTTCAATGCACACATACATATTATACATAATTTCAAAGCAGATATTCTTGTTATTCCAATGATGTATGCCAACCAAGGATACAATCATAACTGCACACACAGTAAATGCTTTTATCGAGCAACTAAGAAAGCAAATAATGTGCAACTGTTCAAAGCCTTAAAGAGGCTATATGCAATTTTCTGAAATTTAAACTCGCGACTGACACCTGTGGCCAAAAAACGGAACTGCTCTTCCTTTCTGCTCGCGCTCATACACCGGTCGCTCTCAATCTTCGACCTTTTTCAGGCACTTGTCAGGGGTTTAACTTTTTTAGTCTTATGTGGATTTACTGTTGGTGTCAGAGTTGTCCTGGGTCTCTCCTGTGTATTCGCACAATCCATTGCACTGCTTCCGAGTGTAGGCTAATTGCTGACTAGCGGTGGTGGCAGAGGGATCTGAAGCATTTAACATGAACGCGCTTGACGTCACATCTGCAGACAGCGCGGGAAAAATCCGACCCGACAAAATAGGAACAATTGGATACAGGCTTATAGGTGGACCCACTGTGAGCTGACAAGGTGTCAGTATGCTCATCAGGAGGTGCTTGAGTCATAAATGGTCAAATAAAAAAGTTATTGTTACGTTTATTTTGGGGAAAAAGTTGCATATAGCCTCTTTAATATCATTGAGAAAACACCGATCTCAAATAAAGTCTTTTTACATCCACAAGGGTCCAATTGTCCTCCAATAAAATAGCTAGTCCCACAACAAGTCCTACGTCCACAATCCAACAGTCTTCCACTGAAAGCCTTGGTAATTACCTTCCTTGTGTGTACTACCGTTAGCATGCTCATATTAGCCTAATATTGTTGCATCGTCCCTGTTTGTGCTAGCTTTGCTTTTGTTTTCATTATGCTAAGCTCTAATGTAAGGTTTGGCATACAACTGTATCAAAGTATCTTCTTTACTGCCTCCAAAATTCCTGATTGCTTGGAGTTTATTATTTTTAATAAGCAATGCAAATTATAACCAAATAATGTAGCTTCATCACAATTTGATAGGTATTACTTCTGTGATAAAGCTCGAGATTTGACTGCCAAGACAGTTTAAATCGATTTATTTAGAAGGTAAAATGACAAATATACAAGGGAAGAGGTTGAGTTAAAAGTGAGGTTCTTATGAAGACAAACAGGGTTTTGGAAGCTCTGAGCTGTAAAGTCTTTTATTCAAATGAATTTGTTGAAGGGAGGTGTTGCAGTGAGGCAAGTCATGTTAATTTATATTGTTTAATATAACAGTGTGATATTGATAATAGTGTTTGGATAAGTTTTTATTGCTTATTAGAATACGTTTGATGGATGTTTGTTCTCAGTAGTAAACCGACATGATTAATCTTCCTTCCCTGAGCAATGTCTCGGAAAAGTTCGTGCATCTGGTTTCTCTCAACCATATGCCTTAACTGATTTTTGATCAATTTTCCCCCCATGCTGTTTTCCTGCCTCTGAATTCTTCTGCTGCCTCTGGTTCTTCTTCACATCTGTTCGGATTAGTAACTATGCCATAGAGGGATTTTTATTAGTCATTCATTTTGTCTACAGATGAACCTGATTGAGCTTCCCAAAGCCCCGTAACTGCCTGAAGAGAAACCTCTGTTCGACTAGTTTATGAGGAGATTTTGTGGATGAAGGGCAGGATCTACAGGATGGATTATGTAATGCTTTGTTTAAGGACCAGGCACAATAATCTGACTATTGCCACTATAGGTGGAATATTGGGCACTCAGAAGCAGATTCAACCATGGAGCCAAAGTGTGTGAATAAATAGACCAGCAACAAAAGTTATAGTTCAAAAAGTGTATTAAAGTTTTAAACAAGTGAAAATACAAATACATTAACCAAATACTGATAAATTAACACAGTGACATAAATTAATGACCAAAACAAAATGAAAATATTCTTCCAGGGTTCTCACTCAGGATTCAGTTCATCAAGTTTCAAAGTTCGAACATTAAAGGTTCATTTCTCCTTTTAGACAAAGTTCATTTATTTCCTACTGGAAATGATGAGGTTGGGTAGCTCGCCATCAAAAGATAAACGGGAGTGAATCCAAGGAGGAGGAGAAACCCAAAAATTGGAAATTAGAAGAGGGGGAAAAAAATCCTAAGGGGAGAGAAGAAAACAAAAATCTGGCCTGAAACAAGGCCAAGAGAAAAGAAAAAAACAACAACCAACAATTAGTCAAAATCAATTAATTTTAACTGTTAAATATTTTACACTGAACAGTGTGCTTCAAAGTCAAATTCATTCAATATGAAAGCTATCAAAAGAATATACAGAAGTCACAAAAACATGAAAAGAGGACATGAAGCTTCATTAAATTTAAATCAAGAATATAAGGCAAAATAAAAATATATTTAAATCAAAAGGTCTTGGCATTAAACAAGAGATCCAATACCAAAAAAAACCTTCAAATAATCTAGTGGTGATACTCAAGTGTTGCACAACAAGATCAAAGAGGCAGTAGGCCGAATCAACACTCCCATTGTTAAATGGGCAGTGTATTTAAATCCATCACCACAAATGCAGAGACTGGTCAATAGTTCCAAAATAATTTAATAATTAAATATATTTTAGAGAAAAATATAATGCTGTTCGTGTCTGTCACATTAAAACAAGTCTTCTGAGGTTGATGCTAGAGAGTATCAGGCTCTATAGAAGCCTTTCATTACTCACAACCAAGATGCTATGTGCAACACATTATTCTAGATCAGGAGTGGCCAAGTCCAGTTCTCAAGAGCTATCATGCAACTTTTAGATGCTTCCCTCCTCCAACAAACCTGAATCAAATTAATGGCAAGTTTGTTCTTTTTACACATTTTGTATTATTAATATTTTACTTTTTATTTTTTACTATTTATATATATAAAAATGAATGGCTCGTTACCATCCCATTATTGAATGTTGTGGTTGTGAGTGCTCTAAAGATGACTTTTTACTCTTTCATCATTACAGATACATCCATCCATTTTCTATACCCGTCCATCCTAATGCAGGGTTGCGGGGGGCTGGTGCCTATCTCCAGCGGTCAGGGGGCGAGAGGTGGGGTACACCCTGGACAGGTCGCCAGTCCATCGCAGGGCAACACAGAGACACACAGGACAAACAACCATGCACACTCACACCTAGAGAAACTAGTTAAGCTAACAGTCATGTTTTTGGACTGTGGGAGGAAGCCGGAGTACCCGGAGAGAACCCACGCATGCACAGGGAGAACATGCAAACTCCATGCAGAAAGACCCCAGGCCGGGATTTGAACCCAGGACTTTCTTGCTGCAAGGCAACAGTGCTACCAACTGTGCCACTGTGCAGCCCAATTACAGATACATTTCAGCAAGTTCATCTTTTTATACCTGATAAGGCTGCATTAGAATAAAATTCTATCCACACCAGAGCTGTGGTGTTTGAATCAGCGGTGATTTGACCGGGCTGCTGAACAAAAGCAGATGCCTCAGGGTTGGAGAGATGGCATTATGAAGAGTCTTTAGATGAATTAAAGTCACGCTTCCAGAGATTGGTGAGCTCCATTAGAAACACCTGCAGGCCAAGCTTCAGCATAAAAGCCTGCAGAATGTGTGCTCCAGTGTCTCAAGCTTTGACATGAAAGGATTCTAGACTGATGGAAGTCACAGCGGAGCTAGTGAATGAACCATTTTTTAACAGGTTCATCTCTAGATGGCATCATCTCCTAAACTGCCCCCGGCCTTACAAGACTTGTGTGGATGCCTAGCTTTTATTCCCAAGTGGAGCAGAGTTTCTATCCTTAACACCTTCTCACCAGTGACAGGAAACATGGGTCAGACGAACACTGGAATACTATTGAATAAGGGACTTGATATGCATTTTGTGGCTACAGCTAATATTGAGATGCTGACATATTGTGGTACATATTAACTGTGGAACATTAGCAACAGCCGTAGATGTTAATAATTAGGGATGTCCCGATCCGATCACGTGATTTTGTTTTTCTATTTATTAAATATATAGCAACTAAGAACTTCAATTTTGGATGAGCAAAAAAACTTGAATTTTTAAGATACAGATGTCTTTTCTCTTTGGATTAAATTCTTCCTGAATGCTCCAAAACATTCAAAACTTCAGCTTCAATAGAAGGGCTGTCCCTTCCTGATGATTAATTAGTACATTTCTTTTTACGCTTGCAGAAGCAAACCCAGCAAAGTGTTAGCGTTTTTCATTTTATTTAAAAGCACAAGATGTCTTCCCATAACATTCCATCCTGTTTTGTTGCTAGGTAAACAAAATGTCAACTCTGTGTTTAGTATGCCCACCGGAAAATCATCGGCGATCTTTGCAAATAGGAATTCTATGGGAAGAATTGTCATAAAAGTGAAAGCAGTAAAACTAACCAACCAGCCTATTCTAAGTAGGTGGGCTTTGTAACCATAGGGATTTTGACCGGTTTACATCAGCAATCAGAGCTTAACATGCATGGTTTAATTTTGGAGTTGACAGAGTTGACCGAGCAGCTACTAGCTGACATGTTTGGAGATAGTTGTTGTACAGCGTACTGTACCATTCTTAAATTTTAACTCAAAGTTTACTTGTATGGCTAAAATTAGAACTACCACAGAACAGAAATAGGAGCAGGTTAAGGCTTTGTAAAGGCTTTTCAGCACATCTACCAGTATCTGATGAAGATGGGAGGTACCTGAACACATGTGATAACATTGGCATGCCATGTGTTTTGGTTTGGATAAGTCCTGGGCAGAAGAAACATGTATCTTTCTGATTTAAAATTGGTTTATAGAATTTAGCTCATCACAATTCAAATTCCTGAAATGAAAAGCTGCTGTTTGCCTGGTAGTTATGAAAGAAACCTGTTACAAGCTGGCAATACACTAATGAACCATTCATTACTGCACCATTGCTTGAACATGTTAAACAATCTTACCACCAAAATGTAGGTTTTCTTCTTTTCTTTAAGCCTTGAAGCTAGGTTTGAGATAGGAGAGAGTTGTATATGCTCTGATTAAAGCAGTAAGTGGGCTTTTTAAAATACTGATCCATCATCCTCTTCATGTTACCTTAGCTTTGGTAATGTGCTTGGAAGAATCTGAGGTTCAAAAGGAAAAAGAAAATTTTTAAAACATGTCCAAAGAGGTAAAATCTGACTCCGTATGCAGTTTTGCTTTTACTGCCAATCAAAATGATGATGGAAGAAAAACACTTAGTGATAAAAACACTTAGTGAGATGGACATCCATCATGACATCAGGATGATGCCAAAGGCGTCCTGAAAGAGGAGGGTCTGAGGATACAATATATTAAGACGGGAATGTAATTTTCCACTTTTCTTTTGTTGGAGCTTGGGTTGGCCCCCATGTTGAGTTCTTTGATATTATTTTTTGTCACCGTCCAACTACTCCTCTGACTGATGTGCTGTCAGTGGGAGGAGTAGCCATCTTCTAATTTGATGTCAGTGCATCAGTCCTCAGCTCCTTTATGGGTCAGAATGTCCTCAGGCAGGACATGTTGCCCTTAACAACATGATCACCTTTGTGACTGTGGAGAGACGCTTCAGCTATGGGTTTCACAGTGTTAGAAAATTATTCAAAGAAAGGTTTGACTAAATAAAAACACACAAGCCCATTTAATAATTCATTAAATAAAAGATGGAGCCAAAATATGTATTAAAGTTATGTTGGAATCTGGCTGCAGAATATTTGCTCCTTTAAAGCAATTTAAGAAATAAATTTTTTAAAATATTTTTTGTAAATTCTAGTTTATGTCTATGCCTTTTCAATATTCTTGCATTATCAGTCCTGATGAATAGACAAATTAAAATGTTTTCCTACAGCATGCAATATTTTTTTCTTTTCCCCTCTAATTTTTAAGTTTTAAATAAATAAACATGCCTTGGTGAGATATTCTGGAAGTCTACATTCTGGAGGCTCAGTAATTTGTTTAGAAAATTATTTCTGAATTATTTATAAGTTATGAAGTGCTGAAGGAGCAGAGGATATCTTTATCCTTCTGCAAGAGCGAGAATCATCCCAAGCCAAGACAAACAAAATAAGCCTCATTAAGAGAACCGAATAAACAGGCCTGTCTAGTTAATATAAGCCTTTCAAAACAGTTTAAACCATCTCACACAAAGCAACATCTAATTTAAGAAACAAATAACTAAGATGAAAAGAAAATCTGATAAGAGATTAACAAAATATTAAAATTAAATCATATTTAGTAGTTTCTCCACCTATGTATACTATTTATAGAATGGATACATCAACACTATACTGGGTAAATGAAATGCATGAATACAAGAATTCTCAGAATATAACGAGGAAACATGGACATTTAGCACTCTACTTTTTTTTCTTTTTTTTTTTACACAATATTGTTTTTCCATGGTTATTCACACCATAATATCAATGCGACAACCATCAGAGTCCAGTGTGAACATGTGGAACCTGGAGTGACCCCCATGTTGAGAAGAGGTGACACCACACAGAGGATGATGTATTTGATGAATGCTACACATGTCAGCATGTGTGTATGAGTTCTATTATATATTATGACAAGCGTCATTTATGGTGTGTTCTGTAATGTCTGCCACGTTAAGACTTTTATTTTGAAGGTCAGTTCTAGCTACTATGATCAACCATTGTATAACTGAATAAAGACACAGTTAAAACTTGTAACTCTGAGCAACAGTGTGCCGTTAACCAATACTGGACTATCTATTCATAAAGAAATGTATTTTAACTATATTTTGGATTACAAAGGCTGCATCTCACTAATAAAAAAAAAACTTTTACTCTTCTACCATACCCTCACTTAAAGGAAACTCTAAGGCTCTTTTCTCTACTTTCATTCACTATTCATTAATTTCTAATTTTATAAAATCCAAATCCTCCTCCTGCCAACTTGATCCGCTTCCCACAGCTCTACTTAACGCCTGCCTGGGGAGACCGTGGCTCAGGAGGAGGAGGAGTTCGTCCTGTAATCAGAGGGTTGCTGATTCAAATCTCTGCTCCTTCCGTCTTGGCCATTGTGTCCTTGGGCAAGACACTTCACCCGTCTGCCTACTGCTGGTGGTCAGAGGGCCCGGTGGTGCCCATGTTCGGCACTCAGTGTGCCCCAGGGCAGCTGTGGCTACAATGTAGTTTACCATCACCAGTGAGTGAATGGGTGAACGACTAAAAGTAGTAGAAAGCACTTTGGAATCCTCAGGACTAGACAAAGCGCTATACAAGTACAGGCCATTTACCATTTGCCTACTTTCCCTTCTCCCCCTTATCACCATTACCCATTCCTCTTTTGCCACTGGAATTGTCCCCTCAGCCATTAAAACTGCTGTCTTCACACCCATATTGAAAAAGCCTGGCTTAGATCGGAATGACTTTAATCATCTCTGCCCCATTTCTAATTGGCCTTTACTTTCCAAAGTTCTTGAGAAAATGGTTGCTTTACAACTCTACACTCTTAACTGACAATATTCTGTATGAACAGTTTCAATCTGGTTTCTTGCCTTGTCACAGTATAAAATCTGCACTCCTAAAAGATCACAACCGACATTCTTCCTGCTGCTGATTCTGGGCCGCTTTCTATCCTCATTCTTCTTGATCTGGGAGCAGCCTTTGATACCATACCTCACACTGTCCTCTTCAAACAGATTATCCCTCCATTCAGCTCAAGGTTTTTTCCTCCCACGAGTTTCCTCTCAGTTCCGGTGTTCCTCAGGGTTCCGTCCTGGGTCTTCTTCTTTTATCATCTATCTCCTTTATCTTGGCAATACTTTCCGGAAATACAACATTCAGTTTCATTGCTATGCTGGTCACACTCAGCTCTATAGCTCCTTAAAATCTAATTCTAAATGTAAAACATATTGGGGGAGTTCGATGCTAGAAGCAAAGAGATGGGAAAGCAAAGTCAGATGGGGAAAAAGAAAGGGACATTCAAATAAAGAAGAAAAAGGGAAAAGGGAGACCAACAGAAGCAAGTGAAGAAAGATTGATCGAACTAAATTATTGTTTGGTATCGTTTGGTTTTGCTGTTTTCAGATGTAATTTTCCAAAACACAAAACATTGAACATTAAACAGAACATTAGATTTAAAATTATAACCCATTGTATATTAGTTGATATATTACACTGTTTTGACATGCATGCATTGAAAATAAATTATAATTTAGGCACCTTACTATGTATGCTATAGTCTAACTTTGAAACTCCCTCCCACCTGATCTTCACAATACGGTCTCCTTTCCTCTGTTCAAATCTAAACTCAAAACTCACTTTTTAAAACTTGCTTAATACCCATAATCCACTCCTAGTTTGCTCATAAGTGTTTTGACTATTTTATTTGTATTTTTACTCTTTAATATTCTCTTTGCTCTGTATTCTTGTAAACCTGACCCCTATGTTATAGACACAGTGTCAAAATTAAAATTTAACGGGGACATATTGTTCAAATGTCTTTTTTCATACTTTTGTGTTGCCACGTGAGTCTCTGCTGTCTCTATAAACACTCCAAACATAAATAAAAAACATCCATCCATTTTTTTGACAACCTTTGCTGTCAGAAATCTTGTGCTTTTATAAGCTGTTTGAAGAAGTGCCTTATTGTGACGTCACTATAAGCATAATTTGCATATAACCACCCCTCACCTGTCAAACCCCGACCACCAATTCATTTTTATTTATTTTTTAGTTTAATTCTAATTCCATGCCATTCTCATTTATGCCAAACCCTCAGTCTAGTAACAAGATGGCTGGACATGGTCAGCAGCTGCTAATTTGCATAAAAGTGACAGAGCCCTCCAAACAGCTCATTCTGAAAGGGACTTAAGGTGGTGAGGTCGCTTTATGCGAGTGTGATGTTGTACAAAGAACTTCATTAACATGTTTTGTACAGACCATAGACCTATTATAACTTGTTTAGGTTGCATCTTGACCACAAGCATTTGGGTAGCCATCAACAACATTCTTGTATAATATGGCTTTGTTTAATTGGACAGATTCCTGGTACAAATAAATCTCATGTGGGTTTGGTATCACATTCATGCTGAAACATCCATCTCTGTCAATGTTTGATACGTCTGACCCATAGGGACACCCAGAGAGAGGAACATTTAGTTGGTTGGAATTGAACAGCCCAGGAAAAAAGCCAATAAACTAGGTCCATGTCAATAAACAGCAAACTCCAATCTTACTGTCCACAGTAAGGTTAGTTTTAAGTCAACATGGACTAAGAGGGTCCCAGCTGAGAAAGCGACCCATTCAGGCTTGACTGAAAGGTACAAACCCAAAACCTTTCGGAGGAAGTTTTCATGGTCAGACGAGATAAAGACTGACTGATTTCACCACAATGACAAGAGAAAAAGAAGAGTACAGGTAAGGATTTAAAATAATGTCATGTTTTAAAGTAATTTTCTGATCCACATGCAGATTCATACACGATGACGCTGAAGGTAAAATGCAAAGGCATTTATCTACAGTACTCACAGAGAATGGTTTGAAGGAAAGAGGTGTACTGAGTAACCCGAGAAACCTCTAGAATAACAAGCTGAAACTTGGACACAACAGATTCTTCAAACAGGAAAATAACCCCAAACACACATTCAAAAAGCTTTGGCATAAATAAAGCAACATTAAGGTTCTGGAATGACCCCTGTTAAATATCTAAGGACCTTGTTTACTGTTGCTTTTAAGTGTTTGCATGCATGGGAGATGGGTTGGGAGCAGGGGGGGTATAACTGTGATCATGCTTTTGTTCTTGGGGGGGTGGGATGTTGGTGGTTCATGTGGGGTCATTTTAATCTGTAAAGCACTTTGAAATGCTATTTTGTATAAAAAAGCGTTTTATAAATAAAGTTTGATTTGATTTGATTAAAAGCAATCTCTGTGCCAGGAGAACTAATAATTTAAATGAGCCCCATCCTGAAAAGAACAGTGATGAAATATCCAAGTCATGGCAACAAAAACAAAATATTATTTCTGCAGTTTGCTAATATTACTGCGTGTGTATGCATACATTAGAGACTGAGTAATTAGCCTACCTCCCCAAAAATGAAAAAAAATCATATAAAAATGAAAGCCCAAAATAAATGACATCCATGCCAATAATAACAGTATTCAAACTTCTTTATATGCTGAAGTGATCAATTCTAATATCTGCATTTTTATATTTTATGATTTAATTTTGTAACTAACTTGACTAACCCAAAAATCATTCAATCAGTTCATTTGAAGGGGACATATTATGCATATTTCACTCCTTTAATCCTTTTGTGTTGCCATTTGGCTCTCTGCTGCCTCTATAAACACTCCAAACATGAATAAAAAACATCCATCCATTTTTTTTGCACATTTTTACTATCAGAAATTGTGCTTCTACAAGCCGTTTGAAGAAGTGTCTTATTGTGACGTCACAATAAGCGGAATTTGCAGATAACCGCCCCTCAGCTGTCAAACGCCGCCCTCCAACTCCATGCCATTCTCATGTGTGGCAAACCTGCAGCCTAGTAACAAGATGGGTGGGCGTGGTCTTCAACCGTTAATTTGCATAAAAGTGTCAGAGCCCTCTAAACAGCTCATTCTGAAAGGGAGTGAAATTGTCAAGAATTGAGCTGGTTACATCGCTTTATGTGAGAAAGAACATCATTAACATGTTTTGTACAGACCAAAGACCTATTATAACTTGTTTCAAAAGAGGCATAATATGTCCCCTTTAAGGCCAGCTTTACTGATCCGGTTTTTCCTTCTGGTGACTAGGATTTCAATCTGTGAATACATTTTACCTGTCTCTCCTTTACTCAACCCTTCTGCTGTATTAACGCTCTTCTCTGTGACTTACTAAGACATAGATAGGTGCGTGCGGTCCTTTCAAGAGTTGTTACTGATATGAGCCATCAGCAGTGTCCTCCGTCTCCAGCAGAGGATTCATTCTGGCCGGTACAGATTGTGGACACTAATCAGAGGACAGAACAAAGAATAATGAGGACAGAGGAAAAGAGGGTTTCAACACCTCTGGATGCATGTTAGGACTAGCAGATGCTGAGACTGTGCCTGTGCTCTTGCACTCTTATTATATCACTAAATATGAACTATAAGACCCAAACACAGAACACAGGGGAGAGATAAATAATCAATAAAACAGCAGGGGTGTGATGATTATCTGATGAGGACCTGTAGCGTCAAGAAAAACACTGCAGGGACATTTTAGCATTTGTTTCAGTGATGTGACTCAATATTTTGAAATTGTTTACTGTAAAACGTTAAAATTACCAAGGCGTTGCTTTGTAGATGTTCTTAGGATAATATGTTACATTACCCTGCAAACACGATCAATTTAAATGCCTTCTTAGATTTTAAGTTATTTGCTTTTTGCAGCGAAATCAAAGACAAATCTTAGTTTTATTTTTCAGGCTTTCTGTTTATTATTCTACTCATCCTCCACAGGTGCTGGTCATATCTCGTGTTGTTTGGCCATTATTATCTATCTACCTCCCAATCGGTCAAATCACAGTAATCCCTCAGAGCTTTGCCTGCATTGAACTAATCCTCTGGTTCTGGTGGTTCTATTCATTTTCTAACATTTTTCCCTCTAAAAACAATTCATTTAAGTTGCCTCCAACAGCTTTTTATGTGAGATGTTATGTAGACTAGCAGGGGGCCATGTCCTGCCACCACGTGGACATAAAGTTCACACATCTGGGATGAGATTCGGTGTGATTTATCTGAGGTTTGAAGCTGCATGGGGGATTAAGGTCGACCCGCTGCTGTTACCAATACCCCATTGAGATGCCAAGGTGGACAGGCGTTAGGCTGAGATAGTGACTAGGTGCAAAGTGAGAGGCAGGCCAAGCACCGCTCAATTATAACCAATAGTGCAGCTGCCACTTACTCCTGTGATTAATTGGCTGAGGCAGCTGATGAAGAGGCTCCTCTTGCAGACCTGTTGAAGAATCAGCCCTCAAACATAGAGAAAGAAAATAGGCAAAGAGCAGTAAAGATGGAAAGAAAAGTCTGATGCAAAAGTTATGAGATGTAAAAATATTTAATGTAGCACCAGCTTAAATCAAAATAAGCAGTTTTCCGTTGTAGTTGTTTTTTGGTTTATAAATCCCCAAATTTAAAGCGCTGATCAGGAATGGCTCTACGCACACCTCTCTTTCTTTAGAGGAGCAAGTTCATTATTGTGCTTTAAAGCAGTTTTTCTCCCCAGTTTTCAAAGGAGATAAGGACAGAGTTTGATGATGTAGAGCAGATAATAGGTGGCTCCTTGTGGAGGAGAAATTGCAGAACCAATTGCTGAGGATGTAGCAGCTTAGTGACAGCGTGAAGATGCATGATGAGCAGGTTGGCTGCAGAGCTGTTAGCTGACTAGCAGGAAGCACCTTTTAATGCTATTAACTGTCCCTGGGATAAAAGGATGCCTTGTTCACAGCTGTGAATACGCCTGCCGCATATAAAACACCGCTTTCTTTTTGTCTGAATAAAGACAGAGATATCAGCGACCTCTCATCCAACATCCGCCTATCCTATGCTGCTCTATGAGGCAGGATTAGTTGTTTATCACAGTAACCTCGGGTTCTGTTTGGAAGTTTTAACATCTCAGAGCTGGTTTATAGCTTAGCTGGATGTGTCACCATGGTAACCCATGCTGAAAAGCTGCTTTCCAGAAAACAAAAAAACATGACAATGAAGGAGCTGTGTCTCAACCAATCAACGGCCAGGAAAAATACACTTCTTAAATCTTAACTGACCACGTCTTTTTGAAGGATACACTACTTCACAGTGCTGTTTATCACTTACAAATAACTACATAAATCAGCTTCAGATAATCCAAACTCCACTATTTAACCAGTAGGTGCTGACAACTAGAATGTGCTATAAGGTCTATGAATGACAGAATGTAAATTCAATGGTATACAGTTGACCCTGATATCCACAAGAGTTAGCGACCAGAGCCATCCGTGAATTGCTAAAATCTATGATTACTTGAGTTCCCCTTTAAAAACTCCTACAACAACTGCCTATTTTATAAGTTCAAACTATTACCTTAATTAGCATTTTTACGTGCAGTTAAAACCGTTCTAACACTACAGCAGAAGCTAACATCGATGGACTTCCTTATCTCGGCTCTTGGGCGTACTGCCAAAGCGTCAAGGAAAATAAATGGGGCTCGTGGATTGGTTGATTTGCAAAAGCCAGACCATAGTGTGTCAAGTAGCACTGTACTCAGCAGGGCTGCTGCTAGGCTTTTGGAGTCCCTAAGCATAATTGGCCAGGGAGGCCCCCCTCCAAACACAAACAGACAAAACTCGAGTCCCTACTTAACCTGTTGCTCTTTATTTTCAAATTAGCATTAAATAAACATGTGAACACGAACATTTAGTTATTAAGTAATATACAGCATAAAACAAAAAACAAAATAAACTGCAACAACCACAGTAATATATGAATAATATATAAGTAATATACAAAACTTTCTTTAGAGCAGCATGGCATGCCACGGACCGGTGCTGCTCGGTCGTGTCCTAAAATAATGCCCGTCGGGTATAGTCCTGGTCCTGTTAGTAGCTTATGGTCTTTTGTGCAGGCTACGGGTTTGACATTGGCTGTATGCTAACGTGTATGCTAATGTTGAAGTCAATAATATAGTATTCGACAGTGTTTTCTGTTTTGCAAAAACAATTAAGCCTTGACATACGGTGGCCAAAAAGGAGGACATTTTTCAAGGCTCAACAAATCTAGGATAAAAACTTATTGTTGTACTAACATCACTGTAATACAGAGAATTAGGAACTACTGGACCAGTTCTCGGTTCGGAGGAGTGGTAGTGCAATTAAAATCAGAGATCAGAGTCAGGATCTTCACATTAATTTGAAAATCCTGCTCAGTAAATTATCAGCCGGCAATTTACTGAACATACTGTATAAACACATAACACATAGTTCACATTCATGCAAAAACTTGAGTTTGTTACTTCTTTGTAACCTGAAGGTTAAACTTGTTTCTGTTCTTTCAACCAAATTATTGTTTAAAAAAAACTGGCCTGCATGAAAGACCATGCAGAAAAGTTTGTTTAACTCAAATGCATTTACATAAAATTGTGAAACAAAAGAAGAAAAATAAAATCTCTAACACTGGTCAACTTAACGAGGTGGCACATACATTTCCGAAAATAAGATGTAACTAAAAGAAATCTCACCAAAACCATCCTAGGTTAGATGTTTAAAGTCCTGGCGGTACCAGGGGATCAATGCTGACTGGAAAAGTATTGCTTTTACCTGCAGAGGTCAAGTTTAAACTCCGTGTTTAGCTTTAGCTTCAAACCGCTTCTCCTCGGTTCACGTACTCTGTTTATTTCACGTACTTGTTAAAAAAAAAACTATCATCTTTTACACACTTCTAAAACAAACAATTAACCATGTGAACTGTCACAAACATTTGCATTTATCTAGGCCTACTTATTGTTATTTCCTGTAGTTATTGTTATTATTTGTGAACCCGTTTATACATGAGCGTGATGTGGGTTACATCCTAGACAGCCTATAAAAACATGAACTTAACAGCAAAAGATGCACGGGCGTCAGCTCTTTGTTTTTTCTTCTTTCTTTTTTCAGCTCCAGATTCGTGTTGTCTCTTCATACCTGACATCATTAGCCAATCAACAACATAGCATGGAAAATCTTTGGATGCGAAACGTTTTGAGGGCTGAACCATGAGGGTCATGGAGGCAGGGGGGGGGGGTCTTTATATAAATTAGATTAAAACATTTAATTTACCCAAATTGTGAGTGATAGGTTACACAATTAAGAAAAAAACAACAGTGGGCCTGTTATAACTAATTTATGTATTATATGCAATAGGCTAATGTAATAATTTTCATGACATTTCTTTGGAAACCCTTTTTGGAGGCCCCTGCCAGGTACTTGGGGCCCTACGCGCTCTGCGTACTTTGCGTATGGACAGCGGCGGCCCTGGTACGCAGGCATTTCAGCTTCCCAAGTTGTACTTTCTTTTGAATAATTTAAACACGTTCTACAGAAAAATCCGAGAATACTGCACCGCGAATCGGCAGGGGTCCACTATAATTTGCTCTTTCTACTAAAGCTAACTGAATATTGGTTGTATAAACTTTTTTGGTTGCTCCTTAATGATTAGTCCATTATATGAAATGTTGCGTGTCAAAGGCAATGTTCCTGTGGTTTTATTTTCATTTAAATGAAACTGAAAAGTAGTCCAGTACTTACATATTCTAAGCCAGACTGTGCTGTCATAGAGGATGATTGAGACTAAAGGTCAACAGCAGGTTGTTGCTTCATATTAATATATAGTAAGTGTGTATTTGTGTGTATTTATGGACTGTTAATGTTCGCTGTGAGTGTCAATGTGTCCTTCTGCAACACAGAATTAATCCATAATGTTTCATGGCTTTCTGCAGACAGGCAGCTTTTCACTGTCCATTAGGTTTTATGTGTGTGTGTGTGTGTGTGTGTTTGACTGATAAACCCCTATAGGGTGTGTCCAGATAGGGACACAAAGGTCCCCTTTGAAGAAGATAAAAAAAGGGCCAGCCTTCCTGCATTTGCCGCAGACAGAAGGTGAATTCATTGTTCTCTCGGCCCTCAATGTCCCATCTTCTCTGCTGTGCTTACTCTTACAAAGGAAGGTAATTAATTCTGGCTATATTGACTGGAGCGCGACTGATAAACACAGCTATCTAATTAGAAAATGTAACATCTGATCTGTTGTTCTCATCCTGTTGAAACACATTAAGCTGACTGCTTCCCATGTGGCACTGTTTTTATAGAAGCACAATTTCTTTTCTTTTTTGTCAACATCAAATGTCGCGCTTAGCAGAACACTTGATGATATTGTGGAATTGAGACATTTGAAGTCATGTTAAATATTTAACAGTGTTGGCAAACGGAAAACCTTTTTCAGACAGATATGTCTAAGTCATCACATCAATGTAGCTCTAACCGGTAGCTGGGTTTATGGCTCATTTCTTATGGCTTGTTCAATATATCTCTACAGTGCCCCTGAGAAATGGTAGCTGCTTCAACTACTGAGACAAGTATTTCTTATCTGTAATGTGATTCACAATTCAGTTCTCCTTAGAATCTTTTCAAGTCATTTGTTTTAACAGCCATCATAGCTTGATTCACTTGGTAGCTTTACAACCTTTGGGACTGTAGCGAGGAAACTGATGGAGTTTGTGACAATTTATGTTTCAGCCTTTCTCCTGGTCATAGGTGGGGTTGCATCCTGTTGGTTGCAATGAAATTATTCAAATAAACATGTGTATGATATGTTGCTGGGTCCTACTAGAGTGATGTAGAGTTGATTAAATTCAATATTAAGATTCACAAAATCCCTGTAGACACAATTGCAGTCTCCCTTAACAATATCCCAAAAAACGTGAGCAAAGCATTTATTTCTAAATAAACTACATGATTTTTTAGCTTGCCTAAAAATCCCCTTGGTTTTAAAAAACGACAATTGTATTAATAATTGTCTAGACTTGAGAAATGTTGCAGAATTTTAAATAAAAATGAATACCAAAATCCAAAAGAGTTTTGTTCATACCAATGATCAACATTTCAGAGACCCCTAACCCTTCACTGTTAAGTGCTTTAAAATATATTTTTTGAAGAAGCAAAATTACGTTTCAGTCAGTAAGAAAGTTGGTATTTAAAAAAAATAAATTCTCAATTACATTCTGAAATTTGTTGTAGATCGTAGTGGTATTAGAACAATCATTCATTAGGAAACAGATATTTAAAAATCTTTGGCTGCAAAAATGAAAGGATAAAACAATGTGAGTTCATATTCTGTCTTTGGTCTGCCACTCATTAAGGGAAACTGGGAGGTGGGGCCTTTCACAGCAGTTAGAGGGAAGGATGCACCCGTGAAAGGTTGAAAGGCCAACAAAAAGATAAGCAAAACAGACTGCCATGCACACACAATCCCACCTGAGGGCATTTCAAAGTCGCCACTTCACATAATTAACTCCACACTGAGCGCAAACTGGAGGATGTTCTTTTTTTCATTTATAAGTATGAGAAAAACAAGAAAGGTAACAAAGAAGACCAAGACAAAAGAAATTCAAGGCTGAAATCTGGTTGGCTGCAGCTTGACTGTAACAAAAGAAGAGGTAAGAAGAAGAAGAAAATCTTGTAAAATATCAGAGGTCGAAAAAATAAGCGTGGAAAACCACAGGTACACCTTTATACGGAAGCGTAGAGTGTTTAAGTGTTTCAACACAACTAATGAATTCTTACGATTTCTTTGACATACAGAATATAACCTCCCACTCCCTTTTACAAGTAGCACCTACACAACTTTTCCTTTATAAATGAAAAACTCTTTTAACTTACTTTAGTGGATTTTAAAGGTATGGAAGCGTAGAGCTGCAACCTAGGTGAAATAAAAATAGACCTATATCAAGTTATAACGTGATGACTTTATTGTTCTAACAATATAACTTTTTTGTTTGAACAATATACTATCACGTTCTTACAATATAATTTTCATGTTTTAACAACATAATTTTATGTTATAACAATATACACATTTATCATGTTAATAAAAAACTTCCTTCATGTTCTTACAATAAAAATATTCTATTGTAAGAAAGTGATGATATATTCTACAAACTTAAAAAGAAGATACTGTTAGAAGAATATGTTTTATTGTAAGAACGTAAAACTTGCAGCGTTCAGAAACCAAAATCAGGCTGATGTTGAGTTTGCTCACTTTTGAGAACCGCCGGCTGGGACCTGGTAGCAACATGGCAACAAACACATTTTAGTTTCCTTCTCAGCGTACGTATGCTGATTTCAATACTTTCCAAGCTGTGCAATAACAGCAAAATCTCTCCATGCATCAATCCAAGCATAAAATAGAACTTAATCAGTTCCAATAGATGAGACATTTTCTCAGTCGCTAATCTACCCCAACATCAACTTTGTTTCAAAATGATTATCTTCGAAGAACAAAAAACTTTATTGTTCAAACAACATACCTTTCATGTTTGTACAACAAAATATCGTTCAAACAATATACACTTCATGTTTGTACAATATATCATCATGTTATTATAATATAATATTTTAATTGTAAGAACATGAAACATTTTTGTTATAACATGATAAACATTAGGAATGTCTATTGGCAAGAATCTGGTGATATCATACCTATCACAATACAGGGGACAATTCGATATATTGCGATTGATCCGCTGGAACGAAGAAGGTGAAAACAGCCACCAACTACCAGCCATACTTTTAATTTTACCACAAAAATTACTGTCATCATTAATGGTTCCATTGAAACTCTAAAGAACAAAATAAAAATCAATACATTGCTTTTGAATATCAATACAATATCGCGATATATCGGCTTATCGATATTTTCTTACATCCCTAATAAACATGTATATTGTAAAAACAAAAAAACTTATATTGTTAGAACAATAAAGTGTTCACATTATTATTTTTTTCTCAGTTATTTTTATTTGGGATCATAGAGCATATAACATTCAAGTACAATACGTTTTAACCCACTTTTTTCCTTACATTAACAAAGAACAAATAAAATAAAACAAGTAATTAGCAACAATACAAACAAACAAACAAACAAAAAAACAAAAAACATGTTTCACATACAAGTGTCATCACCATCATTGAGGCATTGAAGTTCCATTTTCAAAACGATCCAAACAATCATAGGTACATCGTAAGCAATTTTATGGTCATGCAAGGTTAGTTTTATGAAGAACCGCCCCCCAGATATCCGTCAGTGTTATCATGTAGAAAGTATGTGAGTCTCTCCAGAGGGAGTATCCTCAAGACCTCTGTGTACCAGTCCTCAATTGTAGGACAGTCACTGGAGATCCAAAATTTCAAAATAGTCTTTCTTGCCACATAAAGAAGAATTTCCGTCAGTTTAGCGTTATGCTTGTCCCTTGCGTTGTCCACTTTAGCAGCAAGAACACAGTGAAACGGTGAGAGCTCTAAATTATATCCCGATAGCGTGCTCACTTCATTTTTAACATCATTCCAATATTGTTTAATTTTAACACACTTCCAAAACATATGTGCATATGTCCCCATTTCAATGTTGCATTTACAGCAGTATGGTGAACTCAGGCCCAGTCTGCCTCTTAACAAAGGTGTAAAGTTGAGTCTGTGAGACGAATGTAAGGAGTACCTGTTCTTTAAAGCCTCAAATGACTCCAGTGACTTTTCTTTATACAGTTTGACAAGCCGGTCCAAGCCTCTCTCATACCAAAGTTTAAACACAGGGTCTTGACAAGATGGAATAAAGTCCGGATTTTGATATGTTGGGGCCAATAACGAAAAATGATCTTTCAGTTTAAAGAACGACAACATCTTGTGCCATGTGTTAATGGTGTTTGACACAATGAAGTTGTTCTGCAATTCTATTTTAGTCTTTTTATAGGACATAAAGGGGCAGTATTTTAACGATACACGACCACAACTACTAGATTCTATATCAATCCATGTATTTGAAGCATCAGGATTCATCCATTCACATATATACCGCAACTGTGCAGCCCAATAGTAAAGCCGAATATGTGGAACAGCTAAACCTGCCTAATCTTTATTTCTCTGCAATTTGCTCATTTTCATTCTTACTTTTTCCCCCTGCCAGATAAACTGAGTAAAGAGTTTTTCCAGCTTTGAAAACCAAAAATTTGAAATCGAGTTTGGTAACATTTGTAAGGGGTACATGAGTCTAGGGAGCATGTTCATAATGAGTATGCTTATACGTCCCAACCAGGATACTAGTAATGTTTTCCACCTATCTAAGTCCTCTCCTACACGCGCCAGCACTGGATCTAAGTTCAATTTAAACAGTTTTTTTAGACAGGGGCACACTTTTATACCAAGATAAGTTATTTCTTTGGGTGCCCACCGAAAAGGAAATCCCATGGGTGGATCCGAGCCCATCAGGGCGCCTATCGGCATTGCTTCTGTTTTGAATAAGTTTACTTTAAATCCGGCTTGTAGTTTGGGGATGCTGCCATCTATTTCAGTCAGATACAGCAACACATCGTCTGCATATAATGATACTTTGTGCTCTGCATCCTCCATATAAAACCCACTTATCTCGGGGAAAGATCTGACCAGCTCTGCGAAGGGTTCAATGGCTAACGCGAACAAGAGAGGACTCAGAGGGCATCCCTGTCGCGTTCCACGCTCCAGAGGAAAGATATTTGAGCAATAAGAGCTGGTAATCACAGCTGCCCTAGGGGATGCATACAATAGTTTTACCCAATCTTTAAATTTTTCACCCAGTTGAAATCTATCCATCACATGAAATAAATATGTCCATTCAACTCTATCAAAAGCTTTTAATGAGTCCAGAGACACTATCAAGCCCTTGATGTTTTTATTGTTAGCACATTGTATAATGTTTAGGAGTCTGCGTATGTTATGAAATGAGTTCCTCCCTTTTATAAACCCTGTTCGATCACGTTTGATTAATTTTCTTATAAAAGATTCTAGTCTTAGACTTTTTGCCAGTATTTTTGCATCGACATTAATTAGAGAGATTGGTCTATAGGAAGCAGGGTCCTCAGGATCCTTATCCTTTTTTAAGATAAGACAGATATTTGCATGTGTCATTGTTTCTGGTAAATGTTGAGTTGTGGTAAAACTATAGTTAAGTGTTCTTAATAAATGGGGAACAATCTTTTCTTTAAATGCTTTAAACCATTCTGCAGGGAGCCCATCAGGGCCGGGGGCTTTTCCATTGTTCATCAAGGACAGTGCTTTCAAAATTTCCTTTTCATCAATGGGTCTGCCTAGGATCTCCTGTTGTTCCTCTGTTAATCTGGGTAATTTAATCTTTGAGAAGTACTTTTCAAGATCTTCCTTGGTACTATTGTTTTCAGACTTATATAGAGATTGATAAAAGGAGGCAAAAACAGAGCTAATGTGTTTTTTATCAAAATGTCTTATCCCTTTAGCATCTCTAATTGACCCTATGGTGTTGTTACTTTCCCTGTGGCTAAGCAACCGAGCCAAATATTTACTGGGTTTGTTGCCATATTCATATAACCGTTGTTTTTGATAAAACAATGATCTGGAGGCTTTTTCATTAAGAACTGAATTGAGAGCTGCTCTTACTGATTGCACATTAATAAGATTAGCTTTTGTAGCATTAGATTTGTGAGCTGTTTCTGCTGCCTTTAAATCATTTTCCAGTTGGGTCTGTTTCCTAAATAGCTCTTTCTTCTTGTGGGACATATATGAAAGCGTGAACCCCCGAATATAGGCCTTGGCAGCTTCCCACAAAAACTCAGGGTTTGTGTCCTCATTGTCATTTTTATCAAAATACAAATCAAGCTCCTCTTCCATCTTTTTCTTAAATTCCTTATCATTTAGAATATAGGATGGAAACCGCCATTTTTTTGCTTTAGTTGTTGTATCACATATATTCAAATCTAAATAGACCGGAGCATGGTCACTTAAATATATAGATCCTATATTACACATGTTTACTTGTCCTAATGACTCTGGTGGTAAGAAAAAGTAGTCGATTCGGGAATAAGAATTGTGCGGGTTAGAATAAAAAGTAAAATCTTTTACCGAGGGGTGCATGGTTCGCCAAACATCCATCATATTAATATCTTCCAACATTTTAGCAAGGGAAGCCCCAGAATTATGCAGACTAATGCAGGATGTTGGTGATCTATCCAATACCTTATCCAATGCACAATTAAAATCCCCCCCCAACAGTGTAGAACTGCATTTAAACTCTGCAAGTTCAGAGCCAATTCTAGTCCAAAATGACGATAGCGGTGGAGTGGGTGCATAGATATTCATCAGAGTTAGTGGAGTACCATGAATGGTACCGTGCAGCAAGACATACCTACTCTCAGGATCTTTTTCACAAGTCCCTAGTACAAATGGAATAGATTTGTGTATAAGAATAGCTACCCCTCTACTATTGGATGAAAATGATGAGTAGTGAACTTGACCCACCCAGTCCCTTTTTAGCTTGACATGCTCTTTATCCACCAGATGCGTTTCCTGTAAGAATGCAATGTGTACTTTCTCTTTTTTTAAAGTGCTTAATATTTTCTTGCGCTTTATAGGGTGGTGGATGCCCTTTACATTAAATGTACAAAATGTTACAGCATTCATAGCAAATATATAATTAATGTATCATATGTTTGGACCAGTATGTGGCATGTATGAGACAACACTTCCCTTGGTGATGGTAATACAACATAAGAACGAGAAGAAACAAAAGAACAACAAAAAACGGAGGAAAAAAAAATAGAGGAAAAAACAAACAACCTTGAGAACCCTGAACCATTAACACAAAAAAGTAAACATCTCTGCTGTAACCAAGCCCCCCTGATGAGGCTCATGTGACCCATTGGTTCTGCAACACTTACCAACTAAGGTTGTCTTTAACCAAACTAGGATGAGACAGGGCTTCCCCAAACAGTCCTGATACCTTTTGTATTATTATTTTTTTTGTGTGTGTGGGTTTTTAAACATATTGTTAAACGCAATGATAACTGCTGACTATTATTACAACTCTAAATATGATTCGTGAACCTTTTATAAAAATGGCGTAGGGCTGCATTTGTCAAACCAAAAAGACAGAATTATTAACCATATACATTTGCCCGTATTGTGAAAGAAATAAAACTTTACCTTCGCTTCATTGAAAAATGTATAGTACTGTTCATTAAGTGTCTCTGCTCACGGCGTCTGCGTACCTCTGCGCCTCTCCTGGGGTTTTGAAAAGATGGACCTCGTCCTTGGCGGTGACGCGTAGCACCGCTGGGTAAATCATCCTGTAGGCAATCCCAAGTGCGCGGAAAGTCTTCTTCACCTCCGTAAAATCACGGCGCTTCTTCTCCAGCGCTGGTGAGAAATCTTCAAAGAAGTGAATACGCCTCCCAGCGACAACTATTTCTCCCATGTTCCGAGCCCTCTGCATGATCAGCTGTTTGTCTGCGAAGTTATGGAGGCGCAGATTAACCACTCTCGGTCTAGTGACACCAGTACGAGGCTGAGCTGGGGTTCGGTGGCATCTGTCCACTTTGATCCGATCGTTCTTCACCTTAATGTTCAGGACTTCAGGTAGCCATGTCTCAAAGAAATCTTTAGGGTTGATCCCTTCAGTTTTCTCTTTTAAATTGATGATTTTGACATTATTCCGGCGCGATCTGTTCTCCTGATCCTCCAGCCGACTCATGGCTTCTTCCAGGCGGGTCTCAGCGTTCTCCAGGTTTGCTAATAACTCGGCGTTGCCATCTTCCGTGTCGGAGATTCTTTGTTCGGCATTATCCATTCTTTTCTCCAAATTTGTTATTTGCTCACATACTGTTTTGACGGATTGAACAATCTTGTCCAGTTTCGTATCCATACGGGCGCTGAGCTTATCATAGACACTATCACTTATCTTAGCAGCTAAACTTTCCAGCTTATCGTTGCTATCAGCGTCAGCCATCTTTTTCTTGTTCGAGGCCTCGGTCTCCACAGCCGGCTGAAAATTTCTTGGATTTCTGGCGCAAAACTCGAGATGTTTCCGTCTTCTTCTTTGCCCAGATGTCTGACAGAGACATTACCCTCGTTCGTTCACGTGTTTAGTCGCAGTTAGCTGTCTTTATATTTCACAAAATTTCATCAATTTGGGGAGCCCCGTTCAGACGCTCCTACCCCCTTCGCATCACGTGACCTCCCAAGTGTTCACATTATAACGTGATATAGCTCTTTTTATTTCACCTTGGTTGCAGCTCTAAGCTTCCGTACCTTTAAAATCCACTGAAGTAAGGTAAAAGAGTTGTTCATTTACAAAGGAAAAGTTGTATAGATGCTATTTGTAAAAGGAAGTTGGAGGTTATATTCTGTATGTTAAAAAAAATGGTAAAGAATGGATCAGTTGTGATGAAATACTTAAATTTTACTATTCAATAGCAAAATAAAACATACATTTTTAAATTAAATGTTTAAACATACATTTGGGGAGTATAATAAAACTTTTAAGTGCAAACCAGCTGAGCCAATTCTCAGCTGAATTTAAACAGTCTGCGCTTCAATGTCTTACTTCTCTATAGACACTTCCAATAAAAGTATTTTCTAATTGAATTTCCATGAAGCACTGACTCCTAGTGAGTTTATTTCCTGCAGTGAACGGCGCTCAGCTGCCCTCCTGTTGGGTGTAGCAGACATTTATTCTGCAGAACACAATTAGTGAAGGGCAATTACCTTTTTCTTTCTTCGTTATTGTGAAAAACTAATATTATGATAACCATTAGTGACTCAGTGGCAATAATGATCAAATGTAATTGATGATGTTTGCAAACCCCAAAAAAAAAAAAAAAAACTGATAGTGTTACCAGGATTGTTACTTTTACTGTTTAGACAATTTTTTCTATTATTCATTCTTTATTATCATCAATAAATGCTGTGTTTGAATAAAAATTTTTTAAGTGGTTTACCTTTCTTGATAGGAGGTAAGTTTTATTTTTAGAGCTTGTGATCCTCTGAAAAAAGGGAGTGTCGACGAGCCGAGAGAAAATGGCGGAAAACTCGATTCCAGGTTCACTGTGAGATCTACAAAGAGAGACTGAACAGATATCAAATCAAATCAAACTTTATTTATAAAGCGCTTTTCATACAAGAAGTTGCATCACAAAGTGCTTTACAGATTAAAATGACCCCACATAAAACCACCTACCCTTCCCTCCCCCACAGATTTAAAAGCATGGTCACAGTTATACCCCCCTCCCCCCAACCCATCTCCCATGCACACACACAGTTAAAAGAAAAAGTTAAAAGGACATTGGGCCGAGTGTAGATGAACCATGCAAGGAAACGCCATCAGAGGAGCCATCTGCCCCGGCAGCAGTAGATTAACAGCAGCAGCCGAGGCACCGACACAGGGCACCCAGTGGAGGCAAGGCCAAGACTCCCACCTCCACCCAAGCTCCACCTGGAGAGCACCAAGGCAGCCACAGCCGACCACCGCTCCCGGGGCAGAGGGCTCCCACAGAGGAAACACTGGAACGGGGATTAAGATAAATTAAAGTATAAAAAGAAACGGTAAATTAATGTGCTAAGATTGAAAAGTAAAACTGATAAAAATATAATCATATAAAACATCCAGAGCAATTAAACAAACAGTGATAAATAATAATCAGTTAAAAGCTAAGCTAAAAAGGTGAGTCTTGAGACTGCTCTTAAAAACATGAACGTTCTCTACAGCCCTGAGGTCCTCTGGCAGCCTGTTCCAGAGGTGAGGGCCATAAAACTGGAAAGACGCCTCGCCATGCGTGTGTGTCCTGACTTTTGGGGTGACAAGGAGACGGCTGCCAGAGGAGCGCAGAGACCACGAAGGTTTATATGGTAAAAGCAGTTCAGAGAGATAAGAAGGCCCAAGACCATTAAGACACTTAAAAACCATTGAAAGAAGCTTAAAGTCGATCCTGAAATGTACGGGGAGCCAATGCAATGATTTTAAGACCGGTGTAATGTGCTCCCGCCTCCTGGTCTTCGTCAGGACACGTGCTGCTGAATTTTGTAGTAGTTGTAAACCTGATATACTCTTTTTGGGAAGACCAGAAAGCAGGGCATTACAGTAATCAATTCTACTGGAGATAAAAGCATGCATCAGTGTCTCCGTATTTGCCTGAGAGAGAATGGGGCGGACTCTGGGGATGTTCTTTAGTTGATAAAAACCTATTTTAGTGATATTTTTTATGTGAGGAATAAAAGTCAGCTCAGAGTCAAAAATCACGCCCAGGTTCTTCACTTGTAAAGAGGGATTAAAAGACAGTGATTGTAGTTTTGGTAAAAGTTTCTCTCTCTGAGCCTCAGGACCGATGACCAAAACTTCAGTTTTCCTGGTTGAGCTGGAGAAAGTTTTCTGCCATCCAGGATTTAATGTCTAAAATGCAGTTAAAAAGTGCATCCATTGGCCGTGTGTCATCAGGAGACATGGAGATGTATAACTGTGTATCATCAGCATAACTGTGAAAGTTAACTCCATGTCTCCTGATGCGCTGCCAAGAGGGAGCATATAAAGGTTAAAAAGCACTGGGCCTAAAATTGAACCCTGGGGCACACCACATGTAATCCTGTGGACCCTAGAAGAGCAGGTATCTAGGCAAGGCAAGGCAAGGCAATTTTATTTGTATAGCACACTTTCAACAGCAGGGTAATTCAAGGTGCTTTACATGATTTGGTGATAAAAAAAAACACATAAAAGTAACACACATTACACATGATACACAATAAAGCAAGAGAGCATGAACACATTTCATACATATGACATGATTTACTCAAAGGCAATTCTAAACAGATGGGTTTTTAGTCTCTAAACTTACCATAAAAGTCCTGTCTGTGAGATAGGATGTAAACCATTTGTGAACAGCACCAGAGAGGCCGATCTGTTTTAAACGGGTTAAAAGAATAGTGTGGTCTACTGTATCAAAGGCAGCGCTTAGATCCAGTAGAACCAACACTGTCACCTTCTGAGCGTCATAATTTATTCTAAAATCATTTAAAATCTTCAGAAGGGCCGTCTCTGTGCTGCGGTTCACCCTAAAACCAGACTGAAATTTCTCCAGGACATTGTGCTCATTAATAAAATCATTAAGTTGAATTAAAACAAGCTTTTCTAAAACCTTGCTTGAAAATGGTAAGTTAGATACTGGTCTAAAATGATTAAAATCATTAAAATCGAAATTGCTCTTCTTCAGCAGGGGCTTCACTTCCGCCACTTCCGCGAATCGGGTCCAAAACACATGTGGTGGGCCTCACTGAGGAGAAAACTTTATCAAGAGTCCCAGCTTCTACCAGGAAAAAACTGTCCAGCGTTTCCTCTGGTAGAGACACACATTCAGATTTGTCTAAAACCATGTTACACTGAGAAGATAAAATATTACATCTGATGGTGTCTACCTTCCCTCTGAAGTGGTCTGCGTTGTTTGAGGGGGTTTTCTGAAATGCATTAGTAGCTCTGTTAAGTTTATCAATGGTGGAAAAAAGGATTTTAGGATTATTTTTATTGTCTGATATGATTTTTGCAAAGTAAGCATTTCTTGAATTTCTTACAGCATTATTATAGGATTTGAGAAGTTCTGTGTATAATTGATGGTTAATCGTGGTTTTATTTTTTCTCCATTTTCTCTCTGCCGCCCTGCAGTCCCTCTTTAGTTTTTTATATTGTTATTTTTCCATGGCGGTGCAAGTTTTGAATGTGAGTGTTTCACTCTAAGTGGAGCCAGCAGGTCAAGAGCGGACTGAAGTCTTCTGTTAAAATCACTGGCGATAAAATCACAGGGGGCAGGTAAGAGAGTAGAAGGAAACTTTTGGAAAACTTCTAGAAAACCTGCAGCCACTTCAGGGGTTAGATGGCGCTTCCTGACAGTTCTCACAGAGGTCTCCTGCTGGATAAAACTGGTGATGTTAAAAAACACGCAGTAATGGTCAGAGACAACCAAGTCAACAACAGAGGACACACGGGTGGACAGGCCATGCGTGATGACCAAGTCCAGGGTGTGTCCTCTGTTGTGAGTTGGCTGCATGACATGCTGACTAAAATCCATATAATTCAAAATATTAAAAAATTCTGTTGATAAAGGGTCTAAAAGGTTATCCATGTGTAGATTAAAATCACCAGCTAAAATGATCCTTTCAAAGGAGTTGTACAAAATTGATAAAAACTCTGAAAATTCTTGAATAAAAAGTGCACTCTTTTTAGTAAACTGTGACACATAAAATCTGAGGAGTGCTAAAAACAGTTGCATTATATTAAAAAGTACTAAAATTATCAAATAAAACAGGTTTGGCAGAAAGCGTTGATGAACTAATGAAAGCAGTTCCGCCTCCCTTTTTGCAACTCCTCGTGGAATAAGTGAAGTTAAAATTTGGTGGGGAGGCCTCTGTAAGAACAACAGGGGCATCTGTACTCAGCCATGTTTCTGTTAAAAATAAACAATGTATATTATGATCTAAAATTAGGTCATTTATTATAAAAGTTTTATTCATATATATGTAAGTTCTATTTAAAAGAAGCTAGGGAATCATTATTCTCTTAAATCATTAAATCAATAAATCTTAAATTAGCAGAAATATTAATAATGTACGGACTCTGTTTGCATCAGTGGAAAGACTAACTAATCCTCCAATGACAGTAGCACCTGAACTAAACTCTACCAGGTCCTGCAATGAATTTGCCAGCTTTTTCACTGACAAGACTCTAATAATTAGATGGTCAGCCTGTACCACAGCACCGAACTGACTACAAATGGTATACCCAATTAACACCAATGTAGAGAAAATGTCTGAAATCCAGGAATTAAACCAAAAAAAACCTATAAGTGTCAGGGTGTGTGTGTTTGGTGGATGTGCATAGTGGATGTGCGACCTCGGGGCCGGGGTCACCAATACCTCGTGGACTGGGTGGGGTACGGCCCAGAGGAGCGCCGTTGGGTTCCCCGCTCTTTCATTTTGGATCCTTCCCTCATAACGGACTTTGAGAGGGCTTCTGCCTCTTCCAGCCAGGTTTGGCCGCCAGGAGGCGTCCATTGAGGGGGGGGTACTGTCAGGGTGTGTGTGTTTGGTGTTCTCTCACCTGTTTCTCCACAGAGGGCGCAGCTTGTTGCCATCTCCCAGCTGATCGCAGTTAAGGCAATCAAGGAGCGGCAGTTAAAAGGGGAACGCTGACTGGGGGCAGACGCCAGATCGTTAACCTTGTCGGATGACTGATCGCCTTCCCGATTCGTTATCATCAAGCCTTTGTGATCCGATCTCAGCCTGCTTCCCCTGATCCTCGTGCTGCCCTGCTCCGAGCTCGACCAAGCCCTCTTCTGTCGGTCCACCCTCAACCACCTTGGGGGATCGGAACAACCTGGACGGAGTTACGTTGGACACACCGCGACTCTCTTCCCCCCCCCGAGCTGAGGACAATCGTACTTTCCAAGTAAGCCAAGATTCCATTCCTGCTTCCCCTCTGATTCATGGTAACCCACTCACCTTCATCTCCTCTCCCCATCAGTGGCTGCCTCCCTCCCAAGTTCCGTTCCGAGTATCATACCCCGAGCTCTGTGGATTACCTCCAGTCGTTCCGTTCCTGTGGGGGCAAACAATAAATCATCTGCTTTATAGCTAACCTCCTGTTTCTGCTGGTCGTTTGTGTGTCCGCACTAGAGTCCACAGAAACGAAACATGACAGAACGATCTGGCCAATCGGACTCTGCGGCACACTTACGTTCAGCCGTCTCCGAGCAGGGCATGCTCCTGGGTCGTCATGAAGCCGCTCTTCAGAACATGCAGCAGCAGCAGACTGCGCTCCTACAGAGTTTCCATGAGTTAACCAAGGTAATCCAGGATCTCAGTTCCAAACTTACTACCCAAACATCACCCCCCCCGGCCACTGCTGACCCGTCTCCTTCTCCAGCTTTTCGCGAGGTAGTCTCACCACCTCCCGAGCCCTTCGCCGGCGACCTATCGAAAAGTCAGGGTTTCCTGTTACAGTGTTCTCTGGCATTCGAACGTTCCCCTCGAACTTTCAGTGAGGACGCCAATAAGATCTCTTATATTATAGCCCTGTTGAGAGACAGAGCCCTTCGATGGGCACAGGCCAGCTTCGACCAAAGCTCCCTCAGCAGCTCCTCCTTTGACGAGTTTCTTAGACAGTTCAAGCAGACTTTCTGCGTCACGAGGGGCGAGGAACAGATTGCCAAGCTTCTGTGGGAACTCAAACAAAGAAACCGCTCAGTCGCCGACCTGGCCGTTGAGTTCCGCACCCTAGCTGCTGAGTCTGGCTGGAACCGACCGGCACTTAAGGCTGCTTTTCTTAATTCCCTGAACGAGCAAATTAGAGATGAGCTCGCTTACCGCGACGAACCCGAGTCCGTGGATAGTTTGATTGATCTCGCGATCAAGATTGACAACAGGTTACGCGAGAGATCAAGAGGAAGATCTAAACTGCAGTTTGTTTCCTCCTCTCCGTCAGCCGCCCCCTCGGCGGATTTCACATTCCCCGCTCCTCCTGCACGTCTACCCTCTCCCGAGCCGATGCAGATCGGCAGGGCTCGGCTTTCTCCGACGGAACGGCAGCGCCGTATCGAAGGCCGTTGCTGCCTATATTGCGGTACCCCGGGTCATTTTATTTCAACCTGCCCCGCTCGTCCAAAAGATCCAGTCCGGCAGTGAGTCTGGGGGTCCTGTCGGGCGGGGTCAATAACTCTAACCCCAGGCCCATGTTGCCCGCTTTGATTTTAGTTCACCAGACCCACATCTCTCTCCAAGCACTCGTTGACTCAGGGTCCGAGTAGAATTTAATTTGCCCTGAGATTGTGGGTAAATATAACCTTCCGGTGGAAGCGCTTTCTGTTCCCTTAAATGTAACTGCTCTTGATGGAAGGACCCTAACTGAGATAACCCATCAAACTGTCCCCTTAAGACTGGTCCTTTCTGGCAACCACCATGAGCAGATTTCTTTCTTTGTTTTTCCCAATAGAGACGCCCCCTTAGTCTTAGGTTACCCCTGGTTGGCCACTCACAACCCGAGCATTAATTGGGCTAAAGCACGGGTTGAGTCCTGGAGTGGGTTCTGTCACCAAAACTGCCTGCGTTCGGCCATTCCCAGTTCCGGTTCCTCTGTAGCAGTCCCAGTTTCTGATCAGCCAGACCTGACTAAAATCCCCCCCGAGTACCATGATCTGCAGCAAGCTTTTAGTAAATCCAAGGCTCTCTCTCTCCTTCCTCACAGGCCTTACGATTGCGCCATCGATCTCCTCCCTGGGGCCCCTCTTCCCTCTGGACGTCTCTTCAACCTGTCCGCCAAGGAGAGAGCTGCCCTTGAGACATATGTTAACGATTCCCTGGCCGTGGGCCTAATTCGCCCTTCCACTTCTCCCCTGGGAGCGGGATTTTTCTTTGTGGAGAAAAAGGATAAGACTTTACGTCCCTGTATTGACTACAGAGGTCTAAATGCCATCACAGTCAAGAACCACTATTCATTACCTCTCATCACCTCAGCTTTTGAGGCCGTGCAGGGGGCTACAGTGTTCACAAAGCTCGACCTGCGGAACGCTTACCATCTTGTTCGGATCCGCGGAGGTGACGAGTGGAAAACGGCCTTTAAGACCCACATCGGGCACTTCGAATACCTGGTCATGCCTTTTGGCCTTTGCAATGCCCCGGCCGTTTTTCAACATCTGGTGAATGATGTGCTCCGTGATTTTCTAAATGTTTTTGTTTTCGTCTACCTTGATGATATCCTTATTTTCTCCAAGGATCTGCCACAGCATTGCCAGCATGTCCGGCTAGTTCTTCAACGGCTGCTAGAGAATTGTCTCTATGTTAAAGTTGAAAAATGTGAATTTCATCTGTCATCTGTCTCCTTTTTGGGTTATGTCTTCGAGGGTGGACAGGTGAAGGCTGACCCCAGTAAGATTAAGGCGGTCCAAGACTGGCCCATTCCCACGTCCAGAAGGCAGCTGCAACGGTTCCTGGGGTTCGCTAATTTTTACAGACGCTTCATTCGGGATTTCGGCGTCATCGCAGCCCCTCTAACCGCCCTCACCTCCGTTAAGCGACCTTTCATCTGGGACCAAGCAGCAGACCAGGCCTTCCAACATCTAAAGGTGAGATTCACAGAAGCACCCATTCTCATTTTCCCCAACGTAAAGATCCAGTTCATTATGGAGGTTGACGCCTCGGATACCGGAGTCGGAGCTGTCCTTTCACAGCGTTCTCCCCAGGATCAGAAATTGCATCCCTGTGCTTTTTTCTCAAAGCGTTTCACCCCTGCGGAGAGGAATTACAGCATAGGTGACCGAGAGCTCCTCGCTATCAAGTTGGCCCTGGAGGAGTGGCGGCATTGGCTGGAGGGTTTGGAGCTCCCGGTCATAGTATGGACGGACCACAAGAACTTACTCTACATCCAAGCAGCCAAAAGATTAAACCCCCGTCAATACCGCTGGTCTTTATTCTTCTCTCGTTTTAATCTAAATATCACTTACAAGCCAGGTTCCAAGAACATTAAACCTGACGCTCTTTCCCGCCAGCAGTCATCTGACGACCATCCCGACGTTCCTGCACCCATCCTCCCACCCTCCTGCTCCGTGGCATCACTCACCTGGGACATCGAGTCCCTTATCAAGCACGCCCAAGTCAACGAGCCTGACCCTGGGGGAGGTCCTCCGCATCGTATCTTTGTCCCATCATCTGTTCGCTCCAGGGTCATCCAATGGGGGCACACTTCCAGATTCTCCTGTCACCCAGGGACGAGTCGAACTATTGCACTCCTCCGCCGTTATTTCTGGTGGCCAGGGCTCAATAAAGATGTGAGGGAGTATGTTTTGGCCTGTCCTACATGTAACCGCAACAAAAGCTTACATCAGCCCGCCTCGGGTTACCTTCAACCCCTCCCCATCCCAGCTCGGCCCTGGTCCCACATCGCCCTAGACTTTGTCACCGGACTGCCCACATCACATGGCAAGTCAGTCATCCTAACCATTGTTGACCGTTTTTCAAAGGCCTGCCATCTCATTCCACTTACCAGATTGCCTACTGCAGCCCAGACCGCCAAGCTCCTCTGTCTACACGTTTTTCGGCTTCACGGCATCCCTGTGGAGATCCTCTCGGATCGAGGTCCCCAGTTCATCTCCCGTGTGTGGAGGGACTTCTGCGCAGCTCTTGGGGCCCGGACCCAACTAATCTCAGGCTTCCACCCACAATCTAACGGCCAGTGCGAGAGACTGAACCAGGAGCTGGAGAGCTCCCTTCGCTGCGTCTGCGCAACGAACCCTTCCACCTGGAGCTCCCACCTTCCTTGGGTCGAGTACGCACGCAATTCCCACACATCAGCGGCCACCGGGGTCTCCCCCTTTGAGGCCTCCCTCGGGTACCAACCGTCTCTCCTCCCCAGCTCGATTCCCAATTCCACCATTCCGTCTGTCCATTCTCACATCAAGTCCTGCAGAAGAGTTTGGGAGCTGACCAGGGCAGCCCTCCAACGCTCATCCGCCCAAAACAAGCGTTACGCTGACCTACACCGTCGCCCCGCTCCCCAATATACACCTGGTCAATTAGTATGGCTGTCAGCCCGTGACTTTCCCTTGAAAGGAGTCTCAAGGAAGATGGCACCTCGTTTCCTAGGGCCTTTTCCCGTCGAGTCGGTTATCAGCCCCTCGACGCTCCGTTTAAAACTCCCGGCCCATACCCGGGTCCATCCCGTTTTTCATGTTTCCCAGGTTAAGCCGGTTTCTGCCAGTCCCTTGTGCCCTCCTTCCGAACCCCCTCCTCCCGCCCGGATCATTGATGGGCACCCTGCCTACACGGTTCGCCGCATAGTGGATGTGCGACCTCGGGGCCGGGGTCACCAATACCTCGTGGACTGGGTGGGGTACGGCCCAGAGGAGCGCCGTTGGGTTCCCCGCTCTTTCATTTTGGATCCTTCCCTCATAACGGACTTTGAGAGGGCTTCTGCCTCTTCCAGCCAGGTTTGGCCGCCAGGAGGCGTCCATTGAGGGGGGGGTACTGTCAGGGTGTGTGTGTTTGGTGTTCTCTCACCTGTTTCTCCACAGAGGGCGCAGCTTGTTGCCATCTCCCAGCTGATCGCAGTTAAGGCAATCAAGGAGCGGCAGTTAAAAGGGGAACGCTGACTGGGGGCAGACGCCAGATCGTTAACCTTGTCGGATGACTGATCGCCTTCCCGATTCGTTATCATCAAGCCTTTGTGATCCGATCTCAGCCTGCTTCCCCTGATCCTCGTGCTGCCCTGCTCCGAGCTCGACCAAGCCCTCTTCTGTCGGTCCACCCTCAACCACCTTGGGGGATCGGAACAACCTGGACGGAGTTACGTTGGACACACCGCGACTCTCTTCCCCCCCCCCCCGAGCTGAGGACAATCGTACTTTCCAAGTAAGCCAAGATTCCATTCCTGCTTCCCCTCTGATTCATGGTAACCCACTCACCTTCATCTCCTCTCCCCATCAGTGGCTGCCTCCCTCCCAAGTTCCGTTCCGAGTATCATACCCCGAGCTCTGTGGATTACCTCCAGTCGTTCCGTTCCTGTGGGGGCAAACAATAAATCATCTGCTTTATAGCTAACCTCCTGTTTCTGCTGGTCGTTTGTGTGTCCGCACTAGAGTCCACAGAAACGAAACATGACAATAAGAAATCATTAACCAATTAAGCTCCTCCTCCTGCTCTCTTGATATCCTACCCACAGCTTTCCTTAAGAAACTATTCCCTGTCATTGGGTCTGATCTGACTCAAATAGTGAACTCATCCCTCCTGTCAGGCCTCTTCCCCCAGACATTGAAAACAGCAGTTATTAAACCACTGCTAAAAAATAATAATCTGGACAACATGTTACTACAGAACTACAGGCCAGTCTTCCATTAATCAGTAAGATTATTGAAAAAGCTGTTTCAGAAGTTAAATGCAGACTGTGGTAGAACCACAGGTGGCTTTGAACCCATCCAAACCCTAAGTAAATGCATCCAGCATATCAATGGATGGATGTGCCATAACTTTCTCCAGCTGAACAGAAACAAAACAGAAGTAATTATTTTTGGACCTAAAGAGGAAAGATCAAGAGTCAACACACAGCTTCAGTTAATACAGCTAGAAACTACTGATCATGCCAGAAATCTAGGTGTAGTGATGGACTCACACCTGAACCTCCAGGGTCAGATAAAGGCAATAACAAGGTCAGCCTTCTATATATACACACACACATATATATATATATATATATATATATATATATATATATATATATGTGTGTGTGTGTGTGTGTGTGTGTGTGTGTGTGTGTGTGTGTGTTTGAGTGAAAATGTACATTTTTTGCACTCTCTGGGCAACTGACTCAGTGACTCAAATGACTCAAAAAACCCGATGAGAAGTAATGCCTTCCTGTCCAACTGCTTCTTGCATGGAGCCCTGAACAGCAGGTGAAAAAGAATGTTCGATTGCTTTTATTGTTGAAGTCCTAAAGGTATGAAATGATGACCGTTTGCTAGTTCACTAACTGTGCTCTGCATTAAAGTGTGTATGAACTGTTTGTCAAGGCTAAACTTATTTTAGCCTTACCCTGCATTCAAAAAGGATTCAACAAAAGCTACTGAAAAAAAACACCATTCTCTAAGGCAAGTCCTGAGAATCTTTTTTTCTCCGATTTTCTGTGGCTTTTATTCACACTAATCAGACACTAAGTAGTCATAGAAAGAAAGGAGGGGGGGTATGGCAGGAACTGGACCTTTACTGCTGTGTAAAGGACCGAAAGCCTCAGTAAATGAGGGGCCAGACCACATACACAACCCCAAGACCATTACTGTTTCAAGCACAGCATTCCATGCACATTTAGTACAGATTTTCTGTCATTTCCCATGCCAAGGGTTCTGAAATCACATTTGGTCACCTGATATAAATAACCAGTAAATTTCAAGGCGTGACAGAGCAGAGTTTTGCACTCTATGCTCTCTAAGGACTTGTCCCCTCAGCTGACTGTGGTCTTCCTACAGGTTAGAATTTCACTTCTGTTCCAATGAAAAGCAAAATCATTTCCCTTTTTTTGGGTGTTTTTGGCTTCTTTTTTTGATTTACCTACTTGTTTTTTGGTCTTTTAAAGACTATTTTTGCCTTATGATTTATTCTTGATTGCACCATCTATATCAGCTTATTTATTTTTATTTTTACAACTCATGTACTCACTGACCTTAGCTGTTGTAAATATTTTGCTCATATTCAACAGGTGTCATCGTGTTTAGCACTTTTCTGCCACAAAGGATTGCCCAGAGTCAATTTGTAAGGAAAGACTATACCGGGGATTATTCAGGTGTAAGCATGTGTGTGTGTATATGGTTTGTTTTTGTGATAAATGGATTTAGTGGAAGTACAACATAGCCTACAAAGGCTGTGTTTATAGTCAAGGCGCATAGTTCCACTACACATTTTAACCATAATTATGTTCAAACATCTCAACCTGGGAAACTGAGAAGAGATTAATTCAATTCAATTCAATTCAGTTTATTTATATAGCGCCAATTCACAACAGATGTCATCTCAAGGCACTTAACAAGAAGTTATTTCAATACATTTATACAAACATTCCAATCAGTTAAAAAGTTTCCTATCTAAGGAATCCCAGCAGATTGCGTCAGTCGGGCAGGTTGGGCAGATTTCCAACCACAGCAATCCCTCATACTGAGCAAGCATGTAGCGACGGTGGAGAGGAAAAACTCCCCTTTATCAGGAAGAAACCTCCAACAGAACCAGGCTCAGTAGGAGCGGCCATCTGCCACGACCGTCTGGGGGTTTGAGAAGACAGAGCAGAACACAGAAGGAACAGAAGATCTGATATATGAGTAATTTCTATGTTACAGAAAGTAAAAAGTTGATAACAGGACACAGTGGATGTTCAGTTACTGAGAGGATCATCCCAGTCGATGCCCCCCGTCCAACAGGGCATTGCAGCCAAGCAGGATACCAGACCAGGTATATCTTCTATGGGGAGAAAAACACTGAGAGAAAACAAAGTTAACAGTCGAAATAACAGAATGTACTGTAATACAACTGGAGAGTAGTAAGAGAAAAGGAAGTAGCAGAGTGAAGAAAATTGGTAAGTCTGTCCTCCAGCAGTCTAAGCCTATAGCAGCATAACTACAGAGATAGCTCAGGATGACCTAAGCCACTCTAACTATAAGCTTTATCAAAAAGGAAAGTTTTAAGCCTGGCCTTAAAAGTAAACAGAGTGTCTGCCTCACGGACTAAAGCTGGGAGCTGGTTCCACAGGAGAGGAGCCTGATAACTAAAAGATCTGCCTCCCATTCTACTTTTAGAAATCCTAGGAACCACAAGTAAACCTGCAGTCTGAGAGCGAAGTGCTCTGTTAGGAACATATGGAACAATTAGATCTCTGATGTATGATGGAGCTTGATTATTAAGGGCTTTGTATGTAAGAAGAAGGATCTTAAATTCTATTCTGGATTTAACAGGGAGCCAATGAAGGGAAGCTAAAACAGGAGAAATGTGATCTCTCTTTTTAATATTCATCAGAACTCTTGCTGCCGCATTTTGGATCAACTGAAGGCTTTTAATGGCATTTTGTTGATTAAGACCATGTACACACGTAGCCGGGGTTTTTAAAAAACAAATATTCTCACCACCTCTCCGTCCACACCTAACCGCATAAGTGCATTGTTAAGCACATTCATAGACATGCCAAACCTGTGGGGGGCAGTAGTTCCCCCAAATCCTATCCACTCAGAGTAACTCTTTATGTTCTAACTTCTACATAGAGCAGTAATTGAGCTTGTAAAAACAAGCAAGCAAAAAGAGCTTGGACAATTGAGGATGCCAACACATCTCTGATGGCATAAATGTTGCTTCTGAGTGTAAACACAGGTTGCACAAATTATGTCCGAACATTTTTGTTGCGGAAAGTGACGTTGCGGAGTCGAAAACCCTGGTTATGTCAGGGAGTGCGGTGTGTTGCATAGACCCAAATGCAGACGCTGTGGAAAGGTGCAAGGATATTTATTAGGGTGCTGGTTGAAGTGGTGCTGCTGGTGGAGGAGGTGATGATGATGATGATGGTGACGGCAAGAACGGAGAGACAGGACATGGGATGATCAGGACAGGTAATAGCAGGACAACACACCATGGAGACAACTACACAATGATCCGGTGCTGAGTGAAGGGAAGTGACGGGTTTTAAAGGCAGGAGGTGAGGAGGATCAGGTGTAGATGATTGGAGAGACACAGGCGAGGACAATGATGAGGAGAGGGTGATTAGGGCAACATGACAGGTTATTTCTGTCCACACGCAAACGCTTAAAACAGAGAAAACGCAGAACTTCACTTCGGCCGAGGTTTTCAAAAAGATTTGTTTTCCGTGATGATGATGAGGAGAGGGTGATTAGAGCAGCATGACAGGACCCCCCTGAGAGAAAAAAAAAGGAAGCACCCTTGCCAGGGTGGGTGGAGGGGGCCACGGAAGGAGGTTCAGAGTCTCTGTGGGTACGCCCCTGGAAGTCTGGCGGACGGCCAGGAGGGCGGCCCCTGATAGGACGGCAGTCGGGCAAACGGCCCGGGTGGCGTCCCCTGGCTGGAAGGTGGTCGGGCAGAAGGCCCGGTGGTCATCCTATGAGGACCTGGAGATCCGGCGGACAGCCGGATGGACATCCCGTAGCCAGGCTGAGTTCCGGCGACCGGCCCGGCGACGAAGAGGGCTGGCCGGCTGAGAAGAGTCTGGCGGCACGGAGGCTGGCTGAGAAGAGTCTGGCAGCTTGAACGACAGAGGTCGGCGGCGAAGGGGCTCCAGCGACGGATCATCCTTAACCATCCCTGGGAGCTCTAGCGACGGGGACAGGTCCTCCATGACCCTCCCTGGGAGCTCTAGCGACGGGTCCTCCATGACCCTACCTGGGAGATCTAGCGACCCATGGAGGAATGTCGGTCACTGCAGAGCTGCCTCTGTGACTGCCAGGAACACAGCAGTCATGATGGCGGCAGGCTCTGGGACTGTCTCTGGGACTCGAACTGGCTCTGGGACTGGCTAGGTCTCTGGGACTGGCTCTGGCTCTGGCTCTGGCTCACTGGCAGGAACAGACAGGCTGACTGGATCAGGAGGAGTGGGCGGAGCCGGTGCGCAGATTGCTGCAGGGAGGACCGGGGACGAGCAGACAGTTCGCACTTCCACCCCGGGAGCGGCCCTACCTTGACGGCGTCGCTGCCTGCGATGAGTCGGCAGAGGGGGCTCATGCCGTCGAGGACTGGTGCCTGGGGAACAGAGCGCTAGCCTTGTCCCAACAAACGCGGACTGCTGTTCTGAGTCATCCTCCAGCTCGGATATTGGTCCAGCCGATATCAGCCGGGGTGCTGCGTCAGTTGGCGGAGGATCCGATGAGGGAGCGGCGCTCTGCTCCACGCTCCCAGAAGCATTACCGGTGCGACGGGATCCCCGCCGGCGACCAGATGGTGGAGATGGAGAGGGCGGACCGATGATCTGCTCCAATGTAAACAGTTAAATAATATAAGTTGTTTAACTCTGTAATCCAGGGGTCCCGTTAACTGAATATTTTCCGTATTTGACCGATATCTTTAAAGGGTGACGGAAAAGGGGAAGTAAATGAATCAAAAAGATTCCAATGAGAGCATCTAAACATCATCTCAGACCTAAACACCTTACCTAATGTTGCTGAAGCGCTCTCAAGAGTTACGGAGGCATGGAGCTCATCTGTTACGGCACCGTACACAGACTGGCGGTGACAGATCTCTTCAGCCTAACTACTCATGCAGAAGGAGCGCATGGTGCGTTATTTCCTCCCACTGAAGCAATCAAAAAACTCTCGTTCAATCTTGCAATCTTGCAAACCAGTTCAATTGGAGAAATACTCTAAAAATACTACGGCTGAAGTTGCGCTTCAGCCTCCATTATGCACAGGCGGAGTGCAGTTCAGTTCCTTGCAGAGCGTTCGGAGTACGCAGATTAGTCTATCAATTCATAGTAATGCATCGCATTTAACGTTCATTAACAGTAACGGCGTTGTAACAATGGAAACAGTAATTAGTTAGATTATCCCATTACTGATAAAAGACAGGCGTTACCGAAGGCTGTTCTTTTAAAAGGCGTTATTACCAACACTAGCTGTAATTTACTGCTTTAGTGTTAACTTTTTTTTATGCTGTAATGTCCATCAGGGATGGGCTGGTGTTGAAACTCGCACACGTAGCCGGGTTTTTTTTAAACGAATATCCTCACCACCTCGTTTAAAAAAAAAATCTCCGTCCACACCTAACCGCATAAGTGTGTTGTTAAGCACATTCATAGACATGCCGAACCTGTAGGGGGCAGTAGTTCCCCCAAATCCTATCCACTCAACTTTCTATGTTCTAACTTCTACATAGAGCAGTAATTGAACTTGTAAAAACAAGCAAGCAAAAAGCGCTTGGACAATCGATGCCAACACGTCTCTGAGGGCATAAATGCTGTTCCTGAGTGTAAACACAGGTTGCACAAATTATGTCCGAACATTTTTGTCGTGGAAAGTGACGTTGCGAAGCCGAAAACTGTAGTTATTTCTGTCCACACGCAAACGCTTAAAACAGAGAAAACGCAAATCTCCGCTTTGGGCGGAGTTTTTAGAAATAATCGTTTTGTGTGTTAAAAACTGGGTTTTCGTGTAAATGAGAGGCCAAACCACAGGGAAATATCTGCGTTTTTCCTTTGTGTAAACAGGGCCTCAGCCTGGGAGCTTGGTTTGATAAGGCCTTTCATCTGATCTCACTGAGGATGCAATTGGAACCATAGTTTTAAAGGGGGGGTATCATGCAAAATGGACTTTCTGAAACTTGATATCCTGAGAACCTGTCTTTCCCTCATTAAAAACATGCCTGAAGTGTTGCTCTGACCCATTCACTCATGTTAGAGTAATCTTTGAGTCTCAGCTGGTAGTTCTCAGGGTTGCTGAAACGCCTGCTCCCACCTATCCCCGCCTTTTCCACCCATCTCCTCCTCCGACCTTACGTACTCAGCCGAGAGCCTCGCTCCTGCAGAGCTCCCCTACCCCTCCCCACCTCACACAACTCCAACTGAGTCCCAGGTGCAGTAATTATAACACACCAGCTGCAGCTGGTGTGTTATAATTATTAATTTGTGAGATTTTTTTTCCGACTCCGTGCATGCTGCGATGATGAACGGTATGTGACGAACTGAAGGGGGAGTGTCAGAAAGAGTAGGAGGGTCTTAGAAAGGCACAGGCGAAAATCAGGGTGTCCAATGCAGAAGTAAATTTCTGTGGATTTGGATAAATGACGGACTTTTAAAAGACAATTTTATTGGAGTGTGCTATAGAAGGGTAGTATGTGCCTGGAAGAAGCATAACACCCCCCCTTTAACAAAAAATACTTTTAATTGTTATAACATAAAATATAACGTTTAAACGTATGACTCTGTGTTCAATGATATGAGCAAAAAAAAGAAGAGTTGTTAAGGATGGTAAGAAAAAAAGATTTAAATCTTCAGAGGCCGGACATGCATACAAATCCAAAAACCCTCATCTTCATCTGGCTGTTTCCCTGACTCAGTTTCTCACGTGCATCATTTCTTTTAGACATGTCCGGTCCTCTTTCTTCTTTATTTTCTCTTTTTTATAACAAGAAAACAACAGTTTATTTGTTGACTGATTGGGCGGCTGAGCCAATTACATTTCAATAGCAGCAAGGACCTGCTAAAATCAAAGTCCTGCAACGGGTGAAAAATACACAACTGAAATCTTACAGGTGCGGGCAGAAATTTTAATTTGGGTGGGTCCCGGATGAGAAAATTATTATTTTTATGAAAATCTCAAACTATCACGCACAGAGGCGACCAAATATTTGGAACAACTGAGAGCTTAGCTGGCCTTCCTTTCAATGTATAAGAGAGCTGCTGACGTCTGGTAGCAGTTAGCAAACAATATGAAAATAGTTGACATGAAAACATGCCGGAATATTTCCAAACCTTGCAGAATCGAGCGCAGCAGCAAGAGGTAGAAATCAGCTGTAGATGCAGCAGCACCACTAGTGGTTACAAAGATGTTCTATAAAGGAAGATGCCTCACTCCCGTCCACAGGCAGACATAAAGCAGAACCATGACAGTGGCCAGCCTGCTCTTACTGTCCACTCATTCATTGTCTATACCCGCTTTATGCCTTACCCAAATTCTTACCCTAACCCTAACCATTACCAGTTTATTCCTAACCCTAATCTTAAAGCTACATTGTGTGAGAACTTCTCCCATCTAGCGGTGAAACAACCAACTGAATATTATGTTCTAGCCACGCCTCCCACCCCCCCATTCCGAGCGCGTTTTAACTCCTACGGTGGCCGTTTCATGCCAAGGTTAACATGGCTTCCAGTACTACGACTTGGTCCAGTGTTCCTTCCAGTGATGAGGTTACTTTAGAAAACTACATTGCATTTAGTTATATAGTCAGACGTCTGCCGCGTCGCGAGTAGACAATCTCCCTCTGACATTTGTCACGGTGCAACTGAGTGTAGCCAAAGCGTGAAAGGCGAAGCTAGAATTTCCAGGAATGTCCCTCGTTGGCGAATGTATTTCAAAGATGGAGGCTCAACATCGATTCAGCCATTCGCGCGACTCGCGCGTATGCATTCTGGATAGCAGATTCTACACTTACGAGAATACTTTCATTAGTAGGTGGAAGTAATTAGAAATGAATGAGCACATATTTTTGAAAGAACTAAGGGGTTTTTGCTAAGAATTAACTAAAAAAAAATACACAATGTAGCTTTAACCAAAACATAATTCACACTAGGGATGGACATAATTAATCGACGATCGATTAATTGATCATTAAGAATTTCATTGATGACATTTTTTTACCGATCAATTAACGCATGTTCTGTTGCGTAGTGTGAGTTTTGAAGGAATGCAATTAATTTAGCTATGTGGCAGTAATTAAACACTTTACCACACGAGGGCGATGACTGAAAATAAAACCCACAGGCCGACTCAGTTTCTTGCGAGTTTCTGTGTATTTCAAAAGTAGCATTGTCATGAAGAAGTCGCAACAAAGTGTGGCGTGGGACCACTTTGACTAAAAAAACAAACAAACAAAAAAGTCTCGGTTCACTGCCAACACTGCGAAGCTGTGTAGAAGTACTTGAACGCACTTCCAACCCTGGTTAGAAGCGGAGTATCCTGCTCTTGGTCTCAACCTAGCATCAAGTCGGTGTTAGCACGGAGGAGCCGAGATGCACAACGAGCAGAGAAGCGTACTGTTGAGAAGGTGTTTTCACTCTAATTTAAAGCCTATTTTAAAGGAAAAGACACACATTTAATTTATGACCCTGGGCTCTCTCTAAGCTCTCATTTGACCTTCCCGCGTGCTCGTTCATTTCTGTAAAAAGGAGCAATAAGAACAACAAACAACAATTATATCTTTTAACAGTGAGACGTCGTTCACTGGACTCAGTTCTAGTAACTGAGTACAGCTTTATCTCAACATTAGGTTTTTATTTGAAACAAGTTAAAAGAAACTCCTCCCACATAGATCTTCCTTCACAGAATGGTCAGCTTCTTCACCAAAAGGCACACCAGACGTGCCACATTCCTCTTGATTATTCTCGGTTTCTAAGTGCTGCCACATGCACTACAAAATTAGACCCTCATACAACAATAACAGAATTTATATCTCTTCAGTACTCACAGATTACTTTCTCAGGGAGGCTCCGTCACCCCTGGATTGCACCCCTACAGACTGGTGGAAAATGAATCAAACAAGATTCCAGAGGCTTGTCAGGTTAGTACGGAGGTTTGTGTATCACAGCGACGTCTGTCGCCTCACAGCAGGTGATCTCAGCGCTGCAGGTCAGACGCGAAAGCAGCCTGGTGATCGTCAGTCTGGTCACCAGGCTGCTTTCGCTTCTGACCGCAGCAAATGTTAACATGCTCATCTTTCTCAACAAAAATCAGTAGACTGATGCTAAAGTTGTATATAAGTTACGGTTTCTTTAGTTTTTGTCTTTTTTACTCTGTTAATGAGCCTAATTCATTGTTAGGTACGCTGATCTCTCTCCTCCTCTTTCTCGACTCTTTTTGCCAAATGTAACACAAAACTATCAGACCTATAAGTATTATATATATGTTTTTTAAATTTAGTTTAACATAACTTTTTTTTTTTTTTACTTTTTTGGAGAAGAAATCATTTGTGTTAATGAGTAGCCTACCGTCTTTTAGCTGTCGGCTCCGCTGCTTATAGCGCATATTTTCTTTGTGCAATTACCGTGAATTAATTCAGTTTAACTGCCACAAGAGGTGTCCCACTTGTAATGAGGATATCAATGAGCAAACACGCTATTTTTCTATTCTCACTGCATTTTAATATAGCCTATGAAACCTGAATTTTAATATAACAATATCAATGATTAATCGAAAATTAATCTTTAATTCTCCCGATGATCGATGAAGGCAGTTTAATCAAATGCCCATCCCTAATTCACACCCTACCTCTAAACCTAAACCCTAACCTTAAGAAAGGGGATCCACCATATTAGGACCTGGCTTTGGTCCCTATAAGGTCCATCGGTCTTCAGAAGGTTAGCGAATATGCCAGAGAAGGTCCTAAATAGGATAGCTAAACAAGTATACACACACACACACACACACACACACACATACACACACACAAACACGCACACCCACACACACACAATCATTTTAGATAGAACAATTAACCTACCAGTAACGGTTTTGGACTGTGGAAGGAAGCTGAAGGAAGTTAGTGACCACTGTGCTAAGCAAACTATTACATATTAGCAATATAGAAAAAGATTCAGCTTTACTTTTGTGGGCGCCTACAGCAGCAGCATGTTGGTATTTGGTAAATATCTTTCAGTTTTCCCTGCAAAGTCCCTGGTTCCTGTATGTTTGACCTGTTGGTGAGTGTGCGTTTGCACAAGCTCATGATTTCCCCCCTTAAGCAGCTGGCCAAACACTCCCATGTAAACTGCAGTTCCTAAGGTTACCAAGGACAAATCGGGTGACACGCTCTCAATGTTTCCGTGACAACTGCTCCTGACAATGCATTCATTCATGAGAGGTGAAGAGAAGCTGAGACCCGTTCACCTTTGAATTGTTCAGATAGGAGAGCCTGGTCAAATGCAGCTTGCAAGGGAAAAATAATTGCAGGTCTGATTATTTTTGTCAGTTTTTTATTGAACTCTCCAAACTCATTTGTTTTAATGTTTATCGCCAACTTTGCTACTATTCCCTCCCTTGCTTTAAATCATGACTCAAGACGAAAACATCAGCCAGTACAGCAATTAAGGCTGGGGCACCTCTTAATCCTTCATTAGTCACATTTCCAATACTGGAACTTCAGGGTGATTTTAACTGGACATTTACGGTATGCGGGCGTCTCCACTACACCAGCGTACCAGTCTTGCGGTATTTACTCAGAAATGGCCCGGTAGAATCACTGGGCGGGAGCTGTAGTGAAATCATTCTGATTGGTTGTAAATCAGAAGGAAATTATATCAGCAGAGATTGCCAAACAACCAGCTTTGTAAAACTGGAAAAGTTCCTAGCGAAGCAGTTTATAACAACAGCAAATATCCCTGCTTCCTCCATTGTCGATCTCTTGTTATTTCTGCAGCCCTGGGCGTCTTTACACGATAGTGGAACTGTGCCTTGTTTTGAGACAATGGTCTGGCACATAATCTACAGCCAAAGTAGCTCCATAACAATTTTAGATAATCATTAATATTTTTAAAAGATCTGAAGACCTAGACTGGATACAGAACATGTTTTAACCTGACAGGCCTGGAGTTTTTTTCAAGTGGAGATGTCAACATTTATAGCAAATGTAATCTTAAAGCACTTTAAAAGGTCCAGTTTATTTAAAGTTAGATAGAATCCAATTCAGTCCGAATTCAGTCCATTCATACTACGAAGTAAGACTCAAATCCCATAATAAAGTTACCCATCTATGGAAGCACAGCTAATGGCATCACACCGCTGACTTCTCAGCAGTCCCTCACAACGAGCAGCCATGTGGCGAGAATGGAAAGGAATCACTCCCTTTAAGCGGGGCAGATCCTCAATTTGCTGGCACCAGATGGAGCTTGATAGGACCGAAAGCTGGTACAGACGGATACAAAGGTGTCGAGCAAGGTGTGCTTCCTAAGCTGAAGAAAAAGAGATCACACTTCCATAATTGGACATAAATAGCTCTGTTAATGGCTCGTTCAGGAAGGAGACTTCTACACACAGAAGCACTGAACAAGGACTTCCTGGTGCTACCTTTTAAATAAAACGTTTTTCTATCTTGCAAAACAAATGTATTACATTTTTACCATTTTTGTATAGGTAAACTATCCTGTTGAGTGAAATAATAATAGGCGAATGAGATAAGCTGTTTCTTTATAGATCCCTATGGAGGAAATCCAGGCATAGCACAAACAAAAGAAAATCACAGATACGTTAATAAAACATCTTAAAAAGTCTCGGAATAGCTCTTCATGACTGACTCTACTGTCTCTATTGTATATTGATTTTAGTTTTTTTTATTCATGTGTCCAAAACCTGTTGATTTTGACATAATTTTCCTCAGCTTTGTGCTGTTCGTCCATCTGTGAGAAACACACACTCAGAAGCTGTCAGGTTCATGTCATGTTTGTTCCTGAGTGTCCATGGCAGACTCTGCGAACCATCTGCCAAAGTGCAACCTTGAGACTCATACGACTGAGTGCTTGAATTCATGCATGTTTGACTGTATTTATGCGGGAGTGGGGAAAAGTCTGTGACTTCTGTGTGTCTAGGTGAATGAAAACACTGCAGGGTGACATAAGGATCCAGGGAAGATATGTTGCTAAGTATATTTCTTCTCTAGCATTACATCTATGCTCATTTCCTCAATTTTTTTAAAATGTACTTTTAATTTCTAATTGTTTCAATATTTCATTTTTGCATTTTCTGCCTTCAACTCATTCTCCTCCAATTAGCTTTCTGTGTTTCACAAACCTTTATCCTACAAAGCAAATTTTAGAGAGTAACCTTTTTTTGCTTTAACAGTAATTGATATATATTAGTCATAGCAGTTTAAGAAAAATTTGGCTTGAAAGGAGAATTCTGTGTCTTGATTCTGTAGAAAGCATCTGTAAGTTTTGCGGCTGGTAATAAAGTGGGGGCGGTGTGACTGTTTGCTTTCCCGCCACCGCATGCAGACATTAATTCAGTGAAACAGAGGGACACATGTGAGTGGGTGCAGGAGGGCAACCACTCTGCAGGGTAGCTGTAGGCAAAGAAACACAAAGATGTTTTTCCCCTCAGAATTCTGAATATTAAAAGGTTATTGCATTCAACATATAGCAACGTAACTGGAAAGTTGGCTGTACAGTATGTGTGACTGATTAAACTGATTTGTGGAGAGAGGGCAGGATTTACGGCTTCACTGAGGAGCCTTCAGGTGAAAGTGACTGAGGGAGATCTTCACATGGGAACTCTAGTTACTTTCATTTTAACGCTACTTTTATATAAGATGGAGGAGCTGTTGGCTTCTGAATTTAATTTATTTTGAGATTTGTAGGTTTTCTGGATAACTGATTATACGCTCAGCTGCAATGGATTTTAAAAATAACTTAAAGTACAAGTTTTAAATCATAGCCATAATAAGCTTCTTATATACTTCTGCCTAGATATTTGACCACTCTTCTTATCCAAATTCATAGATTTAATTTGAGTTGTTTGGTTTCTTGGCATTGACTCAGCTTTTAAGGTGTTTTTTTTTTAAGGCGCTTTGGGACGAGTGTTCCACAAGCTGAATATTCATTTGGTTTATTCTTTCCAAGCCAGCCCGATGTGTTTGATATTATATTGAGACGACCAGTTGTGTATTGGTGCAAACATAGGTCTTCTTATACATTTAGATAGTCACATAGATTCATTTCTTCTGTATGTCGTTGACCTGAGATCTGACCAAATCCTGCATCCTCACATTCTAGCACTACTCCCAGAGGCATGTATGGTATGATGTAGGCGTTACAGAGGTACCAGTTTATCTTCTCTTACTTTGATATTCCTATCACTGATGAAAGCAAGCATGGGTTCATTATTTCTGTATCCATACATATAAAAGACCTTACATTTTGATTTGGCAAATAAATGATTTACTTAAAGCCGCTGAACTGTACCCAAATCTTTTTGATGATCTGGGAATTTTTAATTCTCTGAATTTCTCCCCAATGACTCAGAAGTTATATTATCCTTTTTTTAATTCAAGACTTCAATACATGGAGATGAGGTGATCATAATAAGCGCAGACAGAGCGTCTGCAGAGCATTTCAAGTGATTAAGTAATACTGTTATGTAATTGTTTCATTATTTGTGCAAGAATTCTGCAGCAGAGGCAATTCTTGCAGCTTTAAATCTTCCTGTCTTGGTGTATTGAAGGTAGGACCCAAATTTAGCCAGGATATGATGAAAATATTTTTTTAATAACAACCAAGTTAACTTACAACAAATGCTCGGGGAAAGCCGATGAGAAGACAGGAACACAGGGAAACAAGAGGAGCATAGAGAGCCGAGGTGAAGACGAGAGAAACTGGAGAGGAATTTCTAACATTTAAAAGGAATGCAGATGGGCAACACTGTTCCCCAGATAGCAATGAGTCGACGATCCGCCGGCGGCGCTCCGGTGGCAGTAGAAGCGTCAGAATGGCGTAATCGCAAACATGTTTAACGGTGCACCGCCGGCGGCAGCCGCTTTTTACAAGCGGCAGCCGCCTTCCTACCGCCTTTGTCCCACGGCCGGCCCGCGGGCCAACCGCCGTCCCGCCGCCGTTATATCAAAGGCGACCCTTCTGCGGCCCCTCGGAGGCAAACGCTATTTTCGAGCGATCGGTCGCCGCATATATATATCTCATGCAGTTTATCAAGAATAATGATTGATCAAACCAGACAAAATTCCATTTGACGTTTTAATTCCACATTTCAAAGTACAGTAACTGTCATTGAAACATGATGTCAGATCACTGAAATATAAATAACAAAAAAAGAGAAAAAATAAAATATATATACACACACACACACACACACACACACACAAAAGAACATGCAGGTTTCCAATTAAATTGTAAAAAAAAAAAAAAAAAAAAAAAAAACAGCCTTAGCTTACTAAATTATAACACAATAATTGTTAATAATATAAAGAGGTCAGCTCTGGGATGAAAAGAATTACCAGTACACATAAGTAATGAGTATATCTGGTACCAAAGAATGTGCAGGACACAAAAAAAAATTCAGGTATAACATCACATTTACAAACCATTTCTAACAATAAGATAAGTGGTAATAATTTAGAATAAAGCTCTGGAGTAGAATAGAACATTATAATGGCATTGCTGACCTGGGGTACAAGATGTCTCTTGTATCTGTGATAAACATCTTCACATATATATAAAAAAATACTGAGGTAAAAACAGTAGTAGAACAGATATAACTGCAATGCTGACCTGTGGCACAAGGATTTACAAGCTATTTTTTACAATATAATAAGAGTTAAGCACTATGATAATATCCACAGTGAACAGTGTGGATTGGGTGAGTGCAGTCTGACACTTCTGGCTTCTTTAGGGGTCTTGAAGTTACTGACTGCAGGATAAAGAAAGGGTTCCAGTTGTCAGTGATGCTGGGGTGTCAGTAGTCAGCCTAGGTTTAAGGGGTCGGCTGTGGGTCCCTCTCAGCTGTGCGGCGCCTTTTTCCGCCTTCACGGTCAGATGCTCCTTTCAGGTAACGCATAACGTTAACCTGGACGGCTTTCCAAGATGGCCGCATGCACACGTCAGTGTTTGTGTTACTCTTTGTTACGGTCGTTTTAAACTATTTTTATGGGCTTTTTAAACTGTCTAAATGATTTATCATTACGTTTCTTTTGTCCCTTTAAAATATTTTAACGCCTTTTATTTTTATATCACATTGCGAGTTAATAAGGTCAAACTGAGGTGTATCATTAGTAGCCCACCTGTCACTGCTGGCTGCTAAGTTCCCAAACACAACAAAGCCTGATTTTTCGGATCTCTGTGAGGCATCTCGCTGGAAATCCGTCCCGTCCTGTTCTGTTCCGGTGGCCCGGAATTCGTCCAGGCCGTGGTCTACTCTCGCCGCCGCTCAGGTGGCCCTTCACTGTGGGCTGTGGATCGCAGGAGCGGCTGCTGCTGTTGTCTCCGAACTGATCGGATCCTTGGACCGGCAACCAGGTATCCGGCTGAAATTAGCCTTTGTGGTTGGCCGCGGGAGTCTGCTGACCATTGGAGTTGCTGGCCACTGGACTCGACTGCCGTTGTTTGGAGCCCGCTACCCACTGGAGCCTACTGGTCGCTGGAGCCGATTTGCCGCTGATTGGCGCCTGTTGCCCGCCGGAGCCCGCGGGTTGGAGCCTACTGGTGGAAAGAGTCTGCTGGGGCCCGTAAATCGCTGATGGGAGCCTGCTAGCCGCCGAGAGCCGCTGGCTGCTGATCACCGGCGGAGCGGGAGCCTGTTGGCCGCTGGTCGTCGAGACCCGCTAGCCATCGTTAGCGGGAGCCCGCTGGCGAGGCTGGCCGTTGGCCCTCTAAGTACGTTAGCCGCCAGCCGCGATATCCTGTCAGCCGCGGGTTGCCAGGAAGTGGGCCGAAACTGGTCCATCTGTTCCACTCTTGTTGTTTGTCGGTGGATGGATATTGACGATGAAGCTCATCTTTGCATTGTTTCTTGTACTTTCGTTTGCTTCTCGTGGGACGGTTTTCCCGCGCCGTGGTGGTGGGGTTCCCGGACATGACCCCCTACACTCTTGGGTCCATCCAGGTCAGTCACCTGCACTGTCTTTGGCTGTTGATAGACTGACCCATCATCAAATGCTGTCCTGCTATTTGCACGGAGAAACTCACGTATCTCTTCTTCCTTTGATGTGTATATCTGTCTTGCAAAACAGTTTTATACACACTGAATCTTCCCTCATTGTCTTGGTAATTTCCAATACTAATGACGAGTCAACTTCTAATATAAAACGAAAATGTTTTATCCTCCTTCTCCTTTTATTATCAGGCAATGTTCAGCCTAACCCAGGCCCCTTTCTGAATAATATTAGTACCCCTGATAATTTCAGAGCTAGATCAGGCCTGGGCATTTTACATCTCAATGTCCGGAGTTTGCTCCCTAAAATTGATACTGTTAAGATTTGGGTACAGAAAACTGAGACCGATATTCTTGTGTTATCCGAAACTTGGTTGAGTAAATCAGTCTCAGATCAGGACATCTCTATTAGTGGATATAATGTTTTCCGCTGTGATCGTCCAAGGAAAGGTGGAGGTGTAGCCATTTATATAAAAAACAAGTTTCATGCTATTCTCCTCTCCTCTGTTTCCATCAGCAAACAGTTTGAATTTTTGGCATTGAGACTTGAATTTCAACTAGGACAGTCCCTTATAGTCATGGGCTGCTATAGGCCTCCCTCAGCCTGCAGTGAGGCTCTAAGTTCTTTAAATAATTGTGTCTCAGGGTTAAATCCTGGTGAGTTTGTTTTAGTGGGGGATCTAAACCTTGACTGGCTATCATCAGCCTCAGATGGCTTGAAATCTGTCTGTGACTCTTTAAACCTAAGCCAACTAATAGATAGCCCTACACGGCCAAACATTAAATTCCCCTCGAGATCATCGCTCCTTGATCTTATAATGACAAATACCCCCCACAAGTATACAGATGCTGGTGTTTTTGGGAATGATCTGAGTGACCACTGTGCCATTGCAGTGGTCAGAAATGCTAAACTCCCCAAAACCAAATCGCGAATTTTAATCAAAAGAGATTTTAAACTTTTTCATGAGCAGGCTTTTTTACATGACTTGTCCAAATTTAAGTGGGAAAGAATCTCACTCCTTGATGATGTTGAGTTGGCCTGGAATTTCTTCCACTCAGAGTTCCTGAAGCTAATCAACAAGCATGCTCCCTTACGCAAATTCAGGATAAAGGGGCGAAACAATAGATGGTTCTCTACTGAAATTGGAATCCTTCTTAAGGAAAGAGATCTTGCCTGGGTCAAAGCACGGAAAACAAAAATTGAGGCTGATTGGATCATTGTTCGTCAGCTCCGCAATAAATGTACCTCCCTTATCAAGAAGGCTAAATCTGAATTTTATTTAGCTGAAACCACAAAACATTTAAATGATCCCAAAAAATTTTGGAGAGTTGTGAGATCTGCCTATGGTGCTATACCTGTTACTGAATTGCCAAATTTCTTGGTCAAAGATTCAGTTAACCTGACTGACAAATGTGACATGTTAAATTATTTTAATGAACATTTTATTACAGCTGGGCATTTATTTGATTTTTCAAACAGTACTTCTAAAAGCACCGTTTTATCTGATGAACCCTCTGTTGTAAGTCGTCTCCCTGTTGATTGTTCTTTTCATTTCAAGTTTGTGTCTACTTCTGAGGTCTGTAGTGCGCTAAATAATCTGGATTCCAAAAAATCAGCTGGTCCAGATAGCTTGGATCCATTTTTCCTAAAGCTGGCTGCTGACTTCATTGCTGAGCCTTTAGCTTGTATTTTTAATCTAAGCTTCAGCACAAATAAACTCCCTAAAGTTTGGAAATCCGCTTTTGTCCTCCCATGGTTAAAAGGAGGCAAACCCTCAATTATTAATAACTACAGGCCTATCTCCAAATTGTGTATTTTAGCCAAATTATTTGAAAAGTTAGTCTGTGATCAGTTGAAGGATTTTTTGGAATTGGAGAATATTCTTGACCCCCTTCAGTCAGGCTTTAGGAAGCAGCACAGTACTGTTACCGCTGCCCTGAAAGTTCTAAATGATGTGTTTGAGGCGCTGGATTCGAACAAGTTTTGTGTGGCTCTGTTTATAGATCTATCCAAGGCATTTGATACTGTGGACCACAATCTCTTGCTACAAATTCTCCTCAAAAATGGTATTTCCAAACAGGCTGCCTCTTGGTTTGCTGATTATCTGACAAATAGGACACAATGTGTTCAGATGGCTGGAGTGAGCTCCACCTTTCTTGAGGTCACAAAAGGTGTACCTCAAGGATCAGTCTTAGGACCCATCCTTTTTACAATCTACATAAATGATCTGTGTGCAAACATATTAAATGCCTCATACCATCTTTATGCAGATGATACTGTAATTTATTGCTGCTCTCGTTCGATTGCTCAGGCGTTTGAATTTTTGCAGTCCGCTTTTGATGCTATACAGGTTCGATTGGAGAAATTGAAATTGGTTTTAAATGCTGATAAATCCAAAATGATGATTTTTTCAAATTCAGCTGTTCCTCAAGAAAATCTCCCTTCCATCAGAACTGTCCGGGGTGAGACTATAGATTTGGTCACCAGTTATAAATATCTGGGATTCATTATTGATGATGCACTTTCATTTAAATTCCACATCAAAAATTTGATCTTTAAATTAAGGGTAAAGCTTGGTTTCTTCTATAGAAACAAATCATGTTTTTCACTCAGAGCTCGAACGTTTCTGATGTCAGCAACTTTCATGTCTGTCCTTGATTATGGTGATGTGGTGTATATGGCAGCTTCATCTAGCTGCCTCAAATCTTTAACTCCGGTCTATCACTGTGCGCTGAGGTTTATTACTGGTTGCAGTTACCTCACCCACCACTGTGAATTATATGCAAAAGCTGGCATGCCTTCTCTCAATGTAAGACGCCATACACATTGGATGACCCTAGTTTTTAAGGCTCTTCTTGGCCTGGCTCCCATATATTTATGCATGTTCCTTCAGAGAACTGGAAGCCGTTATGCCTTAAGGTCAAATGACATCTTGCACTTTTCTGTTCCTCGAGCTCGGACTGAATCAAGAAAAAAAGCATTCAGTTTTGCTGCCCCTTCTGCTTGGAATGCTCTCCAATCTGAACTGAGATTATCAGAACTTGTTTCATTGGAAGCATTCCGCTTTATTTTAAGAAAACGTCAAAGGAAAACTTTTGAACAGTGCCTATGTTTTTAACTTGTTACTGTATCTATATCCTCTGGACTTTTATTTGCACATTTACTTGCACCTTAGTATTTTCTTATTCACTCGCTTTTTAGTATTTTAATATTTTAATGTTTTATGTTTTTTGCTGCTTGTTTGTTGTTGTCTGTTAGTACTGATTGTCATGGCGTGTGCTGCTGCCTTTCTTGGCCAGGTCACCCTTGTGAAAGAGGTTTTGATCTCAATGGGTTTTTATCTGGTTAAATAAAGGTTATATATATATATATATTCATCAGGGGCATCCTGGGTTGCCGGGTTCTTCCGGATGGCTCCTGTAGAAAATACAGATCTGTCATTCCATTTGAATGGCATAATGCCATACACATCTACTAAAATTATTTTTTTTTTTTTATATCCAACTTACTTTGAACAATGGTCTTCAGGAACATGTCTCTAAAACATGCTTTATCCCCAACTCCAGTCCAGGTTGTATTGATGGAAAGGTGATTAGAGAAGATACTTTGAAGCATCCGCCAGACGGTTGTCTTTAGGTCCCTCCCACATTTGATTGTCAAAAACCGAAGCTGAAAAACCAAAAAAAAGTGTTACAAATTACATTTCTCTGAAGCTTATCATACATAAATATAAAATGTGACAGGCTGTGGATTCAGACTGTAGAATATGCAGTGTACAATTTTAGTTCTACTTTCATCCGAAGCTACAAAATGAAAGGCATATGGTAATTTTGTACATACATCACGTACTCTTTCCTAAGTTTGACTTTTTTGTGCATGTTCTTACCTGCTCGTGCAGTGCTTTCCCTCAGAGCTTGGTTCTCCTCCCTCAGAGCTTGGTTCTCCTCCCTCAGAGCTTGGTTCTCCTCCCTCAGAGCTTGTTTTTCATTCTGGAGTCTCTGGAAATCTACAGGGTGGGCCATTTATATGGATACACCGTAATAACATGAGAATAGTAGGTGATATCAAAGTCCTGTTTGTGGCACATTAGGATATGTGAGGGGGGAAACTCCTTAAGATGGGTGGTGACCATGGTGGCCATTTAGAAGTCGGCCATCTTGGATACAACTTTTGTTTTTTCAATAGGAAGAGGGCCATGTGACACATCAAACTTATTGGTAATGTCACAAGAAAAACAATGGTGTGCTTGGTTTCAACGTAACTTTATTCTTTCATGAGTTATTTACAAGTTTCTGACCACTTATAAAATGTGTTCAATGTGCTGCCCATTGTGTTGGATTGTCAATGCAACCCTCTTCTTCCACTCGTCACACACTGATTGCAACACCGCAGGAGAAATGCCAGCACAGGCATCCAGTATCCGTAGTTTCAGGTGCTGCACATCTCGTATCTTCACACCATAGACAATTGCTTTCAGATGACCCCAAAGATAAAAGTCTAAGGGCAACAGATCGGGAGACCTTGGGGGCCATTCAACTGGCCCACGACGGCCAATCCACTTTCCAGGAAACTGTTCATCTAGGAATGCTCGGACCTGGCACCCATAATGTGGTGGTGCACCATCTTGCTGGAAAAACTCAGGGAACGTGCCAGCTTCAGTGCATAAAGAGGGAAACACATCATCATGTAGCAATTTCAAATATCCAGTGGCCTTGAGGTTTCCATTGATGAAGAATGGACCCACTATCGTTGTACCCCATATACCACACCAAACCATCACTTTTGTTGTTCCAACAGTCTTGGAGGGATCAATCCAATGTGGGTTAGTGTCAGACGGAAACTGAGGGTCCTGTTCCAATTTTTGTTTAGCCCATTCTGCAAATTCTGTGCGCCGATCTGGGTCATCCTCGTTGAGATGCTGCAGTAGCTGGAGTTTGTAAGGGTGCCATTTGTGAGTAGCTAATATCCGCCGAAGGGATGTTCGACTAATGCCACTCTCCAGTGACGTGCGGCGAGTGCTACGCTGTGGGCTCTTGCTGAATGAAGCTAGGACAGCCACTGATGTTTCTTCATTAGTGACAGTTTTCTTGCGTCCACATTTTGACAAATCCAACACTGAACCAGTTTCACGAAACTTAGCAAGCAGTTTGCTGACTGTAGCATGGGAGATGTGTGGTCTCGTAGGGTGTCTTGCATTGAAATCTGCTGCAATGACCCGGTTACTGCGTTCACCAGACATCAACACGATTTCGATCCGCTCCTCACGTGTTAACCTCTTCGACATGTCAATGGCTGTGAACAAAGAGAAACTTGTAAATAACTCATGAAAGAATAAGGTTACGTTGAAACCAAGCACACCATTGTTTTTCTTGTGACATTACCAATAAGTTTGATGTGTCACATGGCCCTCTTCCTATTGAAAAAACAAAAGTTGTATCCAAGATGGCCGACTTCTAAATGGCCACCATGGTCACCACCCATCTTAAGGAGTTTCCCCCCTCACATATCCTAATGTGCCACAAACAGGACTTTGATATCACCTACCATTCTCATGTTATTACGGTGTATCCATATAAATGGCCCACCCTGTACATTAAAAAACAAAACAACAGAAAACACATAAAGGCACTATTTTCAATACTTTTAAAACACTGGACACTAAGACATAGGCCTAAAATATACCTTCATAGCTGAAAACTTCATGCTGTACACGAGATGTCAGGGGAGTCCAAGGGCCAATTACAGAGCGATGACTTTCTCCTATTGATAATCATTGACAGAAAAATATGTTTGAAGTTATTGCATACATTTAATGAATTGGACTTAAAATGGAACACTTAGTTTAGCGCAACATATTACATACCTCCAGTGTTTTCATCCATATGCTGCCAGGGTAAATTTGCTGCTGGGGGTGTAAAGCTTAGTACTTGACGAGCTGGAGGAGCAAACATAACAGCTTTAACTTCAGTGCAGAGTATTGCATATTCAGTAATGAAACTATAATTGAACTGTGCAATGCTAATGGAATGTACAACACACCTCGACAGATATAAAAACAGATCATGATTAAAGGATTCTTTATCTTAAATAGAAGCAATAGTTTCCAAGACAAAAACCGTCACCAATAACATCACTTACTTGTACTCAAAGTCTTGGCTCTGTGAAGTGGAGTCTGGATTTCGGGGAGAAACCTGGTTCTGAGAAAAAGGAAACAGAAATTTGAAAATCTAACAAAGGGTATAGCTTAGTGGCAGGATCACAAATCAAGCATCACAGCAATTTTACATACCAACTCTGAAGTCTACAGATGGCACAACATTTTCCTGGTTTTCTGGAATCGATGCAACTTCTGGAGCATCGGGCAGCACTGAAACCTTGTTACCAGAAACAATGTTTTCAAAGCTCAAAAGAGGTTGTCCAAATGACAGCACTGCTGGTGCATCTGGAAGAGTAGACTCCTCTTCATCAGAAGAGGCCTGGGGTCTGTACTTGGAATTTGAGATTCTCTCTCTTCTTGTCATCGTCCGTCGTTTCAACGCTAGAACCTGTTTGGAAGCGCACCAAATATCTCATCGCCTCGTGCCAAGATTCTAGAGCAGGGAATAATGAATGAAAGTCAGTTATCCACCATAAAAAGACAAAGAAAATACACAGATGAAATGCAGGAAAATCAAATGCACAAGTCAGACCCATTTACCTGCTCCCTTCATAAAAACTTAAAATGATGTTTCTCCCAGGTGCTGTGTGGAGGCGTGCAGCGGATGGCTAAATTGTTGCCTTTGTCTTTTTTGCGGAGGTTAAATGGGGGCCAATAGCACATGCCCTCGCTGAGCCACACTTGCGGAACCACTGCAAATGGCTGATCCTCCTCATCAATGAACTGAACAATGGCAAACAGCATCTAAAATAGAAGAAAACCGTGCATAAAGTAAAACATTTTTAATTTCCAGGCAAAATAAATTAAATTAAATTCTCACCCCTTCAAAAAAGCAGTCATTTTTACAAGTGGATCAACGGAAAACCAGCCTTTCCATCCGGGCAAGGAAGAAGATAATATTTCTTCTGCACATTTTCTATATGGGTAAGGCGGAGTGTATCTGATAGGCCAGATAAATGAAAAATGCCTAGCTTGGAAGATTCCACAGGGTAAGTGAAGAAATCGACCATGTTCCGGAACCTCTTGTAGATGACCAAAGTGTTGTCCATTTCATCAACGATGACATTCTGTATAACAACTATGTCTTTGTTTTCCAACAGGACACAGTTGTCTCCCTCTGAACGTTTCACAACAAAGTCTTGAAAGTAACACTCCTCATACTGCTTTTTCACAGAAAGACCGTTGAGAAGTGGTCCATGGTTGTGCTCTCTCAAGGACCTTGTTTTGGAGATGTTTGTTCTTCTGTGCTGACTTCTCTCCGACAATCGGCGTACAACCTGCTCCAGTGGTTGTGTAGGCTTGCGCAACAGTTTCTTCAGACGCCCAAGGAAGTTTTCAAATGGGAAGCATGAGATGTTATCAAGGACACCATACTTTTTGGCATCTTGGCTGAGGTGCACCAATCCATCCATGTTGTATGTCACATGTTCTTTTCCATAAAGCTTGCTGCAGTGATCAACAAAGAGAACCAATATTCTGTGTGCATAGTCTGCAAGGTCAGCACACAGGGACACATTCAGTAGGATGGTGATGCCAACTGAAAGCAGCATGAAGTTGTTGTACACTTGAGTTGGTACAAGGCCTTTTAAGCTGACTGGTCCAGTGTACAAGAGGGACTGCCTGAATTCTGTAGCTTTCCAACGCTCAACATCTTCCATGGATCGTTGCTTCCTGTTGAACTCGCACGGAACATGAGGTGTGAAGGTCAGGAGTACTCTGGAGAGCTCTTCTACCATGCTGGGCGAATATCTTGTCAGCCGCCGTCCCTTTAGCCAAAGATGCAACAACTTTCTTGTCACTCCAAGGCATAGGCACAGTTTGTCCATGGCTTGTTGGAGCCATTCCATGTTGATGTTCATTAACAGGAGGATTTACTTGGTCAAAGTCAGGAATAACAGCAAGTAGAGCATCGTTTGCAGCTGCAATTTCCTGTTTGTCCCTCTCAACTCCTTTCAATATTCGTCTCCTTTTGGCCCAGTAACTAGACATTGTAACTAACAATGCATTTACCTTTAAAGCCAAAACGATTGTCCAACAGTAGGTCTCTTGTGTGAAGTTAACCAGTTATGCTCCGGTCAAGGTATCTGCAAGAAAATGTGAACAAAACCACATTGTTAACGTTAGGAATATACAGTAGCATATATGCTGTAGAAAAAGATAAAGAAAAAAAATATCAGCCAAACGTGTAACAGTGAAATTGTTAAAAAATTAAATGTACTCATTCAGTGTAGTGATTCATGTGAACAGCACTGTCCTCAAACATAAAAGTACAGCACTTCAGATAAATATAACTCATCATAATCCCCTTAAATCCTAGAAGTACAGTAGCAACACAGCACGTGCGAGCTAACACTTGCTAGTCACTGTAGCTATATTGTGAACTGAACTAGCAAATTACTTTGATCTGACAAACAAAATAATTTAAACAACCTATATCATTCTGCTTTGATAGAAAACACAAAATTTAAGTTATACTTAAGTCTTTCGAGATGTAAAGCTTTGGATAGGCCTACCTACTGTAGCTAGTTACATTTCTACATGTAACGTAACTAGCAACATTGCTTAACCTCAGTGTGTAAGTTACTGTAACAAATCCAAAACAGCATGTGTTAGATAACAATTGCTAGCCACTCTAGCTACTGGACTAGCAGCTACTTGTTCAGACAAACAAAATAATTTAAACAACCTATATACAACGTTAGTTTTCTAAGAAAACACTAGATGTAAAGCTTTGGCTACGTACTGAAGCTAGACACATTTCAACATGCTTGAACAGTGTAAAAAAGGCGAGCATGTGTTAGCTAACACTCTGAACTAGACTAGCAGCGTGCGTGTCGGAACAAACAAATGAAAACAACCTAACGTTACTGGTATCATCATTCGGTTTAGTTAGAAAACACAAGTTATACTGATTAGTCTTGTCGTAGATTTTGCTACCTACTGCTGGAACCACATTACCACATGGGCGGCGGCATAATTGTCCATACAAGTAACTGTTTACGTAGTTAATTTGACTGACCAAAACTAACTTAAAACACATACGTACACACTCGTATAAACATACGTATCTTAGAAGAAAAGAAAAACTCAACGCCTGGAAGAAACAAAGTAGCTATTACAGAAAGTTAATTGTAACATGGCGGCAACTTTGGAAACAAGGCTAACGTACTTTAGCCTTACTTTAGCTTGACTAGTAAGGCAAGAACAAAGATAACAACATATTTTACAAAGATAAACTAAAAACATTGTAAACATAATATTGCGTTAAGGAAACATGTACTTACTTAAACGATGGTAGTCCACAGAAACTCGCGATTGAGCGGCGAACTGATGCGAATGTGTGCTCTAGTTATGTTGTTTGGGGAGGGGCCAGGAGCTCAGTGGCTCCAGTGAGTCATCGAGCCACCGTTTTAGCTCCCCCCCCCCCCCCAAAAAAAATCCTGAACACAGCAATGGTGAAAACCTATACATTACTAACATTTATAATGTGTTTAGATTTTTTTTTTTTAAACACTGTCTTAAACATTTGTACAGGTCGCAATTGCAAATCAATCCCTTATACATGTAAAAAGTCAACAACAACAAAAATAATCGAGGTTTAAAAATAAAACGGCTTTAAAAAATAAATTTAAAAAAATTAATAATATGGGATTTAATTCACATATAGGATATGATTTTATAATTGCTTCAAATGTGAAAAGTAGTTAAAATGCTGTCGGTTCCATCTCCATTCTAACTCCCATAGCCATGGCTGCTGGTCAGAAATCCTTGTATTTCAAAGTGGCTTGCCGCCAGCCGGCCGCGGTCCATTAGACGGAGGCAACCGCCAAAGAAAATGAAGCAGTCGGCCCGCCGGCTTTTTGCTGGCGGCATCTCGCAAGAAATGGGAGTGACAGTCGGCGGCAAACGTTTCATCCCCGCCAGCGGGACGCACCTATGGCCGACAGCTTACGGCCGGCGGCAAAAAGAAGCCGTGCAGATATTTTTTGCTAGCTGGGTCACTATAAATATTTTCAGTATAATATATAGTATAGAGGAACAGTCTTAATTTCAGTCAAGCAAAGCGCAATAGGTTCTACTGTTTAATTTCTCATTCATCCTTACTTCAAAGTAACCTTTGCAAAGCAACTTACAAATGAAGAATATAACAAGCATAAACTAAGTCAGGGTCAAAGAGTATAAGTAAGCGCTGTAAGAAAGGAATGCTACAACCGTAATCAAAATACTTTTTTTTTTAAACAAAGAAAACAAAGTACGGTCAAAGTGGTCTTTGGCTAAACCAGGCCCGGCGTCATAATCTGCCAGGTATCGGGCAGATTACAACACTATGTTCCAACCATGCAATGTATTGACTCTGGTCCACACTCCGTACCAGTCGGTGGCGATAATGCACCAATTTGTTGTTTTCAGGCTGCTGATAAACAGGAAGAAGAAGAAGTGATCTGCATTATTGTTAGGCTAACTTGCATGCTAACTGTAGTTCTGATGAAAACTTTGTAAGAAATACACACAAGGAAGGGAATTATCAAGGTTTTGAGCAGCAGATTATGTTGAATTTCGGACATAAGACTTGTTGTGGACTAACTATTTTAAGGGAGGACATTTCTGGACTGTTATGGATGTAAAAAGACAGTTTTTGTTCGAGATGGCTCTGTTCTGGGTCTTGAAATGTGCCTTCAAACGGTATGTTGTCATGTATTTTCTTTCTGCTTTCTGAGTGGTCTGACAAAAGCTTGTACTGTCTACAGTTATGATTGTATCACTGATTGGCATACATCATTTTAATCACAAACAGGGATAGGATAGTGTTGAAATTCAGCTCGGGAGCTTGGAAGTTTCTTTACCTTGGGTTGGTCGTTAATTATGAGTTTTTTCCCCCCCCATGAATATCTCAAAATTTCTCTCCCCATATGCAACCTATATTTGGAAGCACTTTGAGGTTAGGTGACCTTCCTTTCAAAGAAGAAGAGAGCTACTGACATCTGGTAACAGCTAGGAAACAATATCAAAATAGTTGAGAACAGAATCCACCACAGTAGCGAGAAGTACTAATAACCCGCAGCTGCAGCACCACCAGTAGGGCTTACAAAGATCTTCTATGAAGGAAGATGCCTCACTCCCGTACACAAACAGCAGGATCATCACAGTGACTCAACCGCGACAGCTTTTGAAGAACAAAAACAAATGTTCTGGCCACCGTTCCATAACAGATCGGTATTCTGACTATCTGTGCTCCCTCGTCTGATTTTCCTATCGTAGCACGTCTAGATAGCTATGTCTATCTGTCGGTGCTACCCTTCCAAAACTGCAGCCATCCTGTTGCCATGCAGAAAACCAGAACGATTAGCTTCTATCTTAAATATAATCATCGGAAAACATTCTTCAAGGGATTGAATTTGCAGTTTAGTATTTATGCGGAGGATAAAAAAAAATTATATGAATAACGAAAAATTTTCTACAACCACCAGAACATGGAAACCGTTTAATATATAGCTAAAGCTAGCACATATAGATGCACTAAAAACCTTGATCAGAATATCCTACCTCTTACATATACATGGGTAGCACAAATAGATGCACCACATTCCTTTATAAGAATATCCTACCTTTTACATATACATAGGTAGCATATACATGCATCTTTATCAGAATTTTCTGAATTTCTAACCTTAGGGCATTGTAAGAATGAAAGATTATCAAACAGGGGAAACAACAAAATTTTACTGTAATTAAACTCATACATCAAAAAGTACAGATTAACCCTGCACACCATTTTTTCATTAAAAGGTTGTGTGTCAGTCTTTTATATGTAGCATAGTGAAAATGTGCCTACCAAACCAGAGAGGTCACTATGCACCTGAATAGATTAATTGTTTCTGAGCCAGTTAACAACTGATAACCTATAATCTTTAACATTATGATGGTGACTGAAATAATCTATGTATTATTGTTACAAAAACATTATAAACATTTCAATGGAAACACTTTAGTAAGATTATTGAAAAAGCTGTGTTTCAGCAGTTAAATTGCTTCATAACAATGACAAACCGTTTTGATGCTTTTCAGTCTGGTTTCCGTGCTCACCACAGCACCGAGACTGTCCTCGTCAAAGTATTTAATGACATCCGCATAAATACAGACTGTGGAAGAACCACAGTGCTGGTTCTGTTGGACCTCAGTGCAGCATTTGACACTGTTGATCATGATATTTTATTGGAACGACTGGAGAGCTGGGTCGGACTCTCTGGGACAGTACTTGGCTGGTTCGAGTCTTACCTAAAGAACAGGGACTTCTATGTTTCAATAGGAAACTTTTCATCAGAACGAACAGAAGTCACATGTGGGGTGCCCCAGGGCTCCATCCTGAGGCCCCTCTTATTTAATATCTACATGCTCCCACTAGGCAAGATTATAGCAACCAATAACATTAGCTACCATAACTACACAGATGACACTCAGCTCTACATTACAATGTCACCAGGTGACTCTGAACCCATTCAAACCCTAAATCAATGCATTGACCAAATAAATGGATGGATGTGCCATAACTTTCTCCAGCTGAATAGAAACAAAACTGAAGTGATTATTTTTGGACCCGAGGAGGAACGATCAAGAGTCAGCACACAGCTTCAATTAATACAGCTAGAAACTACTGATCAGGTTCGAAACCTAGGTGTATTAATGGACTCAGACCTGAACCTCCAGGGTCACATAAAGGCAATAACAAGGTCAGCGTTCTATCACCTGAAGAACATCTATAGGATTAAAGGACTGATTTTGCAACACGACCTAGAAAAACTCATCCATGCGTTTATCTTTAGTCGGATTGATTACTGCAACAGCATCTTCACAGGTCTGCCTAAAAAGTCAATCAGACAGCTGCAGCTGATCCAGAACGCTGCTGCTCGCGTCCTCACTAGAACCAGGAAAGTAGAGCACATCACCCCAGTTCTAAAGTCCTTACACTGGCTCCCTGTAGCTCAGAGAATAGACTTCAAAATACTCCTACTAGTTTATAAATCATTACATGGCTTAGCACCAAAATATGTTGAAGACCTGTTGTCATGGTACCAACCACCAAGACCACTCAGGTCCTCAAACTCTAGCCGACTAAACATCCTTAGACTCAGAACTAAACATGGAGAAGCAGCTTTCACTTTTTATGCTCCCCTTATCTGGAACAGACTTCCTGACAAGTGTAGAGCTGCTGAAACTCTGAACTGCTTTAAATCGAGACTAAAAACCGATCTGTTTAGAATTGCCTTTGAGTAAATGCTTGATGTCATATGTATGAAATGTGTTCATGCTCTCTTGCTTTTTTTATTTTTATCTTGCTTTATTGTGTATCATGTGTAATGTGTGTTTCTTTTATGTGTTTTTTTAAAATCACCAAATCATGTAAAGCACCTTGAATTACCCTGCTGTTGAAAGTGTGCTATATAAATAAAATTGCCTTGCCTTTACTCAAATACAAATTTAGATCATTTACTTCAGAGTTTAACTCTGTGTGTTACACTGATCATTTTACACAGATTGGGGATTTGGTGTAACTGGATTTTAAAAGTATTGTCTGAGTCTTGGATCAATCAGTTTTGATGTGTGTAATCTTAAGGTTCACAGCAACCTGGGTAAATAAAGTCCATCTGGAATTAAAGTGCTCTTTTTTACTTATCATAAAAGCATAACTTTTTGTAAAAATAAAATATTGTGAACCTTACCATTAAGGTTCAAAAGGAGGCCTAAAAGCAAAACAATTTTACCATGAATTTATTGATATTCATCTGGTTTAAAATTATATTCCTCTGCATTACCTTTAAACACAATGTTTTTTATTACATCCCTGTAGTTAATGACTTCACAATATATATGTTAGAGAAATATGTTGAAATAGTGTACTGTACTTATATATACTGCACACTATATATATATATATATATATATATATATATATATATATATATATATATATATATATATATATATATATATATATATATCCTTTTTTTTTTTACGTGTCCTGTTTGGCACACAGTACCAAGTAGAAGCCCGACAGGTTTACTTTTACAAGTGGAGCACTACAGCTTTGGCTATAGTACTCCACTTGATATGTGTGAGAAATCTTTATAATGAATTGCTGTGGGTTTTATTTCCTGATGTTATGGACACGGAGACGGAAAATAAAGGGGAAGAGAGAAAGAAGATGAAGAAGAGAGATAGGAAACAAAATGTCATGAGAGAGGGTGAGTTGAAAATACAAGAGAGGAAGGGGAACAAAAAAAAACACAAGAAAACATCGAAGTCTGCCTCCATACCCACAGGAGGGCAGAGAGAGGAGGAAAAACAAAAAAACAAAATCGGAGCCACAGAGGTCCAAAGCACCCCCAGAGCCCCAGGCGGACCAGCGCAGGGCCAACCGCATCCTTCAAGACAGGAGCAGAGGAGAACCTCAGGGGAACTTCCAGCAGCTACAATGCAGGGGCCTTGGGGGTAGCAGTGACGAGCCCACGGGCCCCGCCGGCAACCAGCTACGCCAGGGTGGGCCCGGACATGGAATGGGAGAGCCGGGGCCCAGGGGCGCCCCACCCCCCAACAGGGACCTGACCAGGGATCGACCGACAAGGGGCGCCCCGCCACCGCAGCAGGGGCCACGACTGGCCGACGGCCAACATGTGCCGCCTCCACCCCAGGCCAATCCCCACCACCGACATCCCAGCACCCCACCCCTGCCTAAATAGAAGATCTTTAGTTATTTTATGAACCAGAGTCCTTGAGAAATGCTGAAGTAATCTCTGGAGTAAAAACAGGAAAACAAAAATGAGAAGAAATATTCTCAAATATTGTCAGAAACATTCATTGAAGTGCAAATGTTGCTACAGACCTAGAAGACGAAATCAATGGATTCTTTTTTCAACAGCAACAAGGATTTTTTTTCTGTTTTACTTTATTCTAATCAGTATTTGGCAAGTGTGCCATACCAAGATTTGATTGCATCAAACTCAAATTGGATATTCATCATAGTCTGTGCTCAACTTTAGTCACAAACGTCTGATCATAAAACATTACATAAGTAATATTTATTACTGTAATATCACCACTGTATCCTGGCACTATTTGGAAGTTCCTGTTGTTAAACAAAATAATAAGATTTAATCTTTCTGTAATCAAATCCAAATCCAATTTATTTATAAACGCCTTTGAAAAACAAAGAGTTTGCCCAAAGTGCTGTACAACTGTGAAAGGTATGAAGGAGCAAGACCATGTAGGCATTTATAAGACAACAGAAGGATTTTAAAATGAATTCTTTGTACCAGTTAAAAGATGCGCAGCATCATTTTGCATGAGCTGAAGCCGCAAAAGGGATGCTTGGCTGACACCAAAATGAAGTGCATTGCAAAAGCCAGGCAGGGTGGAGATAAAAGCATCTATTATCTTTGTCTGATTGTTATGATGATGTGGAACAGATATGCATCTATAACCAGTTTAAAAGAAAAAAAATGACCAGAAAATGGTAGGAACCATTAGATTAGATTAAGAAAATGTATTAGTTTTTCATTACCTCATCAGAGAGCCAGTTATTTCCATGCAGTGTTCTAAAAGAGGCGTTGAACAGCTTGCATCACACCACTGCTGCTTCCATCCACCGATCATCACTTGAAAGCCAGGGCTTCATGACTGTGGGCCAACAGTGAGTAAAGGTAGTTAATTCAAATAAAACCAAACTGTGATAGTATTGATCTGTAGATGACTGATAAGCTCTTGAAACAAGATATTAATTTGTAAAGCTGCTAATAAATATTTACCATGCCAGTAAAATGTGCTGCACATAGCAGTCCTAGTTTTGACAGCCCCCAGTGTGTCCACCAGTTGGAGACCTGAAAGTCTCTTCTCAGTTTGTTTCCCAAAGCTTAACAAGAAAATGTGCAGCTAAATATTAATGAACACACCTGGTGACGTTTAGTTATGCTACACAGCAGACAGCTTCAACAACTTCCTGTTTCTAGCATTTATTTCACATGGTTTCATAAAAAGGCATTATTACTCCAAAATACGGAGACGTAGTATTTTAAATGCTGAAACGTAGTATTTTCTGGGTCTGGGCTAAACTAATATTTTTTTAGTTAATATTCCCAACTATTCAATTGCAGTATATTTCAGATCAACAGAATCACTACTTTAGACTGAAACGTTTTCTATGAAAACCTTCTGTTTTGTAGTCGTCAGTTCCAGTTCCCTTACCTAGAATGATGAGTCAGCTCTGATTGCTAAACCATGCTAATGTTAATGTCAAGGAAGAAATAAGAAATAGAAGAAATAAGCCAATCAATGAGTGATACATGAAATATGCATGGTATATTTTAGCTATAACTTTTCTCGGTTAGAGCTCAATGTTGTACAATATAATTGCTTACTTGTGGGTATACCACACACTATGGTGTCCTTTTCTTTACATAAAAATTATTATCTTTGACGATGGCTTTAACTGTGGAGAACAATGAGTAGATGTTTTGAGTCTTGCTTTAGAAAAAAAGAACATCATCATTACATTACTGTGGTGCTTATGGCTCTGTATAGATTTTCTAGTTTGTTTTAAATTGATTAGATTTAAAAAGTAAAGCAGAGTTTGCTTTCTTTTTGTCTCGTTTCACTGTCTATACAAAGCCATAAAACCAGCTACAAGTCTGTAAAAGAAATGTCCTTGTCAACATTCTTACAATTCCTCTATGCTTATGTCTTTTGATCCGCATCCGACATTTGCAAAACAAAGACAAGGACAACTTTGTGTAAAGATAGTGCTAAAACCATAAAAAAGAATAGAGTTGAAATGGATGTAGAAAACCTGGCAAATTATTTTTTGTTTATGTGGGTCCATAGAATGTCATTAAATACGGAAGATATGCGGTTAACGCGACCTCTGGTCCCACCGTGGGAAAATGTGGGTGCATCAGCAGCAAGGTAAAGGTAAATAAAAGCATCCGTATTCAAACTAAGGTAAATATATATATATATATATATATATATATATATATATATATATATATATAAAAACTGAAAAATAATAATAGACTGTCCAGTAAGGGCAAATTTATAAAATCTACAAAAAATGGTATTTGAAATAAGAAAAAGTGTAAACACTTTTGAGTTTGTTGGGAACAGGGATGGTTAAAAAGTGTAATAGCTGCTGATAGAAAGGATCTACGATAACGCTCCTTTGTGTTCCTAGGATGCAGCTGATTGTAAACAGATCTGCAACTGCTGAATGCATGGGTTGGAAGACATTATCCAAGAGTGATGGTATTTTAGCTCGAGTTAACATCACTCCTGGACAATGTCTCCCACCATATGGATGAAGCTGTTGCAGAAAACCAAGGAATGAGTTGGAGCTGCTGAGACAGACTGGCAGCCCGTGTGGAAGAAGGTATTCATTTAATTTGTCCGGTTTCTGATGTACAAAGGTGGTAAAATGTATTTAGCTCACTGGTGAAAATACCAGAGAAATGATTGTATTTTAGACATATCAGTAAAACAACGTGTTTGGATTCAGTGGCTATGTGTGTGTGTGTGGCTGTGTCTCCTTTCCTCTCTCTGCAGGGTGTGACTGGCAGGTGGTGCAAAAGGTGTTTCCCATCAGCTTCATCAGTTCTGCTGTTCAAAAGAGGAACGGTTTCTGGAGGCTGACGCCAAATGGTTCTCGCTCCCTAGTGTGGTAACATGGCCAAGTCTCGTTACAGAGTTCTAGTCTGAAGTTTTTACCTTTTCCTAAGGGAAACACTTACCCTTGTTGTCCTCTTCTTAAGTTCCAATTCCAGATGTCTCTTTCCATGTCCTCCGTAAAACCGTAAGCCACAGGGAAATCCCCAAAAGATCATGTGAATGTCAACGGACGCGGCTTTCACATGACCAAAAAAATTATGTTAGCAGAGCGAAATATGTGGCCGTGATGGCGAGATAAAAAAATCACCTGGGTTCAAACTCTGAGAAAATCTCACACTCCAACTTAACAAGCGCTACACTCTAAAAATTGACATTTGGGTCGCTCAAAAGGCAATTTGTGAAAAAAATGTAACAGATATCAACATCATGCCTTCACTTCTGAATAGCACACACATTTATCTAGAAACTGAAAGTTTAATGGGGCTTCTAGGTGAACTTATGATGACACAGTAAATCCTCAAACATAGTGGTTTTTGATGATTGCTTCGACATCTGACTCCATTCATTCCTATGGGATTTGGGGGTATTAATGAGGGCTAATAACGTTGCCATGGTAACTCCAATTGCCAATAAAAGTAATAGCCCGCATCCCGCATCTGGAGATCGAGCCGAACATTTTGATATATATTGTGGGGCTTCATGCTACGGTACGACCCATTTATTTGTGAAGTCCATGCGGCTATCCGTCTCCACCAATGTCTCTGTCACTCCGCTGTTTGCCTTCATTTGTAAAAGTCTGGCTGCTTTAATAGAGACTATTGTCAAGGAGGAGATAAGTCCTGGAGGCAGTTCTATTCTGACTGTATTTGTTGTAGTTTTCAGATTGTTTTCTCTCTTTTTCATGCAGAGAATAAGAGAACCTGTTGATTTGTGTACCTTCTGGGCTCTGCACTGCCACCTATCAGTGTGGCATGGTATTTTCTGTCTCACCCTGTGCATTTTTACAGCACCATGTATTTGAACTGGTAATGCGTAAATTTAGCACTTTTGGAAATAAAATTTTTAATAAAGTTTTAATCATAAAGAAAATCATAGAACAGTCAAGTGGATTAATTGATTTTCTTCTACTGTTAGTATTTTACTTGTCATGATGTCAGGTGAGGCAGTACCTCACTTGCCTCCCCTGACTGCACGTCACAGAATTGGTGCTGTATAAATAGAATGAACTGAATGGAAGGGATGAGTACAGCTAGAACTGTTAAATCACTTCATCCTAGACATACTTTTCCATGTTTTTAAACCATGTGTTGTGCAGTGAACTTTATTATTTTTATTCAGAAACTATTGAGTTTGAAGATTTTATGGGTGGGTTTGACAAAAAAGGCAACTTCTTTCCAAGTAACACAAACCACCACACAAAAACCCAAGCCTTCCCATGTCTGAAGGCACTGGGAGATGTGTCTCACCTATTTCAGATAGGGGAGTTTTACTGCATATGCCAATCCCACAAATATGACTCAATCCCTTTGGAAGCTTAACTAAAACAGTAGAAACTCCATTGTCTCCACTAAGATACAGATTTTTTCAAGGCTGTTTGATATTTGAGGCTCTAAATAACCCCCCATGTTGTATAGTGTACTATAGGTTTAAAGTAAAGGAAAATATTTTATTAGACAATCAACTAATTTTACAAATAATATATCGGCCTACGAAAAATTCCACTGAACACTGATTTAAGATTCTTTGTAACTTTGACCAAATGGTTTGAAACTTCAGTACAACAAAAGCTTTTTCTTCCTGCTGCACCAAACAAGTCTTTTTTCCAGTGTCCTCCAAAATGAAAAGATTCTAGATGCTTTTCATACCAGGCAGCAATTAACCTTACAACAAAAGACACAGAGCCGTCCTGGATAGCTATCTATATAATCCCTTCAAAGTCAGCTTTCAGCTTCAAGACACAATTATACCAGTTCTGCGTCTTATTTCATTGTAAGTGTCAGTGCTGTCGAACAGGAAATAGCAAATGATTGCTCTTTCAAAGTCTTCTGTGTGTATAAATACAATTTAAAGAGTTTATGGGTATTTTTATAACAGCTACAGATGCTTTTCTATTTGTGTTTACATGCGGTATCCCATTACACTGTTAATGTGCTTTAAAGCCTGGTTAAACTCTAGGTTTACCTTCTTGGTTTACACACATACCAGAAGCCCTAAATTGATATTAATATAGAGTGAAAGATGTATTGCAGTGTTAGCCTTCAGAGGACCGCTGACTTGATGTTTTCCATTTTACAGATCATGCATGCACGCAGCCAGTTTGGATCAAGTTTAGGTGCCAGTGAGTCAAAGACAAAAGGCTTCAAGATCACTAGGGTTACATTTTTTACTACAAATCTGTGACCAGTATAGTTTTGTGGAATGGTTTATGAATGATCTTAATTATAGGAGCACTTATGGGGAAATTGCTTGCATGGCAAAAATTGTTATCTTGAAATAAGTTAGTAAGTAAAGCAGAGTTTTCAAAACGCTTTTTGACAACAAAAACAACTTTGTACCTTTGCTTCTCCTGAAAGGTTTGTCCCATAAATGGATGATGCTGTGTCATCTGAATCTTCAGTCTTCAATGGACTATTTTCATACATTGGAAAGCGACTGTTTTTTTGACAAGGAAAATATATTTTTACTAGATGCATGTTAAATTGATGTGTGGATGCTTATTGATAACACAGAAGAAAAATTGCACGAGCAGGTAATTTTGAATATGCAAATACATTTGAATTTATAATAGAAAGAGAAGGTTGAGAAAAAACTTTGATATATGTCTCCTAAAGTTCAAGTTTGTAAAATGTTTTCTTATTAAATGAGCAGAACGCCCACTGTGTGACGTCAGCTCTGCTTCTAACGTAAATATTAAATTACAGTCATGGTAGGAAAGCTAGAAGTAGTTCATAATTGCTTTTAATACTGTCGTTCATTCTTATTATATTATAGTTCCTAAATAGATTTCCAAAAACTTGAGATCAGCAACAGGATTCTGATCGATAACATGAAAATGAGGTGCAGGGAATCGAATTTCATCTCTTGGGCTACTGTTGAGAATATTTTAATTACAAGCATAAGGTTGTTTCTTCTGTCATAAGAATCACAAGAATCTTCTGTCACAAGAATGCTAAGAATAAGGCAAGAGGTGTGACCTCGATTCCAGATCAAAGGGTAAAACAACACATTGCATGCTTTGCATGGAATAACTGGTTTAGACTGGGTTTAAAGAGGTTTATCTGTGTGTGGTCGTGTTCTTTAAAGATATCCTTCTTTGAATGTCCACAAAGGGTGTTGACCCTAACGGAAATTTGCCCTCAGGACAGGGCTGCATTGGTCACAGGACACTCTCAGATAGCTGATAGCTGATAAGTCTGACACTGTTTAAAGATGTTCACATTCTGTGTTTGATCTAAACTCAAGTTAAATGTTAATGAAATTAAAGGGCCTATGTATTTTACTTTTAAGGTACATGCACTCCAAAAAGAGATGCGCTAAAAGAAAATAGCATTGGTGGATATAGTAACAAGTATTGTGAATTCTCTAATCAATTAAAGTTTAAAGGCACCAATTATTTTAAATATCTCACACATAGAATGTGTGAGAATTAACTCAACATGTGTAGTCCTTGATTATACTTAGGACATGCGTAATTTTTGACACAACTGTTCTTGCAGAGTAAGTTTAATACTTTATTGAGAAATTGGCATTTGTTGTTTAAAATGGCTCCATGAAGGGTGCTGATAAGAACTTTTAGAAGTATAGCATTATCACAAGAGGGAACCTATCACAAATCTTGTATTACAAGGTGTTTGTTTCTGATTGGTTGACTGTGAGCAGGAGAGGAACCGCTCCTCCTCTGCAGGGTGTAACTTTGCTGAATGTTGCTAATAAAAGGCTTAAGTAAAAAAAGGATATTTGAATAGAGTGAATGCTCTATTCACGATATATATATATATATATATATATATATATATATATATATATATATATATATATATATATATATATATATGTATATCATGATGAAACTGTTGAGTCCTGTGTGATTTGTTTTGTTGTTTCCAGGTTGTCAGAGAATATAAGAAACTGGGAGAATATGGGGACTTCAGTGTCTAGTATGGGAATTAGACTGAAGTACAACAGCTACCCAAAACCAACAGAAAAAAAAACTTTTTTGAACAGATACCAAGGTTTGTTGGCTGACACTTCAAAGGAAGTTCTGTATGTTGCACAAACATTCAGTAATTCTTAAAGGGAAAGCTTTGTTTTGATGTGGTCATAGTAAGATTTACAGTGTGATTTGAACATTTGTACAAAAACATTAAAAAAAAACACACTAAATGTCTAAGTTTATTTTGCTAAGTTCAGGTTGAAATTAATAAAACATACAGGAATCCCCAACGAAGGACTGGCAACCTGTCCAGGGTGTATCCCGCCTCTCGCCAGATGATTGCTGAAGATAGGCACCAGTCCCCCCACATAGGATTATAGATAATAGATGGATGGATGCAGGAATTCCTGACAATCATATACTTTACTTATTACATGTGACAGTCCCAAAGCAGCTTGGTTTATGGGTTTAAAAACGGGTCCTAACAGTAAGCATGGTCTCTGTGTTTATGTCTGCTCTCTATTCATTGCTTTTTTTATTCTCTATGTTATCTAGAACAACAGCCTCTCTCCACAAGGTGCCTGGGGTTGCTCTTGCTGTTGAGATGTGTTATATGTAGTCTGGCGGAGCTGAAATTGTAGTTATTTTTAAAAAAGACTACCTGCTGAGTTTTCACTAGTGTCAACAGCTTGTCTTTAGAGGCAAAGGAGAAAATAATGAAATGGTGCCACTCTGAAAGCCATAAGGGACACTAACAGCCTTTTTTTATTTTTTCCTTGTGTTTCCTTCTGATGTTAATACATCACTAGTGGGAAGCACATCATTCAGGAACATTCTGTTTCCTCCTTATGGCCACAATCAATAACATCCACATGGAGTCTAAAGAGTGCTACATGTCTTCTTTATTTTTTTGATAAAAACAAACTCAAATGTTTTTTTCCCTATTTTTATTCATTAAAGCCATACTCCGCAACTTTCATATTTGCTCTCTGTCGCCCTCTTCAGGCTTGCCGCGCAGCACCACTGTCGTAAAATCAAATCTCTCTGTCGCTCATAAGAGGCATGTTTCAGTGGCTGCTTTCCAAATCGCTTGCCCAAACAACAAACAAGCGCCGTTTCAGTTCGCTATTCAACTGTAACAATCTGGATAGTTTAGAGTAAAGATCACAGCTAGGTATTCAGTTTGTGGGGGAGGTCGGGGTAATTGGAAAAACAGTGAGATTAGATACAGAGAACGTCTAAGCGCCACGTAGCAAACACCTCCCGACACTAGAATCAGCCTACATCTTTAGGTGTTTTTTAGGAAAAAATCTAACAACAAAAATATAAATCACTAGCTTGACAAAACTAAAAGAAAAAAGTTTGACTTATATACTGAAATACAGCGCGTACGCTGGAGTTTGCAGCTTTATCTACAGAACCGAGTCTTACACGTTAGCATCACATTAGCCTCTAGATGGCTAACGGAGATCGACTTGGGTGTGTAATTCACATTACTACTCTAAGGCCTACCGTGCAAACTATGTTCATCCACCTCCACACATTGAATAAATAGCTTCCTCAGGACTGTATAACAACATCATGCCAGACCAAACACTATAACCCCGGTGAAATCATGATTACTTGATTACTTACCTATCCATTAGCAGCACGGCTAACTCGGCGTCTGTAGGACATGACGTTAGTTCCAAAAGAACTCTCCAACGAGGAAAAGCCGAACCAATATTTACTCTGATCTTTGCTCTCTCTCTGTATCACGTTCTCTTTTTCTTTTTCTAGCTTCTTCTGACATGGGGGATTTCTCGGTCTCTTTGGTGGATCAGCATCTCTACAGTCTCTAAACAGTGAGGCTGTATGACTCTGCCGTAAAGCAGAACACTTCCAGCGGCGGGTCGCTGCTCAAAAGTTATATAGTGCAGAAAAAAGCCAAGGACCCCTGTAAGGTGGTGATAACTCTAAAAATGAACATAATGGATGATAAAATTCCACCATAACTTATGAAAAAAACATTATATTAAGGTGTAAAAGTTGTGGAGTATGCCTTTAAGATGAACGCCTCTCATGTGTCTAATAGATGGAGGATAAATGTGACATTTTTATAACCTGCTCACATTTACATCTTTTGCCCAAGATAAAGGTACAGTGGCTTGCAAAAGTATTCGGCCCCCTTGAACTTTTCCACATTTTGTCACATTACAGCCACAAACATGAATCAATTTTATTGGAATTCCACGTGAAAGACCAATACAAAGTGGTGTACATGTGAGAAGTGGAACGAAAATCATACATGATTCCAAACATTTTTTACAAATAAATAACTGAAAAGTGGGGTGTGCGTAATTATTCAGCCCCCTGAGTCAATACTTTGTAGAACCACCTTTTGCTGCACTTCCAGCTGCCAGTCTTTTAGGGTATGTCTCTACCAGCTTTGCACATCTAGAGACTGAAATTCTTGCCCATTCTTCTTTGGAAAACAGCTCCAGCTCAGTCAGATTAGATGGACAGCGTTTGTGAACAGCAGCTTTCAGATCTTGCCACAGATTCTCGATTGGATTTAGATCTGGACTTTGACTGGGCCATTCTAACACATGGATATGTTTTGTTTTAAACCATTCCATTGTTGCCCTGGCTTTATGTTTAGGGTCGTTGTCCTGCTGGAAGGTGAACCTCCGCCCCAGTCTCAAGTCTTTTGCAGACTCCAAGAGGTTTTCTTCCAAGATTGCCCTGTATTTGGCTCCATCCATCTTCCCATCAACTCTGACCAGCTTCCCTGTCCCTGCTGAAGAGAAGCACCCCCAGAGCATGATGCTGCCACCACCATATTTGACAGTGGGGATGGTGTGTTCAGAGTGATGTGCAGTGTTAGTTTTCACATAGCGTTTTGCATTTTGGCCAAAAAGTTCAATTTTGGTCTCATCTGACCAGAGCACCTTCTTCCACATGTTTGCTGTGTCCCCCACATGGCGTGTGGCAAACTGCAAACGGGACTTCTTATGGTTTTCCTTTAACAATGACTTTCTTCTTGCCACTCTTCCATAAAGGCCAACAACAGTGCACCCCTACACACAGGTGCACTCTATTTAGTCATTAGCACTCATCAGGCAATGTCTATGGGCAACTGACTGCACTCAGACCAAAGGGGGCTGAATAATTACACACACCCCACTTTTCAGTTATTTTTTTGTAAAAAACGTTTGGAATCATGTATGATTTACGTTCCACTTCTCACGTGTACACCACTTTGTATTGGTCTTTCATGTGGAATTCCAATAAAATTGATTCATGTTTGTGGCTGTAATGTGACAAAATGTGGAAAAGTTCAAGGGGGCCGAATACATTTGCAAGCCACTGTAATAAGCCTGTATGGCAACACAGACAGGAGGGCGATATTACACAGCAGGTGTGCACGCGTTTCAGGATGTGATCCAATTAGTGGATGAGTTATAGATGTGCAGAGCACAAAAACATTGACTAGAAAAATTTTTGCTATGGGTATAATTATGTAGGTTATCGTCCCTATCAATCAGACGCCGCTCCTTCTATTACAACCCAATTAGACGCCCATGGTTGTGTGTATAATAGGGTGGGTTATTTATGGCTGTGTGTATAGCTGCAATCACACATGGAGCACAATTAAAGACTGTTGTTCTTTCCTTTTGACTGAAACGTGACTGCATAGCAACATACTGACACAGTAATCCATGTGGACTGAAAAACATGCCTTCCTGCATACAGAGGAGCAGATGCTTCAAGGTACAACTTGATTATCCTGGAACTAATGAAATGTTGAGGAACATGTCAGAAACTCAGCTCCAGTGTTTTCACTGTTTCAGTTGGGCTACTATCAGTCATAGGTCGGTGAAGCAGTTGGCTACCACTAAAGCCATGGATGCAGAATGGTGTAAAAAGATCACAGATGCTGGGGAACATATCTAATCTAATCAAAACAGCAGGACCCCCTGCTGCCTGAATGTCAAAAGATGTGACAAGAACATCATCATTTCTAAAGCTTGTTTGATCTCCGGAAGGGTTAGGGTTAAGGTACAGCTTAATTAAATCAGCTGAAAGAGAGAAATCTCTGTATTTCTATTATATATATATATATATATATATATATATATATATATATATATATATACTGCCCAGCCACTTTATTCCTCATTTGCTTTCAGAAATACCTTAATTCTGCATGGTATACAACAGGGGTACGGTGTACATTTTAGGACATCCTCAGACATCAGACCAAACGGCCTCAGACGTCAGACCATAGAACAAAATGCATCGCTTTTCATGTAAAAAGTTGTCATACTTGACTGAAAAGCAAAAGACTAAAAGGTCTCAGAAAGAAATGGCATAAAAAGAAGGTTTTAGAAAAAAACGCTGTCAGGTCTCAGTAAAAAATGGCATCAGAAAAAAAGATCTCAGAAAAAACGGCCTCAAAATAAAAAAGGTCTCAGAAAAAACCCGGTCAGACCAGAAGTCGCATGAACCAAATATATTCTGTATTTTACTGGGGTTTTTTTAAAAGCGTGATGGAAAAACCTAAAGGGCATCGGTTATTTTGATAAATTGCAATTCACACCCCTGACCACTTATGCCTGATTCACACAGACTGCGGAACAGATACGGACCAGTTTCCATACGGCTTACGTACGGACTGCCATTGACACCAACTACGGTTCATGTGCGGAACGTTTCCGGAAAGCGCAGAGAGTGAAAGCAATGAATGTTTAGCAATAGTTTGCAAAACATTGACAAAATTTGACATTATACGTTTAAAGATGTACTTGTCTCGGCTCCTTTGCTTCTCTGAACTTGACCATTAGTTGCATCTGCAATGTTTATTCCTGTTCGGATGTTAATCGTTCTCTTATTGGACAAAGATGCCTTTGTGTGGTATAGATTGCACTAACAGACCGTCCAAGAAGCCTCTGCTCCATTTTTTTCAGTAAATGATATAATAAGTAATATTTCTGCTGTGCATTTCAGATAACACTCGTCAGGCTGCACTGTTTCCTTGCACCCTTAAGGACCTGGGTTTGAAGCAGGAGCTGATCATCTTACTGCATGGATGCCTGCAACATCGTTAAGACTTGGAAAATAAATAAAACAGATTAACTGTAAGTTATTTATTCTTTCTGTGTGGACCGGTACAAACTGACCCATGGCGCGATACCTGTCCGGGGGTCGGGGACCTCTGCTTTAGATGCATCAAAACCCAACATTCAGATTAACTAAATGCATGTTAGACAGAGTCTTTGTGTCCTGTGTTGCAGATGTTTAGTAGGAATAAGGCTTATTCATTTCCTGTTGACTTCTGGGAGGAAATCTTATCTCTCTTGTTACCCCATACACCACTTTTTGCAAACAAAATTAATTACCTGATAGACATAGTTCTTTGTAGTCTTTCTTTGCCCATGAGTTTATTAGGTTTAAAATTATTTATCAAAGCTGCTGTTTTGCTGTCTATTCGTTGATGACATGGTTTTAAGGCCAGGGTATGATTTGGTAGCTAAAGATTCAAACCGCATGTCCACCGACAGAAAAAACTGTCTAAAGGGAAAAAGATAGGATAGACTGTTATTAAGAAGATGGTACTTGCAGTGTACAAGACAATATATTCTGTCAATATTCCTTGACGTCAATGGAAGGTTAGATACCATTCTCTCTGTTTGATGCTGTTTAAAGTCCTTAAATTCTTCCTCGGTTGTGTATTAATCTTGTCTCTTTCATCAAAAGCGGCCTGATATCCTGGGAACGAGAGATACATTTGTAATAAACAATTACATCAATGCAACAAAACAACTTGTCAATCTAAGGTAAATATTAAGAGAATATCTGGCAGAATTATCACAAAAAATATACTTGAAAGCCTGTTTTATCATTATTCTACATTCAAGGTTAAATTATATTATTATTTTTTGCATATTCTGTAGAGACATTTCTTTCTCTAACCCCTCCTTTCCACCGGACACATAAGCAGCGCGTTACAGGAGCAGCACTTCATACGCAGCTGATAGCCACCGCTGTAGTCAATAGAAACCTTTCCACTGGACGCGAAAGCAGCACGAGTCTGTCGCGTCTCAGTAGCGTCATGTTGCAGCACTTTTTGAAATATACGCGGCAGTCCTATTTTCTACGCGGTACGCCTCTGAAACACGTAAATTTCGACATTTTGGATAGGGGGAGACAGGAAATATACGGCTCGGCACAGGAACTTTTCAAAATAAAAGAAATGTGCTGCTTTGCGGTTGCTTTACTTTAAAAAAAAAGTCACTACCTGTGCGGCCCGGTGAGAAGTCAGTACCTCGCGGGAGGGTCTCATTTGTGTGTCATCACAAAAATGAGCGATTTTGGATATTCCCTGACATAACATAAACTTATTGGTGAATATAAAACGGACATAACAAAAAACACACACCTTTTGGAGCCATGTTGTTGTCTTTTCCTGGTTATTGTTGTCATAGACGTTTATATATGTCTATGGTTGTTGTGTTTACTGATGAAACCACGCGAGATTAGCAAAATCACGCGTGATTTCGTGCTCTCTCGGTGACAGCTGCTTCCTTGCTGCTATGCGCCTCATACACACCCGGTGGAAAGGGCCAAGCAGCAGAATACGCAAGTGAAACGGGGCCCAACCTCACGCCAATGACAGACGCAATCTGCTGGGATTCCTTAAATAGGAAACTTTTTAACTGATTGGAATGTTTGTATAAATGTATTGAAATGACTTCTTGTTAAGTGCCTTGAGATGACATCTGTTGTGAATTGGCGCAATATAAATAAACTGGATTGAAATTGAATTGAATTGCTGCTGTAACGTGTCGCTTACGCGTCCGGTGGAAAGGAGGGGTAAAAGTCATAACTGTACCTATACCTTTATACCTCTGAATGCTTTAGACCTCCAGGACAAGAAAAAGCACAGAAATACTCTGACTCTGCACTTGTCAGGTGGATCAGAGATGGACCGCTTTGTGGCGTGGTGGGAAAACAATCATCTCATCTTGAATGTAAGCAAAACAAAGGAGATGATTGTAGAGCTCAAGAGAAACCGAAATAATTCAAACGCTATTTCCATAAAGGAAGAAGTGGAGGTGGTGGAGGAGTACAAATACCTCAGTCCAGACTGGACCAGAGACGCAACAGTGAAGCCGTCTTCAAGAATGGACAGAGCAGACTGGGCTTTCTGAGAGTAAGGTTGTCAAAACAATTGATATCTGAATATAATTGATGCTTGAGAAATTAATTATTCAAAGATACTAATTTGAGTCAGAATGAATACAAATGGACCCGTTCACATTTGCCCAAATTGTCCAAATTCCTCCTGCGCCAGCGCTGAAATAACAGACATTTGGCTCCTCTCCTCCCCAATGAGCTGCATCTGGAAGTTTTAAACTCTGCTAACATGGCGAGTGCAGCCAGAAAAAATGAGAAACATATGCAAACCTCTTTACCCAACAAGGCAAACACAAAAGCATTTTTTGGAGGTATTTTCCCTCTGAGGGAGACGGACATGAAAAAAGGGAATGCCGAATGATACCACGTGATAGCTTGGCTAATGCTACAAGCTAACGTTATGACACAGATATTTGAGAGCAACTTAAAAAGGTCTGTAAAGCTCTTGTATCTGCAGCAGTGAAGTAGTAAACCTCTCAGACAACATAAGCTAAAGTTACCCGTTTGAACCCATCCAAACCCTAAGTAAATGTATCGAGCAAATCAATGCATGGATGTGCCATAACTTTCTCCAGCTGAACAGAAACAAAACAGAAGTAATTATTTTTGTACCTAAAGATGAACGATCAAGAGTCAGCACACAGCTTCAGTTAATACAGCTAGAAACTACTGATCAGGCCTGAAACCTAGGTGTAAATAATGGACTTAGACCTGAACCTCCAGGGTCACATAAAGGCAATAACAAGGTCAGCCTTCTATCACCTGAAGAACATTTCTAGGATTAAAGGACTGATGTCGCAACAGGACCTAGAAAATCATCCATGCTTTTTTTTAGCTGGAATGATTATTGCAACAGCGTCCTCACAGGTCTGTCTAAAAAGTCAATCAGACAGCTGCAGCTGATCCAGAACGCTGCTGCTGGTGTTCCTCACTAGAACCAGGAAAGTAGAGCACATCTTCATCTGTCAGTTTCCCTGGCTCAGTTTCTCATGTGCATCCTTTCTTTTAGACATGTTTGCTGCTCTTTCTTCTTTATTTTCTCTTTTTTATAACAAGAAAACATCAGTTTATTTGTTGACTGATTGGGCGGCTGAGCCAATTACATTTCAATAGCAGCAAGGACCTGCTAAAATCAAAGTCCTGCAACTAGTGAAAAATACATAACTGAAATCTCCCAGGTGCGGGCAGAAATGTCTTTAATTCGGGTGGGTTACGGATTGAGAGTGAGGAGTTGTCGTCATGGTACAGAGCCCCTCCCCTCAATATCACAGAATCTCGCGAGATCCTCACCCTCTCCGCCATGTTGGCAGGATTCCGGCGGCAAAACATGATTGTTTACGTGTGTCGATAACTCGGTAGTAGAGGAGGTTCTTGCAATTCCGGACTGTTTTACCATGCCTGGAAGTCACTGCTGCGTTAAAAACGGCTCCAGTACCTCACACGATAAATATGGAAAACATAGGAACAATGGAATACAGTTTTTTAAGTTACAGGACACAGCATCAGGAAGAGCAAGTATCTGACCTGATGAGGAGATGCCGGATTGCTTGGTTGGCTCCAATAAGAAGATCATACCTTACTTTCTATCTCACCCTCCAGTCAATGAGAGTGTGTTCTCTGTATTTTCACCCAGATACGTGCTTATGTATTTATGGTGTTTTCTCTTAAAGCTTTGAAGTGTAGGTTACCTAATGTTGTTGCAAACCCTGAAGGGCATCTGTTGCTGCCAAGCTAACTATCTAACAAACTGTTGCCTCTTCAAAAATCCTCAATGGCCAACCATTAATGTTAACTAAAAAGTTGTTGACTGTTCCAGACTACGACCATTTTTTGAGAATGTGCGAGTTAAAACTTATGTGGTCGCATTTTTGTGAGGGCATGGTCATGTACTACTCATTTAAATTCTTGCATGAATTTTCCTGCATTGAACTTGTTTTAGCGTCTGCCAAAGTGAATGTTTGTCCCGCCAAAGTAATAAATGCGTCAAAATTAAAGAGCTCTGGAATGTTTGTTCGCGCTTCTGTGAAGTTCTGAAGGCGTGGCCCCTGGTAACCGATAGCTTCTCCTACAGTCATGGCCGACCGGCTTAGACCCCGCCCAAATCAACCCAAATCGGCACGTGACTCCTCACTCTCAATAGGAAAATTATTATTTTCATGAATATCTCAAACTATCAGGCACGAAAGCGACATATATTTGGAAGAACTGGGAGGTTAGGTGGCCTTCCTTTCAAAGTAGGAGAGAGCTGCTGACGTCTGGCCGTCTATTCAGCCTGGGCGCTTGGTTCAATGAGGCCTTTTATCTGAAAGAACGACGTTATGTAAGGCGTTGGGGAACGCCGTTTAAAAGAACGGCGTTATTACCAACACTGTAAATAGCGAAGCAACAAACAAACCAAGTCAACCTCCCCATCTGCTGTATTTGATCGCTGAAGTAAATACTCTGCTAAATGACCATAACCCCTGGTTTCTACTAGACACGTAAGCGGCGCATAACGTCTGTGAAGCGTAATACAGAGCTGATAGCCGCCATTAAAGTCAATGGGACCATTTCCACCGGGAGCGAAGCAGTGCGAATCGGACGCCTCTCACATGCGTCGTGCCGTGGCCCTCTCTATTTTGTACGTGCTATGCTTCTAAAAACGCATCAAACTCATCAGTTTAGATCAGGCCAGACAGGAAATCAGGCATGGAAGCAATGTAAGCTGGACATTTCAAACTAAAAGACACGCAGATTAACGTCTGCTTAACTACGAGAAAAACAAAACAAACGTCATCACCCGTGACACCAGGGTTGAAATCAGTCGGTCTGTTGGTCTAATTTGTTGGTTTTTATCATGAACAACTAGAATGTAATCACTGAAGTGGAGAATCGCCCAGTTTATCTGACACCATTGATCATTTTTACAAAGAGAGCATAAAAAAGGAGAAGGCACGGACAGAAATATCTGCAGTTTGGGGAGTGGATGGTGAGTTTATGATACTTATTAACATAGAATTATATTTTTTCCCCTGAATAATACCCTTTAAGTTATGCAATTGCAAATCCCCTGTGATTGCGTGATTTCCCGGGACCAGCTGAGTGGAATGCTTTTGCAAGTGATACGTGTCTAAAACGCACCCCCGGTGGGAATGGACGCGCTGCTGAATCCGTGATTAAAACGTGTCTATTACGTTAGGCGCCGCTTACGCGTCTGGTGGAAAGCAGGGGTAAGGAAGAGACTGTACAGGGCAGCTGCTGAATACACTGCATACACCAGATGACTGTTTACAGTTAAAAAATGTTTTGTATGCGCCACATCCATGTTGGTTTTAAAAAGATAAAAATAAGCAGTTATAGTATTATAACTGTTATCTTTAGTGTGCCAAATAAAATATTTGCACGTGTAAATCAAAGTTACATACTTAATAAATTACCTTTTTTAAACAGGCTTGAGACAACACAACCTGACAGAAAAAATTTTAATAATGCACATCAAATCAAACAGCAGACCACGCGCTAGAAGGATATCTAAACTATTTTTACCAACCACAAACACAACTCAGATGCCACGTAAATAAATATTTGCGAACAAACTCGTGACATCATAGTTTTGTCAACCAAGCTGCCACATTTCTGACTCTACCGCAGCAATCCTTTGCGCTAAATACACAACCAACCCCTCAAATGAAAGCAGAGAACCTGCCGATTCCAAAGATGCATCTACCAAGACGCTACACATAAGCACTGAGGAGATATAAGCCAAAGTATAACACAACAAGAAATCGCTTTTCAGAATCGCAGTAGTAAAATGTGCCTTACCTTTGCTGTTTTGCCGTGTAAAGATGATTTCTTCGGCAAATAAACGCTATTTTCTGATACTTCAATCTCTTATGCACCATTTAAAACTTTCCGGGCGTTTCTCTTACGATTTATGGTTCCTAGAAATTGTTTTTAGTCTGTTCGCCGAGAAGCCAGGCATTTCCCAGAGGCCCTGTTCTCGGCTCCCTGGTTGGCTGACTGTGTTGTCAATCTTGTTTGGCAAGTTTGGCGTTATTCTATTGGCTTCTTAAAATCCAACGAGGTATCGCTCGTGCAAATTGACCAATCTGCTGCGAGGGTAGCTCTTTGCGTAAAATTAAACTATCAGCCGGCAAGACAGGTGCATTACACAAGAGGGCGAACTACGCACAATACAAAAATATACATATAAACATTATTGCATTATGATCAGATTTTTTTTGCCAAAAATGCCCAAAAGGGTTTATTTTAGGACTACTGAACACTATGTGACACTAAAATGAAAATTATAACTTTTACATGACTAAAATAGAAATGCCACTAATTGTGCCAAACGGTGTCAAACTGGACACCTCGCCTGACTTGCCTGTGCTAAAACCTCTCTAGTTTTGTCGTGCTTCACATAATCAGTATCACATTTTGCAGAGATAATGTCCACATGTTGTATTTACATTTTATTGAGTAACCACTGCCATTCAAGCAATATCCATATAGTTTTTCAATATAAAACATATTTGGTTTTTTTAGGCGGAGCAAAAAACAAAAACCAATTTCTGCTGTGTTCCATCTTCAGTTTCTCCTAATCAGTAACAGATAACATACATAATGATACATCTATCAATTCTACTCAAGGTTACCTTTACAATGACACCAAAATGGTTCAAATACTCCTTTTGGTTACTGAAATATACAAATTTTTCATGGGTAAGCATTTTTCGAGAAACATGCTTCATAATAGGCCTAGGGTGGATCAGAGATTATTAACACTTATACTGTTATCTTGTCTGCTGTAAAAAGGAATAGGCTATTTCTATTTGATTAGATCATATTTTAAGCTTTAAAGTCTGGAAACCAAATTAAATGTTCTTTTCCGTAACAGTTATTATTAGTCCTATTTTTATTATGTGTGCAACTATTCTACCAAAAACAGCACCATAATCTAAAGACATGCGTTAGTCCAGTGTTTCTCAAACTATGGGGCGAGCCCCACTAGTGGGGCGCAGAGGTATTGCAGGTGGGGCGTGACATCATTGGGATTTAAATAGTTTTTCCCCCCTAGATTCTGTCGTTGTGAATGTTTCACTGCACTGTAAATTAAAATCAACCAGCTCCCCCTCTCACAAAATTAAACACACTCAACTAAATTAGCAATTGTGATCATCATTGTAAACAGAACCGGGACCTGGAACATCGTGCTGGGAGTTTGACGTTGGAATATATCGCAGCAGAACAAAACGAGCTGAAGTAGCCACATTATCAGAGATTCCATCTACAAAATGTGCAAATATCTAAAAAGATCAGGGAACGTTTCAGAGTCAGAGAAGTCACACGGTCAACCACAGAGGAAATACAGGGATGACTATCTTGCTCTTTATTTATTTTATTACTATTATTATTTATTTTTTTTTACTTTTGAAAGCTTTGTAAATTTGATAAAACTACAACTTTTATTTTCTCCAACTGTGAGCTGAAGTTCTACATGTAGCAACAACTGACAGCATATACTTCTGAGCCGGTTTTATACCAGTGCGCAACGCCTTTTTCCAACTAATTTATACCCTTAAAAACTTGTAGACTAACTCGGCTGTTTAAATAAATAAAATACTTAAAAAATCAGGCATGGTCACCATTCTGTTGGGGCGATAAAAGTATGGGGGGGCTTGTGTATGCTCCTTTGTCCAAAGTGGGGAATGATAAAAAAAATTTGAGAAACACTGCATTAGGCTCAGGTACACAGCTGGTCAGCAAAAACAAAATTAAACTGTTTTCTGTGCTTTTCCTCCTCTGTGAGGAGTATAGTGTCTGAATCACACACAGAGACAGCACCTCCTTGTTTGGTTTGTAATAGCTTAAAGTGTTCTGGTTATCGTTTGGCCAGCTGCTGCTTCAGGACAGACAAACACAGGAGGTCTGCTGATGCTTGTTTAAATATCAGCCTTATGTGTGTGTGATCCACGCCTGAATGTGCTTGCGAGGTAAAGTATTTATGGGGGTCTGGACATAAATTGTTGTTTGTGCAGGAAAACAAAATGCAAACACAGAGCTGAAAATCCACTGACAGTACAGAGAGAGGTGACACTTGGGGACTGCTACTGACATGTATGAAGAAATTAGTAATGAGAAAATGTGTGCACCTCTATAGGGTTAGTGGTTTGTAAAGTTACACAGTCAAAAAATAACAGCAACAATTTGGGATATTTACCCTGTCAGAGAAAAAAAAATGGGGGTTCATTTTTCAATGTCATATTTGCTTCCATGTTATGTATTCATTTATAAATGTCACACTTTCAAACCAAATATTTAGTTAGCAAGCTAAATATTTTCTTTAATTTTTTTTTACATTTTGCTCAAAACTAAATATGTTGCCTGCTAACTAAATATTCAGATTCAAGCTAAATATTTAATTTAAAGCTAAATATTTAACTTGGGACTGAATATTTTGCTAATATGCAAATTTACTTCCAAGATGCAGAAGTGGAATATCAAAATAAAAGCTGGGTCCTGCGAACCTCAATATAAACTCCTCCTGCTGGTGCATCACTGTTGCTGTAAATCCATCAGTAGACGTCTGTATTGCTGATAAAGTACATCATCCTATGTTTTAGGCTGACATGTTGGAAATGTCAGGATGAAAATAAACATATAATAAACAGGTGACATTCAGTCTCACCAGCAGTTTATAAAAAGTTTTTTAAGACTGAGCTTTTATTTTAGTAGTCCACTTCTGCTTATTGGCAAGTAAACTTGCCTTTTAGCTAAATATTTAGCTCTAAACTAAATGTTTACTTGGAAGCTAAATATTTAGCCAGCCAGTTTAGCATACAAGCTAAATATTTAGCATTTTAACTAAGTATTTAGTTCAAAGTTAAATATTTAGTTTTTAGACTAATTATTTAGATGAGAAGCTGAATATTTACTTTGGAGCTAAATATTTAATTTCCAAATCAACTTATTGCTGTTAACGTTTGATTGTGTACCTTTATAAAAGGCACCCAATACACCACCAACCTTCTCTGGATTACTTGAAGAGGTTACCAGTCCATCACTGGTTACGCCAGGCTATAAAACAAATGCAGTAACGTACCTAGGAGCGGAAAATGGAAATAACAAAAAATAAAAATGGCTTTATAATTTAAAAAATAAGGAAAATACAGTGTACAGTGAAAATACATCCACCTACTGTGCACGTTGAAAAAAATGAGGTCTAATTTTTATAAGGTACACTTCAACTGTAAGAGACAGAATGTAAAAAGAAAATCTAAGAAATCACATTGTATGATTCTCAAAGAATTAATTTGTATAATGGTGCAGAAAACAAGTATTTGGTCAGTAACAAAAGTTCACCACAAAACTTTGTAATGTAGCCTTTGGCTGGCAATGATTTCTGTTTCTTAAAGTTGAAGTGTACCTATGATGAAAATTACAGACCTCTGTCATCTTTTTAAATAGGACAACTTGCATAATCAGTGGCTGCTAAATACTTTGATGTGGCATATCTAAATAAATAATTCACAACTTCATGATTATCTTCGCTGTTGTTTTTACAAGTATGTAAAGATGATTTCTTTGCTCTCAACATGATGACCAATCAAAAAATTACAAATCAGAAAAAAAACATTAAAGTAGTATAGCCAGGAATGGTTGGAATATACCAAAGGTTTCATATATTTGAGAAAAAAAATGGATCAGAATATTAATAAATTGGCACACACACTACCATGAATCAGAGTCAGTACAGGGAGGCAGCTGATGAAGGCTACAGCTATGGGATCAGAAACTGTTCCTCACTCTCGTAATGTTGCATCTCTCTGTTTACATTTTCCAGGTGGTGACGATTCAAGCAGATTCCAGGATGGGGTATAACCATAAATATGTAGATGACACTTTTCCCCCAGTCCTATTTTACTGTAAACACAGTGTCTCCGTGGAAGAGCTTCAGTCTAATGATGAGCTGCACTGCCTCATAAATAAATGCGGATTCTTGCATTCAGCAGCAGTGCAGTTGGTAAAACACTGTACACATGAATATTTTCCAGTGGCAGCTGGTAAGTACACTCCTGACGGTACTAATATAGAATTGGAACGCTGGTTTCTCTACAACCAAGACCTTTTCAGGTCATTTTAGAAAGAAAGTCTTTCGTTATGCTTTCCTTTTTAGATTTGAAACATTGGCGCTCGAGAAAATTGGTTGTTCAAGGTTCCTCTGTGTCCCCTTTACCTTCTGTTTTGATTAGAATCCCATATCCCTTTGTCCTCTTAATGTCAAGTCACATTTCTACCATTTGGACACCAAAAGAAAAACAAGGTGCAGCGGCTCATTGCTTCTTTAGGCTGCAATTAACTTAGGATACTGGAGCTCTGCTCAGCATCTGCTGTGAAACAGAAATGAACAGAGAGATGAATCGTGTCGGCCACAATAAAGAGGTTATAAAACCTAAGTTTAAAGCTGCCACAGCTTCACATCCAGGAAAACAAAGCTGGTGGGATTACCAATATTTCATAAACTGTTACAATTCCCTGCAAGGTTATCTCTGTACATCAACTATACAGATTTTCTGTGCAGCTCTTTATTAGGCCTGAGCAGCAAAAGTGCTGTGAAAGCCTAAAGTGGGATTATTTGTTTATCAACACAGCGGATGCACACGCAACCTGGGTTCAAAACGAGATGCTAGCCCTTTAAAGCGCTATACCGAATCTGCTAAACAAGCTAGTCTAAAACATTTTTTTCCTGCCTCTTAGCAACGTTCTAACATAGTATAGCTCCAAATATTTTGTGGTGATTAAAAAAAAAGAAAAACAAGAAAAAAAATAGTTAATTGGTTCTGTCGCATTTGTCTAAAAACCTCAGCCAATAACATGGCTCATCCGGTTGTTTGTCTCATCATTCAAGTGCGCTTCCGCATTTACCTGGCTCCTCCACTCATTTTCCATTTTCCAACAGAACACCACTGGTGTGAGAGGTTCTCCGCTCAATAATGTCAGAGAAGGAGAAACAGCCGGCTGCTACCACTTCAACTTTAGGACAAACTACCAGAGTCCCAAAAAGAAAAACGCCATTTGAAGTTGCGGAAAACGAAAGACTGGTGACCAAACTGCGACTGGTGTTTTGCGCTCTCTCGTTTACTGTAGCGATGCGCGTTCCCAAATCAGGGGGCGTGGCCTACTGTAGGTGTGATAGGCAACTGAAAGGGGGAGGTTGTTTATGTTAAAAAGCTGGCTTGTTTTGGAGGTTCAGTATAACAGCTTCAAAAAGCTTCAGTTCCCATTATTATCATTTGCAGTTAATCAACAGTTGCTTGTTGGTTAGCTATTTTAGCTTGTTCGTTAGCCGAGGCCAGGTGTTGCGTTAACCGAATATTTTCCGTTGTTTTAAACTGTGAAAGAAAAACGTGAAGCCCATCGGTCATTTTGACCAAACTTTCTGGGTTTCATCACAGGCAACTTAGGACAGGACTTAACATACTGATAGCGGCATTTGCTGGAGGCAGGTTTGTTTCTGTTCACACTGTATTAGTTCTAGTTTTTATTCTGAGTAGCTGATACATATCTTTAGCTTTTACATATCTTTATGTCTTTTTGTTTTATTTGTTTGTTTGTTTTATTCTTGTATTTTTGGCATTAACTGCAGTTACCGTGTACCGTGTAATGTGTGTCGATACTTGATTTATTTCCAGTCCAAGCTCTGCCATTCCAATCACATCTGGTTTCATCTCCATGTTGACTTAATCCTGCAGTTGCAGGGGGAAACCCAAATATCACCCTTTCTTCAACAACTCTCTCTAGCTAATTCTTGGGGATCACCCGGTGTTCCCAGACCAGAATCTAGTAGCAGAATAACAAATAAACACAATATGCAACCTGAACACCGGAGTGTATACACACAATCTAAAAAAAATTAGATGATGCATAAACCAAGGTTGGATGTTGTTAGAAACTCTTCCAGTTTTAGATTTTTCACAGCTACAGCTAATATGAGTTATAGTAGACTAGAAATTGGCAATGGTACATTTCCTGGATTTCATGTGTTTGAACAAGGGTGAAGTATTGTTCCAGGAACTTGAGAATACAACCTGGTGATAAAGGCTCAGAGCAACTTCGATTGAAACCCACCATAGAGGTCTCAGAGATCTGGTGTGTTCATGCCTGAATTTAATTTGCTTTATATTTGCAAATGTGTTTGTCCAGGTCTGCCAGATTATTCATGTATACCACAAACAAATTTCACCAATTCCTTTTTAAGGATTTAAAAATGTGGAATCAGTACCTTCCTCCAGGTAAGGGGTCAAATTTGATGAAAGAGATTTATAACCAGCTCAGCAGATGCCTTTGGAACCCCGCGGGCCACTCCATCTAAACCTACTGCTTTGTGTTCATTGATTTTTGAAGGTAGCTCTCACCTTGTGTTGTTGCATAACTAGCGTTGTAGGGCAGGCTTCCCCCTCTGGATGTCAAAGCAGGGAAAGAAATGCTTTACCTGTTATGGTTTGTCCTATAACTGTGGCTATACAGTGGGGCAAAAAAGTATTGGGCAGCCACCGATTGTGCAAGTTTTCGCATTTAAAAAGATGAGAAAGGTCTGTCATTTTCATCACAGATACACTTTAACTCTGAGAGACAGAATGTAAAAAAAGGATTTTTATTTTATTTGTATAATGCTACAGAAAATAAGTATTTGGTAAATAACAAAAGTTCACCTCAATAGTATGTAATGTAACCTTGGTAGCCAATGACAGAGGTCAAAGGTCACCTGTAGGTCTTCACTTGGTTTGCACACACTGTAGCTGGTACTTTGGCCCATTCTTCCATGCAGATCTTCTCTAGAGCTGGGATGTTTTGGGGCTGTTGCTGGGCAACACAGACTTTCATTTCCCTCCCCAGATTCTCTTTTGGATTTAGGTCTGGAGACTGGCTAGGCCACTCCAGAACCTTGAAATGCTTTTTACAAAGCCACTCCTTCGTTGCCTAGGCGGTGTGTTTGGGATCATTGTCATGCTGGAAGATCCAGCCACGTTTCATCTTCAATGCTCTCACTGATGGAAGGAGGTTTTTACCCAAAATCTCACGTTACATGGCCCCATTCATCCTTTCCTTAATATGGAGCAGTCATCCTGTTCCCTTTGCAGAAAAGCAGCCCCAAAACATAATGTTTCCACCCCTAAGTTTCACAGTGGGTATGGTGTTCTGGGGATGTAACTCAGCATTCTTCCCACTCCAAACAAGGCGCGTGGGATTTACACCAAAGAGTTCTAGTTTGGCCTCATCTGACCACATGACATTCCCCTAATCCTCCTCTGGATCATCCAGATGGTCTCTGGCAAACTTTGGACGGGCCTGGACATGTGCTGGCCCAAGCAGGGAGACTGGAGGATTTCATTCCATGATGACGTAGTGTTTTACTAATAGTAATCTTTGTTACAGTGATCCCAGGTCTCTTCAGGGTCATTGACCAGTTGCCCCCCATGTAGTTCTAGGCATTTCCTCACCATTCTCAAGATCATGTGTACCCCACGAGGTGAGATCTTACATAAAGCCCCAGGTTGAGGTTGGTTGTCAGTTATCTTGTATTTATTCCGTTTTCTAATAATTACTCCAAAAGTTGATCTCTTCTCATCAAGCTCTTTGCCTATTGTATTGTATCTATTTGCCTATTGGCTCATCCCAGTCTTGTGCAGGTGTACAATCTTGTCCTTGGTGTCCTTAGACAGCTCTCTTGTCTTGGCGATGGTGGAGGTTGGAGTGTGACTGTTTGAAGGAGTGGACAAGTGTCTTTTATACAGAAAATGAGTGTAAACAGGTGCCATTAATACAGGTAATGAGTGGAGGATAGACATGAGGATAGACAAGGAGTAACATGTCTGTGAGGGCCAGAAGGATTGTTTATTTGTAGGTGCTATTTTCTGCAACACTATACAAATGATGTCCTATAAAAAAATCATACAATGTAATTTTCTGGATTTGTCTTTTACATTCTGTTTCTCACGGTTGAAGTGTACCTATGATGAAAATTACAGACCTCTCTCATATTTTAAGTGGGACAATCAATGGCTGCCAAATACTTTTTTGCCCCACTGCATGTTACTTTTTTTGTTTATGTGACCACAGAATCAGCCCTCATCATGGCTTTCTGCTCATTAACTTCCTGTTAGAAACAGACTATAAAGTAAAAATTATTTTCTTATGAAACTTTCAAAGGACACTCTAAAGGCAGGACAAGAGTGTCATGGTGTAGTGGAATGAGGACCTAAATGCAGACTAATATAGAAGTGAAATTATTTCATAAGAATGAACTTACAAATGTGGCTTAGGCAGGTACACAAAAGGATGTATGGATGAGGGTAAAGAGGGATGAAAAAACAGAGAATCCAGCAGAGAAGTGAAGTGATCAGGGATCTTAAGTATACTGGGGAGGAGTGAAGAATAGCACATAAATGAGAGGACCTAATCAAGACTAAATGGATGCAGTTGGGAGAGAGACTCAACTGGGGGAGATTGGAAATAAGTTGCAACTGGAACAGAAGGTAGAGTGGCAGGACGAAAGCAACAAAGCAGAGAGAACAGAGGAAGGACAGGTAAACACAACAAATGCTTAATGATAATAAAGCAGAAACTAACACAGGAATAAACTACAAAAGATGCGAACAAAGTAAAGATATATCTAAAGAAAAGCACAAATGAAAACTCAAAGTAGAAACACAGGAGAATCTAGAGTTCTAACATAGACAAAGAGGCATTTTGCTTTCAGTTCACGCAGAATAAAACTAAATAAATTCATGTTAATAGTTTACCATGTAACTATTTTAAACTAAATTCACTGTTCCTAACATGTAATTGTTGTTGTTTATTCAATATTTATTTATTTTTTATAAATAATGGTTTAATAAGAAGGATGCGTTTCAAGGCTACCAGATTGATAACCATAGTGTTAAACGTAACTTTTTCTGGGTGAATCTCGGATCCATGCAGGTTCCTTTAGGTCTCCTGCAATATTCGTGGCGGCTGTGATGTAATTCAACCAAAGATTCATCTGAGAAATCCACCTTCTGCCACTTTTCCTGCACCCATCCTTTTAGCAGGTTGTGGGCCTTGGCAAATGCTACACGTTTTTTTAATTGCCTTTTGTTTAGTGCTGGTTTCTGGGCACTGATTTGAACATGGAGGCCATTTCAGACAGAATTCTACAAACTGTTCTGGTTGACAAAGGGACTTGAAGCGACCAGGCCTGGTGGAGCTCTGTTGCAGTGGAAAAGGAGCTGGCTTTGGATTTTCGAGCCAACAAACAGTCCTCCCGAGCAGTTGTCTTGCTGTTCCTGCCAGACCTAGACTTGTCAAAAACATCTCCAGTCTCTTGAAATCTTTTTCTTATTCTTTGTACTTGACGCTGAGACACATTGATGGTGTCAGCCACCTCAACAGTGGATCTGGTCTTCAGACTCTTGATAATTAACGAATTGGTCTCAGGGTGAATCTTAGGCATGTTGTCAGAGGTCAAGTAGCAGTTAATGTGAAGGTCTGGTGTGCTGCTGGGGTTCTTTTTATACACTAATTGATTGATCAATTATTGATCACAGGTGGGGCTGTAATCTAGGATTGGGTCCATCATATGACAAGGCGACGAGACCTTTGTCTTTGCAAAATTGGACTCAGTGGGTTTTAACAAGCTGTGAATGTTAGAATGCTTTTCAGCAGTTTTGTTTGGCACAAAAAAAAGTATTTCAAAAGCTGAAATGAGCCATTTCTTATTGAAAAAAATGATTAGACACATATATATATTTCAGGGGTACTTAAGCTCAACTTGTATCCAAGCGACAAGACTTTTGTAAGGGATTGTATAAGAAACAGCTGGCAAGTTGGCTCAACAAGGTCAACGATCAGGCCTACCAGGCATATTCAATTGTTGGATCACCATCTTACTGTGAGTCCTGTAGCCTTTGCTTGTTTACTCAGTTCCAGTGTCAACAGTGAGGTTCATGGAGAGGAAAATCCCTAGCTTTCTCTGTAACTATCTGGGCCTCCCCCACAGCCTTACAAGTGCAGCCCTCAATGGGACCAGCAACATCTTACAGCTCATTCAGTGGTCTCACTGAAGAGTTTATGATGGAATGCACAAGAGAAGTCCTTCAGTATAAAGACTCCCATGACCAGAAAGTGTCAGCAACTGGCATTAAAGTGAAAATGGGGAAGAAGTGGAGAATGAAGCGAGAAGTGAAGGTGTCACGCATCAGGCAGAATGAGCTGATGGGGACGTTGGCCATCAAGTGAGCTGGCTGACCCAAGTGGGCAAGGTACAAGGCAAGGAGAGACACCCGCAAATCTAGGAAGCGGTACAAGCAGGTGTGGAAGAAGTCCAAGTGGGCAGAACAGCGGGGCTCAAGTAGCAGGGGGCATAGACAAAATGAGAGAGTATCCTACAGTGCAATGTCAGTGCGATGTGTCTGATGGTGAAAGACCCGGAACTTTCAGTGATACTCGGTTACATCACTGATGATGCATCTCAGTATGTCCAAAAGACATATCTTACACATTAAAAATGAAGGTAATAAATGAATCAGAATTATTTTTGTTAACAGGTAGCATTTATAACCCAGGTTTTACCAGCTTGTTTGGACCTGATTCATTCCCTAGTTACTCTTGTTTCTCGTAAACTATAAATGTGTATTACCTACAGTGTTTTAGTTTGCTTAAATTCTAAATAAAACAGTTTCTGTTTACAGATTTTCCTGCTTTAGTTTTATTTTAAACTGCAGGCACTTTCCTCCCACCGTGACATTGAGCGCTAAAGTCCCAATTTTGCTTGGTAAAATCACGGAAATCAAAAACGTCATCTGTGTGGCTATTTTGGCCATACTTAGCCTACCACTGGAGAGAACAATTATAAGTGAAAGAATGCATAGCTGCTCCTCAATGCAAATCACAGAGTGATTACTCCCACATATGATGTCCGGAGAAACTGTCCTACTTCTAAATTCATCATAAAAAAGCATAGCTAAAAGAAAATAAATTGTTGCCCTGTACTTGTTTAGGATGCAGGATTGTATCATTGTAGAGATTTGATGCAATATCCATCCATTTTTTTCCGCTTATCCGGGGTCGGGTCGCGGGGGCAGCAGCTTAAGCAAGGACACCCAGACTTCCCTCTCCCCAGCCACTTGTTCCAGCTCATCGGGAGGAATCCCAAGGCGCTCTCAGGCCAGCCGAGAAACATAGTCCCTTTGGCGTGTCCTGGGCCTTCCCCTGGGCCTCCTCCCGGTGGGACATGCCCGAAACACCTCACCAGGGAGGCGTCCAGGAGGCATCCTGACCAGATGCCCGAGCCACCTCAACTGACTCCTCTCGATGTGGAGGAGCAGCGGCTCTACTCTGAGCCCCCTCCAGATGACTGAGCTTCTCACCCTATCTCTAAGGGAGAGCCCAGACACTCTACGGAGGAAACTCATTTCAGCCGCTTGTATCCGTGATCTCGTTCTTTCGGTCACCACCCAGAGTTTGTGACTATAGATGAGGGTAGGAACGTAGATTGACCGGTAAATCGAGAGCTTCGCCTTTCGGCTCAGCTCTCTCTTCACCACGACAGGCCGGTACAGCGCCCGCATAACTGCAGATGCCCTACCGCTCCATTTTTCCCTCATTCGTGAACAAGACCCCCAGATACTTAAACTCCACCACTTGGGGAAGGACCTCATCCCCGACCCGGAGAAGGCACCTCACCCTTTTCTGGCTCAAGACCATGGCCTCGGATTTGGAGGTGCTGATTTTCATCACAGCCACTTCACACTCGGCTGCGAACCGCTCCAGCGAAAGCTGTAGATCACCTTCCGATGAAGCCAACAGGACAACGTCATCTGCAAAAAGCAGAGACCCGATCCTGGGGCCACCGAAACGGATCCCCTCAACACCTTGGCTGTGCCTAGAAATCCTGTCCATAAAAGTTATGAACAGGATCGGTGACGAAGGGCAAACTGGACGGAGTCCAACTCTCACTGGAAACAAGCCCGACTTACTGCCGGCAATGCGAACCAAACTCTGGCAGCGGTCGTACAGGGACCTAACAGCTCGTATCAAGGGGCCCGGTACCCCATACTCTCAAGGGACACAGTCGAACGCCTTCTCCAAGTCCACACAACACATGTAGACCGGTTGGGCGAACTCCCACGTACCCTCCAGGACCCTGCTGAGGGTGTAGAGCTGGTCCAGTGTCCCATGGCCGGGACGAAAACCGCATTGTTCCTCCTGGATCCAAGGTTCGACTATCCGTCTGACCCTCCTCTCCAGAACCACTGAATAGACCTTACCAGGGAGGCTCAGAAGTGTGATCCCCCTGTAGTTGGAACACACTCTGTGGTCCCCCTTTTTAAACAGGGGGACCACCACCCCGGTCTGCCAATCCAAGGGAACTGCCCCCGATGTCCACGTAATATTGCAGAGTCGCATTAACCAACACAGCCCCACAACATCCAGGGCTTTGAGGAACTCCGGCTGAATCCTTGCCACTGAGAAGCTTTTTGACGACCTCTGTGACCTCAGCACCAGAGATTGGAGAGCCCGACCCAAAGTCCCCAAACCCTGCTTCCAGATTGGAAGGCGTGCCGGTAGGATTGAGGAGGTCTTCGAAGTATTCCATCTACCGACCCAAAACGTCCCGTGTCGAGGTCAGCAGCACACCATCCCCACTGTAAACAGTGTTGGTGGCAGACCGCTTCCCCCCCCCCCACGAGACGCCAGATGGTGGACCAGAATCGCTTCGAAGCCGTACGGAAGTCATTCTCCATGGCCTCTCCAAACTCCTCCCATGCCCGAGTTTTTGCCTCTGCGACCATCCGAACTGCACTCCGCTTGGCCTGCCGGTACTTATCAGCTGCTTCAGGGGTCCCACAAGCCAAAAAGACCCGACAGGACTCCTTCTTCAGCCTGACAGCATCCCTTACCGCCGGTGTCCACCAGCGGGTTCGGGGGTTGCCGCCGCGACAGGCACCGACCACCTTGCGGCCACAGCTCCGGTCAGCCGCCTCGACAATGGAGAGGCGGAACATCGCCCACTCGGACTCAATGTCCCCCCCCTCCCCCGGGACGTGCTTGAAGTTCTGCCGGAGGTGTGAGTTGAAGCTCCTTCTGACAGGAGACTCTGCCAGACGTTCCCAGCAGACCCTCACAACATGTTAGGGCCTTCCAGGTCTGTCCGGCGTCCTCCCCCACCATCGGAGCAGACTGATCACCAGGTAGTGGTCAGTGGACAGCTCAGCCCCTCTCTTCACCCGAGTGTCCAAAACATGCGGTCAGAGATCAGATGAGACGACAACCAAGTCGATCATCGAGCTGCGGCCTGGGGTTTCTTGGTGCCAAGTGCACATATGGCCACCTTTATACTTGAACATGGTGTTTGTTATGGACAATCCATGACGAGCACAGAAGTCCAACAACAAGACACCACTCGGGTTCAGATCGGGGGGGCCATTCCACCCAACCACACCCCTCCAGGTCTCACTGTCATTGCCCACGTGAGCGTTGAAGTCCCCCAGCAGAACAAGGGAGTCCCCGGGAGGAGCACTCTCCAGCACCCCTTCCAAAGGGGTGGGTAATCTGATCTGCCGTTTGGCACATAAGCACAAACAACAGTCAGGACCCGTCCCCCCACCCGTAGGCGGAGGGAGGCTACCCTCTCGTTCACCAGGGTAAACCCCAATGTACAGGCGCCGAGATGGGGGGCAACAAGTATGCCCACCCCAGCTCGGCGCCTCTCACCGGGGGCAACTCCAGAGTGGAAGAGAGTCCAACCCCTCTCGAGGAGACGGGTTCCAGAGCCGTGCGTCAAGGTGAGTCCGACGATGTCCAGTCAAAACCTCTCAACTTCGCACACCCAGCTCCGGCTCCTTCCCCACCAGAGAGGTGACGTTCCACGTCCCGAGAGCCAGCTTCTGCAGCCGAGGATCGGACCGCCAAGGTCCCCACCTTCAGCCACCACCCATCCTGCACAGAACCCGACCCCTATGGCCCCTCCCACAGGTGGTGAGCTCATGGGAAGGGGGACCCATGTAACCTCTTCGGGCTAAGCCCGACCGGGCCCCGTAGGTAAAGGCCCGGCCACCAGGCGCTCACCAACGTGCCCCGCCTCCAGGCCTGGCTCCAGAGGGGGGCCCCGGTGGCCCACCTCTGGGCGAGGGAACACTAAATCCATTTGTCTTGTTCATCATAGGGGTCTTTTGGGCTGCACTTTGTCTGATCCCTCACCTAGAACCAAATTGCCATGGGTGACCCTACCAGGAACAAAAAGCCCCCGACAACATAGCTCCTAGGATCATTGGGACACTCAAACCCCTCCACCACGATAAGGTGGCAGCCCAGGGAGGGGGGATACAATACTGTTATCCATATATACATAACTAATATATCTCAAACTGATTGTTTCAAAGTGGAATTAATCCATCCATTGGCTATACCTGCTTATCCTTGCGGGGTTGTGAAGGGGCTGGGGCCTATATCCAGCAGTCATTGGGTAAGGGAGAGGATATACCTTGGACAGGTCGCCAGTCCATTGTAGGACAACATAGTGATACTCAAGACAAACACCCATGCATATAGAGCTCCAGACCTCACGTGACTCTCAGAGCGAAGGCGCCATGTTGACAGGCATGAACGCCATCAAAATGAACGTAGCCAGCTGTGATTTTACTCCGTCGGAGTTTACTTCCCATTTTAAAACAGAAGATATTATTGGCTATACCGGAAAATTTAAAAGATTCAACATATCCGACCCTTACCATGCCCCTGGGATATTTTTTAAAACTTCAGAAGCGGTCAGAGCGGACCTTTTACCGGACCTGAGATACTCTCACAACAGCGTTCATTAGGATCCACATCATAGCACATAGAACAATGCTGGCTATATACTCGCCCCAGAAGAATATGTGCAACAATAAAACGCATTCTCTTTGCAACCCTTGCAGTTCTGTGTGGAGAAACTTCAACTTTAACTTACAGTTCAGAGTCCTGCAACAGGGCGGGTACCCGCATAAGGTTTTTACATCATAAAGTTGTGAAATTAAATGTCACGGGTCCGGGAGGAAGTTTCTTTAATGCGGGCGGGTTGCGAGTGACAAATAATTGTTTTTAATATTTTGTTTAAGACTCCCAAACAGGATTGTGTTGATATATTGTGATATGTGGAAAGAGCATGCCAGAATATTCCTCCAACTTTGCGCTGACAATATTCTCGCTATCTAGGCATCCAGCGCTGCCAGACAGACTTTACTGCAGCGGGATTTGCGATTGACTGTGGTCAATTTTTCATTTCTGCATATTGATCTCTGCATCAAATAAATGTTAGTTTTCATAAATTTCAGAAAAATCTCTCTCTGGCAACGCAGGATACCTAGATAACGAGAACATTCCGCTATCAGTTTTGCGCTGAATATTCTGGCATGCTCTCTCCATAAACACATATCAATCAACATGATTCTTTTTTAGAGTCTTAAACAAACAAATATTACATAAATATTTTTTCCCCCGCAGTAGCCTAAAGAAACTTCTGCCAGACCCTTGAAATTTAATTTATGTATTATCTTTAAACGGATACCCGCAACATTGCAGGACTCTGCCCTGAACGTGTTTGCAGCGGACTACGGGTCTTTTAAAACCTCGACATCCACTGCTAAGAATGCTGCAACTTCTTCACAGAAAGAAAATATGAATGTATAAGAAAGTGGAATGGTGTCATGGTCTTAAGTTTTTGTGTGGCAAGTTTGAGTTTTTCCTTCCACTTGGTTTTCTTCCCCTTTTTACCCCAAGGTGCCCTCTTGTTTTGCTCCTCCTGTTTGTGTCTTAAGTAGTTTTCTTTATTCAGTGTAATTATATTTTTGTATTCTGGCACTCCCTGGGTTCTGTAGATGTTTTTCACCTTGGTCTATGTCCACCTTCCCATTTGTGTTTCCTTTATCTCTTTATTTAATTCCTCCTTCTGTTCTCCAGTGTGTCCTTACGTTTCCCTTAGAGTTCTCCTTAGATAGTGTCTTAAGAATCCTTTCTAGTTTCTTTAGAGTCTTCTGTCTCCTAGCCATTCTACCTTCCATCCCAGCTGCTAATCACTTCCACCTGCTCACTCCCCCCTCAGCTGCAACCGCTTCCCCTAATTAGTCCTGCTCCTTCTCTGCTTCACTCTTCACTCTCCTCCTCAGTATAAATTCAGTCCTCTCTGTCACTACTCACTGGTTTGTTGTCATTCCTCGGTTCCTGGTCTCCATGTTCCCTGGTTACCTTGTTATTATTTGTAAGTTTGGATTTTATTATTTAATTAAATCTGAGTTCATTTAAGTTCTGCATTTGGGTCCTCTTTAAACCGCATCATGACAAATGGAGTGATTTAAATAATAGTCCGTTCAGAAACACTGATTATGAGGAAATTGTGGTGGGAGCACAGGTGGATGTTAGAGTATTAAACAATTTCCTGATCCATTTTCCCTCGTCCTACTCCGGAGCATCGTTTAAAGTATATAAAAGTCTGGAGGGACATAAATGGACACAATCGGGGTTTGTTATCGGGATCCAGATCTGGAATCTTCCTGCAAAGGATTGTGTTGTTGTCACTGGGAGGGAGACCTGTCCTGATTTTGGTTACCATGAGCAACAGGCAGTAGCTAGGTTATGTCTGTGTGCAACATGTTGTGTGTTCATTAATCTCAGGAAATAATTAAAATATTTTTATTTCAAAAGGCATCATTGTGAAACAGAGAGCTGCTGTCAATTTGCATTACTTAATGATACAAGAGCAGTTATCAAACAAATGGTAATAAATCTGAGTTACAGGTGAATCACTCCCAAAGACTAAATGAAACAGCTTCATCTTTCCCTGATTGCTAGCGCGTTTCATGGCAATGATCCATCGTTTTCTGTGTTCTGGATCCTTGGTAATCCTATAGAACGTTTCTCCCTTATCTCTTCCGTGTCTGTTATGGCATCCTGGGGTGCAACAGGTATCCACCATATTTACAGTTTCTAAGTTTGGATTAGCTGCAAATAACAACTGCGGGAGACTGCCTGCCACAATGGCGCCCATTCGATTTTAACTGTTGCATGCTGGGAGAAGTGACGTCAACTCCCGGAGCTCTATACTCATACCTAAGGACAATTTACAGAGACCAATTAATCCAGCAATCAGTTTTTTTTTGGACTGAAAAAGCCAGAGCACCCGTAGGGAGCCCACACATGCAAAACGAGAACATGCAAACTCCATGCTCTCCACATTCCTGCTGGAAGAAAACGGGTGCTACCAACTGCACCACTGTGCAGCCCAAAGTGGATTTTACCTATATCAAAGTGAACCAATGTGACTAAAATAAACTGACTGAACTGATAGCAGGATTTTAATCAAACTTGATAAGACACGTGCATTTTTTAAATTCCGCCATTGGCCACTTAGTGTTCAGCTCATGGAATAGCGATGCACTGGATTCAGACTCATTAATACAGATTTTTTTTGTGAATATTTACTCCAGAACTTCAGTCCTGAAACTCTTTTCTGTTCAAACTTTTTTCTGCACTCCTCCCCTGCTATTATAATAGTGATTTTCAGTGTGATTTGGCAGACTCCTTTCCTTATAAATTTGTCCTTTCCCATCATTTTTTATTTATTTTTACTTTATCCTAATTACCCACTACATCATCTCCCCAATTTAAGCCTGTTTGCTAGAATGCCATAAATCACAAATTATTTGCAGCTTTTTGTACTTTAGCTAAATATAATGGGCATGACAGTGTTTGAGAAAAAGAGCAAAACCATTCTACAGATTGGATTACAGGCTAATGTAATTGTTATTGCTGGTTATGCTAAGTCATATTAATGATGGGTTTTAATGTCTTAAATCTCTTCAAGCGCAGTTTAAAGTTTATTTCCATTAAAACTCAGACACATTAAACCTTCATTTATGGTTCCTGTTCTCTACCTTGTGAACAGCTGTGAGGGGGATAATTGATGTCAAGACCTAGTGTGCAGGGTGCTTTGGTGTCATTTCGGCTGGTCATGCACCTTCTGATTTTTGTAAGCCATCATCCACGGCCCCAGTTGCATATTTTTAAAACATGAGATAGGACAGAGCGTACAACTAGGTTTGTCTTGACAGGAATCTTACAACAAACCCTCAAATACAGTTCTTACTAATGTTACAAAAGATGAGTTGCAAAAGTGTATGCATAAATATATTTTATAGACAATTTCCAATACCATTCCTTTGATACACCAGTATAATTTACTTTTTAAGTTAAGACATCTATTGTTTGGAGAAAAAAAGACTATAGTAAATAGAAGCAAGTGGACATGGAAAGCAGTGTGTTAAATTACAATTTGGGTGAGTGACTATTGAAAGCTTTTGGAAGAGTCACATTGACCTGTCATTTAAAGCATGACACATTAGAAATCTTAAGTGAAAATACCTTTGTAAACCAAGATATATCAACAATTAGAGACAGCACTGATTTTTAGTATTTATTGTTTGCAAAAACTTTAGAGTGAATGACCATCAGTGATGAAAATCTGGTAGGAAGGGTGAATAGGCCACTGAATTTTTCTTTTTTTTCTTTTTACACACAAGGTCAACTCTAGAATGTCCGTTGGTCACTTCTCCCTACTTATACTCTAACCAGCCAATTGATTAGGTTACTATTTTTAACTATTTATTTAAACCTTTATTTAATCAGGAATTGATTTATTGAGATCAAATATGTGTTTTGCAAGAGTGTTTGGCCAAAGACTGCAGATTTGGAACTCCTTTCGTCTTCATAGCAGCTTATTTTTTAATATCATAAATCCAACAAAGTGTGGGAAACATTCCTTAGAGATTTAGGTCCATGTTAACATGACATCACACAGTTGCTGCAGATCTGTTGGCTGAATATCCAGGATATGCAAAAGGTAATACATGAATCAGACCTAGAACTCAGACCCCAGCGAAGGAAAGGTTAAGCAAAGGTTATTGAAAAAATTAGAATGTGCATAACAGACATTTACTTCTTCGGATCTGTTCTCTGGTCAGACTCTGTAACAAAGAAAGGAAGGCAATGAATTGGCAAAACAAACAGGAAGAGTTGCAGAAACAGTGGATTACCCGACAGAGGTGGTTTCTTTTACCAGGTATTATTTCACCCAATGGACCATATAGAGAACAATATTTATGCTAGAAACTGGGATCTACGACTTCATTTGGCATTGAAATTCTGGTAGTAGGCCAAGTTAGATCACTCCAATCCCATGTTCAGGTTTCACCACGGGACACTCTCAGAAATAGGGGTACAGTACGAGTCCTTTTTTGTCCCCCAAGGTACAATCTACACGAATGTACCCCCTAGGGCTAATTATTGGACCTTAAGGTAACTATATGTACCTTTTTGAGGCCCCAAAAGGTACATATATGTACCCAAGTGGTAAAAGGTACATATATGTACCTTTTCTTCTACATGGGGTACAAAGTCTGTGTTAGGCTGATGAGGCTCTACAAATGGCAGTAGCCTAAAAATTAATATGTTTAATACTTATATAAGTCTTCAGTAGTAGTTATATATTTTAAATGTGAAGGTTTCACTGTTTCCTTAAATATTCAATGAAGATTTTAACTTCTAAGCAATTTTTGAGTAGCCTGAAATAAAATATTTTATTGTGAGCAGATATGCAGGTATGAAAAATTACTAATAATCCAGTCAACATTGTATGTTACGATATTCACACACGGCCAACCATGCACAGTAAAATCAGCTACCTACAGCCTGTCAGACAAAGCGCAGGGAACCCTAAACGTTAATTTCACTTGAGCCCCACTGCCTGAAAAAGGTGGTGCGCAGGTAAAAACGCGCGGGATAGCCGCCAGCCAGCCAGACACATTTTTCTGACACTGACTCCATGGATATACATGTTTGCCTCTCCTGAGATTTGTTCATCAATTTGACAGCTTTACTCTCATGTAAGTATGTTTTTACTCCTCTTTTCATTAACACTTTCTTTCTGTCAAATTAAACAGGACAAAGTAAGCTTGTTTAACCGTTTGTCTCAAATTCGAGGTTACAATGACATGACGTTGTCATGTTCGGGTTTCATGGATGAGTCACGGTGTTAGCAAGAAACTTATTTTAAAGAACAACGTTCTAAATAACATACATGTTATTTATGCTTTCTCTACCCCGTTATTTAGCGGTCAAACATGTAATAATATCCAATCATTACATATGTCAGTTGCCAGGTCATAAATGCTAGCTATTGCTGTTGCCAGCCTGTTGCTGGGGTAATTTAGCCAGCTCTGCTTTTGATTGGTGCATTTCACATGTAGCGCAAACATGATTGGTTGTTGTACTAGACACATGACGAAACCGTCTGTTTCCAGAAATTTCTTGTCTTTGGTCCGCCATGGGACATAATACGGGACATGCCGCTAGTTGGCCTGTCAACCGAGGACCTGCTAATGAAGATAGGTGAGGCAGGTGTAGAGGTGACTGAACTCGAAGCCCAGAGATTCAGAGATAAATTCACATTCAAGCCCCAGTGTAATGTTAGTTGACAAAATGTTAAGGTTTTTAAAGTTAGCGCGCTAGCTAATTCAAAAATGATTACAGAGCAGAGCAGTCAACCATTGGCCAAACCTTATATCCTATAATTGAACCGGCTTCACCGTGAGCATCCTGAGCTCTTCCTGAATGTTGACATATATATTTTATGTGGCTAAAGTTAAGACATGGGACTTTTAAAGTGATAGAAAGATACTGGTATCTCTGCTTTCCTCCATAAATGTTCCCGCCTTTTTAACATGGTGGTCAATGAGGCTGTGGATGGGGGTTATTTTGAAAGCCTTTTGTCGTGTGTGTGTGTGTGTGTGTGTGTGTATGCAGCAAACCTTTGCATGGCGGCAAAAGGAGATAGAAGATGGCATGACTGTGGAGGAAACCGTCAAGAAGTAGCCTACCCTTTCTTAAGGACACCGGCTGTGGTAAGTGAAAATGCATCATAAAGTGATAGCTGGGATTTGTATCCATAGAATGTAATTCAGTAATGAATGTTAATTTCAATGGTTTTAAGCTTGAAAAGTTACATGTAGCTTTGACTCTGATACTAAATAAATCTCATACATTTTTCACTTGTAGTTGTACAATGAGTTGGAATGGATCCATCCAGCAATAGGAAACGTGTCAGCGATTCAATATAGGCTTCAGCTGTATTGTGTCAAAGGTTCTCTATCTGGCTCGAGGGAAATCCCCACTGTCTAAACTCTACCTGGAAGCAAGACAAGAGGCTCTTATGGAGGATCTACCAGGTACTGATTAAATAATAAAAATAAATAGAATTAAACTTGTTTGTACAAATACTATTAACATTATTTATTTTTAAATGTGTTCTTTAACATTATTGGATGGATAATCAACTTGTTTGCTATCTTGATGAATAACAGTTTTAACTCATTTTTTTGATTTTTTTCTTCATGTTTGCATTATGTTGACTATTAAGTTGCAGGATTTGGAAGATACATTTCCAGAAAAATTTTTGGAAATAGAATAAATGCTGTTATTTTGAAGTGTATCTTATGTCTTGCAGATATTGACTTCAGAGCTGCCCTCAACTTTCTGCCACACATCCTCAAGCAGAGCATTGATTGCTTTATTACTCTTGGAGAGGTATGTCTATTCTGCATAACATTTTTAAAACAAAACATCTCAAATTAAAGGGATGCTTTATTCACTTCAAATATTTAATTTCATGTATGGACCCATTATAGTAGCAAAATTGCAAATGCGCATCTCAAACTATTTGTGTAATCAGCTTTATAAATGCATAACAACATTTGTGAATCTGTGTAAGGATCTGCAAATGTGTTTAGAATCTGTGTAATCAAATTTGAAAATGTGTAAGAAAATATCAACAAATCTGTATTCAGTTTTGTAAGTGTATTGCGATCTGTAAATGCATACACAGATCTAAAAATGTATACAAACATTTGTAAATGTGTACATGAATCTGTAAACCTGTGAAAACATCTGCAAGTACATACCCAGATACTTCTGACAGATCTGCAAAAATGTGCAAGGATTTGTGTCTTTAACCAAACATTTTCTTGGCCCCGAGAGCAGCCTAACAGACTCAACCTGCTGTGATTTATTTATTAGTTTTTATTCAGAATATTTTGCCCTGATTAGACTCACAGGCTTGTGTTGTATGGTCTGCCTTAAAAGCAATACAACCCATAGACATAATAACATAGACGGGTTACAGACAAATCCTCGCGCTCTTGCAGATCTGTAGCAAAACCCATGTTTGAAAAGAAGGCCAATTGAGACACCGCCTCAGTTGTACCTGAAGACATAGGCACATAAAGATCTGGGTACGTATTTGCAGATGTTTTATAGGTTTTACATATCTGTGTACACATTTATAGATCGCAGTACACTTGAAAATCTCAATACAGATTTGTAGATTTTTTTTACACATTATCAAATTTCATTACACACACAGATTCTAAATACACATTTGCAGATTCTTGTACTGTTCACAAATTTCATTACGCATTTATGAATTTTGTCACACATTTACAAATGTGATTACGCTCACACCGATTGAGATCCACATGTGCAGCTGTTTTGCTACCATAATGGCTCCATACATACTGTAAATGGCAAGTAAGGTGATAATGATGCTGTTCTGAATACTGTCTAGATGGTCCCATATAACTGTTAGTATTGAAGAAGTAATTTACTGGGAAAATGAATAATGGTTGAAGGCTAACATAAACTCAATTTGAAAACAATATATTTTTAAATGCTCTTGTTTGAAAGGATAAGTACAGTTTTGTTTTGTTGTTCATCAAGTGCATTTATGCACAATAATATTTAAAATCTTACACTTACATTGTCGGACCTGAACTCCACATCAGAGCAGTCACATTCTAATCATAACCAACTATTTCAGCAATACAATGTATAATGAAAGACAGAATATTCAATAAAAGTTAAGCAAGGTAGATAATGTGCTTATTATTCCATATAGTGTAAAATTACATTTTATAGTGGAAAGGCTATCATGTTAATCTGATTTGCTTGTCTTTTTTCCTTTTGGTTTTGAATAGAGTGATCCTGCCACTCCATACCAAACTATCCAAATGTGAAAATAAAAAATACATTGTCATAAATTTAAAATTTGTCTTTTGTATAATGTAGACACACAAAAAAATATATGAAATAAATAATAGAATAATATAATTATTTCAAATAATTATGGGTTATACTGTACCCTATAAGGCCAATTTTGTAACCTTTTTAAAAGTCAATTTTTGTACTTCAAAATAAGGGTACAAAATTGCCACCAGAGGTACAAGGTTGGCCAATGTAAGGTACAAACCACAAGGGTACAAATAAGTACCCTATGTCAAGGGTACAAAACTGTACCTTCCGAGGGTACTGCCCCAGTGACAAGCCATTGTACCCCTAAAGGAACAATTCTGTACTTTATTTTCTGAGAGTGGACAGTGAAGTCACTTTTGTTGTAATCCAAAGTTCAATGGTCGGGTGAACAGTCCAGGTCAGCAACATGGCAGGCAGGGAAGGCAGAACAAAACCAGATTCTTTGAGGGAGTAATCGGAGTCCAACTACATGAAGCAATGTTCAGTCAAAAGCAGAGGAACTCACAGAGCAGTCAAGGGAATGGTGATGGTTAGGAGGCACAAAACAGGTCAGATACAGGGGTCAGAAGCTTATGGTTCTCTGCATCAAAAAGAATCAATTGAGGTGGTCTAGGCATCTGATCAAGAGGCCCCCTTAGCACTCCCCCCTTTTCCTGGAAAGTCCCACAGGCAGGAGAACATGGGGAAAACCCTGAACTTGCAGGAGGCATTATGTATCCTGTCTGACCTGGGGACACCTTGGGATCCCCAAGAGCTCACTGGAGATGGTCTCTGGGCAGAGAGATGTCTGGGATTTCTCTCCTGGACCTATTGCCCCCACAACCTGATCACACACCGTGACTACAAATACAAACACATGTCACTAAAACAAATACATCTTTGTAAACGAGAGGTGGGACCAAGTCATTGTTTTGCAAGTCTCAAGTAAGTATCAAGTCGTTGTCCTCAAGTCCCACGTCAAGTCTCAAGTAAATACAGGCAAGTCATGTCCCAAGCCCTAAACTTCGTATTTCAAGTCATTGTGAGTCCTTTAAAAAAAAAAACAATGTTGAAAGTATATGTTCAATTTAAATCCTAAACCATGTGCTCTTTTTGTGTTTAATGTTTATTTCAACACTAGAAAATGTACTAAAAGTAGTTCTAAACTCGTAACTCTATGTTGTACAGTTTAATCAAACTTAGCTAATTACAATAGTGGGACGAGGTTACCACAACTAGATCTTGTAACAATCGGGACCATGAGCTTGTCAGTGATGCTGTTGTTGTATTTATATATCTGTTTGTGGTTGTGTAGTTCTCAGTTCGCATTGTTTGGTTTGTTTTATCATTGTTTTCTTTCCCTCTCTCTGCTGTCCTGTGTGTGGAGGCAGACTCTGATGTTTTCTTGTTTTCTTTGTTCCTCTTCCACTCTTGTATGTTCAACTCTCTCACTCCTAACTTTTTTCCGACCTCTCTTCATCTTCTTTCTTTCACCCCCTTTATTTTCCTACAGCAATTTCTAATGAAGATTTCTTACAACCTGCGATGGACTGGCGACCTGTCCAAGGTGTACCCCGCCTCTCGCCCCATGACAGCTGGAGATAGGCACCAGCCCCCCCGCAACCCTGCATAGGAATGACGGGTACAGAAAATGGATGGATGGATTTCTTACACATATATCAAGTGGAGTGCTGAGAAACGGTGAGTTTCATAATATTTTGCTTTCTGAGTGGTTTGGCCAAAGCACTTGCTGTGTCTACAGTTATGATTGTATCCTTGATTGCCATATGCCATTAGAATCACAATATATAATATGTATATGTACGCAGAAAGGATGTTGCAAGACAAGGCAGATTTGACCCGGAAGTATGTAACATCCCACCCGCCACCATGACAAAAATAGAATACATTTTAAAGCCAAACTATATCATGAAAGCAGCCCAGAGAAAATAAACTACGTATCGTTCCTTATGGAACTTCAAATATCGAAAGAAGATGGATGTTGTTCCTTAGAGCAATATGTAAAACCTGCAAAAAGAGAATCACATATCTCGGTTTTTTTTTTTACTACTTTGTAGTTTATGTACCTGGAAAAAATGACTATTAGGAACATAATTGTCATTGGCTGCAGCGCTAGAGACAGAGGGTTAGGTTGACTTTTTTTAAAGATCTGGTAATGTGATTGGCTGTTCTGCAGCTCTTGCACACATGCGCACGGAGAGACAATCTCCGTTTAAGACTGGATGAGTGAAATTATGTGCTTAGTTTTAAATCAACAGGTGATTGAAACTTAAGAATACTGGGTGAAATGTCCAGTCTTTTCATGTGAACAGGTTCAAGTCTGAATCAAGTCCCAAGTCATTGGTGTAAAAGTCCAAGTCAAGTCAAAGGGCCTGATTAATCAAAGGTTTGCGCTCGTTAAAAAGTGTGCAAACCTCAGCGGGCGCAAAAACATGCAGCAAGGGATTAACAAAGCAGGCGCAGTGAAGTCTGCTCCTGTGAAACCTGCAGCAAGATGCACGCAATCCATTTAGCACTTTTGCCCTTGATTAATATGCAATGTGGGCGTTTCTGTCAGAAGGTGCAAAATATTGAGAGGAAACAATGCAAATAAGAAGGAACTCCACACGCAGTGTGATTTATCCAACATGAAACTGTTTTACCTCCCATTTTTACTGCCTCTGAAACTTTGTGCCATGATTCAACATAAGTATATTACTGACAAACAAGAAATATAATTCACACACATTCTAACCTAACAGGAATTAACACATTCATGGCCATTAACCAGACAGTTGTCTATTTTTTTAGCCTTATTTTTCTCAAAGACACATCATAACTCACTGCACGCTCAACTCGTCTACACCTGCTGTTTATTTGTTTATTTATTTAGGTCCCAAAAAGTTTCCACCGGATTGGTTATTAATCTTCCTGGGGTCTTCCTTGTCAATTTCCAACCTTCAATAAAATACCTAAAACATTCAGGTAGATCCAAAGCTAAAATCAGATTTGAATTTTTTTTTTAAAGGAATACATGACCTTTAGTTATTTAATATTTTAAGATAATTTATTCCATTCCTTAGATACTCTGTAAACAGCAGATTTTTGCAGGAAGTTTGTTAGTATGTTTTAACATTAATTTAGTATCACAAGCATATCTAGTACAATGTGTGTGTATCTGATCAGAGTAAATGAACTCACTGTAAAATGTTAGAATGTTTGTCTTTTAATGAATATGAGTAGGTTGCACTGCAACTTGACATTTAATATAAGGCAATGATAAAGGGTGGTGCATTTCAACATTAGTAGAATATGGACATCTTAGGGCTATGCTAGCTGGCGCAGTTCATGGCACACACAGCAGCGTACGCAAAGTCTTCATTTGTATACTGCTCTTTATGTCTGTTATGATCTGCACACACAGTCTTAGTAGATCATCTGCAAATCAGGAACACCCCCTTCACGCAATTGTTTTTGTGGCTGATGCAATTTTGTGCTCCTTATTAGGAATATTCATAAATCAGGGCCCAAAGTCTTTGAACATTTCTTTTTAAGTCCAGTCTAAAGTCATAAAATAATGACTCTGTTCTGACTTGAGCTCAAGTCCACACCTCTGTTGTAAACAAACAAAGATGCATACCTTGCTCCACTTGCCACAGGGTGCAACCAAATCATGAACAACCTGGAAAATTTAATTTGTTTGGAAAATTTAATTTGTTTGGAAAATTAACACACAAAGTGGACAAATGAGGATTTTATTTTAATCTAAAACACATTAGGATTCTTGTAACCCAAAAAAATAAAATAAAAAAAAATAAAAATCGTAAACGAAATTGAAACTGGACTATTTTAGAGCTGTCAGTTGAGGGCCTTTAGGGGAGTCCATCTTCCTCCCCTCAGGTCCCTCATAACTTAAACCCTGCTGATAAGTAATTCACAAAAAAGCAATACATCTTTTTTACATCTTCACATCTTCAATCAGTATAAAATCTCTCTGACACGTACATGAAATCTGGAAAACTGTCACAAAGCCAAAGTGGGATGCCAGCGCCATCTATCACTTCCGGGGTACCACCTTCTTCTATACCCAACTCTGGAATGTGCTATACACAAAGGTGTCAAGTAACGAAGTACAAATACTTCGTTACCTTACTTAAGTAGAAATTTTGGGTATTTATACTTTACTGAAGTAATTATCTATGGGCCTACTTTTTACTTCTACTCCTTACATTTTCACGCAATTATCTGTACTTTCTACTCCTTACATTTTAAAAATAGCCTCGTTACTCCTGCTTCATTAAGTCTTTTACTGAGAAGACACACAAAATACGATCTAAAAATGCGCCAACTGGATAGAATTTCACAGCGGCTTGATCATAATTTTAAACATCTACCATTCGGACACCCCGCTGTATGCGATTCATGGCATTCTGCGCACACGGGGTCCCGTTAACCGAATATTTTCCATGTTAGTCCGTTTATTTTTTTTTTTTACAACGGAGACGGAAAATCCGAAGGCCACTTGTCATTTTTTAAAACATTTTAATGGACATATATGCAGCTGAAACAGGTAGCCTAGTGTGTCCCAAATGTTTCAAAATTAACATTTAAGCTTTATTCTTTAATGTCATTTTTTAAAATACATTACTTTTACTTTTATACTTTAATTAGTTTTGAATCAAGTACTTTTTTACTTTTACTTGAGTAAAAAACTTGACTTGATACTTCAACTTCTACAGAAGTCTTTTTAAACCCTAGTATCTATACTTCTACTTGAGCATTGAATGTGAATACTTTTGACAGCTCTGGCTATACATTATGTCAAAATAATCCACCCATATTCTTGAAATCAATATTTAATTAATAACATTTAACAGTAACACTACAGGGAAAAACACAACTACAAAAAGTGAATCTGCTCGCCACTCACATTGATTCATAATGTTTTTCTGTAATAGACTGAATTATAAGTGTATGATAATGAATTCACCATAATTGAAATGGACACGGTAAAATTCCTCGGTTTGTTTCCCCCCTGTCTCACTCGGGCTCGCTGCCAGAAAAGCAATCCCTCCACAAATCATGAGTGCAAATTCAAAGACACTTTGAAATGCAAACAGATTTCACCATTTATTTGTGCCTGCATGATCGTTACATTTATACTGAACATATGAACATGTCACATTTGAAGTCTTTTACTGTTTTAAAAATAACTACAATTAAAGGAACAATAATTTTTGATTTAGTTGAAAATGATTTTCTGACATCACAAATGCTTCATGTAACCAGTGCAGATTGTAACCTGAGGCACGGTAGATAATCATGTTTAAAAGTAATTCTGGCTTATCTCTTCTCCTGTGGGATACAGGTAGTCCTTTCACTGCTTCCAATTAACCCTTGAAGTTACAGCTTCGATGTCCACTTATGGAAGTTCACCTTCATTCCTCATATTTCCCCGAGGAGAGACAGACGTTAGGAGAGAGATAGAGCTATATGACTCAAAGTGTACGGCACAATGACGAATGTTACTCTGACCATATCTGTGTGATATACATCTCCATGTCAGAGACACCACTCCTCTGTCAGTATGTCCCCTTTCTCCTCAATTGCTTTAGTGCATTATGTGTGCACAATGAGGCTATCGTTTCTCCAAATGCATTCACATACCTTAAAATCTGTCATGTTTTTTCAAGTTACAAACACAAACTTGAATATATTTTCTTGGGATTGCAAGTGATAGACAAACACAATATTGTTTTTATTGTTGAAGTGAAAGGAAAATTGCTAATTAAATCTGAAAGCGCATTTTGCATTTGTATTCACCTTATTAGCTCCGATACCCCTAAATGAAATCAAGTTAGACCCCTAGCAGAAGTTGCTTAATTTCTGTGTATTTTTGTGTAACTGAAACTCTGTGTGAAAACAACTGTTCTGTGGAGGCCTGAAACGTTTGGTAGAGAGCAACAGAAGCACCAACCAGACACATCAGAAGAGTCTGGAATAAAGTAAACACAATAATCACAAGAAATTATTTATTTCTTCATTTAATAAATGTTAAAAAGATGATTTTCCTTCCTTCAAGCAAGGCTGACGGCTGACAACGGCACAATGAAAAGACAACACTGCTGTAACACAGTTGAACACAGTGGTTATTGGCTAAATTTTCTTCTGAATTAAATGTAAATAAGGAAATGCTTAGTCTATCCTAATGTTGGATAAATTAATACTGTACCTACATGTGTAAATGTGCAGAATCAGTTTTGCTTCTCCCCATTGTGGGAACATTTAGCTGTGTAGTATGGGGTGCCGTTTGTAAAGTTACACAAAAGTTCATGGCCTTTAATTTGGGTTATTTAGCCTGTTATAATTAAATGGGGGTTCATTTTTCAAAATCATATTCGCATCCATGGTATTTATTCACTTATAAATGTCAGTTTCAAGCAAAAATATTTGGTTGGCAAGCTAAATAAAGTATTTGTTTACAAATTAAATATTTAGTTTAAAAAAAAAATATTTAGCTCAGAACTAAATACTTAGTTTACAAATTAAATCTTCAGCTCCAAACTAAATATTTAGGTAATACTTAGCAAATATTAAGTTAGAAGCTGAATATTTTGCTCAGAGCTAAATATTTAGCTAATATGCAAATTTACTTGCCAATAACCAGAAGTGGACTTCCAAAATAAAAGCTGGGTCCTGCTAACCTCCATATAAACTGCTGGAGGTTTTTCATCCCGACATGTCCAACATTTCACCTTAAAATGTAGGATGAGCCGTTTTAATGGCAATACAGACGTTTACCCATGAGTCTACTGCAGCAGTGACTGAACCAGCAGCAGGAGTTTATGTAGAGGTTCACGGGACCCAACTTTTATTTTGATAGCGTACTTCCACTTCTTTGCAAGTGAATTTGGATATGAGCTAAATATTTAGCTCTGAGTTCAATATTTACTCCGAAGCAGTGGCGGATCTAGAAAAAATATTTATGGGGTGGCAAGAAAGGGGTAAGAATTTTTCAGGGGTGGCATCATATGCCAGAATTTTATATATATATATGTATGTGTGTGTGTGTATGTGTGTGTGTGTGTATGTATGCATGTGTGTGTGTATGTATGCATGTGTGTGTGTATGTATGCATGTGTGTGTGTATGTATGCATGTGTGTGTGTGTGTGTATGTATGCATGTGTGTGTGTGTGTATGTATGCATGTGTGTGTGTATGTATGCATGTGTGTGTGTATGTATGCATGTGTGTGTGTGTATGTATGCATATGTGTGTGTGTATGTATGCATATGTGTGTGTGTGTGTGTGTGTGTGTGTGTGTGTGTGTATATGTGTGTGTATATGTCATTGATGACATCCATTGGTCAGAGCAGTCTCAGTGCTGTGGTGCTGTCTAAAACCTGACTGATAGACGTCATAGCAGTTGCTTTGTCTTAAGAAGTCATTTAGCTGATGTAAAACAGCCTTTTCAATGATCTTACTTAAAAATGGAAGATTGGAGATGGGCCTGTAGTTGTTCATTTGTGTCTTGTCCAGATTGTCTCTTTTCAGCAGGGGTTTAATTACAGCTGTTTTCAGGGGCTCTGGGAAAACACCCGACATTAAAGATGAGTTCACAATCTGTAACAGATCTGACTCCAAGATCTTTGAGACCTTTTAAAAAAAGCCTTTGGGCAGGATGTCTAAGCAGCAAGAGGAGGAGTTCAGTTGACGTAAGATGTCCTCCAGATCTTTGCTGTCTATGAGATAAAACTGTTTCATGGTGTTTAAACAGATTTTCTGTGGACACTGTACATAACCTGAACCTGCTGTTAATGAACCAACCGCTTGTCTAATATTTTGGAATTTGTCTGTGAAGAATTTGGCAAAGTCATTGCAGGCCTTGGTGGAATAGAGTTCAGGTGCTACTGACACAGGAGAGTTTGTTAGCCTGTCGACAACAGCAAATAATGTGTGAGTACTATGACTATTTCTGGTGATGATGTCAGAAAAATATGACTTCCTTGCATTCCTCAGTTGTAAGTTATAAGAGTTACGTTTCTCTTTATAGATGTCATAATGAACCTGAAGTTTTGTTTTTCTCCATCTGCGCTCGGCTTTCCGACTCTCCCATTTTTAATTTCTCACCAGTGTGGAATTTCTCAGTAAGATAAGTAAGTCCAAAACATGACCCTTATTATGTGTGGGCTCTGTTATATGCTGAGTCAGCCCAAAGTTGTCCAGAGTTTTACTCAGGTCTTTAGACCCTTTGTTCTGGCGATTGTCAACATGGATGTTAAAATCGCCAACAATAATTATACAGTCAAAATCAACACAGATTATAGACAGCAGTTCACTAAAATTATCATTAAAGTCAGCACAGTAATTTGGAGGCCGATAAATGTTAACAAACATGGTTCTAGATGAGGCCTTCAGCTGTACAGCAACATATTCAAAAGAAGGAAAACTTCCAAGAGATAACTGCTTACACTGGAATGATTCATTAAATAAAACAGCAACTCCTCCACCTCTCCTGTTCTGTCTGGCCTGGTTGACAATACTAAAGTTGGGAGGGCTTGATTTGATAAGAGAAACACTGCTATTCTGATCTAACCAAGTCTCAGTTAAAAACATAAAATCCAGGCCATGGTCAGTGATAAGATCATTGATTAAAAATGCCTTCCCTACTATAGACCTGACAAGGCCACCTTAACAGCTTTAAGAGTATTATTGTGCCCCTTGTGTTTTGGGGCGGGCTGTGTACAGCGTATGTTTACTTTACTTAAAAACCTTTTAGAATGCAGTGCTCTGTGTTCTGACATAATTACATTCCTTCTGTTACTTAAGTACAGAAATGATCGAACCTTCTAATGAACAGGGTCCCAGCTTGTCCTGGGAAAAGTTCTGACTACTGATATCCACGCAGCCTGGACCCTTAACACATCATACATCAGACTGTGGAGATTGTACATCCTTACGTGGTGGGGTAGGAGGGGGCCGGGCTTGTTGGCCTACCTTTGATCGTCCTGGTGTGGGGTTTATGGGTAAAGAAAACAGATTGGTCTGGGGGGTAGATCTGAGCCCAATGTTGACCCGCTCCATCATCTGCTCAGTGAATTTCAGATGGGGGGGAGTGGGGGGAGGGGGGCGGTAGGGAAGACGGTGGGCTGTCAGGGGTTTGCGGGGGCGATGGAGGTCCGCTGTCCTGTTCTTTAGGGCTGTTGAGGGCTTTTGGGGCAAATAAAGATCCTTCTTCCTGCTTCTGTTCGAAGCTTCCCATGAGTGAGGGCAGAAGACGTTCCTCTCCCTCTGCACTCAGCTTTGTTTGGTCTTCCTTTTGAGATAAGTCTATGTGTATCTCCTTTTTGGCTCCAAGCACAGAGGGATGATGCAGGAAGTAGAAAATATTGGAGGTAAACAGTCTGACCTGTTCAAACTAAATCCATTTGCCTTAGAAAGATGTCTACGCTCCCAAAAAATCTGAAAGTTGTTAATAAATTGTAGTTTTTTTGTCAGCACATGCAGATAAAATCCACTTATTTAATGCCAAAAGACGGCTAAATCTTTCTTCTCCTCCTCTGATGGGTGGTAAAGGTCCACTGATGAATACTGCTGCATCCAACGAGCTCACGGTGTTCAATAATCCAGTGAAGTCCCGTTTCAGAACATCCGATTGTTGCTTGGACACATCATTTGATCCTGTGTAGAGAATGATGTTTTTCACTGTTGGATATTTAGTCACAGTTTTTAGAATCCTCTTCTGCATGTCACTGACCATATCCTTTGGAAAGCAGAGGACTTTGGTGTTCTTTCCACACATCCACTGAACGTCCTTTACAGAGGAATCACCTACAATCAAAGTTTCAGGCCCAGTCTTTTGCTTTCTCTGTGGCCTCTCACTCTCTGACAGGTTATCAGTCCTCATCTCGCTGCCTTGGGGTCGATGGTCGTCAGATAAAGATCCAGGGTTCTTCAACAGTGGAGCAAATCTGTTCTGCAGCTTCACATTCGGTTGTTTTGAAAGCCTGTGGCTAACTTTCCCATTTGCAGCTGTTCTGTCCCGTGTCCTCTCATGTACGGGAGTAGAAGAAGCCCTCTCTGTTGTAGGGAGTGCAGGCCAGTGGGTTTCATCACAGATTTCCGCTCACTGTGTCCAGCCTGCACTACGTCCTCCCGTTTTCCAGAGACATGATTTAGTTTTTGGCTTAGCACCAAGACAGTTCCAGGGAGGATTATCACTCGGTGATTTAATGTAATGAGCAGAGGCTCCCTCTTTCTTGGTCGTGTTATCTCTGCCTCTTAGCCGTGTGTTAGCTTGCTCATTTCCACTGTTTTGAAAGAGTGATAAGGTTGTTTCATTTCCACACAATCCATTTACCTCCACATTAACTTCTATCCATTGAACTTCCCGCTCCAGTGCTGTTATCTTTTGTAGAAGGTTCTGGTAGTCCATTGTGGAGACAGAAGGCATCTTGTTGCTGTAGCTTAGCGTTAGCACCCTTACGAGCTATATCTAGCTTCAGCTGAATGCTAAATACTAAGATTATTAGCTGTAGATCAGGCTTCAGCCGTGTGGAGGCCACACACACTGAGCGCTGAACATAAAAGATCTATGAAATATTGCCGTTACTACTAAAAAAGGTTTTTCCCATAAATTTATATGTATTCAAAAGTCCTGCAGGTCGGATCATAAAGGGGAAAAAAATAAAAATAATCAGAAAAATGCAAGCAGAAGGGAGAGCAAAGTAGCGAAGCAGCCGATTGTAGCGAAGCAGCCGATTGCAGCGAAGCAATCTTACTTAGGTCCTATCATCTTGGTTTATAATATCCACCAAGGTGGTGTTTGTTTGTTTGTCTGTCTTTTGTTTGTCTGTCTGTTAGCAACATAACTTAAAAAGTTATAGACAGATTTTGATGACACTTTCAGAAAATGTCTGCATTCGGACCAGGTACAAGTGATTAGAACTTGGGGATGATCCGGATCACCGTCTGGGGGGGGCGGGAGTTGGTGGGACTGAGCTGCCTTGGTGGAGGTCTGCGCTCTGAGTGCTTTTCTAATTCCTTCATGTTTAGCTTTTTATTTGTGGTGTTCTGTTTGTATATTTAGGTTATTCTCTTATGCTGATATTGGATTATTTAAATGTAGTCAAATTGTGTTTTAGTTCTTCTCCCTCTTTGTTCTCTGAGTAATTAGTCTCCTACCCTCATTCTCCCTGCTTTCACTACTCAACAGCTGTTCAGCATTCTCCTCTGATACGACTCACCTAGATCCCATGTCACTGATCACACATCCTATGTGTTTAAAAGCAACTTGGTTCCTATTTCCTGGTGCTGGCTTGTTCCGTTACATTCCACTCGGCTCTTTGTCATGTACTCTGTCTTTTGTTACCTCCGCTAAGGAGGTTATGTTTCTGTTTGTCTGTTGGCAACATAACTCAAAAAGTTATTGATGAATTAGAATGACATTTTCAGGAAATGTCCAGAGGGACCAGGAACAAATGATTAGATTGTGGTGGTGGTCCGGATTACTTTCCTATCCTAATGAGTTTAATTAGTCATTTTAGTGTTAGCTTTGTAATTCTGCTTAGTTAAAATGTGAATTTTCTTACTTTTTATATTCATTTTGGATTATTACTTATTAGAGCTGGGTGTTGATTAAGATTTCAAGAATCAATTCGATTCGAGACGTTTACAAGACGCCATAATGTAGTGTGGTTCTGCTACAACAGGTGGCTAATGACAGTGGCGCCCATATAACCGGGCGTTTTCAAAGCCGGTGCTAGGTACCGCTAGTGTCCGGCGCCATGTTGTTCACATTTCTTCACACCTAGCGCACATTCCTGAAATAAATAATGCAACAGTGGGTGGGGTTAAGGTTCACTGGGGGAAACTGCATCAATCCTTTAACAACCAAGTCTCAAAATGCATGTCTGGACTTTGTTTTCCTACTTTGGGTGTAAAAAGTACAAACAAAGAGTTAAATCAATCTTTGGATGTACAAATCGATCTTAAGGAAGTTTTAGAATATCAATTTAAAATGAGAGAATTGATTTTTTTCACCACTTTATGTTTATTCTATCAAATAGCCCATCTTCTTCAGTCTAAGCTCCCCCTCAAAGCTGCACTACTTTAGCAGAGTCACCTGCTTCCCACACCTCGTCTACATATTTATAGCCCTTCTTTTTTTCAGTAAGTTACTAGCTTATTGTTTGTTCTCATGCCAGTCTTTCTGTCCCCACCCCCTCACAGTGTGATTTGTCTGTAAATTTGGACGTTCACTTTTATTAAATATATAATATTGTCATGAATTTGCAGGCATTTCTTTCTGCATTTGGGTCCAGCTAGCTTACAGATCTTAGTAAGCTTGTGAACAACTTTGAAGTTTAAACAGTGTGTTTCAGCTTCTGGCCCTCATCAGGGTCACCATATAAATGGATCATGTACAAGAGAAAGGAAAACCAAACAAACGTGTTCATCAAAAACTTGAATGCATTGATCAATGTACATAAATATCATGTGAACGTTTTAAAGGGTCTGAAATTTGACCCAAAAATCATTATTAGAATAATAAAAGCACAAATAAATTTTTTATAAAGACTTCAGGGCAAAGTACAAAGAAATGATGGTGTTTTATGCGTTCCATTACTGTTGTGGAATTAATTCCTCTCTCACTGCAGTCCCTGATATCACAGCTTCACTTTAACTTTTGTCAACCACACAAAGGGATGCCTTAAAATCACTGTTAATCACCAATCTGACATGCTCACAGAAGTTTTGTGTCATACAAAAACAAGTGCCGTATTTCCACATGATTTTCTTAAATGGTAACCTATTTTGATTTTCATTGCAATGAATCCCGGCTCAGAGCAGCAGTTGCTCTGCAACCTGTGCAACAAGTTGCCCATTCCAACCTTAATGGAGTTTTAAGTTTATACATTTCTAAGCAGACATTTTTGAAAACCCCGTTAAAATTTAAATCAGTGTCAAATGTCAATGCAGTGTTTAAATTGGAAAGAATCCTGTTGTATATTTGAGAATTAGGTGATTTAGCGGATCAGCTGCTTGTGAGTCACTTGGATAATCTTTAAACTGCTGAGAGAGCTGGAAAGTGAGAGAGGACACAATCTTGTATTATGTTGTAGAACTGACAGTCTGACATAAAATCCTAAAGATTTCTTAGTTCTTAATTAAACTTTGCAGTTTGTAATTAGTGGTTGGTGCGGAAAGAGAGGACTGAAAAGTCACAGCTGATCTGGGAGGTTGATTCAGCCAACAAGCTCAACCAATGTTAACAATAGCCTCTTGTGAAATTATAATCTGGTAAAAACATAATGTTGCATTACAATGATATTGCCACATTGACTTTAATTTGCTTCAAACAGCAAAACTAAGCTAACAAGGATGGTGTTTGTCTGACCACCTCCCACCACCCAGCTCACTGTAATCTATCTACAACAAGTAAAGAGAAATATTACAGAGAATAACTTCAAAAAACGAACTCTTTCACTTGGATAACCATTAACCATTGTTGTCTTGATGAAGAAATTCTGCTTTTATATATGCACAATTCTCTCATAGTTTGTGTAGCTCAGGGGTCGCGTTAACCAAATATTTGACTGAAAAATTTGAAGGCCATCGGTCCTTTTGACAGATTACAATTCCCAACTATTACCACTTGGTGCAAAAGTGCAGACATTTTTAACTTTATGCACAGAGGACAGGTAACTGAATCAATCAAAAAAAGATTCCCATGAGAGCATCATTACAGACCTTCACAACGTATTTAATGCATCGCTAACCTGGAGCTGACAGCGCGTTGAAGAGTTACGGAGGCACGGAGCACATCTGTGACTGCACCGGACACAGACCGGCGGTGACAGATTGCTGCAGCTTAATCACTGATGCAGAAGTAGCGCATGCTACAGGATTTTCTCCCTTCCTCCTTGAAGTGATCAGAAAAGCTATCGTTCAGAAGGTCTTGGCGAATGCTGATCACTTCAATTGGAGGAATGTTCCCTGATTTCAAAACTTTGGCTAAATTGGCGCTTCCATTATGGTATCTTTGTAATCTTTTATGCTTTTAACCTCCCTTACCTTGTGAAGCACTTTGGGCAGTATCACTGTTGTAAATGTGCTATATAAATAAATTTGACCTTGACCTTGATTACCCACAACCAGGAGCGCAGTTCAGCACCATGCGGAGCGTTCAGGCCACAGCAGGTGAAATGTTCATAATTTATCCACGTAGCCTATTTATCTGCTCGATGTGTAACGGCATGATGTGCATTCTCTGTTCAGTTTGTTCAGGCTGAATATCACTTAAAATGAATGAAAATGAAATCCTGAATATATCATTATCATTTTAAAGATTGGCGGATAAAAATAGATGACTGGATTTTTTTTGACCCAGTCCATCAAATTAACCAACAAGAAAAAAATAATAAAAATTGTAGCACAACTTTGCTGCATTTATATAGTCTTGTCCTTTTGACAAGGGTTTTTGTAGGAGAGTTTTACAGTATAGAGAATGTTCCAGAAAAATAAAAAAAGGAAAAAACACAAGAATCATTCAGAATAAAACCCAAATAAATAAGCAAGGAAATCAACAGACTAGGGTCCTGGGTCATTAAATGCAACTGAGTAGCAATGTATTAAAGGTCTTTCTCCTCATTCCACTCAGTGCAAGTCCCTACCAGCGCACACGACTTCCTGATAAGAGCTTCGATCATTCAGTGCATACATGTTGTAAGTCATGGATCACATGAAAACAAGATTACAGTGATTCGTTGGAAGAACATGTAACCTCTGTCACCACTTCGGATAATTATTGATGCCTTTAAATTGTCAATTAAGAGATTTACTGACATATGAGGGGGCCAATATGTTTACAAAATGCACAATGAAAATTATTCCTTATACTCTCTTTGTGTATGTGTGTGGCTGGGAAATTATGTGTCTGTGACCCAGATTTGAGCTTTGGCTGTAGGTGTGTATGTGGGTGTGTGTGTGATAAGTTGGGTGTGTAGCGCTGCAGTATCGAAAAGTCTTACACACTGACTCTGGCTGCTATCTTGACCTCTTAAAGCGGCATCCAAATAGTATCCACACCCTCTCCCTTAGAAGATCATTATATTCACTCTAGCAAAAGTTCATGAATGTTCCCTTGGTTTCAGATGGAGATGTAATGGGGGGCAGAGACTGAATGTTTACCAGAATTGAAACTGGGTGAAGCCCTTTGTGTTGTTACCATCAGTCTCAAGAAGTGTATCTCAAGGTTTTTAACTCCAGGTGGATGAAGCTAGATACTATGGTAAGACTTAGCGAGAGTATGTCATTATACACAGAACTCTCATCATCGCAGGGAGAGTGTCAGAAGAGCAGAAGCAATATTAAACGAGGACAAACCTGAGCTCATTTCCTACAACTGCATTATTCATCAAACGCTTCTCTGCTCCGCCATGTGAGATAAATATGCTGAGGTGATGAAGACAGTGATAAAAACGATCATCTTTCTCAGATGGATGTTCTTTCCATCAGGATTGCATGCTCAAGGAAATCCACAGAGAAGTCCTTTGAAATGCTAATGTGATGGTGCAAACAGGTGGTTCAGTCAAGTAAGAGTTTTACTGCAGGTGTGGTCCTAATAAAACCTCTAACTTTCTGTGCAGGACAGAAGAGCCAGAGGCAATAATGTTTGGAGCATATTTCATATGAGAGAAAAATTTAAGCTGGGGAGGCAGGAAAATTTAGTTCATGGCCAGATGGCAGATGTCTGTTCATTTGACATGAATGATGTGTTTAAAGACCACCAGGTGGGTTGACTTTCCATCAGTGAAGGGCAAGCTTCTATATGACAAAGATGGATGTGCCTTTATTGACGCACTGTAATGGCAAACTTGAAACATTTTGTCAGCTTCAGCCTTTGGGGGCAGCTCAACTTCATTTTGCGGCACTCTTTCTTCCACATAGGTGTGACTCAAGACAAACTACAGCGCATTAAGTGGATAAATGCTCGCTGGGTTCCTCCAGATGCCACTTCTGCAGCATCAAGCAGGAAGTGACCCTGCTGGCTCCAATCATTCAGCTTGATCTGGCCTAAAGCCTGCTGCCCTGTACGTTTTAAACATGTTTGGTTTTACCAACACATACAACCACGTTTTTAATGGTGTTGCAATTAAAAGACTGTCCTGTTTCACAGATAAATGACAGTTTGTCTAATATTTATATTAAATCTAAGAACTGCAAAAACATGTTAATAATACACTATTTCTATACAGTATATCGTTATAAAGTTTTCTCATTCTGTATTCCAACCATCCTATCCATCTTATCCATCCATCCATCCATCCATCCATCTGTCTGTAATTTCATCCATCCATGCATCTTATCCATCCATCTAGGGGTCACAGGGGTAATATGTCCTGGAGTGAAGTCCAGATATGTTATGATCTCATGGAATCTAGCTCGGTGTTTTGCTTCTTTTGTATTTTATGTAATATTTAGAGCTTAGTTTTTAGTTTATTATCTTAGTCTTAGCTATTGTTCGTTCCTGTACTCCTTGGTACTCCTGTCTTTGTCTGTCATTGAGTTAACTTTTTTCTGGTGATAGTGGGCTCATACTGGAGGTCTGTGCTCTCCGAGCACCTGTTTCGAATGTTATCTTCCCATTAAATGGCCTTTATTAGCGGTCATCACTCCCATACAATAGCTTCAGAATGTTCCTCCTCTACCTCCTGCTCGGTAGGTCGTTATCTTGTGACTTTAGGTTTAGGAACTTGTCCTGAGATTTTAGGATGAAGGTTGGGGGTGGGGTAAGGTTATAAGTAAATATCCATCGTTACCTAAATTGTAAACACAGGTTTTAAATAAAGTTAACAAAAACGAAACTTAAGCTTTTAGACGTGGGCGATGCTGAAAAAAATTCTAATGCATATTATCACCGATAAGAATGGTAGATGCGTACCTTCTAGCCTGCTAGGATGTAGAGGAGGCACATTCTGAAGCTATTGTATGGGAGTGATGATCGCTAATAATGGCCATTTAAAGGTTGATAACATTCGAATCGGGTGCTCCGAGTGCTTTTCTGGTTTATAATGAGACTATCATGCTTAAATTCTGCTTCAGCCCGGGTATGTCTCTTTAGTGGGATATACCGTGAATACCTCCTAATTAAATGTTCAACCACCTAAACTGGGTCTTTTCAATGCAGAGCAGTAACAGCTCTTCTTTGCACATACAGACGACAATGCTCCTCACCATATCTATCTCCTGTACACTCGAAAAGATTTTTGCGCAGATGTGTCAACAACAAGCTGTAAGACCTCGCAAATGAGGCCTGCAAAACCAGAATGATGTTGATTTGTTCCTGCAGCCCTGAGAAAGAGAACATATTTTTATATTCTTCCAGATTCTTTATAGATCTGCTGGCACAGTCCAAACACCCTACGGAGAAAGCTCATTTCACCTGCTTGGATCCAGAACCCTGTCTAAATTTGTCTATCAATCCCCCACTCCATCCTTGTCTAAGTTAAGGCAAATCCTTATCTTCGACCCAGAGGGAAATGAACAGTCCACCCTTTTTTTTCTGGTTGAGAACCATGCTCTCAGATTTAGAGGAACTTACTCTCATCTCAGCTACTTCACATTCTGCTTCCCAAAGCACTCCAGTGTGTGCCGAATGATGAGACACAAACAGAAGCACATCACATGAAAAAAAGAAAATGCTTGTCCCTGAGGTTCCCAAACAAGACATCTACCTCTCCACTGCGCCTTGAGATTCTGTCCATGAACATCACAAACAGGATCAGTGATGGGGGCAGCCAACCTGCAATGGAAACAAGCTTGACTTTGTTCCAGAATATGGTCAGAACTCCTGATTTCATTATGAAAGGACTCTGAAGCAGTGCTAACAGCTAGCAGTGTCCAGGGATGAATCATCAGGCTGAATAAATGAATCACATGATGGCTACAGAGGTGTGTCACTTGATTTTTTAATGAACCAGTCATACCAGTTTGAGAGGTCATTTGGTGGTTGCCTGGAAACAACAATGTCCTGTTCAGTTTTATGTTGATGTGAATTCAATCCGGAGTTTTAAACACTGCAGTTCTTTGGTGATTTCCATAAGGTTTAGGTCTTTTGTAACTAACAATTTTTTAATGAACTTTCAGCCATCTTTTTATTTGAATAAAATAAAATCAAAGGTTATTTTAAGTGTTTTGACCAATTACATTTAGTTGGTTGAAAAAAATGGGCATAAAGAGCCACCTCCTCCAGCATGATTTATTAGTAGTATAGTTATTTATCCACATGTGAATGTGATACATGATGAGATATAACTGGAAATAAACACAAATAGGGCTCATTTCAGTCAGAATGTGTTTTTTATTAAACCCTTTAAACCCAAACAAAGGGTAATAATGGATACTGTAACATTTTCAATGTACCATTACTTTCCATTGAAGTAATGAACTGTGTTATTTATGAGTTATCAATTAGATAGTATGATTAACTAAACTATGGGGTGCTATTTATAAACAGGATTTCTGCAGGGTTGTAAAAGGTAGTAAATAAAATGAGCTAAATTTAAGACCATTACAAGGTAGTAAATAGCCAACAAAATTTGACTTGTTAGGAAATTGGTAGTATATTATTTTCCTCAGTATTATATATTTTGTGTTTTTTTGTTTAAAGTTTGTTTCTTCTTACTTGAGTAAAATATGAAGTGCTCCTATGATTAAGTACAATTTCTGAGTACTCTACCCACCTCAGCTCCTATCTCTTTTTTCTTCTGACTGTGTGAGAGGAAGAGTATACGTTTCTTTGTCCATATTTTGGTTGTAGTTCTTGATGTTATTTAACTTAATTTAGCTGCTAAATGTTCTCCTAGCTGATTCTTAAGTTTGAGGATTTGCCATGTTATCAATATTCTGTTGTGAATGAAACATCGGCTTGTGAAATTTGAACGTCCTTGGATTTTGTTTGTCCTTAAAAAAACAAATGTCCCAAGTCTTCTGGAATTAGGTTTGGAAAATTTGACATTTGGATACATGCATGGGTTAGTGCTGCGTATCCACCCCACAAAAAGGCTGCTGATTGATGTCGTGTTGGTAGTAAAACATTGTAGAGGTAGTAAAAAAGGTATTAAATCAACTCTAGGATTCCTGTAACCCTGGTAAAGTTACACAGTCCAAAATTAACAGCAATATTTTAGTTATTTAGCTTGTCATAGGAGAAAAAAATGGGGGCTAATTTTTCAAACTCATTTTTGCGTCTATCATTTTTGCATTTATAAATGCCAGAGTTTTAAACTAAATATTTAGTTTGAAGCTGAATGTTTAGCTAGCAAGCTAAAGTGGCTAGCTAAATATATAGCTTCGGAGCATGGGCGGATCTACTGGGGTGGCATAGGGTGGCAGTTGCCACCCTAAAAGAAAGCCTTGCCCCCCCTACTGCCACCCTAGTAGCTATGAATTCAAACCTGTTAACGTTCCATGGGCCCGTGGGCGGGCCCATCCCATTTTCTAGTTTAAATCCATCGATTTTCGGACTTCTAACTTCTATGAACCTATACATATTTTATATCATTGGAAAGCTAAGAGTCTTGTGATTCCAATTATGGATGGCGATCAAGGATACAATCATAACTGTAGACACAGTGAGCGCTTTTGCCAACACAAACGTTCTCCTGACGGAGGTATAAAAAAATGGAACTCACCACTTTGTAGTCAAATAAACGTGACAAAACCGATCCATTTCGAACAAAAAATGTCTTTTGTCTTTTTACATCAATAAGGGTCCGATTAAAGTCCTCCGATAAAGTGATTAGTCCCAGACAACAGTAAAACCGATAAAAAAAAAAGTAAAATAAACAGTGAAATGCGCTTCCGAAATGTCTATGGCCATTTTCTTTTAGTCTTTGCGGCTTTGTTTCCGATTCCTTCGCTTCCACTTCCGCCTACAAAGGTCACTGAGCATGCCCAAAAAAAAAAAAAAAAATGTCATCCGGTTTATTCCTTACGATCTCCAACCAATGGCGCATGGATGGAAAGTCACGTTATGGTAATTAGCTCGAACTAATCGCAGTCCAGAACTCTGATGATTGACGCATCGAATAGCTAATGTAATGCTGTAAACGCAGATATATAACTTGACCGGGCAGACTTAGTCGCTGCCATAGTATATGACGTGCGTAAAATGTCTAATTCATGAAGAGATTACGCAGAGTGCGTACCAGTAACATATTGTTTCAGCACCGTGTCCAAACACCCTTTATAATCAAAATAAAACATTGAAGGAAGCCATGGAGCTTCATATGAGAAGATGCAGTTATGATTCTGACAATATTTTTAATTCAGTGAGGACTACAGAATTTACCCAGGAGATGGCGCATATGGCACACTTTTGGCCACCTTTGACTTGTAGTTATATAAAAATTTGTGCAGAATACTAATTTTTTGGTTTATTGCTGTCAAATTTGGTGTGGATGAAGGTAATACTTTAGGCTTTAGACCCACAGTGTGTTTTAGGTCCCAACCTATTTTTAAAGCCATTTTTACAGCATGTATTCATATAAAATAAATAATCAGACATGACATTTTTTTTTATTTTTCAGTGTATTAAAATTCATATTGCTTGGTAACAATAGCACTCAGAGATATTAACACAGTTCTGGGATCAATTTGAGTGTTTGCATATTTTTCTGACATCACCAGAAATAGTCATAGTGCTCGCACATTATTTGCTGTAGTCGACAGGCTAACAAACTCTCCTGTGTCAGTAGCACCTGAACTCTATTCCACCAAGGCCTGCAATGAGTTTGCCAAATTCTTCACAGACAAATTCCAAAATATTAGACAAGCGGTTGGTTCATCAACGGCAGGTTCAGGTTATGTACAGTATCCACAGAAAATCCGTTTAAGCACCATGAAACTGTTTTATCTCATAAACAGCAAAGATCTGGAGGACATCTTACGTCAACTGAACTCCTCCTCTTGCTGCTTAGACATCCTGCCCAAAGGCTTTTTTAAAATGGTCTCAAAGATCTTGGAGTCAGATCTGTTACAGATTGTGAACTCATCTTTAATGTCGGGTGTTTTCCCAGAGCCCCTGAAAACAGCTGTAATTAAACCCCTGCTGAAAAGAGACAATCTGGACAAGACACAAATTAACAACTACAGGCCCATCTCTAATCTTCCACTTTTAAGTAAGATCCTTGAAAAGGCTGTTTTTCATCAACTAAATTACTTCTTAAGACAAAGGAACTGCTAGGACGTCTTTCAGTCAGGTTTAGACAGCACCACAGCACTGAGACTGCTCTGACCAGAGTCATCAATGACATCCATTTGAATACTGACAGTGGAAAAATGTCAGTGTTAGTTTTACTGGATCTCAGTGCTGCATTTGATACTGTTGACCACATTATTTTACTCAAACAACTGGAGAACTGGGTGGGTCTCTCTGGCACTGCACTAAACTGGTTCAAAACGTACTTAGAGAACAGGAAGTACTTTGTGTCAATAGGTGTCATGATGCAAGGTTAGGGAGGACCCAAATGCAGCAGAGGAACGTCAAAAAAAAGGTTTTAATGAACAAACACAAGGAAGGGGAACTTACAAAACTCAGGAGGATACAGGCAGCAAATAGGGAAAAACAGGAACCAGGATGGGCAAAAACGAGGGCAGGAACCGGCAAGGGAAGAACGACGACGGACCAGCGAGTAGTGACTGAGAGAGGACCGAATTTATACTGAGGAGGAAATGAGGAAGTGACTGAGAAGACCAATGATCAATTAGTGGGAGCAGATGCAGGTGGGAAGGAGAGAGCAGGTGGAAGTAATCAACTGGGATAGGAGGTAAAAAGGCTGGGAGACAGAAGACTCTTAAGAAACTAAAGATAAGTCTGGAAGGGAATCTAATGAAACACTGGAAAACAGAAGCAGGAATAAAATATAACCACTGGGACTAATGAAGGATAAGTACTAATATGAACTTGGGGAAAATGGAGATTAACACAAACAACTGCAACCAAACACAAGACCACCAGAGGGAGACAGAATAACTAAAACATAATAGAACTAAATAAGGAAAATTAACAAAACACAAGCACCCTGGAACCATGACAATAGGTAACTTTACATCTGAGCAGACGGGAATTACATGTGGACTTCCCCAGGGTTCCATCCTGGGACCTCTTCTATTTAACATCTATATGCTCCCACTGGCAGAGGTAACAAATAACAACAATATAAGTTACCATAGCTACGCAGATGACACACAGATATATATTAGAATGTCACCAGAAGACCAAGGGCCTGTACAGGCTCTTGGCAAATGCATTGAGGAAATTAATGACTGGATATGCCACAATTTTCTGCAGTTGAACAAAAACAAAACTGAGGTAATCGTCTTTGGAGCTAAAGAGAAAAGATTGGGGCTTCAGTCCATACACCTAAAACCCCCAACCAAGTCAGGAATCTGGGTATAGTGATGGACTCAGACCTAAACTTTGAAAAACACATTATCAGCCTACTATCACCTTAAGAATATCTCAAGGATAAAAGATCTGATGTCTCAGCAGGACCTGGAAAAACTAGTCCATGCATTCATCTTTAGTCGGCTTGATTATCGTAACAGCCTCTTTACAGGTCTACCTAAAAAATCAATTAGGAAACTGCAGCTCACCCAGAACTCTGCTGCTCGAGTTCTCACTAAGACCAAAAAAGTGGACCACATCAGTCCAGCTCTGAAGTCTTTACACTGGCTGCCTGTTTGTCAGATGATAGACTTCAAAGTTCTGCTGCTGGTCTATAAAGCTCAAAATGGTTTAGGACCAAAATACATCAGTGATCTCCTGACCCAGTATGAACCTACTCGACCCCTCAGGTCATCTGGATCCGCTCTTTTATCAGTTCCCAGAGTCAGAACCAGACATGGAGAAGCTGCATTCAGCTTCTATGCTCCACATGTCTGGAACAAACTTCCAGAAAGCCTGAAAGCTGAAACGCTCAGTTTATTTTAATCCAGGTTAAAGACCCACCTGTTCTCAGCTGCTTTTGATTAGGTTTTTATTCTAAGTTTTAAATCTGCACGGCTTCTTTTAAGATTTTTTTCTTTTTCTTTTTTTGTTCATTTTAAGTCATGGTTTTTATTCCTGTACTTTTGCTTTTTCTGCACCTTGCTGTAATGCTTTTGATGTTTTATGTAAAGCACTTTGAATTGTCTTGTAACATGAATTGTGCTATACAAATAAACTTGCCTTGCCTAAGATCTAGAAAAGCATTTGGCGAGTGCAGACATCCGCCAAGGCAGCTCAGTCCCCCTCTGGCACAGTGGAGACTGGAATGAAGCACCACTTCAGACAAAGTTTTGAAATCTAGGAACATTTCTCCAATTGAAGTGATCAGAAGTCGGAAAGACTTTTTGAACGAGCCGTTTCCTGACATGCAAGCTGTTGTTTCAGCGGTAGGAAATCCAGCTGCATGCATCGGTGGTTGGTGTTGTGACACAGAGTAAGCGAATTTTGTCTGGTTTACATAACCATCAATAATTATGATCAATATTTAATATTAATATAATTATTGATGAGGTTCAAGTGTAATCTATTAATATTCGGGGCACCAATTCTGTATTAGAAGACCAGACATCTAGTGTCTGCTTGAAGGTGTAAATTCACACGCTGTGGACAATATCCATCCATCCATCCATTTTCTAACGCTTATCCGGGGTCGGGTCGCGGGGGCAGCAGCCTAAGCAAAGGGACCCAGACTTCCCTCTCCCCAGCCACTTGTTCCAGCTCCTCGGGAGGAACCCCAAGGCGCTCCCAGGCCAGCCGAGAAACATAGTCCCTCCAGCGTGTCCTGGGCCTTCCCCTGGGCCTCCTCCCGGTGAGACGTGCCTGAAACACCTCACCAGGGAGGCGTCCAGGAGGCATCTTGACCAGATGCCCGAGCCACCTCAACTGACTCCTCTCGATGCGGAGAAGCAGCGGCTCTACTCTGAGCCCCCTCCGGATGACTGAGCTTCTCACCCTATCTCTAAGGGAGAGCCCAGACACTCTGCGGAGGAAACTCATTTCAGCCGCTTGTATCCGTGATCTCGTTCTTTCGGTCACCACCCAGAGTTCGTGACCCTAGATGAAGGTAGGAAGGTAGATCGACCGGTAAATCGAGAGCTTCGCCTTTCGGCTCAGCTCTCTCTTCACCACGACAGACCGGCTGTGCACAATAATTGTACGCATTACGCCAAGTAATCATAGACAACTTCTCTTTAAGCTAAGGGGAATTTATTAAGAAAATAGATCAACCTTACAGCCAGAACATTTTGTGAATAGTTCCCATCTATTCTAAAGCATGCAACTAACTGCTACAGATCTTACAAAACAATAATATGTGAAAATTAAACAAAATTAACACAAAGTGGATCAGGGACCAACAGCTCCCCCATTCGCAGGGGAGGGGAGGTGAAGTGTATTCAGAAAGGGAGGTGGCTCTCACTCTAGGGGGCTCAACTAAGATAGCCTGTAGGAAAAAGGGCCATAAACTTAGCTCTGGCCAAGATGGAGGACAACACGGAGTGTAAGGAGACAAAGACTAGCTTTGCCTAAAATGGAGGGCACAGCTTTAACTAACAGACAAGGGACAACTGAGTTAACCTTTTAGCTAACAGACCAGCTATAGCAGGTCGGACCGAGCCCGACTCTGCCAACCAGGTGATCAGAGAGCAAGAAAGAGCGAGAAAAAGAGAGAAAGAAAGAAAGAAAGACTGGGTTCTGCTCAGGATAAAAATCAGTTTAAAACACAGCAAATAATACAGCTCAAACCTAGCGATGCTAAATGAGCTTAAAAACACTTTAAACCAACAATGAACGAGATCTAACTCGTTAACTCTATTTTCCCTATTTATCTGCCCGGACACAAGATTAGCATAAGTGAACTGGTTAAGTCCTACTTTGCTTTGAGGGAAGTCCGAATTACAAAGAGGAGAGCAAAATGTGTCCTTAGTTGAGCAAGAAAATGAGAATTAGGACCTGGCTGCCTTCCGCACATCCCACCCCTCTGTTTTAAATGCACATTATAACAACACGTATCAACACCATACTCGAGCGGGAGGATGGAGGCTAGGGGTCTTTTCACACCCCTGTTCGCTACGGGCCATCAGGGGTTGGGGTCCGGAGGAGGAACAGGTGGTCTGGTCGGGGTCCTAGGCTGTTGGGCTGCTTCGCCACTGTGGGGCCCTTGGCGGTCTGCTTGTCTCCGTCCTAGAAGGTAGGGGGTCCATCTCCCGGGTCCGGGGGGTGGTTGCTCTACTGGGGCATCAGTATCTGGACCTGGGAGCATAAAGTGTGTATGGGGTGTGTGAGAAAAAAAGAAAAGAGTGATTTTTAATCAGAAAGGCAACCCAAGTACAGGAGAGGATGGAAGACAGAGAGCATAGGAGGTCGTCAGGACTGGATGATACGTCGAGGGTGCGGACAGGTGAATGATCGTAGAGCAGAAGGTCCAAGAGCTTTGGGATAGCAGAAGTGATGACAGAGTGATGCTCACAGTTGAGTGAGAGTGCCTTTTAACTGGAGATGAACCAATGATGAAGAGGGAGGTTAATGAGCACAGATGGAAGAGATCAGTCAGGATGAGTTCCTGACAGTGACAGCAGTGGAGTTACAATGCCAGTCAAGAAAGGAAGACTTGAACTGATGTCTGCCCATTAGAAATGGGGTAGCACCGATTGAATAACTTGATATTGTTTAGGCAAAATCCAAATAATTTTTATTGACCCGGCCTCTTCAGTAATGGTACCTCCAAATCCATGATCCTTACTTTGTTTTTCTTGCAAGAGTTGTAAAGATACACACTTCTTGCTGCTGAACTATTAAAAAACAACATAAGAAACATGAAATGAATCAAATCTAACATCTTACTAACCTGTCTTTATAGTGTCACGTTTCATGAGATAATGTATGATCATGTTGAGTTTATATACTTTAACTGGACAGGAGATACTTTGTGAACTGTCTGTAATCCCGGTGCCTCTGTGTTTATGAATCCTCTCTCTAACACATGGTTGATGATGCATAATTATGTTCCAACGCAGGGTGCTTATCCTTTAGGGATCAACTAATTACTTTCTCTTTTGAAATCGTCTGCTTATGAACAGGAGATAGTAATCTGTGTGTTGTGTTATATGCCAGGGTGTGTAGAGATAAGGCCTTGTAAAAAAAATATAAAAAGAGAAAGGCTTTATAAGCCCTACTCATTTTGCATTGAGTGTTTTAAAGTGATCTCTTGCAGAAAAAGCAATTAATCCAAATGAGCACATCAGTGTAAGCCCCTTGGACCATGTGAAATGTCAACGCTGAACACTGCATTTCAATCAACAAAGTTACTCTACAACCTAATTGCAGTCATGAATTTTTATTACACTAACCAGAAAGTTTAGTACATTTTACACAAATTAAACATGTGATTTATTTTTGTATCCCTAAAGCAAGTATCAGAGTTAAAACCTCTAATTCCTGTAAAACACAAATATTTCTGATCACAAGGAGAGCCAGAAGCCAGCAGTGTATTCATAGAATTTTTACTTACAAGGAGTGAACAGTACAGAAGTAGAAAACTCACTGATGAATATATTCCATAGCACACATTTATAAACCATGAGAGGTTACTCCCTCCCTCTCCTTTAACATTCCTGGGTTACTCCTCTGATGAGGCGAGCACACTCCTTCTTGACCCCTCCTTATCCAACCCGGGTGGCAGACCACATGTTTTCAGAGCATGTGAATATAAAGCTGAATCTTCACAGTTTCATATCATTCTGCATACAATACTTTTCTACAAGCATAGCAAAATATATGATAACAACTGAAATAAATGTCTTTAAATTTTTTCTTCTTCAGCAAGCATTTATCGAATTCTGTAATTTTTTTGTGGTCACATAAAACTTTCAAATTTGAATTTTGGAACCACATTAAGAATGATGAAATACAACCCCACCCTTCCCTCGTTCTGTTTGTCTATACAGACACATGGCCTGCTACAATGTTAAAAATCACGTTTGGACAGTACTTTTTTGGATTTGTTGAACATATTCTCAGAATACTTAATCTCCTTTTTGATTTGACTCAAAAGTAAGTGTCCTATTTTCCCCCTCTGCCTAATTAGTGATAATAAACTGTAAAACACTGTGGAGAAGTCTATTTATCTGCTCTTGATTCATGTGTATGAAGACCTTGTTGCGGTTCATTTGTGGGTGTCTTTGTCAGATTAATTGGGCACATAAAATGGCTTTTCAATTCATAGAAACACGTCCTATAATTCACCCCATGTCTATATCAACATTGTAGAAAGTGGTCCTTTTTCCAATAAAGCTGGCAGTGACTCTGGCTCTTGCTGCTGATGTTATGAAAACTGGATCTTGCACAGCCTAATGGGTCCTCCTTATGCTTACTTAAAAAGCAGCACAAGCTGAATTGAAAGCTTGTTGCATACACTAAATGGAATAGTTGAGCAGATATTTACGGTGGCCGGGAAGTGCAAAACAAAATTACATTAACCTGAAACACTTTTACAAGTTTACCAAAACACTTTAACAAGTTACAAAAAACATTTTTACAAATTTTCTGAAACACTTTTACAAGTTTAAAACAAAACATTTACAGATTTAATAAAACACTTTCACAAGTTTCCCGAAACACATTTACAAATTTAACTGAACACTTTCACAAGTTTCCCGACACTTTTACAAATTTAACTAAACACTTTTAGAAGTTACAAAAAACACTTTTAGAAGTTACAAAAAACACTTTTACAAGTTACAAAAAACACTTTTACAAGTTACAAAAAACACTTTTACAAGTTACAAAAAAAACACTTTTACAAATTTACCGAAACACTTAAAAGTTTAACAAAACACTCTTAAAAATTCAGGCGCACACTGTGAAGCCGTTCCATCATGTCATCAATCACACTGTATGAGTGGCCTTCGTTGAAATACTTGACGAGGCAGTCCATAAAACCGACCTCTTCTCCCTCTGCATCAGCGAGAAAGTCCAAACTATGTCCACAATCACCACAAAATGTCCCTAAAACTTGAAAATAGATTCCGCAAAACGGGCAAAACATCTCTGCAGATTGAGCTGCAGAAAGGTTTGATTCCATTACTGTTACCACTTTGGTCTTGTCCCGACCCTAACCTCATCCCTGCAGTCTTTGTAAAAGTGTTTAGTTAAACTTGTAAAAGTGTTTTGTTAAACTTGTAAAAGTGTTTCGGTAAATTTGAAAAAGTGTTTTTTTTAAACTTGTAAATGTTTTTTGGTAAGATTGTAAATGTGTTTCAGTAAATTTGTAAAAGTGTTTTTTTTTTAAACTTGTAAATGTGTTTTGGTAAGATTGTAAATGTGTTTCGGTAAAAAAGTTAATGTGTTTTAGTTTAATGCAGTGTTTCTCAAACTATGGGGCGAGCCCCACTAGTGGGGCGCAGAGGTATTGCAGGTGGGGCGTGACATCAATGGGATTTAAATAGTTTTCCCCCCCAGATTCTGTCGTTGTGAATGTTTCACTGTACTGTAAATTAAATCAACCAGCTCCCCCCTCTCACAAAATTTAACACACTCAAATAAATTAGCAATTGTGATCATCATCGTAAACAGAACCGGGACCTGGAACATCGGGCTGGGAGTTTGACGTTGGAATATATCGCAGCAGAACAAAAGCTGAAGTAGTCGCATTATCAGAGATTCCATCTACAAAATGTACAAATATCTAAAAACATCAGGGAACGTTTCAGAGTAAGAGAAGTCACACGGTCAACCAGAGGAAATACACGGATGAGTATCTTGCTCTTTATTTATTTTATTATTTTTCATTTTGTATTTTTGAAAGCTTTGTAAATTTGATAAAACTACAACTTTTATTTTCTCCAACTGTGAGCTGAAGTTCTACATGTAGCAACTACTGACAGCATATATTTCTGAGCTGGTTTTATACCAGTACGCAACCCCTTTTTTCCAACTAATTTATACCCTTAAAAACTTGTAGACTAACTCGGCTATTTAAATAAATAAAACACTTAAAATATCAGGCGTGGTCACCTTTCTGTTGGGGCGATAAAAGCATGGGGGGCTTGTGTATGCTCCTTTGTCCAAAGTGGGGAATGATAAAAAAAGTTGTAATTTTGTTTGCACTTCCCAGCCACCGTAGCTATTTCTCTGCGCTGCACTGGCAGTATTAGCTTTGGGCTGCAAAAGTCATATTGCTTTCACAGAAGCTGAGAAGATGCGCTTGCTTTTAATGTTGGTAGTAGTTTTAAATGATTTGATAAATGAAAAAAGTCATTATTAAAATTAACAATGGTTACTATGTAAAGTTTGGTACTTGGTTGCAAACGAAGACAGGAAAAAATGTATCCTTAAAGTCTCATAAAGTAAGGTTGTGAATTAGGGGTTGTAAATTTAATACTTTTATTGTTTGAGTTTATTGCTGAAGGGAACATATTTAAACTGGCTTTAGATAATACAATACACAGCCTGTCTGGTCTTTTGGCTTTTCCCTTCAGGGGTCGCAATATTAAATCATCCGTCTCTATTCAGTCCTATCCTCTAAAAACTCTGTCCTCACACCAACTAACTTCATGTCCTATTTAATTACATTCATAAATCTTTTTGGTCGTCCTGTTATGGCAAAAAATAGTATCTCAGGGTTTCCATAATGAAGAAGACTTGAGTCCCAGAAGGCGTTTAAGTATTTAATTCAAACATGTCTGGCCAGACCATGGAGGAGACAGAGTTACTCGTGCATCACCCTAACCAACCTTTCTAACTAACCGCTTAAATAGTATTCAGCAATCAATGTTTATCTCTGTAGATGTCTTCTCCAACGTTCACGCCCCGCCTCTGGCCAGCTGCTCCATGCGAGTCTCAAATCAACGCATAAAACAGCTCATCTGAAGGCCAGACTGTTATCTTACTGCCCCGGCGTCTGTCTCTCTGGTGACCTGACACATATATCTTTCTCATAACACTAACCTGGAACAATAAGCTTGTCATTTTACACTAGATGGATTCACTAAACAGAGAATATACACTTAATTCCTAATTGTATAACAATTTTCTACCACAGTCCTCTCTGCCTCCTGCCTGGTGGCTCCAACCTCAGCATCCTTCTGCCGATATAATAGCCGTCTCTCCTCCAAACATGTCCAAACCATCTCAGTCTGCCTCTCTGACTTTATCTCCAAAACATTTAACGAACACAGCATGTGTAAAAATCAAAAAAGTTCTAATATGTTTGTTAGTGAGAGAAATCAAAACAGTGCTACCAGAAGTTTTTTATAGATATCTCAGTTTGCAGATATAAGACTCTTTCAAAGCAAATGACATCTGAATACCTCCTTTTCAATTAATGCTGAAATCAAATCAAACTTTATTTATAAAGTGCTTTTCATACAAGAAATTGCATCACAAAGTGCTTTACAGATTAAAATGACCCCACATAAACTACATTCCCATCCATCCCCCACAGATTTCAAAAGAGGGTCTCAGGTATACCCCCCTCCCCCCAACCCAACTCCTATGCACACACACAGTTAAAAGCAACAGTAAAAAGGACATTGGGCTGAGTGCAGATGAGCCATGCAACGAAACGCCGTCAGATGAGCCATCTGCCCCGGCAGCAGTACATCAACAGCAGCAACAGAGGTACCGACACAGGGCGCCCTGTGGAGGCAAGGCCAATTCCCCCTCCTCCACCCAAGCTCCACCTGGAGAGCACCCAGACAGCTACAGCCGACCACCGCTCCCAGGGCAGAGGGCTCCCACAGAGGAAACACTTGAACGGGGATTAAGATAAATTAAAATATAAAAATAAGCAGTAAATTAATGTGATAAGATTAAATAGTAAAACACTGATAAAATATAATCATATAAAATATGTGGAGCAATTAAACAGACAATAATAAATAATAATCAGTTAAAAGCTAGGCTAAAAAGGTGAGTCTTGCTCTTAAAGCATGAAGAACCGTCTGACAAAACATGAAGGAAATGCAGCAAAAAGTGAGATTAAAAACTTGATTTTATCACAAGTTAGAGACCGAGAGAGACTTTTCTTCGTATTTGTTCTGTTCTATCAGCAGTTACTGGGAGAGACATCACAATCATGTCAACATATGCCTGTATTTCTATTTCTTCACTTTTCTCGCTGTCTTCATGTTCCTCCTTATCCACTGCTCTTGTCATGTTGCTGCAACAGCACCGCTCCCAGGCTGTATTGTGACGCATCTTTTGAGATCCTGGTTCTCTTCTCTGGGTCATAAGACTTCAACACAGAATCTTGTGTCAGAATCTCTTTCGGTTTTAGAAGGCATTGTTCCTGCTCACGGAACCAGATCCATTCAATCTTTTGTTCAAGGAGCATCCTGAATGGTGCTGAAAAGGTTGACAACTGTGGGACAAACTTGGCGAGATAGGTGACCATTCGTAGAAACCCCATGACCTCATCGTTGTTCTTTCCATGATGGTTATTGCTGACGTTTTTCTCGGGTCTGGCTTCACCCCCTCTTCACTGACAACATCTCCCACAAAGGTAAGTGTTTTCATTCCGAACTCACATTTGTCTTTAAGTTTCAGATTTACTTCTCTTGTCTTATCTAGCACTTCTCTCAGTCTTTCGTCGTGTTCTTCTTGAGTAGTCCACCAGACTACCATTTCATCCATCATGGTCTCTACTCCTGGTATGTGCTCAGAAATCATGAGAATAATCCTTCAGACTTCAGGAGCTGACAAGATACCTTATGGCAGACGAAGAAACATGTACCTGCCCTCAGGTGTGTTGAATGCTCACAGCCTCGAACTTTCCTCGTCTAATCTCAGCTGCCTGAAACCTAATGAGGCGTGTAGTTTACTGAACCACTTAGCTCGAGCAAACTGTGCCATGATTTCTTCCCTGGTTGGTAACTTGAAATGTTCTCTTTTTAAAGCTTTATTTAGATCTCTTGGGTCCAAGCATATTCTGAGAGCACTTGTTTTCTTTTGCAGAATAACCAGTGAGCTGACCCATTCAGTTGGCTCATGTATTTTCTTGATGACCTGTAGTTTTTCCATGCGTGGTACTTCATCTTTTAGTTTTTTCCACAGTGCAAATGGGATTTTTCAAAAGAGATGCACAACAGGAGGCACATTTGTATCCACACATACTTCATGTTCTCCAGGGAGACATCCAAGTCCTTTAAAACCATCTTTATATTCCTCCATGAGTGAATCCTGATCATTTACAACTTCTAGTGACATCACTACAAACACTCTTTTAACCAGATTGAGCTTTAACCAGATTGAACAGATTTAGTCCTAGGATTGGTTGTACACTCTTATCCATGATCAGTACTTATGCTCGTATCCGCCAATTTTTGTGTTTGAACTTGACAACACATCCACCTTTAACAGGAACTTGATCTCCTGTGTATCCTGTCACTTTTGTTTTCACAGGATGAATTTTGCTCTTCACTGTCAGTGGTTTGTAATCTTCCAACGATAGTAAGTTTACTTGTGCACCTGTATCTAACTTGACTGGAATTATTGTCTCATTCACTCTAATTGATACAACCCATTCATCTTTCTCAGTTGTATAAGTGTGCACCTCATCCACAATAAAGTCCTCTTCATCCTCTTCCTCATCAACTGTGTGAACTTTCTGTTTTGGAGCTGCTCTGCAACATTTAGCATAGTGATTGCTATTTCCATAGTTCTTACAGGATTTCCAAAATGCAGGACATGATTTTGGTTTGTAGCTGTTTCCACATTTACTACATCTGAACTCTGCAGATTTCTCATTTTTGGTATTTTTGTTTGGCAAACATTTTCTTTTTCCTGCCATCTTTATTTATTGCGTGCACTGTTCTTTCACCTCTCCACAGCTCTTTTGCTTGTGCTCTAGTGATTTCTGCTGCTCTGCACATACTGACACACTTGGCCAGTGTAAGTCCAGTTTCACTGAGCAATCTTTCTCTAAATGCATTGTCCACTGTTCCGCAGACAATCCTGTCTCTCACTAGTGAGTCTCTCAACAGAGCTTCACACATTAGGCAAAACGTGAATTTGGTACTCTTAAGTTCTGATCAAAAGGTACTCCCTGCTTTTGGTCATGGGTGAAAAACTTGTACCTCTCAAAGGTCACGTTCTGACTAGGCAAAAAGTGCTCTTCAAACTTTGTCATTACATTGGCTAAAGTCAGATTCGGTTCATCCAGCTGAAAGCTAGTATATATATATCCAAAGCATCTTCTCCTACAACATGCAAAAGGATGTGAGCTTTCAGTTTTTCATCATCACCCCTAGCTCCAGTTGCTGTTAGATATATATTAAACCTTTGCTTAAATACTTCCAGTTATCAACAAGATTACCAGTCAGTTGCATGGACATGGGAGGACTTAGCTTCTCCATGGCTGTAAGTCGGGGTATCGGATTTTCCACAGCCCTCTGCTTTTGCCTGTTATCTACTATTTCGGGCACAACATCCTCTTCTACTTGTTCTATCTGTTCCTCGTCCCACACTTTACTTTTAGCACAGCTTGTAGCCATCACATGATACAGCATGTTGCTTCTCAGCACGTTTTACTCAAGCAAACAGACTCTCTTTTCTTCTTTTTCCTTGGATCCCCCATGGCGAATCGTACGTTCGTAGCCGCTCACAGTCACTTCTGACACCATGTGTTGTCTTGCTTACTCTTATAATAAGCAGGCGAGGAGCGAAAGCTGAATCTTCAGGTTTTATTTGACAAACCTTTAACTTTCACAGTACAGTGCTACATGCCTAGCTCGTCCTGTTTTCTCTCCTACTCCCGGGGTCTCCCTACCGGCTCCTAGCTCATGTGGCATGCTGGGTAATGGAGTTCTTCCCGAACTATATTCATAACATAACAGTAACAACTACCTGCAGCTGAGAAATCTGAAATATTGATTATTGCTCCTGACAGCCAACTGTCTGCAATCAAACAGCACCTTGGTACTCTTGGCTCCTCTGTCCAGCTGAGCCTCAGGTACATCGATGTTGTTTTTGATTGTCCCATGTCCCTTGAGCAACATTCCCAACAGCTAACCAGGAACTGCTTTTTTCAATAAATATTCAGACTCAAAAGCAAAACAGACCAAGTCTGGAAAATTACAGTTTTTCATGGCCTGTTTGAAAGGGGCTAGTGAGTAGTTCTAGTGCTAGCTGACATCATATATGACACTTCTGATGTGTAGTCTTTTCAATTACAAATGTTCACAAGCAAATAAATTACATGACAAACAGTCAAAACGCACATAATTAGTTAGCTTTTAAATCTACGTACAGGATATGTGTGATTCAGGCAAAATTGACCAGAAAATAACTTATCACTCCATTGACTTTTGTTCATTTTATTTTTTGGTCAGGGGAGGAGACTTGGGCTCTCTACACTGTAAAAACACTGGTGTTAAAACTTAAAATTAAAAATAACAAAAAAGTGTAAAAATTACACTTTGTGCTAATTTTTAACACGTCCTGTGATCAGGGACAACAAGTGTTAATTTCAACACATTATATGTGTGGAACATTTCAACTGACAAATTGTGTCAACTTACTTAATGCTAAAGTATGTCACTGCAACACATTAAGAGTAGCTTTTTATGTAGCTAAAAAGTCCTGAAACTGTAGCTAAAAAAAGAGGAAAAGACAATATTACAGTTTAATTTTTCAATGCTATCAGGGAATATAAAAGCATAACATAAAAGTAGATACCTTTTTTTATTTCATCAGCTTAGCGTAATGACACAATGAAATCACACATGGCAAAACCATGACAAATGAACACAATTGCTTTTTTTGTGTCTAAGAATTAAAAACAAAAGTTTTTTAGAATAAAAAAAAAAAGGCAAGCCTTTGTGATTTGTTTGTGAAACAATTTAGTGCTTTAAGCAAAATGTAATACTTCAACAAAGCTTAAATACCAGTAATCTACAGACAAGTTAAACAGTATAAAACTAATTACCTTAAAATTGCTAAGCAGTTCAACCAAACAATGTGTTTTCAGATAGTAAAAACGTGTATATATATATATTTTGATTCTGCTCTTGCATGTTGGGAATAATATACTTTTTGAATTCTTATTATCAATAACAACTGCATGTTCTATATGAAAAGTCAGAAAATATAGATATTTCATTTGCATAAGCGGACCACTTTTCTGTTTGTGAGACATTTTTGTTTAGTCTTAAGATGTAGGAACTGTCTTCCTTTCGCAAAAAATGTTCAAAAACATATCTGCTCATCCTGCTTTGAGAAACTAAAATATTTTGTACCTTGGGCTAAAATATATTTCATCTGTATTAAATCCCAACATTATGTCCAAATGCTTGAAATCAGCAGAATCAGTGACCCTGATCATTTCATAATCTTTAATTTGTTGTACAGCATACGTATAAAAATGCTAAAATGTTATGATTCTCACAAACATCATAAATGGTCCTGGGTCATTTTGTGGTGTAATATGGATGATCTTATCAAACAAAGGCTCTCCTTTGTTGTCCACTTTAAGTGGCAGTGCAGCACCAGTTTTGTAAGTTTGACCAAGCACACCAAGAGTGAGCAACATAAACAGGGCTGTTCAAAGTCAACTCATCATGTATTGATCAGAGATTGTCCAGTATGACCTTTGCTTTTTTCAACGAGCTGATGGTAGCAAGGTATGCGTTAGCGACATCCATTTCCTGAGAGAAAGCGTCACTTAACTTGAAGCTATACATCTGCTGAACTTAATGTCTTTGGCTTAGTGTTTTAGAATTTGTTCAAAAGTTGCCAACCACATGAGCATGTCTTTTTAATGGATTATGTTTTGCCTCAAATCTCATACACCATAGTTGAGAAATGGGTCCAAACATAAGCATCCTTGGATAATGAATCATAAAGTGGTGTTTAGGAATCAGATTTCTGTCATAGATTTTCTTGAATAATACATGGTACTCTATTATGAGCTGAGAAATACAAAATAGGGAGCAGAGGGAAGATGACTTATACAAAGAACACAGAGGATGCTGGACCAAAACACAAAAGGAACTACAAACCAAGGATGAGAAAGGTCAACGCTATAATAAAAGTAAAAACCAAATTCACAGAGAACAGAACACAAGAAGTAACTAAGAAACTTTGCAAAGAGGAATTAACTAATATGGAAAGACCCTACTGACAATAATCATGCACAGAAATGAACCAAGTATGGCAAGACCTTAGAAGCCCAGAGATGGTCCGGATTTTTTTTTTAACATGAGAGAAACTAAACACAAACATTTATTTAAAAATTATTTATCCATGCAATAGTATTGCGATTCTCAGTAAGCAATTACAATAATGGTAAATCGATGGTTCAAGCATTTATGTGAGGCCCCTGATGGTTTTGGGTCTAGTGCGCAGTGCTTTGGGCTGGCTCTGCAGAGTAGTGACTGTGCGGCATGAAGTAATATTATTCTCATAGTCACCTTAAATCTCTGGAAAACTACTATACAACACAATAACAATACAGCAAAGTGTTATTGCATTTGCAATGACAAAATGAAAAATGTCCACACTTATTTTTATCATAATTTGCTGAGTACGCTGGGTGTGTTGTTTACCTCTGCTTCCGGTGACAGGTAGGTGTTCCCAGATTAGCTGGTTGCTTTCACACCTGAGTGAAATCTCTTCATCCCCTGCCTGCATTCATAAAGCTAAAAAAGCTGTGTGACAACACCACTCCTGATGGTCAACCTATACTAATCCTTCAGTGACAGTAGCCCCTGAACTAAATTCTACCAGGGCCTGCAATGAATTTGCCAGCTTTTTCACCGAAAAGACTAACAATTAGATGGTCAGTCTATATCTCAGTAACAAACCCACTGCCAGTGTCATCCCCAATCAACACCAATGTATAGAACATGTCTGAATTCCATGAATTAAACCAAAAAAAACTTGAAGAAATCATTAACCAATTAAGCTCCTCCTCTTGCTGTCTTGATATTCTACCCACAGTTTTCCTAAAGAAAGTTTTCCCTGTCATTGGGTCTAATCTGATTCAAAAAGTGAACTCATCCCTCCTGTCAGGTGTCTTTCCCCAGGCTTTAAAATACCTCAGAGTTCACCTGGACAACAGACTGGACTGGAGACTGAACAGTGAAACTGTCTATAAGAAGGGACAGAGCAGACTGTACTTCTTGAGGAAGCTTAGGTCCTTCAAGGTTTGCAGCAAGATGCTTCAGATCTTCTACAAGTCTGTGCTGGAGAGTGTAATCTCTTCAGCCGTCATCTGTTGGGGTAGCAGCATCAGAACCAGGGATTTTAAAAGGCTAAACAACCTGATAAATAAGGCTGGTTCCGTTCTGGGGACAACTGTGGATCTCTGGAGATGATCATGCAAAGAAGGATTCTTCATAAAATCAAAAAAATGATGGACAACCCTGAGCATCCTCTTCATGAGACAGTCATACAACAACAGAGCGTCTTCAGTCGGAGGCTTCTTCAGTTTCGCTGCAATACAGACCGCTACAGGAAATCCTTCCTGCCCACAGCCATCATCATCTACAACAACTCCTTATAGAATTAATTATATGAGCTATACCAACACTTCATTTCCCTCTGGGATCAATAAAGTATTTTTGAATTGAATTGAAAAACAGCAGTTGTTAAACCACTGCTAAAGAAGAACAACCCGGACAATACGTTAATACATAACTACTTATCTTCCATTCATCAGTAAGATTACTGAAAAAGCTGTCAGTACAAATCAAATTGCCATGCCTTACCTATACTGGTTGAATCAAGCCTAACATTCAGTATTTGGGTGTTTTTCGTCCTCTCTGTTTCCTCAGATCAGAATTGGGGAATGTTTTACCAGATCTGTGGATTCCAAAGGATGTCTGGTCTGAGCACAGCTCCTTTGAGTGCCCCAGCATCTTTCAAACTAACTCCAAGGTCTAATAACACCCCGGAAGAACTCCAGCCCCAGGTTACTATCTGCAACTTCTTCTACCCATGAGTTCCTCTGCATGCCGCTCTCCGATATATGCCAACAAGCCCTGGCTCAAACAGCATTCACCTGAGGATCAACAACTACACTTACCTCCAAACCTGCCAGCTCCATTTTCATTCTATGAAGACTTTCTTAATTATTTCTGCCACCTTGCTAAGTTTTCTCCCTCTCTTTCCCTCAGACGAACCAACCGTGCCAGATCTCCATTACTTGTTTAATAAATGTCAAAACCTTCCTATATTCTCTAAGGTTGTTTCTGCATGTGGGTCAAAAAACTAACCTCGAAAATCACAATTTTTAGTTTTAAAAAGACAAAAGACTGAGCAAGTGTCAGGGAGTACTTAACCAGCAGTGGCGTGACGTCAAGTTTATTGCCCCCCCAAAATATTTTATCTTCTAGAAGATGTCTTCTTTATTTCCTATTAGAAGCAATCTTCTTAGTTGAATGAAAATGTTAACTCAAAAGTCTGCCAGGGGTATGAATAATTTTGGACTGAACTGTATCTGGCTTTGGAGATAAAACTTTTGAAAGCAGTCGGGAACTGAAACCATGGGACACAAAATCAAATGATTAGAAAATCTGACTGATCTCAGTGCAGGATGCTTATGACTTCAGTTATATTATGCCACGGAGGATTTGGAGATTAATTCTAGAAGACGAAGGGAACTATAGCAATTGGGTCAGAATAATAGCAGGAATTCACATTAATCTGTAAAGGAAGTAATTAAACTATGAACATTTGCCTCTGAATTTCTGATGAATACAGAGATGCATTTCAGGTACAGCCCCAACATTTCTAGCAGATGTTCTTTTGCACTTCAGGTGATAATTGGTCACATCTAGCAGCAGATTATCTCCAGGCAAAATTTGATTAACTAAGAATCAAACACTGTGACACTAGACAAGACATGAGAACTAAATATTTTTTTAAAAATGTAGAAAATCAAATGTAAACCATGTGACTCTATGCTTAAAACCATCCGTTTTTATGTTATGCTGGAGGTTTGTATGATTAGCAGTGCAGATTGGAAGAGTGGCAGCCTATAACAATTGAAAATGGAGTGACGACCTGTAACTGCCTTCAATAAATTACCATAATTTCCCTTCGGTGGAGTTCTTTGAGTCCTTAAAAATGGGAGTAAATTGTATAGAACTGTTATTACTTTAAATGAATTAAATTAGTTGTTTAGTTGTAGAACAAGGGCTGCTACAGAGGGCAATCTGTAACTACTAGACCATATCTAATGAAGGGTGGGTTTCTATGAAAGAGGGTAAATACAGATGTTTGAAACATTCTGAGAACACATTGTGAAAGAAACACACACTTTTAATGGAGATCGGTCAGTGACTTCTTAAAACAAAAGGATATAAATTCAAGGCCACAAGACAATACATGCCTGTAGCAGCATGCAAGATGAATTATTCAGTTGAATGGGGTGAAATAACTCATTCCTAAGAGGTTTCACGACAAGTGATACATCACCTTCGGACCCGATTCCATTAGAGAAGTTCTGGGACATCTCTGGGTTGATGGAAGGTAACAGGGAAAATACGATGGGTCGGTGCTCTCAGATGTTGAGTCGCCATTCAAAATTGACCCTTTAAAGAATCTGCTAAAACATCAGCATACTTTATCACGATGTTTCGGCACTGAGTGGCGTCACTGATCAGCACCAAAAGACACCCACAGCAGCACAGAAAAACAAGAGATCGACAATGGAAGAAGCAAGGATGGTTGCCGTGTTTCTGTTTGGTATGTTATACACAGCAATGCTCGGTCCACTTGTCATAGCTTTTCTTTTTTTTTTCCACCTTCCATTTTGCTTCACCAGCAACTCTTCTCTCTTCCAATTTTACAAATGCCGGTTGTTTGGTGACATCTGCCGATATAATTTCCCTCTGAGTTACAAACAATCTGCTTGACCTAACCACAAGTCCCGCCCAGCAACTCTACTGGGACATTTCTGTGTACATACACCAAGGCTAGTACTTGTTTGGTTGCCGAAATGTGGTTCTTTTGGGCCGGGCTGGTGAAATGGAGACACCAGCATACTGGGAAGTCCGGTAACATTACCTGAAAGTTCCGATAGTGGAAACGGGCCTTTAGAGTTAATTAGTATAGCTTTGGTTCCCAGAAATGGCGAGTTTACCCATCTGATTCGATCCGCCCTTCCCATTGCAAATGCAAAAGACTTCACACTTGACTTATACTTGTGCCCTAAGGACTTGACTGAACTGCTGGTTTGAGACTTGGGTCTTATTAAAAATGTAAGGAGATTGAAAGGAAGCCAGTATGCAGACAGTAGCTGCTGTGCATGTTTTAATGTGAAAGGATGAGCTTGATCATTAGCCAAGTAACGTTGGTGGATTAGGATGCCAATGGCTCATAACAATCCGGTCATGTTGGTTGTAGTTTTATAATAATGACCAGATGAATGTCTCCTAAAATGAGCAATGTATTATTGACTTAGAATCATTTAGGAAACAAGACAGACCTAACTTACCTCCACCATTTTCTCTATGTTAAGATAATAGAATAATCACAAGCCTACTTCTGTTTTTTCTATATCATAAATGCCTATTTTTCTATAATAGGAAAAATATTACACATAATCAATTAAGTAATTTAAGCAATATAAAACAGCGTTTAACAGTTCTTTTGTATGGTGTACAAGAGTAAAAGATTAACACATAATTGACATAATTGTTTCTGAAAATGTATTATTTTAAAAATTATACAATCGTCATGCTCCAATTTAGGCCTTATGACAAACAGTCCAGGTTTGGATTCCTGACCTAAAGTGATGCAGGGTTAGAAGTGCACTGCCATAGATTTGATGAGAAAATGTTAATTGGAGTCTGAGACTTGACCTGGAGTTAGGTTGAGAGACATGAGACTTGACTAGGGAAAAATCACTTCTCTGATGGTAAAATGCTGTAAAAAATAGACAACAAAGTTTACAAGTAAGATTAATTTACGGCTTAATGTTTTTTTTACTATTCCACATTCTGTAAAGCCTCCCCGCACACAAGAGCAATCTGCTGAGCAAAAAGTCATTCAAGGCCGTTTGCTCAGCAGATCGCTCGCTGTGTGCGGCTAATTTTTGGTGAGTTTTCTGCCTCACGAGGCGTTGAGGTGCAAAAAATCAAACAGGTTTGATATTTTTTGCCTTGCAAGGTGAAAAACTCACTGTGTGTGCTCTACGTGAGTTGTGTGCTGAGGGCAAATATTCAAGTGACCAATCAAAACGCATCCTCCACTCACATGATTCCAAGATGGCTGCCCACGGAAAAGATTACATTTTAGAAGATAAACTTGTGGAAACCTTCAAACGGCAGTGGCGATGCCTCATCAACAAAATGGGAAGCAGCATTTCCTCCAAATCCATGTCTGTCTCCGTTTCATTCATTGTTTTGATGTGAAAACAGGGGGCTGCCATCTTGGAATCATGTGAGTGGAGGATGCGTTTTGATTGGTCACTTGAATATTTGCCCTCAGCACACAGCTCACATAGAGCGCACAGAATAAGTTTTTCGCCTCGCCAGGCGAAAATAATTAAACCTGTTTTATTTTCACCTCAACGCCTCGTGAGGCAGAAAACTCACTGAAAATTAGCCGCACACAGCGAGCTATGTGCTGAGCAAACGGCCTTGAATGACTTTTTGCTCAGCAGATTGCTCACATGTGCGGCAGGCTGAAGTTTCCATAACTTTATTTCTACTTTGTACGTGTATATATGCTTATACATTGCCTTTTATTCTCCTAACAAAATTATTTAGTTTTAACTTTGAGATTAATGCATTTTTTAAATATTTCTCAGTGAGCAAAGACAGGTTCAGTGGATGGTGGTGAATGACTGTTATTTGGTGGCACAGACTTAATGAGATTCCTCACCAAGAGGTAGAAACGTATAGCAGGCCACCTATTTAAAAGTTCCTTTGAAGAGACAATGACAGAGTGAAAGTGAGTTTCAAAGAACAGGGATCCATTTATTAATGCAAAAAGTGACAGCTAAAATGACCATGAGATCACTTCAGTAATGTCAGAGTAAAGAATGATGGATTTGGGCAACAGGAAGGGGGGAAATATTCACTAAGTTGAACCTCTGTAAAAGTTTCCTTTCAGCTTTTAAGACTGAGCAGATAAAACAAGAGCTAAACAATCAGTACAGCTGTTGCAGAAAATATGAGATTGCTCTGTATGTTCATTAAGCTTATTATTTTCATCATTTATCATTTTTATTGGTGATTAAAGTCCTAACAAGCAACATTTTGTTTGACAAAAATATAACAGTCTGTTACAAATCTCTTTTCTCTTGTTACCCTTCTCAACTGCCAACAAATGTTTTTCAATGGTACACTATTTAGGTTTCTCTAAAAACTAAACAAGATGTCAAACTTTAGACTCTTGGAGATTGTGAATTTTGAGTTATTTCCAGTTGTGGAAGGAGTGATCCAGGTTTTTCAACAGAGTTTTCTAACTTATAGCCACAGGACAGGAAATAGACACGAGGGAATCTTGGGAACATCTCTGGATAACCTTGGAAGGAGCACAAGGAGAGATTTTACAAAAGGTAAAATCAAAAGATGTCTTCTCTGATAATGAGTCAGAGGGCTAGATTTACCATGGGAGGTGGTAATGACTGGCAGCTAGCTCCTCTTATCCAACAGCTGATGACCTAATGAATCACAGGTATGCAGGTTCCTCCAGGTGCCCCCTGGAGGAACCCTGCAGAAAGGAGCAGTAAAAACCCACCACCACAAAGGTACAACAACCCAGATTGCTTACACAATCACCTGTTGTTTTCACGTAGGCCAGCAGTGAATTTACACACATTCAGCTGTGTAGTATGGTGTCACACAGAAATCAACCTGGGATGAATGGGATAAAACTGAGAACTTGATTCCCTAAAGGATTGTACAGATTTTGCACTTATTAAATTGGAGTAAACTTGTGTTTTTCAGCAACAGGCCTGTTTTGCCTATGAATATATGGATAATTGCTTGGGGCAATTATTAATTAAATTAGTCATTTAGATCAAAATTACCAAGTCTGGGCACCATCTAGGAGTTCAGGAAATAATAATTATGGCCAAATTGTTACATTTCTGTGTTTTTAACCTGTGTCTGTCAGTCTCTGCGTCCTTAATTGTTTCCCGGCTGTCGCTTGTTTCTTTGATTGTCTCCCCATTGTATTTATACCCCTCTGTGTTTCGCTGTCTTTTTCGGTTTGTCGTCGTTGACGTCATTGTCTTCGTTGTTGTTGTTGTCATTGTTGTAGTGAGTCATCATGACATATTGTGCCTTGTTGTGTCCTCTCCTGGTCCTGGCTACAAATTATCAAGAGTTTTTTTGCTGTAAGACTGAACAGTAAATCATTAAAATGAGGTTTTAAACTACAAGACTCCTCTGTGGGTCTGGGTCGGCAACTTATTACATGACAGAACAAACTGACTAAAAGGACACAGCAGGAGGAGCAAGAAACTAATTCCTGCCTATGGACTCACATTTCAAGGGCACTAGACTGGTGTGGTATCCCCCTGGAGTTTGCCTTCCAGCACCCCCTTCCAAGACCCCCAAGTGCAGAAGACCTGGTCGTCGCTGCCAGGCCACCCTTAACCTACTCCAGAGGGGCCAAGATGCCGCCACCATCTTTTCCCTTAAAGCCTCAGAATTGGTACCTCATCGTGGCTTCCAGGCCACAGCACCAGCTCTTCCTTACGGCCCCCATGCCCCAGCTCCTAGACCCCTCCAGGCCACAGATCTGCCTCCTCATAGTTTCCTAGCTCCATTCCCGGTTCCTCAAAGTCTCCAAGTTCCTGTTCGGGCTCCTCGCCGGGATCTTCCAAATCCAGCACCTCAAGTTCCAGTTCCCGTAACTTGATAACTCAAGGCTCCAGTTCTGGCATCAGCTCCACCAGAGGGGATCGAGACTGATCCGCCTCACCTCCAGGTGTCAGCTCCACTTGAGGGAATTGCAGCCGATCAATCAATAAAACTTTATTCATAAAGCGTTTTTCATATAAACGATGCAACTCAAAGTGCTTTACAGCTCATAAAACCCATGAAGACAGGAATTCAAAAAATAGTGTGAAGGAATCAGACCAAATTTTAAAGGAAATTACTGTTTTAAACTGAGTGTCACACACTACTCATCCATTAAATCCAAAGCACCTGCACAGGTTTTCCCAGGTGTCATTAAGTTGCTTCCCTTTGGTTCAATTGTCTCAGTTAGGTTCAATATGGGGAAGACTGCAGACTTGAAAACTGGCCATAAGACCGTCATTGACACCCTCCATAGGATGGGTAAGCCACAAAAGTTCAAAGCTAAGGAGGCTGGCTTTTCACAGAATGCTGTGTCCAACCATATCAATGGAGAGTCTAGTGGAAGGGCAAAATGTGCCAGGAGAAGATGCACCAGCAAAAGAGCTGACCTTGGGCTTCTGAAGATAATCAAACAGAGGAGATTCATGAATCTGGCTGAGATCCAGAAAGAGTGGAAAGAAGCAGCAGTCACAGCTTCAAAAACCACCACATTCAGATGGCTCTCAACTGGGCCAACGATAAGAAGGACTGGACTGTTGGCTTGTGGTCCAAGGTCCTCTTTATAATGCAGGTAAAATGTGCCATCCATTTGGGAATCAACGTCCAAGGGTTTGGAGGGAGACGGGTGAGGAACACAACCCAAGCTGCTTGAGGTCCAGTGTGAAATGATGATTTCGGGTGCAATGTCTGGTGCAGGTGTTGGTAAACTCTGCTTTCTTAAATCCAAGGTCACCGCATCAGTCTACCAGAATGTTTTGGAGGACTTCATGATTCCTTCTGCTGAGGATCTGTATGGAGATGCAGATTTCATCTTCCAGCAGGACCTGGCCCCTGCCCATACTGTCAGAAGCACCAAAACCTGGTTCAAGAGGAAAATGAGGGGCACCAGACCCAAAAACAAAGAAGAGCTGACAGCAAGCATAAAGGAAATCTGGGCATCCATAACTCCCAGGCAATGCCACGGCGCATCGAGGCAGTGATTAAGGCAAAGGGATTCCCTACCTAGTATTGAAGATTGACATATCGTTTTGAAGGTTCCATATTTTGATTGATTTGATGTGATCCTAATTTCTTTCTTGGTTTTCTGCAAAAACGTGAATAGTGATTTCTTCACAAGTATTCTAAATTTCTGAATTCCTGTTTCCGTGGCTTTTATGAGCTGGAAGCCCAAATTATGTACAAATAAACAACTGAATACTCAAAAAGTTGTGGGCCCTGAATCTATAATCTATGTAAGTTTAACGTTTTGAATAGAAAAATATGGAAATAAATAAACTTTTCCATGATATTCAAATTTTTGGAAAGAGTCGGTAAGTAAATTATCAGTTAAAAGCTAGGCTAAAAGTTGAGTCTTGAGCCTGCTTTTAAAAACATGAAGGTTCTCTGCCGCCCTGAGGTTCTCCGGCAGCCTGTTCCAGAGGTGAAGGTCATTGTATTGGAAAGACGCCTTCCCGTGAGTGTGTGTCCTGACTTTAGGGATGACAACGAGATGGAGGAGTGCAGAGACCACAAAGTTTCATATGATAAAAACAGTTCTGAAAGATAAGAAGGCCCAAGACCATAAAGACACTTAAAATCGATCCTAAAACATACGGGGAGCCAAAGCAATTAATTTAAGACGAGTGTAATGTGCTCCCACCTCCTGGACTTCGTCAGGACACGCTGCTGAATTTTGTAATAATTGTAAACCTGAGATACTCTTTTTTTAGAAGACCGGAAAGCAGGGCATTACAGGAATCAATTCTACTGGTGATGAAAGCATGCATCAGTGTCTCCGTGTTGGCTTTTCTTCGTAGATTCTTTTGCCACAGACCCTCAGCTCTTCTTCCTAGGATTTTTTGCCACTGAGCCCCAGCTCTTCTTTGTGGGTTCCTTCGCCGCAGCCTTCTGGGTTTACGAAGAGAGGTCTTCCGCCATAATGGCCGGCCTCCGGATGTCGTTTTGGGGCTTTTCCTTCCACACGGCCGACCCCCGAAACCTTCACATGGGTTCCACCGGCCACATGAATGAGTTATTTGAAGACTCTAGTCACTTTGGGACGTTTGGGACTATTTTTGTTCAAGACTCATCTTGTTTTTCATTTGAGTTTTTTGGACATTTTTGGGACCGTTTGTGCTTCTGAAAGGTTATTTTTATAAAAGCATTTAAATTTTGAGCCTTTACTGTTTGTACTGAAAGTTTGCTGTGTTTTTGCTTAGTTTAATGAATAAAAAGATTAGTACTTTGTTATTCTCTCTTAAATTTAGGCTTAAAAATATCAAAAAAAGTATTGTTAAGGTACCCATATCAAAAACCAGGTATCGTTAAAATAGCAGTATCGAAAAATATCTAACGGTACCTAGCCCTATACGTAGTACCTCGGCGTGTCCTCTCCTGATCTTAGCTACATGGAGTTTTTTGCTGTATGACTGAACAGTCCATCATTAAAATGAGGTTTCCAACAACAAAACACTACTCTCTGCACCTGGATCCGCAACTCATTACACGACACAAATAGTTCAGTCTCAATTAATGTTTATGAACACCTGGCTGATAAGGTTGAGGTATTAACATAACAGATAAAGGAATAAGTTCAGCACCAGCATTTTTGATGTATATTCCATATGTATATGGAATAACAACAAATGACTTTGCAAATGAGTTTATTAAAGAATTCAACTATCCAGTCAAAATACTTTAACCAACAAACTCAATAAGCCAGTAACACACAAAGTACTAAGTAAAGAAGATTGAGTAATAAAACTAACTACCAAAGGTAAAACAGGGAAAATATACAAATATGCAAAGTAGAAGAAACAATAACCAATAATAAAATAGTAAATTGATAGTGATGTCACAGTCCTGTATGAATATGTATGCCTTAGGACCAATGCTTGTATTAAAGAGTTTTGGAGTTTTGGATGATTAGTTTAAGATTAATTAGCACCATTTGGTTGGTGTTCAACTAACCAATTGACAATGCAAAGCAGAAGTGAAAAATAAATATTATTCAAAACTTATTTCAAAACAGCTGGTTCTTGCAAGATGGCGTATAAAGCTAGTTTTAGGTGTTTAAAATATCTATTTTAAGGCCAAAATGTATTTTAATACAGTAAATAACTAGCTTAATTGTTCATGAGCGCCAGTGATCTGCAGACCCTACAAGTAGAAGAACAATGTTTATCAGCACTGGCACACGGAGCTAGCTTTAGCATCTAGTGCAGGCTAGCGGATCACTTTGTTTAGCTTAAAGAACCAGAGAACAAAAGAAAATTCCACTGGAACATGTTGCAGGATTACAATGACTATCAGTCAATATCCTTATAAAACACTGGGGTTTATACCACAGTCTGAACATCCTCTGTGTACCCAAGCAGTTGAATAATAGAATCCTACAAATACAGCAAAAACACACTGAAATAGACAATCAAAACCATCTTTAAATTATTTATCCTAAGCTAATTTATCTTTGCCCAGACACAACCTTACTTGAACAGTTTTAAGATCTCCTTAGAAAAGTGAATCCGTTATCTGATCTGGGTTCTCAGCATTAACTGGTGGGGAACCAGCTGTAGTAAGCTGATCGATTAGCAACAGTTAGTGGTGGTTGTGGCTAGCCCACGGTAGCTCAGAACGTCGGGTTGTCCTCTCAGCTCCAGTCCTGAGCAACTGAGCAGCTTTTGTCTTCCTTCCAGGACACGACGCTGACTGGCTGACATCGGCCCTCACTGCAGAGTGAATAGCAATGCTCGATTCAAATTCAAGTGCAGTATAGAGTTTTAACCTGAATAGGGCACCACACTGACTGTTTTAGGCTGAAAATAATATTTTTTAAGATGCACTAAAATACCAATTTAATGTCCAGAAATGTAGACAGCACTATTAGAAACTCATGTATACAGTTTATCAGCAAAAAAAAAGTTGACTTGGGGGTGAGTTGCACTTTAAGCATACACATGCATGACAGTTGTTAGACAATCCAGAAGGGAAACAGTGCAGTGAAGAAAAGAAAACATTGAAATAAAAAGTTCAAAACTGTAATTTATGTAGATTAAGCAAATTTCAACATAAATAAAAACCCTGCATTACCATTACTTGATGATATTCTCTATGAATAAGTTGAGATACAAATTCTTGAAACTGATCCATCAGTAAAAATATTCAAAATGACCCCAATTTGATAGTTTATGCTCTAGAGAAGAAAAGAGCATGGTTTATGTGTGTGTATTGGTAATCCACCCAGTCCCTGGTGTTGAATATTAAAAGGCATAAAAAGCAGTGAGGAAAGCAATGCTAGCAGAGTGGGTGGTCATCCATAATGAATCCGTCTCGCAAGTCTCCTCTGACAAATACCTCAGTTTTTCCATTGATTGCCCGCTGACCTCAGGCTCACATATTGATTGTCTCTGCGTAGGACTGCAAAACCATTCAGACTTTTTAACTGCATCTTAGAGTCATGTGCATCGATCTGAAGATTATGGTGATTTTTAATTATGGTAATCATTTTAAGGTTAATTACATTCAGCACATCAGCTCGGACAGCTCTCTGTGAAGTTGGAGTCAGAAATGGTGCGACTTATTCAGACTGCATGAAAGATAATAAGTGCGAGACAGAATCTATACTGTTGAGTTCTTGTAATGTATTTGTCAACATCCTGTTGACAGGTATATTCCAAGCTTCATATCACACAACTTAAAATCTTTTGCTGATAGATACATTAATTTATAGTACAGCAAAGAACTAGTTAAGATACGAATGCTGTATCTGTTAATCTTAAGGATGTTACTCTTTTTTTTATTAGGTTTTCACATACAGGTAACGAGAGAATATGATTTAATTTTTATAAATGCTCACAGTTCCATGTCCTTCTGCACCACACACATATACATATACACAGTGAATACATCAAGCTCCATTAAATCTTTTTATATGCATACAAATGCTTAATGAATATGCATTAAGGTAGGTGTTATTATAAGCTTTTCATGTCCTCTGGTGCATTCAAACATTTATAATGGATGAAGAAATTCATCAGATTTATTTTTGCAAAAGTTGGATGGATAAGTAGCAGTTTTGGAGCAAAGGACTACCAACCACTACAAAAAAAGCTTTAAGAACTGAAGAAGGGTGAGACTAAACTTTTTACAAAGCAGGGCATTTTATTTTTATTTTATTTTTATGTTTTGCATATGAAATCCACCTTATTTCTGCACTGGATTCACACAATAGATCCAAGTAAAGCCATGCGAACGCCCTCAATAAGTCAACCAGATGTGGGGATTGTGTATGTGTTTTTGCATCATGCAGCAGTTGTCCTCCATTAAGTCACAAACAAGCAGAAACAGAAGTGATCATAAAGGCACAGAAAACTATTTTCTCAAACAGGGTCCTGACAACACCGGAGTGTTCTCAAAATTTTTAGCAACAAAACCTAACTCTGGCATTTTTAAATCAGTAAATTATGTGAGGCGTTTTAACGCGTAATGGCAGATTATAAAGAATGATAGGATATCTTACCCATTACCTTAATTACTTTATAGATTGTCTGGTTTATGTACATATGCACTGTCCTAATTAGAGTTCTGTTGTCAGGTATTGCCAGGTCTTCAATATGGAATAAATGTGAGATTTCCCTTTTTTAATCCTTGCACAAAGCACTATTATGTGTTTTGTATGCTGATTTTTCTTTAAAAATACAATATACACTAAAATAAGTGGGATTTTTATTATTATTAGAGAAATTACTTATAAACTATCAGGCAGCTCTTAAAGAGTTATTTTCATCTTATGTGACATCTCCACCATGTTTTCTTGTGAAGTCACATCACAAGTCACTTTTTTCTTCTCCTTTTATCCTCCTGGATCAAACTTTCCACCAGCTTTAAGCAGACAGTGGTTTTCTTGTTGCAATCTGCATAACATACAGCTCTGGGCTTTTAGAGTCAGGCAGTTTGCTCTGGCAGTAGTTTAAATAAATCTGCATGAATTGTGGGAAACATTCCCCTACATGCACGAACAGCATCTAATTTAAACATGAGTGAACTGCATAGGCGCACAGAGGTTTACTCATAAACGCGTTAAAAAGAAAAATGTTATAGAAGTTGTCTTCGTAAGATATATATGCTTCTGTTTTGACCAATCCACGCTGTAAATGGGTTATATTCTACTCATGTTTCCTTAGAGTTCAAGCATTTGCCAGCAGCCTGCCTGGTAATTTGATTAACTGTTAGATCATAATCTCCAGAGGCCTGTCTCATAAAGTTATAGTTGGAGTGCTTGTTTTAGATAATAGTTTGCAAAACGATTTTGTTGCATATTTTTCCCCTTATAGGGTTTTTTCTTAATTCCTTCCATGGCTACTTTCTACTCTTAAATTCATTCAATTTCCATTGATTGAAGTATCCTAACCAATTGATGTCCTGTCTTTTGTTCATGTCAAACCACCAACACCTGTCCAAAATATGTTTCATAATCATATCAACGTCATATTGTCAATGAAAGCTAAAAGAAATGTGTGTTGGCAATTTAAATATAATATAGTGTAACCCTATTTTGATTTCCATAAAAGAGAAAACTTGGTCCAATCCTTAAAATTGAAAATATTCTGTTTACTTAAAAAAGACTTTTGATGTGTTTCTGCTCTATGTGGCTAAAAAGAAAAATTAAATAAACTTCAGGTCAGCTTTTACAAGTCAAGTATTACAGAATTGACTTTAAAATCTAAATCTATCCCTTTGTAAATCATACAGGACAGAAATTACACAAAAATCTGAAATTATATTTTGAGAAGATAGGTATTGTTTTTCTATTCAAAGTAATAGAAAATAAAAAGTAGCATTCTCCCGAACACACTTAAAGTGTATACTCCTGTCTTGTTTTTTTCCACTGTCAATTTAATACAGAACTTTAACTTTCATGTTTTAGTGTCAGTTTAACCAATGGGATCTATGCCACCTGTAATACACAGAAACTAATCTACCAGCTATGAGTACGCTGCTCTCCTCCACACATTAGTCGCCAGCGTGATGGAATGAAGGACATTTTCTTCGTGTTTCATACTTAAAGCTACACTTGGCCTGACGTCTGGTAAACATGAGCTGCAGCTCGGGGAGGACGCCCCTGACAGCACCGAAAAAGTGGTGAAGAGATAAAAATTCTGTAAATGTTGAGAGTACATTTATTTTGTTGTATGACGGTTTAATTCTGTAGTGCATGTGGAAACACTTAGAAACAGTGAACAATCAAGAAGAATGTAGTACATCATGCGTTCCACTATGTGAAGAAGCTTTGATCATTATTCTGTGAACAAAGATCTATGTGGGAGGGGTTTCCTGCAACTCTTGTTTCAATAAAAACTCTATGCTGACGTAGATCTGGGCTCAGTTAAGAGAACTGAGTCCAGCGAATGACGTCTCGCTGTTAAAATATATAATTGTTGTTTGTTGTTCTTATTGCTCCTTTTTACAGAAATGAACGAGCACACTGGAAGGTACAATAAGAGCCCGAGAGAGCCCAGGGTCGTAAAATTAAATGGGTGTCTGTTCCTTTAAGAGAGGCTTTAAATTAGAATGAAAACACCTTTCCAACAAAATGTTGATCCCGACATGATTTCTGGAGGAGCAAAGGAAAACTTGAGTTTGGAATAATAGGATTTTGTTGAAATTGTTGTGATTGACAGATACTGGAGATCGGAGGACGGAAGTGACCCGGGTCTGAAGTTATTTGGTAAGCTTTGCCACACGAGGCTGCAAAATTGACTAATCAAAAATTATGTTCTGTCTGTAGTTCTGCAGTAAATGTTGATTTCTATTTCTTCTGAGGTAAATAGACGCCGACCGGGTCTGTAAACTCTGGGTGTGGCCTGCCCTAGGTAAGCTAGTACACTTCTTACTGAAAGCCTGCGTGTTCGGAACAAGTAGGAAGGTCGAGTGTGGATCAGCTCGTGGGTGAGATCTACAAAGTATCTGAAAAGAAAACCCAGAGATCAGAGAGCGATTTCAACCCTGGCATTTCTTGTTCCTTTGAGCAGGATCCCAAATCTGACTGGACCTCCGGGCGGAACCGCAGGCTGCTGAGAGCCCGTGCATGGCCTGGTTCGGAACCAGTATCAAAGCCTTCCACCTCGGCGTTAGGTCTAAAAAAGGAGGCCGGCAGATCCACGGATATCCTCCCCGGAGCAACAGTTGGTGACGGAGTCTTCCTTCACAAGGACACCAGCCAGTGAGTACAAAATTTAATGCGTGAAAGAATAAAAAATAAGAGAAAAGAGAAATAACTAGGTCCGGGACCTTTCTAATGCAAGTTAGGGATCTTGCAAATAAAGATAAAAGATCGGGGATCTTTTCGTGATGATCCGGGATCTCACAATGGAAATCCATGGTAAAATAAAATATGACTGGGGTTGGACTCCAAAGCGCACAGAGGTCTGGGATCTCAATTAGAAATAATAATAAATAATATATAAATAATAATAATACTAGTAATGAAAAAAACATGATAATAAATACATAATGATATTAATGTGTGATAAACCGGTTGTGTTACCGTGTGTGTGTGAATGGAGATTTCTTCCTTTTGAAGCAGCTGAAGTAGACCGAGAGGTGGTTAGAAAATGGAGAAAATAACACTGCGATAAGATAAATAGATCAGAGAAAAGAGAAATAAAAGCTGAATTTAATTCATTAACATGGGAATGATAAATATTTAAAAATGAAAAATAAAAACAGCAAAATGTAACTTGTCGAAATATGGGGAAAAAAAAGCAAAGGAGATTTAAAGGAGATGCTAAATTTATGTAAAAGACAATCCAACATTTCTTTAAAATAAATAAAAGATTATGAATTTGAAGGACGATTAACTGAGGAATTTCGCGCACTTCTTGGTAGTTGCAATCTAAAAATATAACTAAAAAGATCAAAATTTGAAGAATAGGCCTTGGACGTTTCAAACAAAGGAATTCCGCTTAAAGGAGCAAAGCAAAAGGAGAGAAAAAGGGGGGTGTTGGGTCGTGATGGGTAATAAACGACAGATAAAAAAGCAGATGTGGGTTTTTTTTGTATCCGGGAGAATGAAAAATGTTTTAAACTTTCTGTTTTCTCCTAAAGTTCCACCGAAAGAAAGTAAAAGAGAAAACTCTCACTTCCATATTTTTAAAAAAATCCTATGAAGAGCAGGGTAAACCGCTTTACTCTGATCTTAATGAATTATCTCAAACTAGCGACCCCCTTCCCCCCAAGGAAGGGCCGTTCTGATGATAAACAAGACCCCCTCCCTTCCCTCAACAATGGGTCGTTAGTTAATAAACAAACCAACTGTGGTGGGGAGCGTCAGCACCAGTAAATGCGCTTCCTGAGAGAAAGCACTTGTGTTTGAATTTTTATTGCTTTTCTAGCATTCATGCACTAAAACCAGATTCATCATGCGTTTCAAAATTGTTAAAGGTTACCCGAACTTGCCAGTAAACGGCGGGAAGGCAGAAGGGAAGGAACAGACCTCCCCCGCTAGCTGATAAGGAAGGGGGGGACTATGTTTTATGAGCTGCGTGCAGCGCTGTATACAAAAGGACCAAGGTTGGGATTTCTTAAGTGCAGCGGCAACTGTTACTCTATAATATTAATAAAAAATTATTTTGCTAATACTTTGAATGAAATTCATGGGATGTCTCGGATATCTCTCATATAGTAGAAAAGACATGGTTTAACAATGACGGATTATGAGCAGAGTGATTTTATTTTGAAATTCAGGCGGATGTCTACAGTGGGTAGCGACAGGGTGGCTTTGTGGATTTACTCTTTGTAACAAGCGGCAGCTTCAATTGCTTGCTTCTAACATTTTAAAGATAGATAAATACCTGTTGAAAGGAAACAATCTCACAATGCGCTGGGTTAGAGACTGCAAAAAAAGGAGAGGAATTTTTCATTACGGGATTAACGTAGTACAGAATGTAGTAACGCACTCCAAAATTCAACTTTAGTTACAGTAGCACACTGAGTATAAGCACACTTCAATATTTACACTCAATGGAGTTGTTGCTAATGGGATCAAATTAAGGGTCTGATTAAGCATGAAAGATGTCTGGACCTACACCTGAGAATGGGAGAGGTTGCCGACCCTCCCCCAATCTGAGTTGAATAATGGGACCACATTTTGGACATCTAGCAACAGACGCTTCCACATATAATCATAACAACAAGCTGATTTGTAGAATCTTTATGAAAGAGCAGATAAGCAGAGAGCAAGGAATAGAGATGTGATGTTTTATTATGGAAATATTAGTTGCTGATTATCTCATTGAATTAGAGGAAGTTATGGAAGTCCGATGGGAAGAAATTATGAATTTAAAGGATTTTGTTTTCCACAAAAAAAATAATGAGATTGAGTTCTTAGAAATATGAAATAAAAATAATAGATTTAGCTACAGGAAGAATCTGTAGTGGTAAATATATTATCTCCAGATTTTTTTCTGATTTTTTAGGAAGAGATTTCCTATTTCACTTGAAGTTGGGCATGTTCTCTGTAGGGGATAAATTAATAATCCAAATTGTAGATTTTCATAAAATTCTTGAAACGGGACAGCTACCAAATAATTGTTCTACTTGAAAAAAGAAAAAGAAAGTTTTAGATGAAGTTTGTAATCAGTTAAAGATAAAATAATCATATTATTTCTAGCAGAAGATCCAAATTCAACCTTTCATGTTTTTGACCAACAAAGGGGAACAGGGGTATGGTGACCTCTAGTGGCGAACTAATTAGAGCATTTCTTACGGACAATTTAATTCTCAAACTGATTAGTATGTGAATATAGAAGTTTGTCAGACATGAAAACAAAACAAAAAAGCTTCTCATATAAAATTAAGAAACAGCTTTAAGAAAACAAAGGGTGCACTGAAGAAGGTCTGTTTAGTAAGAAAGGATAATTTCTCCAAATGGATTGAAAGGTTACCAGTGAAATATTTAGATACACTAACTGTTGCAGAAATGTTGTTTAGAGAAATAATGCCTAGATTTGAGATCCACAAATGATCTATAGTGGTAACGGAACACATTTTGTGAATTAAATAATTGATAAAATAGGATAAAGATTATAGTTTATTTTTAAGAGACAATGGGATTCTAAAAGCAGACTAAGAAAGGCCATGGATAAGACTAAACAGAATTGGGACACTGTTTGGTTATGATGAAGTTATATATGAATATCACACCAAGTAATGGAACAGATTTGACGAGACCTCATACCCTCCTATAATTTGGTATATTAAAATAGGAGGAACAATTACAACCTGATTTATGATTTTATGATAAAGATGTTGCAAATTGAAAAAAGCAATGGAAGAAACAGGACACAATTGGATATTGTCTTGATTTAGTAAACTATACATGCATATAACACCAAATTTGAACATTAGCCTCATTATATTTGGAATACTCTATGGACGTAGATATATAATTCCTTAGTTTGGTATACTCTCTTCTGAAAAACAATGTGATTAAGATCGGGTGGTTTTCATGATCAAAATACTGAAAAGTAAATAAGTTATAAATGCAAACTAATCATATGCCGGATGATCCAATATTCCTACAGGAAGAATTGAGCTGAAAGTAGGTGACTGGGTCCTGATTAAAGCTGTAAACAGAAAACTGGTCATCACCCAGGTGGAAGGAGCCATTCCAGGTATTTTTGACCACACCAAAGGCTGTAGAGACTGAGTTGGAAACACTCAACCCATTGTAAAAAACTGAGATCATCACTAGATATAGGAAAAGTAGTCTAAGAAAAGTCGTGTTTCAGACTGATTACAAAGGGAGGTGAATACAATAAGGTTCACTTGTCTCAACTTCAGTGAAGAGAACCAGGAGATCCACTTTTCTATAGAGACTGCTTGAAGGGAGAGATAGTAACTAGCAGGGTTTTCTGCTTTATAGTACTTTTAATTTTTACAACTTTTTGGTGGGGTTATTTCATAGGAAAGTTAAGACTCACAGAAGAACGACATATAGCACATGAGAATACTGATTTATTGTCTTGGTTCACTCAGAGAAGGACACACAGAAACCCATTTGAAACTAGCCTATGGTACCAATATGCAAGATATCTAGCAAATAAATTAAGCATTATTAACTGTTTTGTTTGTTCTCAAATGCCATATTCTGTAGGACATTTACCCATATATGTAGAAGCCTTCACTAATCTTAATAATCTGTTTCCAGATGTTGCACTCCTCTCCAGGATTTGGACAAATTCTGAGTGTGAAGTACATGAAGGTACAGGAAGTTATATGGGTAGAAATGTATATACTTCCATTACAAAAGTAAGGGTAAATGGGAGACTGGGACAACATGGGGTTGATCTAAATAGTTAAAGCTGGACCAGTACACTTAAGACCTGACCAAAGACCTATTTGTTTTGAAAATGATAAACCTCTGACCACACTTTCATACCAATCTGGGTACATGGGAAAAATATATATAGTATGTGCTCCATTCTTCGTGAATGTGATGGGAACTTTTCTATGGACGACCTGCTGATTCTTTGCGGATTTTGGCTCTGACACAATTACCCTCAAAATGAGAACGGTGGATGTGCTTCTGTTGAGACTTATAGAGCATTCTTTCTTGTATTTGCAGAGCAGATCCGACACAGCAGAAGAAGAGGGCGTGATATTTCAGTCCTTCATGATCCCATATGGGGCTCCGATATGCCCCCTAAACACAAATTAAGGAGTGATTGAAATAAGGTTCTATTATCTTTTTTCCCATGGACCGGGGTAAGGTCTTGTTAAAATTGGACACATTAAATTATGGATTCAGTGGTTTTGTTAATTCTTCTCTGGGAGGTCTAAAAGGTATAGCAGCTGAGATGCAGGAATTGAGCCTAACAACTATAAATATACATGGAAATTAATCTATTGAACTAAAACAAATCTCTCCGTCACAGGCTGCAAATCTAGTCACACCTGATAAACAGGAGACTTTTATAATTGGTTGTTTCTGAAACAGTTCTGTTTCAGAAAAGGGGGAAACAAGATCCTTACTGATGTAAGGCAAAAGGGGAACTTAGATTTCAACTATTTTAGATTTCAATTATTTTTAGGTTGTTAGCAGTGTAAATGAATAAAATTAGACTGATCCTTTTCTGGGGGGTTGAGCTTTAAAGCAGCAAAGCATTTTTCTTTGAGCGGTCTCACATGCTCACCATGCCACTTGCACAATCCAAAAACCAGATTTTTCCTGTTTTCCATCCTGTTTTTGCACTTTTGTGCGGTTGGTTGTTTTAGTACACAACCCATTCATCTTACCTTGTGGCATGTTTATGCATTTGGTGTTTGTTTGGAAGTTTTTATTTACATTATAAGCCCTACTATATATTTTGAAAAAAAATTCTTTATGGTCTAGGCTGTTCCAGTGTTGTTCATTTGTGATGCAGGATTTTTAGAGTGCGCTTTGCGTCAATGATGATTTCTGTGATTTCAACATACAGCAAAAGTAATAGCTTTTTCTACAGATAGACCTAATGTTTGTAGCAGCCTGGATAATAGTTTGATTTTGTGTTAGTGCGGCTGATCAGTGCGGCACTACTTAGAACTATGGGGTGAGTGAGGGATTTGTAAAAAAAAAAAAGCACAAATGCATAAGAAATTAATCTCAAATTAGATATAATTATTGATAAAGCAGAAACAGAACAGAAAAAGCGAAGTTAGTTCCAAGCTGTTCTTTTAGGCTTTGTTGACCAGGTGAGAGACCAGCAGCCATCCAGACCAGGATCACTCAGGTAATCAGACTAAAGAAATAGGCTGGAAACAATGCGCTCCCACTCAGGAGCCAGGATGCACCTGGGAGGACATCCAGGAGCAGCAAGCCAGAGCGGGTGCAGAACAGGGACGAGCAGACCACACAACCTACTTGAACCCTCTGCTGAGAGGTTTCCAACTTCAGCTTACCTGCACCATCAGGTGGCAGGGCGGCTTGAAGCACAGAGCTGCCCAGCTGGGGCAGCAGGGTTCAAAGAAAAAGAAGCTGAGACCCTTTCCAAAAGGGGCAGAACAATTTTCTGGTCTGCGTGCAGAGTCCTGAGAGTTGTCAAACCCAAGGCTACTGTAAAGATACACTTTAGCTGCATATAGGTGATGTGCTGGCAACCTCTCACCTTAGATCATAGAAGAGCGAGCCGGACGAGCACAATTCCCGGCCAGAACAAGAGGACTTGACTGCTGATCCGAAACGTTCCAGAGAAGAAGGACTCTAAATTTATATGGTTCTATAAGTGTGATGGCTGATGTTTTCCTTCTATATTATAAGATATATATTATATTATATTATATATTATATATTATTATTATAAGAGGTCAAAAGAGGGAGATGAAGAGATAAAAATTCTGTAAATGTTGAGAGTACATTTATTTTGTTGTATGAGGGTTTAATTCTGTAGTGCATGTGGAAACACTTAGAAACAGTGAACAATCAGGAAGAATGTAGTACATCATGCGTTCCTTATGTGAAGAGGCTTTGATCATTATTCTGTGAACAAATATCTATGTGGGATGGGTTTCCCGCAACTCTTGTTTCAATAAAAACTCCATGCTGACGTAGATCTGGGCTCAGTTAAGAGAACTGAGTCCAGCGAACAATGTCTCGCTGTTAAAATATATAATTGTTGTTCTTATTGCTCCTTTTTACAGAAATGAACGAGCACGCTGGAAGGTGAAATAAGAGGGCGAGAGAGCCCAGGGGTCATAAAATTAAATGGGTGTCTGTTCCTTTAAGAGAGGCTTTAAATTAGAGTGAAAACACCTTTCCAACTGTGGACATGTCCGGGTAAAAGAAGATGTAGCTGCTAACATGATACACAACAACAAAGACAGTTCTTTCACAGCTGTGTGAAAGAATATTTGCTGTATTTCGTAAGTTTCGCGCTGCATGGCTGAACCACTAGCTGCAGCCATGATGTTTCACCGGTCTGTCCGCTAAAAATGTTTGTGTGGCATGCCGGACATTTATGTTTTTCTCATTTAATTATTATGAAATAGAAGCGATTTTTTAACACTTTTGAATGGCTATTGATTTTGCACGTTTCACATCAATATTAATCTGTTTAGGGTGAATCGGCACACCCGTAGTGTGAACACATTCAGGATATAGCTTTGTAAGTTTTTCCCATACTTAATTTTTTTTTACAAAAGATATACACTTTATTGTTTTCATTTTGTTGTTACTGACGTCAGGATCCCGGGTCCTCATTTATCAAACGTTTGTAGAAACTGTCCTATAGTCTACGAATGAAATTCAAAATATTCGTACAAACAGTCAGAATTTGGATTAATCAAATATGCTGTGCCCAGTCGGACGCATGTTCCTCTGCATTCCACCATTGATAATTCCCACATGCGCATACCTAGGTGCTTGTGCCTGTTCAGTCATTTGCATACATAAACACCTTCAATTAACTATATTTGGACATACCACGTCCTCTAACGTATGCATTAAACCTTTCGTTCTTCCAGAAAATAATGGCCAAGAGAGCGAAAAAAGGAATTTCAATGACACAGAGATCGAGATGAAACATAGGCGGGACAATAAAAATGTTTTTTTCATGATGAACAGACTTTTTGAAAATTGTCATAGGTAACGCAAATTCATTTCAACGGCCATAGATGCAGCAGTTATATTCCTGCTGCAGACATAAAGAAATATGGCAAATAATTGTTTCAATTGCTGTTTTTCACATCTGTGGAAATATTTAACTTCTTTGAACAAATCAAATCAGTTAACTTTGTTCCGAACATTGCTGTTCATCAGTTCACAGGTAACCAATAAAAAAATAAAAAATAAAGGAAAAAATGTTCGATATCAAACTAAATACGATAAAACGTCCCTCAGCACACAGCGGGGCCAGATCTTCTACTGGGGGTGCACAGATCACATTTGACACGAGTGTGGGCAGTATTATTGTAGACACTGCTTTGGCTGGCATCAGTACGCATGGGGACAGCGACAACCTCCTGCACCAATAAGCAGGACCATCCAGTCTCCACAGTACAGTTTGCAAAGCTTTTATTTATAAGTGTAACAACATCCTTTTAAACTGAAGCGCTTGATGTGACAAGTACAAAAGTAGTGCAGACCTCCGTGAAGCACCTAACACCTCCCGCCCCCCCAGATTGTGATTCACAGGATCTCCATGCATAATCACCCCCAAAATTTAATCATTTAATCCAAATCTGTCAATAAAGCTTTTCTTATATTTAGGAACATTTCTACGCACAAGTACAAGATGGTAAATACCACACTATGAGTACATTTTCTCCTATGCACAAAATAGACAAAGATCTGTGCGTAACAATTTTATGCTTTCAAGCTTACTTACTTAATGTTAATGCCAAGTATTTTCTATGCCTCCCATGTTGAAATGACTAGTGGTTTCCTCATCTAAGTCAGGACCCATTGTCCAAGACCATTTGGCTCTGATGGGTTACTTAGCTACGTCTTTCCACCTACAGCCTGGTTCTCCTCCCCTTAATGCCAGTTTCAATTCAATTTTCAATTCAGTTCAATTCAGTTTATTTATACAGCGCCGATTCACAACAGATGTCATCTCAAGGCACTTAACAAGAAGTCATTTCAATACATTTATACAAACATTCCAATCAGTTTAAAAGTTTCCTACATGAGGAACCCAGCAGATTGCGTCAGTCATTGGCGTGAGGTTGGGCCACGTTGATGCAGACTTGCCAACCACAGCAATCCTTCAGCAATCGCTCATACTGAGCAAGCATGTAGCGACGGTGGAGAGGAAAAACTCCCCTTTAACATGAAGGAAAAACCTCCAACAGAACCAGGCTCAGTTGGAGCGGCCATCTGCCACGACCGTCTGGGGGTTTGAGAAGACAGAGCAGAGACACAGAAGGAACAGAAGATCTGATATAAGAGAACTTTCTATGTTACAGAAAGTAAAAAGTTGATAACAGGACACAGTGGATGTTCAGTTACTGGAAGGATCATCCCAGTCGATGCCCCCCGTCCAACAGGGCATTGCAGCCAAGCAGAATACCAGACCAGGTATATCTTCTATGGAGAAAAAACAAAGTTAACAGTCGAAATAACAGAATGTACAGTAATACAACTGGAGAGTAATAGTAGAAAAGGAAGTAGCAGAGTGAAGAAAATGGGTAAGTCTGTCATCCAGCAGTCTAAGCCTATAGCAGCATAACTACAGAGATAGCTCAAGATGACCTTAGCCCCTCTAACTATAAGTTTGTACCATAGTTTCATCTTCAAACTCACCTCGCCTTTCTAACCACCCCTCTCTTCTTCCAGACATTGGCAATACATGGACACCAAAGCCTCTGTGGTGTACACATTCTTATTTTAAATAAACTCCTTATTTATTAATTTTAAGTCCGGAGTGTAATTTTAAAGGTGGTTCAGGAAGTTTCATAAAGAGGGTACCTAGCTAAAGTTTTGTGACTCATGTCAGACTCGAATTGAATTTTAAACCTGTAGACAGCAGCAGGTATACATTGGCAGATAAATGGGGAAAACTGTCAAAGGGTTTTTAAAAGAAATAGATGGCTAAAAACATGTCAGATTTTTGAAAAACTCAGAGATTGATGGTCAAAAACAAATTTTGAGAATCTGCAGTACAGTGATCACCATGTGTCGAAAACAAAAAATAAATTGAAAACCTGTCTTCCTGGTATATTGTTGAAATGTTTAGTGAACTTTGATCTCAACCTGCCCTGAAGCAGGGATGAAGTCTTCACTCATGAAAGCACCAGGATGGAAGAATTCATCATCAACCCACAACTAGGTTCATATCTGGCAAACTGTGGGGAAGCAATGATATTCTTTTTTTTTCTCTGGCTTTATGTATAAAATTAAAGGTCACTTCTTTATTAATATGTTTACACTGTGCTCTAAATCTGTCATTCCAAATGTCAAAAAGACTGTCGAGATTTGTGGATATTAAAAATAGCACACTAATATGATCAATTAAAGGGGCTATAAATAACAGCTAAACTTTAATTGCATCTACTGCTGCTTTTACATGTATGCAGATATCTGCTTATAATTAGAGTTTATGGAATTAAAATGTTTGAAAATAAATTGTCAGTTGCAATTGGCAATTCCTGCTCATATTCACTCCTCAGAATAAGCTCATCAGGCAGATGCATGAAACTGGAGTAAAAGGTCATAAAAACATGTCGTGTGCATTTTTTTATCGCAGGTTTGCTACATGATGAGGCAAGTTGGAAATTTAGCTGTCAAATCTTGAAATCTGATCCCTGAATAAGACTGAAAGAAAAAAGTGAAGAAATCATTGATTTTGAGAGTTTCCGTTTTGGCAAATACAATACAGACCAAAAGTTTGGACACTCTTTCTCATTCAATTGAATGAGAAAGTGTGTCCAAACCTTTGGCATGTACTGTATGTGAGAAAACATAAATGTGCACTTGAGCTGCAGAGCTCCTTCAGTGACAGACTGCTGCACCCTGGATGCATGAAGGAACGTTTTCGCAGGTCCTTCCTCCCTGCAGCTTTTAGACTTTACAACCAGAACTGCTCCCAACAAACTCAAGAATGTTTACACCCCTGCTGTAATTTTTACTGTTGACTCATTTAATTAACATTTCTCCTGCTGTTATTTGCACATCTTTTTTTCTCAATTCATATTCTGCTAACTTGTAAATAACATGTTTTACTTTTATTGCACAACTACACATGCACATACTGTAAATACTCTGTTTCACATTGTAATCTGAGTATGCCACTGGGTTAGGGTTGATTCTTTAAAACTGTGCAGTACTTTGGTTTTTGTAAATGTGTCCTTAATGTACATATATTATTCTTAATTCTGTTCTTATACTTTTTCTACCATTCTTGTGTGATCCTAAATACGTCAATTATCTGTCCCTTTGCTGCTGTTACAGCTGAATTTCCCCTTTGTGGGACAATAAAGGATCATTCTATTCTATAAAGGATTATTCAATTATCAGTCCATGAGTGTGAAGGGAGGATTATGGTAGTGACGGGTGCGGACGTTTTGTCAGTGCAAGAACGGGAAGCTCTCAGTGAAACAGGCTGGGAACCACTGCTCTTATTGAATCCACACTACACTGGCCTAAGGTTTGAGTGTGTGCAGACATGGTTGTCTGTCCCATGTGGCGATCCGTCCAGGGTTAGGGTTTCTTTCTCTTGCTTACTGGCCACTGGAGAAAGGCACCAGTCGTCCCCGATAATGATAGCTTGATAGCTGCAGGTTTAACTTTAGACCATAACTGTCATTTTTCAGCAAGCAGATGTGATGCAATTAATAGTTTATAGCTAAAGTTCTTAAAGCAAAACCTTCTCTGTAAAAGGACTCTCAATGATCTGGGTCACTGTTAAGTTAGTATTGATTTATCTGTTATATACAGTCCACATACTGCTTGAAAAAGATTTCTCTTTAATTTAATGAATACCAGTGACTATAACACATCAGTTCAACTGCTGTGTTCACTTCTGTTCACTGATTTTATCATTATATGCTGAGGAAATGACAGCAGGATGCTACAATAGATGCTTGGTGCCGGTAATGCTTCACACTTCACAAAAGTATAGGGGAGCACTAACAGACTTCAGAGAATAAATCACAGCCTGTTTTTTCCTCATACTTTGATTCTCAAGGTTTTCTTTTTTCGAAAACAAAGCTGCTGCTGCTTCTTGATGGAAGGGGAATCTCCACCCAATCAAGTCTTTTGCAGCTTTGAACCATTGTTATTTGTTAACCAAATCAGTTCTCATTCATAGTGCTGCCCCCACCAAGTTTCACTGCAGGCTTTCCTCCAAACATCGCATTGGAAAGTTGACCAAATTCCGTTTCATTTTCGGTCTCATGTGACCAGTGCACCCTTTTAAATGCAATAGGTTTATGAGCTCTGTGTCTAATGTGACCACGTTGAAGGTCACATGCCAGAGTTGATGTCTGCAACTGCAAGGGATGGAGAAACTAAAGTCAGTTCTTCCAGCAATCTGTTGAGAGGCTAGTTCTCGCAATCCGCTTTTAAATGTTTTTTCACTTCATCGGTCCTTGGGTATAAAAATATGTTTTGAACTCTGCAAGTCAATGGTGACACTGACTGAATCTCTGAATAAATGAACATAACCTTTCTACAACATCCACATCTTTGCTGACTTGTGGCAACCTGCTTATGGTTTTCTTTCAACAGTGGTTTTTCGTCTTCCCACAAGAGATTTGTAGTGGCTACAATGTATAGTTGTCTGGTATTATGAAAAGAATAGACATTTCCTAAACAAAGATGAGACTGAGCTCTTTCATGCGTTTTAGGATTCAGTTGAATGTGTTGATCAGATAAGGAGGTACAGCACACACAGAGTGTTTGCATAAGCTGACCTGCTCCCCCATAACTAAATATTCACCACATAGTGTTTAGTAATCAACGTTTATCTTCTCCAGTACGTCCCCTTCAGTCCTAGTGTCTGCTCCATGCATAGCTGATCCAGAATTAACCAGAATTGTGACGCATGAAGCAGTCTCACAAGGTCAGAATTTTCCAAAGACATCTGTTGCTCTTACATCCCTCGGTTTCTAGTCCATCATGTTTGTTCATCTGGGATGAGGAATGCAGTTACTAATGTAGTCACTAAGATATTATTTGTATAACATTATGAACTTTTATATCAACTGTGAAAAGATTCTCCTACCGGAGTTGTGGATCTTTGGAGCTTGTTTGGAGTCATCATAGGCTTATTTGCTGGGTCTCTAGTTAGGGTTAGGGGTTACTGTGGGACAGCCATGTTCCACCATTTGGGTTTGAAATTGTGTCAAACTCTTTCATTTTTCATTTGATGGACAGAACAGAGCTCTGTTAGACTAAGTTCACACTGCAGGTCTTAATGTTCAATTCCAATTTTCTTTTTTTTGTGTGGTTGTTCACACTAGAACTAAAATGCGACAGCAAACACACTCCAATGTGAACAGTTCATGGCCCTAAAGCAGCCACCATGTGCAGAAGAAGACAAGGCATCACACACAATACGCTCCGTTTACAGAAGTAAAAATGGGGGCTACAGATGTTCATGTTTGTGCAGCAGTTTGGCAATGAATGCACAGTCGGAACAGAGTTCATCCACGATTTCAGGATGTCTAAACAGACCTTTAAATACCTCTATCAGTGCCTCCTCCAGTTGAGATTAGTATGTCTGTCTTGTGTCAGTGACGTACAAGATGGATTTAATGCAACTTGACCTTTCAGACTGAAGTATGTATCGGATTTAGTACCACATATGAAAGTGACCTGGGTTGGTAAAAAAAAAAAAAATCTGATTTTTGCTGATTTCTGATTTTTCATAAAAAATCTAATATGGGTCATATATGGGCGAAAAAGTCGTAATTTAATGTGCTTTTGCCTGCAGTGTGAACGTAGCTTTAGATTTAGCTTTAAAACCTAAATCTAATTTATTTTGGGCCCTCACAGCACAGCAGCATTTATCCTGGGATTGAGTAACAGGTGGAATCAATCCACTAAATAGATGCCTTCTGATTGAAGATAATATTGGGGTAATAAATTATTAACATATGTGCGTGTAAGAATTTTTAAACTTTCATTTGGAACAAAAACTTCCATCCACTTTAAAATTAGTGCTACTTTGTCTTTGTATATCACATAAGATTTCATAAATTACATTTGTAGTGGTGAAAAGGTTCCTGGGGTTGTAATTCCTTTGCAGGGACAGTCATTTTTAAAATGCAGGTTCATCACTTTCATCAATTCAGTTGATAAAATCTGAAATTGTTTAAACAGGAGAGGCCACTGCTCATGTTGAGTAAAGATTCCGGTCTCTGCTTGCAATTTTAAAGAGGAAATACAATTGTGAGTAGCAAAGCAAAGGTGAGCCTGAGGTGTAAAAACTCACAATGAATACCGTGTTTCTAGGCCTGCAAAATAAAGACCACACCAATCACATTATTACAGAAATAGGGGGGGGGGGGGGTTATATTATAAACAATCAGTGAATGGCAATGCCAGCAGGAAGACTTACACATGTCCTTTTAAGCTACACCAGATATGGTCATGTGCATCCTGTCCAGCATATTAAGCCAATTAGTATAATGTGCTCAATGTAATGCACAAAGGGTCTAAAAGATGATTGAGTTTTGTATTAAGGAGGGTTCCCATCTGTGTAAAATGAGCAAGACGTGAGGGCCATAATAACAGCAGACTGAACACTCTAAAAAAAAGTTTTCTGCACAAACTTAATGCAACTGTTTGAAGTTTGTTTGGATTCCAGCTCGCAATGTCCTGCATAAATCACTGTATATCTCATTGGCTTGCACAGGTCACCTCTTGTGTGTGAGACCACTGAATCCATAATCATGTTTTTTAACCTTGAGATAAGGTTTATGGATTGAGCTCTTTGGTGCATTGTTGTTATTGTGCTTCAAAAGATATTTATACCTCCCTATACGGCAAGTCTTTCTCAAACCCATACAAAGCCAATCTCCATTTGGGGTTGGTGGTAATATTATATTAAGACTGATTCTGTTACCAAAAAGATTCTGTTATAAACATTTGTGTATAATTATCCAAGTCTTTGCCAGAATACTGACAAGCTCAGTAGGCCAAATCCTCTTGTAGCAGCGATTACGACCAGCCCCTTAACATTTGTTTAAATGATGAACCTCTGAAATCATATTGTGCATAGTGGGCATGCCCAACGTGTGCTCAGTAGACCGGCAAAGGGCACAAATCCCACGGCCCCAAGCTGAGATTTTTTATTTTTATTTATTTATTTTTAAACGTGTCCTGTTCGGCAGTGTGGAGCTCAGAATTGGTGTCGGAGTACCAAGTAGAAGCTCAACAGATTTACCTTCACAAGCAGAGCACCACAGCTTTTGCTATAGTACACCACTGGATTTATGTTTGAAAAATCTTTATTATGAATTGCTGTGGGTTTTATTTCCTGATGTTATGGACACGGAGACGGAAAATAAAGGGGAAGAAAGAAAGAAAGAAGATGAAGAAGAGAGATAGGAAACAAAAAGTCAAGAGAGAGGGTGAGTTGAAAATACAAGAGAGGAAAGGGAACAAAGAAAACACAGAAAAAACATCAAAGTCTGCCTCCATACCCACAGGATGGCAGTGAGAGGGGAAAAAAAACGTCCAAGACGTCCAAATTCATGCTCGGGGAGCCATGCCATCTGCTGCTGTTAATCCACTGAGCTTTATCAAGTCCAGAGTCAACGCAGACATCTACCAGGACATTTGGGAGCACTTCATGCTTCCTTCTGCAGACGAGCTTTATGGAGATGCTGACTTACTTTTCCAGCAGGACTTGGCACCTGCCCACACTGCCAAAAGTACCAAAACCTGGTTTAATGACCATGGGATTACTGGCCTGACTGGAACCCCATAAAGAATCTATGGGGCATTGCCAAGAGAAAGATAAGAGACCTGAGACGGGAAAATGCAGAAGAGCTGAGGGCCTCTATTGAAGCATCCTGGTCTTCCATAACACCTCAGCAGCGCCACAGGCTGATATAATCCATGCCGCGCCGCATTAAGGCAGTCATTGATGCAAAAGGGGCCCAAACCAAGTACTGAGTACATATGCATGATTACAGTGGCTTGCAAAAGTATTCGGCCCCCTTGACCTTTTCCACATTTTGTCACATTACAGCCACAAACATGAATCAATTTTATTGGAATTCCACGTGAAAGACCAAAACAAAGTGGTGTACACGTGAGAAGTGGAACGAAAATCATACATGATTCCAAACATTTTTTACAAATAAATAACTGAAAAGTGGGGTGTGTGTAATTATTCAGCCCCCTTTGGTCTGAGTGCAGTCAGTTGCCCATAGACATTGCCTGATGAGTGCTAATGACTAAATAGAGTGCACCTGTGTGTAATCTAATGTCAGTACAAATACAGCTGCCCTGTGACGGCCTCAGAGGTTGTCTAAGAGAATGTTTGGAGCAACAACACCATGAAGTCCAAAGAAGACACCAGACAGGTCAGGAATAAAGTTATTAAGAAATTTAAAGCAGGCTTAGGCTACAAGATCTAAGACAAGATGATACAAGATTTCCCAAGCCTTGAACATCCCACAGAGCGCTGTTCAAGCGATCAATCAGAAATGGAAGGAGTATGGCACAACTGTAAACCTACCAAGACAAGGCCGTCCACCTAAACTCACAGGCCGAACAAGGAGAGCGCTGATCAGAAATGCAGCCAAGAGGCCCATGGTGACTCTGGACGAGCTGCAGAGATCTACAGCTCAGGTGGGGGAATCTGTCCATAGGACAACTATTAGTCGTGCACTGCACAAAGTTGGCCTTTATGGAAGAGTGGCAAGAAGAAAGCCATTGTTAAAGGAAAACCATAAGAAGTTCCGTTTGCAGTTTGCCACAAGCCATGTGGGGGACACAGCAAACATGTGGAAGAAGGTGCTCTGGTCAGATGAGACCAAAATGCAAAACTAACACTGCACATCACTCTGAACACACCATCCCCACTGTCAAATATGGGGGTGGCAGCATCATGCTCTTGGGGTGCTTCTCTTCAGCAGGGACAGGGAAGCTGGTCAGAGTTGATGGGAAGATGGATGGAGCCAAATACAGAGCAATCTTGGAAGAAAACCTCTTGGAGTCTGCAAAAGACTTGATGCTTCGCGTTGGAATTAGTACCATGAAAATGTTGGTCCCTTTACTTATTTCTGCTGTTTTTTCACACCTATTTGTTTCAGGTTATAAAAAGGTGTTAATATTAAACAAAGATAACCTGAGTAAACAGAAAAAGTGGTTGGCCAACCAAAATTACACAAAAAGAATAATGGCGACTCATCCAGGAGCTAACTAAAGAATCCAGGCTCTACAAGCCTTGTTTATCTCAATTATTGCCAGTTTGTGACCTGAAGTCTATGTAGGTTATGCAGCAGGATGATGCTAAAGAAATTATACCAAGTCTATCTCAGAATGGCTAAAAAAATGCTAATTTTAGTGTGCAGTATTCACACAGACCTAAATTCGGTCTGATTTGTTGCATCTTAAACAGGCCATTCATGCTCTAAATCATTTTATTTGGAAGAATTAAAACAAATCTGCTAAGAAGAACAGGACAAAGTCCTTATCGCTTTCACGAAAGACTCATTGCCAGCCAGCTTTTAGGTTTAGGGAAAAATTACTGTTTCACATGGAGCCAGGTTGGTTTGGATCACTTTTCTCCTGAATTAAAAGATCTCATCAATAGTACTTTTTGTATTTATTCAGGTTCTTTTTGAATCATATATTTTTTCCGTTATTTGAAAAATACAGGACACGTTTAAAAAAAAATGGAAAAAAAACACAAGTGTGACATCTCAGCAAAAATTGAAGAAATCAAGTACTGTTTTCTTATTTTATTAAACTGTACATTTACAGTGGAGGCTCTGTTGAGTTATTCTCTGCTTGCCCTTTCACTAAAAACAGATTAGAGATGAATTTAATCAAGCAAAAAGTGAATAAGGAATTTTCAAAGAAATATATTGCTACCAAGATGTGTGATGTTGTATTAATGTCAATAGATCTGTTGCATTTCTGCCTCCTGAAGCTGCAAATGCATCTGTCTCCCTCTGACTCTCCCTTTTGGTTGGTTTGGCATTGATCGAGAGGACATTGTGGGCTTTGCTGATGCATTTATTTTACTAAGTTTTCGATCTGATAGGTTGGATTTTTTTAGAAATGCCATACTGAGTGACAAGGCTGGATTATCCAATGGGCATTATGGGCACAGGCCCAGGGTCCCACGCCCACTGGGGGGCCCACGTGAGCAGTTTAAGAAAAAAAAAAGTCTTCATATTTCAAATATGGCAGAGATCGGTGCTGGCAGAGATAACTAATAAAATCCACAACATTTGTTTACCTTAAAGTTACATAATCCCTAAGGCGCAGTCATTGACTGTATATATAAGTTGTGGAAACCATGGTAACATGCCACTCACCTGCCCCAGCAAGTAGCGCTCTGCTGACCGTCACCGGGCAGTAGAAGTAGTCCTAAGAGAATCTAAAATGAGCGAAAAATGGCAGTTTCTATGAATGACAGAGAGAAAGATGAGAAGAAGACGTGTTTATTAGGAAGTCTGTCATCTACTGACACCTTCTGTGTAAAACCTAAGGAGGAAAATCAGGAAAACGAAGACATGGTGGATGATGGTGATTCAATGAACCTGTTCGGAGGAGACTGCGTTAGCTACACAGCCTGAGGCTAGCTGTAGCAGCAGCAGCTCAGCCTGGGTTTATCCGCTGTGGGACGCAGCACTGTGGGGGACAGTTAACGTAAATGCTTACGCTGTTGTTATCGATGGTGAAGCTGCTGCTTTTAATAATCGGGCGACCAGATATCCAGCTTCATCCCGTGATCGAGGTTTGGGCGGTAAAGTGAGCCAAACCTAATGATCTGCTGTCACTTCCCAAGTGGAGAAAAAGTTTCTTCAGGCTGGATCACATGTTCACCGACCACAGGTAGGCTAGTATCTTTTGTTTCCCCTGCATCTTATTTGGAGCAAATAAAACCAGTACATTAGTGGTTTCTCTGACTGGAAACACTGGGAATGCGTGTGTGACCCTGATGAAAGCTCTGATCATTGCATCAGTGCTGCCAGCATCAGCCACTGGTAGCAGGACAGAAAGCAAAACTGGACCAGCTGGAGGGAGAGACGCGGTACTGGGGGAGGTTCTGCTCAGGCGGGTCGTTGCTGTCAGTCAGTTTTTAGGTGAAATAGGTTTTTGTGGTGATGATGAATTACTTGGAACAAAGTGTTAACTTTGTTGGCATTTATCTGTCAGTTTGGTCATTTTCTTAGTGAACTCATAAAGAGGTGGACAGAAAGGCTGGGGCAGCACATCATGGAGGACAGATTCAAAAGATGCACCGATCAAAACATTTGCGGCAATACAGATATTTGATATTATTACTCTTATGGCCAATAACTATTATTTACAATGTTATAAATATTACATTAATTTCTTACAAAGATAAAAATAAATAGTTATTTTTAATATTGGCTCAGTTTTACTTATCGGACCAATACAATATGTTAAAAAATGACAAAAATCGGGAGATACCGATGTTGGTGTCAATACTTTTTGCATTCCTAGACAAGAGTCCTGTTCTCATGATTTTACTTATGAAAAACAGGAGGAGGAGGAAAGAGACATGAGGAGGATGGAGAAACAGGAGTTTAGAGATATAGATACAGGTTTATTAAACACAATATTATGTAAAAGGAAAATCATTTGTTTTTACTTTGCATTCATTTTCCATTTATGATCAAATGCTTTAAAGTATGAGTCAAGTTTACTTAAACTGATTGCACTATTTTTTTATCAATAAAATAGAAATACAAAATAGTGAGAAGACAGACAGAGACACAGAAGGGCAGCATTGGAGAGCTGAGAAGCAAAAGAACTGAAGGAGCGCTTTGAGAGAGGAAAGGAGAGACAGGAAAGAAAAATTAACGAGTAAGAGTGAGTTTTTGTGATTTAGTTATGGAACAATCTGAATTGTAGTCCTGGCCTGGTGGAGGTGAGATCAAGCAGGATGTGTTTACAGAGGGAAGGGAGTTACACCGCTGTGTTGTGTCTTGATATTGTTGCCCTCAGATGAGCAATGGAGTTTTACAAGACTGTGGTGAAAATCCTATTTAAATGATATTATTTTTTTGGCGGCGAGGGGGCCCTTTGACTATTTTGTGCCCAGGGGCCTCTGCTAACATAATCCGGCCCTGCTGAGTGAGGTGGCCTATATCTTTGTAATGAGTTAGTAGATAAAAGATCTGTAAGGCCGAGAGCTAGATAGAAGCCAAACAAGTAAAAAAAAAAAAAAAAAAAAAAAAAAAGTTCTTTTTTTCTTTGTACAATAATGGGATGAAATATGGATTTAAAATCCATGAGGAATTAAGCTATTACAGACTTGGATTTGTTCTGGACCACTCTTGGGCTTTTTGAAGTGATAAAACAATCAGCAGCATCTTACTTCCAAACTGTGGAAAAGTCTAGCCAGAGGAAAATCTGAGTTTATCACTAAGTACAGCAGTCGGTTGTGGTGACATTTAAGAACGGTGTCCCTTGAATAATTTTAATATCCACGTTGTTGACATGGGCCTAATAATCTTTGCATGACTCTATTTTTATGTGTGTAGTTTGTGTAATGCTCTAAGCAAAAGTATGCTTTCCTCTGTGCTGAGTGACATTTTTTATTTTGTCACCATCTATTCTTTATCACACTTATTTAGGCAAATAATTTTGCAGTGGCACTGTATTTAGAACCAATTCCAGTGTTGGGTTAAAACGCTTATTATAAATTTTTATTATTTGGGGAGTGAGAGGGTAAAAGTATAAAATAAAGATATATTTAAACAAAGTTAGGTTTGTAGTATGAACACACATTTTTGATTTAGTAACTAGTTAGCAGTCAGTCTCAAGAGAAATCAAGATCTGCTTTACCTAAAAATATTTGAACAGGTTTGTTTTCAGTTAACCAGATTTTATTTTTCTCATCAGGATGATTTTGAAGAAGTGAAGCTACCAGACCTTTCATAGAGAGGTTCTCCAAACGAGTAAATGACACCCTTAAAATTTTATAAACAGCACCTTGTGATACTTGGAGTGATGGAAAGGTCTCTTACCATCACACTAATCTTTATTCTCTCCACAGATTCAAATTGGGATTTTTTTCTGATGCTTCAAAACGTTAATATGACTTCAGATAAATATAAATAGGAAAGCTTTTGACACTTAAGATTTTTTAATCGGGGAACAACACAGCTTATTATCTTCAGATTTTAACAGGAACAGAATTTCTAGCAATTAAAACTTGTGCCAATTCAAAAAGAGACTTTCCTATGGCATGGTATTAGGGCCAAAATTAAGACTACTTTCCTTCTGCTAAAGGTTACATCCATTCTGATGCCAGCAACTGATCGGATTATTGATAATGGCAACTGTCATGTTTGTTGGTTTTTAAAAGGACCCCAAGGCAGCAAATGAAACTTAAAAATGATTTAATAAATAACAAAACAAGGAACAAAAAAAACTTACAGAACTTGGAGAACCAAAAATACTGAGATGAGGGAGGAACAACAGGAACTGGGCAGGAAACAGGAACAGACAGGGAAAGAACGACGACGGACCAGCAAGTAGTGACTTAATGAAAGCAAAATATATACTGGGGAGGAAATGAGGAAGTGAGAGGAGACCAATGACCAATTAGGGGAATCAGATGCAGGTGAGAGGGAGAGAGCAGGTGGAAACAATCAACAGCTGGGAAGAGAGGTAGAATGGTAGGGAGACAGAAAACTCCTAACTAAGATAATAAGTCTAGGAAGGGGACCTAAGGAAACACTAGAGAACAGAAGGAAGAAATAAATTAGGAAACTATCTAGAGGGAATAAACTAATAAAGACAAGGAAATAATCTAACATGAAAAGACTAGATAAGGAAAAGAACTAGGTAAAAACACAAACAGGAGGGAACAAAACAAGAAAGCAGATTAGGGTACAGAGGGGAAGGACAAAGCTAAATCCACAGAACCTGACAGGCAACACTGTTTTCTTATACGTTGTGTCAAATGTGGGGGCTGAGTTGCTGCGCAATTTATGTCCACTCTTGCCCAATCCCGTTGATTATTATTCCTGTTTTGTCTCATTAAGGTGATTATAAATAAATGAACTCCCACAGGAAGCACGTGACGCATATGAATCACAAACAATTGTCAGCCTCTAGTTTTGATCACCAATCCGGAATCAACCACAACTTCAGTTTAACGCAATATTTAAGAGACAAATTTGACTTTTGACAGAGGAAGCCTGGTTCAGACATGATCAATCTTTCATGGATCACTTTCTAATCCAGCACCTTTGATTTTACATAAAAAATTGGAGAAATTATCCGTAGACATTACACTGATTTGTATGGACAGAAGTGCACTATTTGAGCTTCATGGTTATCAGAACACCATAGGACTCTTTGCCAGCTTTTGTGTTGTGATCTAACTGAAGCTGGGTTTGAGGATAGTTCAGAGAGATAAACAGGAGATGAGCAATAAAATCCCAAATCAGATTCTGCAGTCATTTCTGAATGGAATGCAACAAACACTAAGTCAGTGTGGGGGTGTTTAGTATTACTCCGCTGCATGGAGACACTCGGGGATGCGGTTCGGGAACCAGTGTCAGGAGAGGCTAATTTATGCTGCTATGGATCATTTCTAATTAGTTTCTTTTCCTTCATATACAGTTGCAAGCTGGGACCAGGGGAGATATCGTCTCACTTTTGGCGGCTGACAAGCCCTGTGTGGGCAGAGATATTGTCACATTGCTGTTGAACATTGCTGATCTCATTGTGTGTCCTTGAAAATAGAAAATTAAACCTGACAACTGAGAGTGAGGCTGCGAATCTGGGAAAGACCCCAATCTCTGGTGAAAATTATGGTGCAATTATCACCAATAACTAGAAGATTGTTTTTGTCCTTTTATGGAATGTTTTTTTGTAATTTAAATTAGAGCATCATCACTTCTTGTTTAACTTCTTTTAAAGACTCCTTTAAAGTCCTGTTGTGTGAAACTTTCCACATGGACTCAACCATCGTTGAATTCTTTTGTAAGCAGGGTTACATTTTCACGGTATGTGCATTGAAGCTGTAGCGCTATCAACAAAATAATGAGCTTGTCTCAGTATAGGACATTAAACTAACAACCGGAAGCCCTTTTGAAAAATAATTGTCATGAGAGCAGTGCTAGAGTCGATTAAAGAACGCGCATTCAGCCATTAAGTCCCTGGAAACATTTATGTTAATGTTCTTCACAGCTTTATTCACACATATCAACAGTGATGACAGAAGGAGCAACAATGAATGTGCACAAGATCTGCCACTAGCTCAAGATTATAAAAACACATCGCATGTAATAAAATCGAGTCGTTGGAGTTGGAGTCCTTATACAGCCCTTCTGCGTCGTCTATGCATCTCAGATTGAATACACAAAACTTTAAAACCAGTTCCAGAGTCAGGGCAATTAAAAAAGGACTTTTAGTTTTTTTTTCTGTTTTTTTTTTACATAGACTGAATTTGACTGTATAGTAATCTGGATGAAATGTTGCTGGAATAAAATGGATTGATTTGTGATTAATTAAAACCACTTAGTTAAAAAGTATTCATACAATTTATTTATATTCATACAATTTGAACCTTTACCACATTTTGTCAGGTGACAGCCTCACATTTCATTGTGTGTGAGTGGATTTTATGTGATAGAGTAGATCAATACAAAGTAATGATGACATAAAAATGATACATGGACTTTGTCATGCTGGTGCAAAGCAGGTAGGACCCAAATGCAGAAATACTTGAAGTTAAGAGTTTAATAAACGGACTGAGCAGGGGAAATTTACAGAAAATGGTGTGACATGGTTCTGGGGAAATAGACGGAGAAATCAACGAGGTGTGACTGAACATGAGCTGCTTAAATACTGAGGGTGATTGAGGAATGACAAAGGAACTGAAGCTTAATCAGGGTAATCAGAAAGAGGTGGATGAGTGAGCAGACAGGAGAATTTGAGCTGGGGGAGAGGCAGAATGGCAGGGAGAAAATAACAGAACAGAGAAGGAAAACAAAGGTGTAAATATAAAACAGAAGAGAAGACTAGACCAAAAATAATCCTAAACGCCTATGGTAAAACTAACACAGATGGATCACTAAGTGATGAAATCTGAGTAAATAAATAAGAATACAGAAGCACCAGAGAAACTCAAAGTAAAAGCACTTATGGATACAGAAGGCAGGAGAAGAGGAAAAAAGGAAAAGAAAGAAAACATGTATAAACACTAGATAAAAGGAAACTCAAACCCGAGAACATTAATCCTAATGAGAGAAATAAAGTAAAACAGAACTAAAACAAAAGTAGCAATATCTTACGATAGTAACAGATTAACATTTACAAAAATCGTTTCTATTCAGCTTGTCTATGTTAATCCAGTCGACCCCGCAGTTCGGTATTTCACGATTTTCCAATCAACCTTTTTTTTGAGGAGAATAGAGAACAGAACTGCACAAACCTGATTATTTCTAACCAAGGAATATTGCTGACAATTTATAAAGACTTACAAAAGTCACGTCAACCTTTGAAAAAGTTGAGACCGGTGTAGTCACATTCCGTCTGTTTATCTCCCGTTCCATCCTACCGTCACTTGTGAACAAGACACTGAGAGTCCTCCGCTTGAGGCAGTTACCTATTCCAAACCCAGAGGAGGCAGTCCACCTTTTCCCAATCGAGAACCATGGACTAAGACTTAGAGGAGCTTATTCCAATCCCAACCACTCCACATTCAGCAACAAACCTTTCCAGTGCCCACTACAGGTCATGACCCAAAGAAGCCTAAAGACCCACATCATCTGCGAAAAGCAAAGAGATCCTGATGTTTCCAAACCAGACACCCACTCTCTCCAGAGACTCAAGAAAAAATGGAAAGTGCAAACGATTAATAAACATTCTGCAGTGTGCAATGGCCTAGTCGGTGCTGTTGAAACAGTTTCCTCCATCCTGCCACTCTTGGTTAGATCGTTAAAGATTTAGCTGCAGCTGATTGATCAACTGATTGATTGATTGACACGCTTTAAAACATTTACATAGGAAGACCAAAGCACATAATAATAAAAACAAGCAAAACTTATACATAAAACCAGAACGTTACAAAGGAAAATGTTAGGAAACATTAAAAGCCTTTCTGACAAATGCCTCTTCAATTTGCATTTAAAAGGCCCAGTTCGGTTGTGGCATGAAGATCCAAAGGAAGTTGGTTCCAGAGCGTGGGTACCACCATCGAGAAGGCCCGGTCACCACAGCGGTTAAACTTAGTCCTTCGGAAATTCATTAGGTGCTGATGGGGGAGTGACGATATATAAGGTCAGCCTCTACAAACTCTCTATTTATCTCTCCCTGGAAGGCAGCTTGTCAACATGGGTATTGTTAGTTTACAGGTAATTGTTTCATTTAAATAAACTATTTGAACAAGCTAAGCTTTGGCTGTGCAGTCTCTTTTGTTACCAAATTTGAGTAAAGGTGGTAACAAGGGGTCGTCCAGTATAAGTTTGCCAGGGCAACACACACTTTCTTGGGGAAAGTGGTGGGTCAAGGACGGGTCTCTGCAGTCCAAGCTACAGCTCAAGCTATAGATCAGTTTCCTCCTCCATCCAGTAAGAAGGAACTCGTGAGATTTTTGGGCTTAGTTGACTATTACAGACAATTATGTGAGAACTTTTTTGCTATAGCTACACCTCTTTCAAATCAAATCAATCCAATAAGGCTTTATTTATAAAGCGCTTTTTCATACAAACATTGGAATTCAAAGTGCTTTAAAGATTAAAATTACCCCACATAAACCACATTTCCATCCCTCCCCCACAGATTTTTACCCACCCCCCAACCCCCATGCACACACACACTCAATAGCAACAATAAAAAGGACATTGGGCCGAGTACAAATGAGACACGTAAGGTAAGGAAATGGTATCAAAGGAGCCATCACATCACATCAACAGCTGCAGCCAGAGCACTGACACAGGGCGCCGCAGAGGAGGCCAGGCCGAGACCTCCACCTCTACCCAAGCGCTACCTGGAGAGCACCCAGGCAGCCACAGCCGACCACCGCTCCCGAGGCAGAGGGCTCCCACAGAGGAAACACTGGCAGGAAGATTAAAATAAAACAAAACATGCAGAGCAATTAAACAGATTATTATAAATAATAATCAGTTAAAAACTAGGCTAAAAAAGGTGAGTCTTGAGCTTGCTCTTAAAAACATGAACATTCTCTGTGGCCCAGAGGTCCTCAGGCAGCTTGTTTCAGAGGTGAAGGCCATAGTACTGGAAAGACGCCTCGCCGTGAGTTTGTGACCTTTCAAGCCTTCTCATCTCTAACGGTGCGTTCACACCGAACGCGTTTGAAATGTCAAGGGCGTCAGGTTTACATGTAAAGTCAATGCAGAAGCGCGCTGATGCGGGTCAGGGTTTCTGCGTCACGTCAGGTGCTTTTTTGCGTGTCAAATTCACGCGAACAAAGCGTTTGACGTGCGTCAGAAAATATGCACGTCATATTATGTGTTGCAATTCGTGCATTCGCGTGTGACGTGTTTTTTTGCGTCTGCCGCTGAAGTTGAAAAATATTAACTTTGGCATCGATTCGCGCCACGTCAACCAATCAAGAGCCTAGTGACGTAGTGTCACGTGATGCTGTGACCCAGTTCATGGGGTCAGGTCTGGCAAAATGTTTCATTCAACATGGAGGACATACTGAAAACGGCCGTGGCTAATCACCCGGAGATATACAACACCAGCTGCTTTCTCTACAGAGACAGGAATAAAAAGGACATCGCTTGGAGGAATATAAGTGAGGAGATAGGGCAACCTGGTAAGTTCTTTTCACTTTTGAAAGTTTTCACGTTACTGACCCTGCGAACCTGCGCAGGGTACTCTCCACAGTAAATAGAGAATGGAGACTCTCTCTTGCAACGCTAGATCGACAGCTGCCTCTGGCACTAGGTCCTCCCACAAGTTGCGTATTTCTGGCTTGACATGCGTCAAAATATACCATTTTGACGCACGTCTAATTCGCTTTGGACGTGCGTCGAGCTGCAAATGTTCAAGCGTCAAACTTTGGCGTGTGGCGCACTTTTGACGCTTTGGTGTGAACGCACCGTAATGTCAAGGAAAAAAGAATTAGTGAAAAAAAAAAAAATTCCTCTGCTCTTGTTTAGCAGCAACTTGCTTATATGAGCCATTCAAATTACAAGTTGTCAGGATCCGTCAGGATCCAGCAGAGGGAACCATTTCCTTTTCCTTCCACAGGTGCTGAGTATTGGGCTGACACACCTGGAGCTGGTTACCTCATCAGCACTGGCAGCATTTAGCAGGAGCGGTTCCACCAGATGAGTGTCAGATGATTCCATTCCTTGACGTGTCGTCCTCCCGAGCTGATTCCGCTGTTCTGGGTTCCTTGTTGGTGGTCAGGTGTGGCTGTCCTCAAGGAATATCAATCTGAAAGCCACTTCCAGAAAACTCACCCCACGCTTCTTGGGTCCCTTCCCTGTCCTTGCGGTCCTGAACCCTTTGGCGATTCGCCTGAAGCTCCCGTCCTCCCTTAGTGTCCATCCAGTGTTCCATGTCTCCCAGGTCAGACCTGTTTCAGTGAGTCCCTTGTGTCCCCCACCGCCTACCCCTCCACCAGCCCGCATGATCGATGGGGGTCCGGTCTACACCGTCTCACGCATCCTGGAGACCCGCCGTCAGGGGCGGGGTTATCAGTTTCTGGTGGACTGGGAGGGTTACGGCCCAGAAGAACGTTCCTGGGTACCTCGGTCGTTCATCATTGACCAGTCTCTCATTAGAGACTTTGAAAGAAGAAGTTGGGAAATGAAGATGTTCTAATGCAGGATTTTATGGTTTTATTTATTGTGGTACTGTTTTTACAGAATCTGTTTTTGAAACTATCCTGGCTTTGTCTCAGTGTAGAGCAGGCATAATTCTGTTATTTTTTTTTTACTTCATGTGAAGACATTTTTACCCGGCTATCTGATCACAAGGGATTCCACTCTGAGCACATCAGAAGTTACCATTTGATTCTGCATGAGTGATCATTTAGCTTCTTGCTAATCCACTGTTTCTGTAAAATCACTGAAACACCCTGGAAGCCGGTTATTTTATCCGTCAAGTGGTGCAAATGCAAAAGCCCAAATATGAAGTGTTTTTCAAGATCTGATTGTTAGTTTAACTTTGGTAGCTGACGATTTTAAAACTCTGAGGTTTTTCTGGTTGCCCTTTCCTCCTAAACTCCTTGTATAGTTACAGCATCAAATTAAAACTTCTACTTTGAGAACCAGAAAGCGGGGTGTCTTCGCTCTAATCATCATACATTTTAACCAGTATGTCTTTCAAGTTGACTCCCAGATCAGGTTATACCACAGGTTTTTAAAAGTCTCCAAAAATCATTAAATGTTATAACAGGACCTACAGCGGGCTCTTGTAACAGATGACTTGAAACTGAGTGTCTGTTCAATCAGAAAAATTATTTCTGTCATGATCCTTAGCTGTTAGTTTTTAATGTTATTGCGTTGGTTAATATCTTCATTAAGGTTTCATCATTATCAGTTTATTCCTCTTTGTTAGTTTTGTTTCTGCTTTATTTCTCTCATTAGGATTAATTATTAACTGATTTGAGTTTCCTTTTACTTAGTGTAGTGTTTACCTTCTGTTCTTTTTTCCTCCTCTCCCTCCTGTTATATCCATTAGTGGTTTTACCTTGAGTTTCTCTTGTGTTTCATTATCTTTATTTATTTATTTACTTAGATTTCATCATTCTTAGGGACCCCTCTGTGTTCATCTTGCATTATGAGTTTACGATTATTTTCTGTCTAGTCTTTCCTTTGTCTTTCCTCTCTGTTTTCTTCCCTGCCCAGCTGCAACTCTTCTCTAAACTCCCTGCTCACTCTCTCACCTGCATCTGCTCTTCCCTTAGTCCTCAGGTTTCTCTCAGTCATTCCTCACTCCCTCCTCAGTATGTAAGCAGTCCTCTTTCTGTCATACCCTGCTGGATTCCCCGTCTTTCTTCATGTCTCCTTCCCTGAGCTATTTTGTTCCTAGTGGTTGCTGTTTTCGCCAGTTCTTCAATAAATGAATTACATCTTACCTGCCTGCATTTTGGTCCTCATCCACACACCATGACACTTTCAGGATAGGTGTGCAAGGAGGAAACATTTGTTCAAAAACATGAAGCCCAGACTAAAGTTTGCTGGAAAGAGTGTTGAGAAGGAAAATACTCTGGATTAAACTTCTCTTCCAAGATATTTCTGAACTTGAATAATTTTAACAGTGGAACAAAGGACAGGTTTGGCATAGACTAAATACAGCATTCAATGAAAAAAGCCTTAAGCCATCTGTAAAAAATATTAATGTTGATATTCATAATATTTATTAATATTAAATATTATTATTATTATTATTGTTATTATTATTATTATTATTATTATTAATCCATGCTGTTTCTGACTGTAAACACGGGTCACAGATGTGATGTCAAGGGCTATGACATTGCAAAATTGAAAACCCTGGTTATTTACATCCACAAGCAAATGCTTGCAAGTCGTAAATCTTTACTTTGGTTAGATTCTTTTGGAGAATCATTTTTAAAGTCGTAAATCTGTGTTTTTGTGTGGTTGAAAGGCCAAATCGTAGAAAAATACCTTTGTTTTGTGAGATACCCAGCTACGTGTGGACAAGGTCTTAGACAAGCACAGCAGGCGGACACAGAAGTAGCTGATTTTGATCCAAAGTGAAAACATGTTGTAACCAATAAAGGGGAAAATCAGCAGCCAGAGGTGGAAATACACTGGATGGGAAATTAGTCTGAGGTGACTTTGTTGTGTCACCATGGACACAAAAGCCAAATCAAAGCAATGAGTGCAGAAAGTGAAAGCTAAGAAGACGAAAAATATGAGGTCAAGTTTGGAGAAACAGAGGAGGAGAGGAGAGTCTTCCCACGGTTTAACAGAAGCTCACAAAAGAGAGTGTGGTGCAATAGTTTGACGGGGACAGGTTCAAAGAGATAAAAGCAGACAAAAAGGGATTAAACATAAAGAAACCTGTCATTGAAGGATAGTTATGTCATACTTCTCATAAACTGGATTAAAGGTTTGGGACAAGAGACAGATGTAATTCAAAATAGATAAGACAGAGGAATGGAGCACAGTGTTAGTAAAAAAATTGAGACATTTAGATTTGGTAGATTAATAGGACTGAAGAGAAAAGGAATGAGGAAAACAACGAGAGACACCTCATGGTTCATTAAGTCACTGCAAACAGCTTATCAGCACCCTTATTATATTACATTTATAGCTGTTTTTAAATCCTATAGCTCCTGAGGTTTGCTGTTGAATAAATTTGACCAAAAAGCAAGGCAAGACTAATTTGTATAACATCTGTGTAAAATGTACTTTGAAAGCACAATTTCAGCAACAAGGCAATTCAAGGTGCTTTACATAAGAGCAAATTCTCCACTGCTTTTCTATATAAAAATGATTCTGATGATGACAAGCTAAATGTTACCTTTTCTTCTACTTGAAGGAGACATATTATGCCTCTTTTTAAACAAGTTATAATAGGTCTTTGGTCTGTACAAAACATGTTAATGAAGTTCTTGCACGAAATCACTCTCACATAAAGCGATCTCAACAGCTCGGTTCTTGACAATTTCAGTCCATTTTAGAATGAGCTGTTTAGAGGGCTCTATCACTTTTATGCAAACTAGTAGTTGCAGACCACACCCACCCATCTTGTTACTAGGTTGCAGGCAGAGGTGGGTAGTAACTAGTTACATTTACTCAGTTACATTTACTTGAGTAACTTGTTGGAAAAAAATGTACTTTTAAGAGTAGTTTTACTACACTGTGCTTTTTACTTGAGTGATATTTTTGGGAAGTACTGCTACTTCTACTTGAGTAAGATTTCTGGATTCTCTACCTACTGCGAGTAACTTCACAGGATGAAAAACAAATATGTTTTAACAACAATACACCAGACACTAACCTAGAGTTTATTGAAAGAGACCATCTATTTCTACACAAGCTTTGTTTTTCTAATGTTAATTTCTATCTGTTGAGTTTGTTGCATTATGAGGTCAAGTGAATATACAGCAAACACTATAAAATTGTCACTAGAAATACTTTCTACTTTTACTTGAGTAAAAACACGTTGAAGTTGTGCTACTCATACTTGAGTATGCTACAATTTTTGGGTAATCTACCCACCTCTGGTGGTGGGTTTGCAACACACGAGAATGGCATGCAATTGGAATTGGTGGGCGGGGTTCGGAATGTGAGGGGCGGTTATATGCAAATTCCACTTATCGTGAAGTCACAATAAGGCACCTTTTCAAACGGCTTGTAGAGGCACAAGATTTCTGACACCAAAAACTTGCACGCAAAAAAATGGATGCATGGTTTTTATCCATGTTTGGAGTGTTTATAGAGGCAGCAAAGACCCAAATGGCCACACAAAAGGATGAAAAGCGGACATTTGCATAATATGCCTCTTTAACATGCAAGCTCAGTGGCTGTCCAGTTTCTTTTTCTGTCTCTATCTTGGTTCATCTCATTGGGCCTGGCTTTCTGTTTGTTTTCTATCCATTTATTCCTTCATTAATCCATCTGCTTATCCATCAACCTTCCATCCGTTGGATCAGCTAAGGTGGGTAGAGTACCCAAAAATTGCTCAGACATAACTCTGAGGTATTAATGACTAAACAACAAGAAAAGTCACCTTTATTGCTATTGCACTAAAACAACAAATTAAGATCTAGATGATTATTATACTTTCTCTTTTTCAGAGTAAGAGATTCAAAAATCATAATGCTGGCCTCGTGCAGTATCCTGAGTTCTCTGCTATGCCTGCTGGTAATTATCCCCTCTGAGGTTTATCCCAACTTGTCTTTGCCAGTGTGTCTTCTGAGTTTCAGCATAGATGTAAGAAAAGCAGATTTATTTAAAGCTGTCTTACATGTTACGCCTCTTTATATTAAAGACGAGGGCACAGGAAAAGTAAAGAGGCGTACCTGGTTATTTGCATCTTATATTGTAAATAAAAGACCTCCCCTTGTCAAAACTGCAGTATTTAATTCCAAGAGTTGGTGATATCACTTTTTGCTTAGTGTGCCTGTTGTCTAATCCCCCATTAAGACTCTGTAGAAGTGTCTGTAGAAAATGAAAGAACTTTTGCAAAGGTTAATATTCAAATGGTTGCATTAGTTCAGAAAGATGAAAGCTGAAATAAACTTTAGATGAATTTCTGATATTGCCTGTCAGAGACAGAAAGTTTTTATGATTATTCCCAAAGCTTTCCTTTGTTAAGATATTTCAGTAGTACCTACATTTTCGTACCTTACTTAAGGAAAACACAGGTGTTAGTCAAGACTTAGGAGATGGTGGATTGCTGTGAAATCAGACAGGGTGGTTAATCATAACCACAGTCAGACACAAATGTGGGCGAGACAAGACAACAGGATGCAGTTGAAGTGAAAAGCTTGTTGGCAGTAGACCACAAACTGAAAGGCAGAGAGAATATACACTACCAGGAGTGATCACGCTCATGTGGGAATTAAAAAAGAAAGATAAATGTCCCTGAGGGAAAATCTAGCAGCAGAACACGACATGAATCAAGTAGTTAATTACACTCTATTCTCATAGAAATAGAAACTTGCTCCTCTTTACAGTTATAATTACATGAATGCTTTTGCTGTTAGAAGAAAAAGTATGAATAAAGAAACACTAGGTTTGTCTTATTATACTGTATAGCACTTTCAAGAAACCTGGGACGCTTTCCAAGTTAAATAGCTAAACACAAACAGAGTTTTAAGTAGTTTCCTAGAGGTCCAGCGATGTTGTGTTGCTCAGTTAAGATGGGAAAGTAGACCAGTGGGTGGAGCTTGTTAAACCAACCTTTTTAGCTTTGGAGATAGAAACTTCAATGTGAGGGACTGAAAGTAGACTCAGGTCTGAGAACTGTAGTGTCTAATACTGTATGTATGTATGGATGAAGGACTTCTTAACAGGTACAGAGGACCTTGGTAACAGATGAACCTCCTCCACTTCTTTGTGAAAAGATGGATATTTTTAATAAGGCAGGACTTGACATCATACTAGAGCATAAAGATTGAAATTGTTGAATAGATAACATCAATTTGTACAAACTAAAACTTGACCAATGGATGACGGTGACCTAAAAATTCCTGTGACAATACTTTTTATTAGTTCAGTTTAATAAATATCGCACCAACACTCAACAAACATCATCTTGATGAATTTCAAAGGCAAACAAGTTCAATTCAGTTTATCTATATAGTGCCAATTTACATGTGATCTCAAGGGTCAAAGAAAAAGTCAAAACATTTTCTATCTAAGGTAGTTTTCCTTGAGGACCCCCTTGCATGTGTCCAAGACAACTACTACACAAACAGTAAAAGTGATTAATTACATTTTTTTTTGTGCAAAAAATAAACAGTAATTTTAGGTTTTTGTTCTTATTCTTCCTGTTTACACTGTAGGCCATTTAGACAATTTATTTGTTTTGTCTTTTGGATTTTATATATGTATTATTTACAAATGTAATTTTGGTAACCTCAGCACAGACAAAATCGTGCAGACATTCTGGGATCTCTGTGGGTTGGGAACCACTAATCTAAGGACTCCCAGCAGATTGCATCGAGTCATTGACTTGCAGCTTTCACTCTTACTGGACCAACATGTAGCGACAGTAGACAGTCACCTGCGTTGTGTAGTTGACTTCACAGCAATCTCTCATACTGAGCAAGCATGTAGCGACAGTGGAAAGGAAGAACTCCCCTTTAACAAGAAGAAACCTCCAGCAGAACCAGAAACTGCCTCCGTACGACCGGCCATCTGCCACGACCGTCTGGGGGTTTAAGCAGAAAGAGCAGAAACACAGAAAGAACAGAACCGATGTAAGAGTACTTTCTATGTTAAAAAAAGTAATAAGTTAATAGAAGGGGAGGCAGCATTATTTTTAGCCAAAAATTAGACACATGAATTTAGTTACAAAGTTTATTTAGTTGCATCAAGGTTTCTATTAAACAACTGTTAATACATCTTTGGGTTTTGTTTTTATTTCTCTGTTAAATTGTGATGTTTTAGTTTCTAAGCCTGTACCTGCTTTATATAGATTATGCTAGGTAAAGAATGGTTTTAAGATGCTTTTTGGCCTGGTATACCCACTCTATTTTTAATTGGACCTAAAACAAGTACATGGTAAATGGACTGCATTTGTATTGCGTTTTTTTCAGTCAGAGGGCCCTGGGGCACACTGACAGAGGTGAGGCTGCTGAACACAGGTGCCACCTGGCCCTCTGACCACCACCAGCAGGCAAGGGGGTGTAGTGTCTTGCCCAAGGACACAACAGCAGAGACAGACAGAGCAGGGATTTGAACTGGCAACCCACCAATTACTGGACAAATTCCTACCACCTGTGCCACGATCGCCCCCAAACGATAAGCTTATTACCTTCATCGTCAACCTGCATCTCAAGTGCAAATTTTGTAGGACCATCAGACAGTAGCATGTAGAAAATGAAGCCGATTCTGTATTCAAAAGTCTGTAATATTCTGTATGGAAAGAAGTCATCAAGATGGATATCAACAGCTGTCAGCAGGCTCTGTTGTGTATTTTTCCTCTCTCATTTACGATCCATCACTCAGCTGTCTGATTCCCACATTGCTTAACGAGTTACTGGTGTCTCTGATCAGATAAAATGAAAAACATTATTAGAGAAATTGGATTATGTCATGATGTGGGGTCTGAATATGATTCTTATCTGTTCTGAAATGTTACTGTTTTGTAATCACTAAGGGGTGGGTGGGGGGTGGGGGGTTATTTTTCTGATTTACAGCTTTAAACTGTGACTTTAAACCAGTGTTTCTCAAACTATGGGGCGAGCCCCACTAGTGGGGCGCAGAGGTATTGCAGGTGGGGCGTGACATCAATGGGATTTAAATAGTTTCCCCCCCCCCTAGATTCTGTCGTCGTGAATGTTTCACTGCACTGTAAATTAAATCAACCAGCTCCCCCCTCTCACAAAATTTAACACACTCAAATAAATTAGCAATTTTGATCATCATCGTAAACAGAACCGGGACCTGGAACATCGGGGTGGGAGTTTGACGTTGGAATATATTGCAGCGGAACAAAACAACCTGAAGTAGCCGCATTATCAGAGATTCCATCTACAAAATGTACAAATATCTAAAAAGATCAGGGAACGTTTCAGAGTCAGAGAAGTCACACGGTCAACCACGGAGGAAATACAGGGATGAGTATCTTGCTCTTTTATTTATTTTTTTGTACTTTTGAAAGCTTTGTAAATTTGATAAAACTACAACTTTTATTTTCTCCAACTGTGAGCTGAAGTTCTACATGTAGCAACTACTGACAGCATATATTTCTTAGCCGGTTTTATACCAGTGCGCAACCCCTTTTTCCAACTAATTTATACCCTTAAAAACTTGTAGACTAACTCGGCTATTTAAATAAATAAAACAATTTAAAAATCAGTCGTGGTCACCATTCTGTTGGGGCGATAAAACCATGGGGGGCTTGTGTATGCTCCTTTGTCCAAACTGGGGAATTATAAAAAAAGTTTGAGAAACACTGCTTTAAACACAATGCTTTTGGAGTCTGGAGTCTTATGAATGATTGGCTAATGAGTAATATGTGTTGCGTTTGCAACCAACAATGAAAACATCATATATGTAAATCTTCAATCTGCCTGCAAAGGTCAGTATATTTGAGGTCATATTGGCACGTGTAGTGGTTAATCTTTTTTTTGCTGAAAAAATACAGAATAGCATGTGGAAGTAAAGCTGATTTTGAACTAAAACTGTGATTCGGTGCTGTTTATTTCTACTGCTATTCTATAAAATTAGTCCCCCAAATGCAATTGCACATGGCCTGCAGCCATCAGTAGTCCTACTTATTCCTCATGTCTCCTGAATCTTTAGAAGGTCTCTTAGCTGTGGACCAGAGCAAAGGAGACTGTACATTTACAAGCTGGGGCCAAAGCATGGTGACCTTACAGAAAACAGGCTCACAATACAGTTTGCTTTTGTTCTCTAAAGCCAGTTTCAGACTAGCTTTAATCATCTTTAGGCCATAGAGAGCCACTCAGGGACACTGTGTTAGTTCTGCATAATATTGCATGCATCCATAATACAGTATCACACAGCCCTCAGCTGTTGTTGATCCTATTAAGTTAGACCAAACAATGGTCAGGGTTGTACGAGATACATATACAGATGCAGTGGACCCCACCAATTCATAGTTCAGTATTTTGATTTTTTTGTTGAATGTGACTTCAAATTATTTGCGTAAATCCACCTGTTCACAGATATGTTTTCTAAAGTGTATTTAAAATATTTCAAAGGAAAGGCAATTTAGGCAAGGCAAGGCAATTTTATTTGTATAGCACACTTTCACCAACAAGGTTATTTTAAGGTGCTTTACTATGAAGGACTACAGGGGTCATTGGAGAAGCAATACAGTATTTTGACGATGAGTACTTAATTGTGAATTAAAAATATAGAATCCTAGATATAATTTCAAATTCAACAATTAATCCATACAAAAAAAAAAGACAAATTTGAAAAGCATGTTGTAATTACACATTTTAAATTGAAATACTAAAGAGGAATTGCAAATTGTATTTATTATTTGATTATTAAATACTGGGATTTGAAAATGTTTTTTAAAACCTATTTCAACATGGAGAATTAAATAACTCAATTAATAAATGAAATTATAAATATCTTCTCTTTTCATACATTTAAAAAAGTTATTCCCTTTTCTACATCCGTTTTCTCTTTCCAGCTCTCATTTTCAAATCCTTTTTGCAATTGCATTTCCTAAATGGTTTACCATCTCCTTTTAGCATTCGAGTGACCCTCCTGGTCCCTGAGCACGCTGAAAACTAAGTTCAACCAATCACAGCTGCTCCTTGAATGTAAGCAGCTCTCTCATTGGTTAGACACGAGCTGTGCAGCTCTGCAAGGTCCACCTAAATGTTGCTGTTTAAGCATGGTCCTATGAAAAACAATAAAGACCCGGAAATTTTTTATCAGTCTATAAATCCTCCCGGATGCCCCGGACAGCGCATGAAAGGTGGACATGTCCAGGGAAAAGAGGACAGTTGTTGGTCACCCTAAATTGACAGCTCGTTTGCTGTGCACACAAACGGATCTCGAACCCACGCAAAAGAGCGATAATCTTCTTTAAAGTACGTCGCAAATAGTTTTCTCATTGCTGACAGGTGCCCAGACACTGATTGAAATCAAGAGGGGAAATCGTGTGACATGCCTGCATCAGTGATAAAGTCTACAAGGCTGGGGAACATGTTGCAGTTCCTTCCACTAATGCGGCCATAGAGGTCTAGTTTTTGAGTGAAGGCGTGCACTTTGTCTGCAATGAGCAAAATATGAGTTTCGCGGCCTTGCAAAGACAGTTGAAGGCCATTCAAGCGGTCAAATATAGATCAAATAAGACAGTGACGCAAGCCACATATAGTGTCATCCAGATACTTCACCAGATCTGATTTGATTTCTTTCAAAAACCACTTCACCTCCTCTCGCAGCTCATACAACCGCTGTAACATCCCCCCCGGAGAGCCAGTGAACTTCAGTGTGACTCGCTGAAACCGCCGAAACCGCTTATCATCTGCATTTGCGCTTACGATTGACAAATTAAATTTGTTCAAAACTTCTTTTTTTAAATCAGTCCAAACACATTTTAATTTCTATTCAGGAGTTATTTATATACAAGACTAGAACTTTTTATGACAGTGGTTTAATAATAAAAAGAAATAGCAAATTTGTCTTTTTCAGCTTTTTTCCTCCCATCCTGTAGCCTATATTAGACACGCCCCCCCAAGGAGCGTGTCCGTGACTTTTTAGGCAGACCTGTGAAGATGCTGTTGCAGCAACCAATCCTACTAAAGATAAACACATGGATAATTTTTTTCGAGGTCCTGTTGCGACATCAGTCCTTTAATCCTAGAAATGTTCTTCAGGTGATAGAAGGCTGACCTTGTTATTCTTGATCTTGATCGAGGGAAGGTTTCTTAAATAAAGGTTTAATTACAGCAACCTTAAATTCCTGTGGTACGTATCCATTTACTATCAATAGATTTATCATATCTAAAATGGGGCCAGGAACCAAAGGGAACACTTCCTTAAATAATTTGGTTGGGATTGGGTTGAAGGTTTAGATGAGGTTAATATTTTTGATAATTCCAAAGCTCGACTGAATCAAAACAGTCCAAACACAAATGAGGTTCTACAGTTCACTCTGATGCTGCCTCACTTACTGAGAAAGAAGTAATCAGGGAGGATGCCAATGATTTTATTTTTAATGAATTTTATTTATGAAGAATCCCATAAAGTCATCACTATTGAGAGCCAGGGAAATAGTTGGCTCCACAGAGCTATGACTCTGTGTGAGTTTGATGACTGTACTAAAAAGAAACCTAGGATTGTTCTTATTCGCCTCTATTAATGATAAAAAAAAAAATGCTGTACTAGCTTGTTGAAGGGTCTCCACTATCTAATGCCAAACGCAATGAGGAAGTAACGCTACAAACCAGACCATCAATTTCTGAAGGGCTAGAGATGGAATTGCTGCCCTCCACTGTGTCACTCTGAGACACTGAGGAAAGTAAGAACGGAACAGATTCTTTAAACTTGTTTTAGCCTTGTCTGATAAAGCTCTACTATAATGAAAATTTCCTTCAGGTTTGGGATGTTCAGTTAAAGTAAATTCAAAATTTATTGTCAGAAAGAACCTTATGTGGGAGGACTGTTATTTCCTCACACTCAATGCTGTATGTAGGACAAGGTCCAAAGCTTGTTGACCCGAGTGTGTGGGTCCCTGTACATTTTGAGTAAACCCAATTGAGTCTAAGATAGCATCAAAGACTGCATTTAGGATATCACTTTCAGTGTCCACATGAATATTGAAATACCGCACTATTGTGAGCTTATCAGTATTTAATACTTTTTTTTTTCTTTTTTTTTAACGTGTCCTGTTTGGCAGTGTGGAGCTCAGAATTGGTGTCTGAGTACCAAGTAGAAGCCCAACAGATTTACTTTCACAAGCAGAGCAGTACAGCTTTTGCTACAGTCCTCCACTTGATATATGTGTTAAAAATGTTTATTATGAATTGCTGGGGGTTTTATTTCCTGATGTTATGAACACGGAGACGGAAAATTAAGGGGAAGAAAGAAAAAAGATGAAGAAGAGAGGTAGGAAACAAAAAGTCATGAGAGAGGGTGAGTTGAAAATACAAGAGAGTAAAGGAAGCAAAGAAAACACAGGAAAACATTAAAGTCTTCCTCCATACGCACAGGACGGCAGAGAGAGAAAAAAAAAAAAACACGAAAAAGGAACATCGAGAAAACAAACTTAACATCGTGAACTAAGAACTACACAACCACATCACACAAGAATGGATATAAAAATACAACAACAATGTAACAGAAAAACTCATGGTACCGATTAATCATGCTCTAGTAATGATAACCTCAGCCCAAGAATATATCCTTAAACACCAGAGACCCCACATCTATGTGTGTGTGTTAGCATGCTGGTGCATATAAGGTTTCTCCATAAGAGTGTTCGATAGCTGGTGTGAGCAGGCATCAATCCGTCTCCCAGAAATCGATGCAGACATGAAGGAGATCGGAGCAAAGACGTCCAAAGGACCCCCAGAGCCCCAGGCGGACCCGGGCGGGGCCGACCGCATCCCCCAAGAGAGGAGCAAAGGAGAACCCCAGGGGAACGTCCAGCGGCTACTACGCAGGGGCCCGGGGGGCAGCAGTGACGAGCCCACGGGCCCCGCCGGCAACCAGCCGCGCCAGGCCCGTCAGTATTTAATACTAATTCAGATAAAAAAATGTGAGATCTAATGTAATAATTGATAGTAAGGGCCTGGTGGACGATACAAAACCACAAACAAAAGTGGTTTTAATGTTTTGCAACTTGGATGAGGCAAACTAGGGATTAGATGTTCAAAATAACTATACCTATTAATTGGTCTGGGATTCATTAATAAATTTATTAGTAAATCTAAATGAAAAATGGTTGTAACTCCTCTTCCTCGCCCAGTACTTTGAGGAATGTGAAAAATTAAATAATTGGAAGGAGTTGACTGATATATACTAATATAATGTTCCTGCTGCAGACAGGTTCCTGTGATACAAAACAAATTTATTTGATTATTACAATCAAGTCATTTCTTAACAAAGTATTTGAGAAGAAAGATGTTAAGTTCAATAAACCACATTTAATAGTTTTCTTTTTCTGTTTAGTCAAAGTTGTATTTATTTTTAGGAGACTTACATGATGTGCTCTTATTAGGTAAAATTTTAATCCATTTGATTTTGCCCATTGGCAAGACACTGTCTCAATGGGGTAATGGGTGGGTAACAGTACAGAAGCTGCACAGTTGGGTTAAACTACGACTCTGATTCTTGGTCTGGACCCTGGGTTCTCTGTTTCTCTGGAGCTACTAAATCTGACCAAGTTCCCAAAAAGAAGAGCTGCTCCATCCAAAGTGGGATGGATGCCGTCTCTCTGGATCAGACCAGGTTTTCCCCAAAATGTTTGCCAATTATCAATGTAGCCCACATTGTTTTCAGGACACCACGCAGACAATCATAGATGGAATGACAGCATGCGGTTAAACATGTTGTCACTCGTCATGATATACTATTGGAACAACTGGAGAGTTGGGTCAGACTCTCTGGTACAGTACTTGGCTGGTTCGAGGCTTACCAAAAGAACAGGGACTTCTTTGTTTCAATAAGACACTTTTCATCAGAATGAACAGAAATCACATGTGAAGTACCCCAGGGCTCCATCCTGGGGCCCCTTATATTTAATATCTAGATGCTCCCACTAGCCCAGATTACAACAACCAATAAGATTAGCTACCATAACTATGCAGATGATACTCAGCTCTACATTACAATCTCACCAGGTGACTTTGATCACATCCAAACCCTAAGTAAATGCATCGAGCAAATCAATGGATGGATGTGCCATAACCTTCTCCAGCTAAACAGAAACAAAACAGAAGGACTTACTTTTGGACCTAAAGAGGAACAATCAAGAGTCAGCACACATCTTCAGGGAATACAGCTAGAAACTACTGATCAGGCCCGAAATCTAGATGTAGTTATGGACTCAGACCTGAACCTCGAGGGTCACATAAAGGCAATAACAAGGTCAGCCTTCTATCACCTGAAGAACATTTCTAGGATTAAAGAACTGTTGTCGCAACAGGACCTCAAATAACTCATCCATGCATTTATCTTTAGTCGGATTGATTACTGCAACAGCGTTCTCAAAGCTCTGCCTAAAAAGTAAATCAGACAGCTGCAGCTGATCTAGAACGCTGCTGCTCGTGTCCTCACTAGAACCAGGAAAGTAGAGCACGTCACCCCAGTTCTAAAGTCCTTACACTGGCTCCCTGTAGCTCAGAGAATAGACTTCAAAATACTTTCACTAACTTATAAATCACTGAACGGCTTAGCACCAAAGTATGTTGAAGATCTACTGTTACTATATGAACACCCCCAACCACTCAGGTCCTCTAATTCCAGTCCCTTGAATCAGAACCAAACATGGAGGAGCAGCTTTCAGTTTCTATGCTCCTCGAATCTGGAACAAACTTCCAGACAACTGCAAAGCTGCTAAAACACTGAGCTGTTTTAAATCAAGGTTAAAAAGATATCTGTTTAGAGCTGCCTTTGAGTAATGTTTTCACGTATCATATGTTTTGTGTATGCTTCTTGCTTTATTGCTGTTTTTACTTTATATGTTTTGTCTGTGTTTTAATGCTATTTTTATTTTACCCCTTAATCATGTAAAGCCCCTTGAATTACCTTGTTGTTGCAAGTGGGCTATACAAATAAAATTGCATTGCCTTGCTCCGATTCGGCAGGAGACTAGAAAAGATTACAGAGTCTGACATTGTTTCGGCAAACGTACACACTGAAGCAACACTCATTTTAGTGACCTTCAATTGCCGTAACCTGGTGTCATTACCACCAGCGTGAATAACAATCTTACTGTTTTTCGAAAAATATCTTTATTCATCATCTTTTTTGAGTATTCTAAAAAAAAACAGAATAAAAAATTTTTCCATCGTAAGGGAAAATCCGTCAAAATACGGTTAACAATCTGCTAAACTCTTTCCAAAGCACAAGTGTGAAAGAGCAATACCAGAAAAAACGTGTCACGTTTTATTAATGATCCCCACAGGAGTCGCTATTAACATTTATCTCTCTTTTAAATGTCACTGTATAGTGCTTGGAAGGGTTAAAATGGGGCACAATGTAGTTTGCCTGAGGGGCGTTGCTGTAGTTAGACGTTATCTGCAAGCGGAGGGCCCCTGAGCAGCTCTGGTACCTACACCGGCCTGAGGTCCCAGTTGTGCGGGTTCTTTTGTATGACCGATAGGGGGTTCTGTCCTAGTTGGCTCTGTGCTGGCTAATGGGCCTTGGCTATCTGATGGTTTTTTAACAGCGTGGAGTGGGCCTCTAATTCCGACACCCTCGCCTCCAAAGCTACAAAAATGCTTAATTTATTGGACTTACCATTATAACTAAAGAGGCAGGGAAGTAACTAAACAACTGACACAGAGAGCAAGAGAGATGAAAAGATTTAGGCAGAGATTGAGAGATAAAAGGAGAGAGAAGAGGAGTAGTCATAGCCGCAATGAAGCTAAGCTAACTAAGCTAGCGAGACCTTACCACGGCAAGAAAAACCGCGGGAAACACAGAGTTCGCAAAACGTAAAGTGCACCAACAGAACATATGTATAACTAAGAAAGGCCCCAGCACAAAGAAAACTAGATCAATTCAAGAGTCTGAACACCAAACAGCTCCAGGGAGTGCAACAGCGACAACAGGAAGTGACGCAATGCGGCTTACCCAATCACAATCAGCGGTATCACACAGCTGCTTCAGTGTGTAAGTTTTTTTTCTTTTTTCTTGTTTTTTAAAGCTCCATCCCTGATATGATTCCATGGCACCATGTGGTTGAGGTTGGCATCTCCTTATTGCCTATTTCATCTTGTGACAAATGAGCAATCTGCCACAGCTGTGATTTTGTCTCCTGGAAGGGAACCTTTCCTTCCTGGGTTTGCCAATAAAATGACTGTCATATCTGTCCTCATTCATTTAAATCTAAACTAGCAAATATCATTTTACACACATGCTTGGTCCTGGTCTGAAAGGACAGCCAGCAGTATTAGGTATGGACACGCTGCTCTGTTGTGGATCAGACTAAAATGGCAGGAAACAGATTTGTAAAATGCTTAGAAAAATGTGATTAGCTGCATCTCTTTTGTTCCAATTAGCTTGTGACTATCCTCATTTGCCTGGAACTGATCTCCTCTCTGAATGAGCAACATATTATTATAAAACAGCAGTGTTATAAGGAAGACATGAGAGGTAGACGGGTAGGTACAACCACAGTAGCTCCACCCTTGTCATCATCCACCCACACCCTGGGAGTAATGGCTTCCCTGCAACATTTTGTTCTTACAACCTTTCCTTTACTAAAATGTTAGTCTTAGTGCCAATTATCATCTCTTGAGGTAGCAAATGAATGCCTCAGCCATAGTGGCTGCTTGCTACTAATAGGCAATAAAACATAAAATCTGTCATCTGCCCCCACACAATCAATTCAACAGACCTCTAAAATCATCTGAAGCAAAACTGTTAGGCAGACACTACAGTAAATTTCTGATCAGGTAATGATGTTGCTGTTTTTACTCGCATCCCCTCAGTTACAAAAAGTTCAATTTGATTATTTGTGGGGCAATCGGATTACAAATTTCCAGGCAATGTCATTAGCAGCCCATGGAAGAGGGGCAGATTGGTAGTTGAATTTAGATTACGCTAGCTTTGTTAGTTTTCTTTTTATTGAAGATTTGCTTCTGTGTGTCTTTTTGATCTCCCTCTCCTGCTTTGTCTGTGTAGTACCAACTCAGAGATGTCGCTCTGAGTGGAAAAACCTTCAACATGCCTCCTCTATAAATGAAAGGTTGTTGTTGACCCAAATAAGGAATGAGCTTGTAATATAAAATACACAGTTTAAATTCCAAATAAATGATGATGATTAATAAAAGCCTGCGATGGACTGGCGACCTGTCCAGGGTGTACCACGCTTCTCGCCCCGTGGCTGTTGGAGATGGGCACCAGCCCCCCCGCAGCCCTGTATAGAATGGACGTGTACAGATAGTGGAAGGATGGATGGATTAATATAGCTTTTTTATATAATTACTTTGGCCTATTTTGCTGTACTCTTATTTTGATGTTGTCTCCTGACTGATGCACACTTTCAGCTCCTTCTAAAGACTGAGCCTAAGTGCGGTGTGCCGTCTTATTTGACAAACTTGGTCGAAGAGGATAAGACAGTTGGACAAACATCCCCATGGCGTATCAAACATACTGTGGTAGACAGCTATGAGGTGCTGTTTGTAAAGTTTCACAGTTTGAAATTAACAGCAATAATCTGGGCTATTTACCCTTCCATAGGAGATTAAAATGGGGTTTAATTTTTCTAAATCGTATTTGCGTCCATGTTATGTATAAAATGTATAAATGTCACAGTTTCAAACTAAATACTTAGCAATCTAACTATTTAGTTTAAAGGCAAGGCAATTTTATTTGTATAGCACACTTTCAACAGCAGGGTAATTCAAGGTGCTTTACATGATTTGGTGATTTAAAAGAAACACATAAAAGAAACACACATTACACATGATACACAATAAAGCAAGAGAAAAATAAAAAAAAAGCTAAATGTTTAGCTAGTAAGCTAAACTGGCTAGCTAAATATTTAGCTTCGAACTAAACATTTTGCTCAGAGCTAAATATTTAGCTAATATGCAGATTTACTTGCCAATAAGGGGAAGTGGACTACCAAAATAAAAGTTGGGTCTTGCTATCCTCTATAAAAACTGCTGCCGAGACTGAATGTCACCTCTTTATCATTGTTTATTTTCCACCCGACATGTCCAACATTTCAGCTTAAAACGTAAAAAGAGCTGTTTTAACGACCATACAGACATTTACCAATGGATTTACAGCAACAGTGATGCACCAGCAGCAGGAGTTTAGAGGTTTGCAGGACCCACATTTTATTTTGACAGTCCACTTCCACTTTTCAGCTAGTGAATTTGCATATTAGCTAAATGTTTAGCTCCGAGTTAAATATTTGCTGGCTAAATATTTTGCTTCAAACTAAATAGTTAGCATCCTAACTATCTAGTTTAGAGTTAAATATTTCATTTGGAAAGTAAATATTTAGCTTGTTACCTAAACATTTAGTCTGAAAATGAGACTTTTATGAATGAATAAACAACATGGACGCAAATGACTGAGAAATTAACCCCCATTTTTTCTTTTATGACAGGCTAAACAACCCAAATTATTGCTGTTAAATTCTAACTTTGCAACTTTACAAACAGCAATCCATAGGCATACCTTTATGTTAACATCATGTTTTACAAATGGAAATATTTTCAAGCTGTCAAAGCTGTTAGTCCATCGTGCAGTCCATGAAGCTTATACTATGGACTGTGCTCCATAAATAAGCTTTGAAGGCAAAGATAACTTTTTAAAGCAAATGTTCTACTACTACTTCTTAAGTTTTTCATCGCAGTTCGTTGTTTTTATTTAATCCTGTGGTATACGAGCCCACATATTATCTTTGTAAATAACACCGTTAAAATATTGCTTTTACCCTAAATACAAATAAAATTTAAGAAATGATACATCTCATCTATAGTTCACTAAAAATATTGTAAAACAGAACCTTTTAACCCCCCCCCCAAAAAAAACAGATGGAATAGATATAAAGCACTCAAACCTCTGATTGAAGATTCTGGATGGTGTTCTAAATTGCAGTTTTGGAGGAGATTGCCATGAAAACTGGTGAGCGTCACCCAGTTTTGCTTCTATTTCTGTTTTTAAGCGTCTCCCACAGTCTGCAGTCATTGTGAGGGGTCCTTCTGCCATTCAGTGGGGCACTTTGTGAATGTAGCGTCAATGTGAGACGTAAGCAATGACATCATATGCTATATTTGTACCTAAGCAAGAAAAATGGAGCATGACATGGACAGGAAGATTGATGAGGCTTCATCAATGAATGCTGAGTCGATTCATTGTTGTGAAGAGAGCCAAGCCAGAAGGCTTTGACCTGTAAAGAATCACCACTTGATTTATCCTACAACATATCATTATCCTGTTGAAAAAAACTGTCAGGCTGAATAATCGAGTAAAAAGATAATCAAGCTACAACTGCTGTAACCATGCACCCACTCAAGGTCCCTCAGGATTCACAATTATCACAAGCGACAAATCATTAGTAGGCCTACTGATGGATCATATTCATGCGTCAGAATGTTAGTTCTTTCTCCGTTTCCAGCTCTCTCTTATTTAAGTATAAAACATGAAAAGAAATTTAGAAGAGTCACAGAATGAAACATGCTATGATTGTGATAACAAATTCGCTTATAGATGTCATAAATATTCTGTGTTTTTTTTATACGTTATAAAAAGCAAAGGCACAGTTGCTGGGGTTGTTTAGTCGTCTTTCTAATGATGATGAGGGAAGGAAATGGGTAAGAGGACTGGTATTTTCTCTGAATGACTTGATCAGTAAAAGTGGAGCCCTTTCAGAGCTATTTTGTTTTAAAATAAACTCATAATGGCCATTGTCTCTTCAGTCTATTTCACTTACAGCTGCAGAAGAAAGGAGACTGCATCACAGCTTGGCACCACAAAATAACACAAATCTTACAGCAGTTCTTGTGGAGCGAGATGCCATTTAAGAGGCAAGTCTCTGGAATTAATACAGCAGGAATAGGAACCATTTGGTACAAAGCAGATGATGTGTGAAAGATTTACAGCTATGCCAGTGAAAGCCAGAAAACCTGGAATCAAGGACTTTGCTTCTTTGACATAAACAACATAGAAATAATGTCACAATTTTAAAGAACTAATCCTAGTAGAAAATTTAAACCATGACAATGATTCTGAAATTACGCTGCACAGGTGGCATCTTGAAGCAGCCTCGATAGATTCCTTGCTAATTAGGCTTTCTAAAAATGTTCTTTCTAATGCTTTTGGTTGAATCATTGCTTTTCCTGAAATATTTCTTGAACAGGCTTTGAATGCTTTGCAACTAGAAGAATTTTTGCTGGTATTTTCTTTTTACTTTGAGATAGTTGATATGATGAATGACTGTAGCAACAACAAGATGGATTTTTACAACAACAGCTGGTCAACATTTTAAAAGTGCAAATTTATCTAAACTACAACTGCAAAACCCAGTTGAGTTAAAGGCCATGTACACGCGTAGCCAGGTTTTAAAAAAAGCGAATATCTTCACCACCTCGTTTAAAAAAAAAATCTGTCTACACCTAACCGCATAAATGCGTTGTTAAGCACATTCATAGACATGCCAAACCTGTAGGGGCAGTAGTTCCCCCAAATCCTATCCACACAGAGTAACTTTCTATGTTCTAACTTCTACATAGAGCAGTAATTGAGCTTGTAAAAACAAGCAAGCAAAAAACGCTTGAACAATCAATAATGCCAGCACGGGCCCCTGCATAGTAGCCACTGGATGTTCCCTTGGGGTTCTCCTTTGCTCCTCTCTTGGGGGATGCGGTCGGCCCCGCCCGGGTCCGCCTGGGGCTCTGGGGGTCCTTTGGACGTCTTTGCTCCGATCTCCTTCATGTCTGCATCGATTCCTGGGAGACGGATTGATGCCTGCTCACACCAGCTATCGAACACTCTTATGGAGAAACCTTATATGTACTAGCATGCTAACACACACACATAGATGTGGGGTCTCTGGTGTTTACAGATATATTCTTGGGCTGAGGTTATCATTACTAGAGCTTGATTAATCGGTACCATGAGTTTTTCTGTGACATTGTTGTTGTATTTTTATATCTATTTTTGTGTGATGTGGTTGTGTAATTCTTAGTTCACGATGTTTGGTTTGTTTTGTCGATGTTCCTTTTTCGTGTTTTGTTTTGTTTTTCCCCCTCTCTCTGCCGTCCTGTGGGTATGGAGGCAGACTTCAATGTTTTCCTGTGTTTTCTTTGTTCCCCTTCCTCTCTTGTATTTTCAACTCACCCTCTCTCTTGACTTTTTGTTTCCTACCTCTCTTCTTCACCTTCCTTCTTTCTTCTCCTTAATTTTCCGTCTCTGTGTCCATAACATCAGGAAATAAAACCCACAGCAATTCATAATAAAGATTTCTCACACATATATATCAAGTGGAGGACTATAGCAAAAGCTGTACTGCTCCGCTTGTGAAAGTAAGACTGTTGGGCTTCTACTTGGTACTCAGACACCAATTCTGAGCTCCACACTGCCAAACAGGACACGTAAAAAAAAAATAAAATAATGCCAGCACAGCTCTGAGGGCATAAATGCTGCTTCTGATTGGAAACACAGGTTGCACAAATGATGGAGCATTTTTGTCGCGGAAAGTGACGTTGCAAAGCCAAAAACTCCAGTTATTTCTGTTCACACGCAAACGCTTAAAACGGAGAAAACGCAGATCTTCACTTTGGCTGGAGTGTTAAAATAAATCGTTTTCAGTGCCGTAAATCAGCATTTACGTGTGGATGATAGGCCAAATGAAAGAAAATTATCTTCGTTTTGTGAGAAACCTGGCTATGTATGGACAACAAACAAATGGAGAAGTTGTAGGTCTGGAATGTCCAATCCAGTCCTTGAGGGCTTGTGTCCTGCATGCTTGGGTTTCTGACAACACAAGCAGACATATTTTAAGAGGAGAAGCAGACATAAAGGAGGTAGATGAGCAGTCTTCATCAACAACAGATACCATAATCTAGACGTTTCATCTCCGCAGCTCAGATATTCAACTGTGTAATTTGTTGGCTGTATGTTTTTGTCCATATTATTCACCAAGGAAGTTCACTTGTGTTATTTTTAGCAGCAGTATACAAAGACCACTGTTTATGGTGTGTGATGTAGTCTGCCCTTTATTAAAAACCAAAATAACTTGGGAAAGTATGGGTGCAGCTTCATTCTTTACACTTTTGCTAATAAGCAGCTACAAATCCATTCGACATACTTCTGTGAGAAAGGCCTTTTTTTAAACAAGGGAATCCGGTACCTTAATATTACATCAGTATGCTATAACTGCAATGTTGGTAGTCTCACAGGCAACAAATGCTGAGTGATTACCACACTGCAGTGTCTAAGGGGCTGTGTAAACTTCTCTGTAAATTTTTATTTCTCTATAAAGTGTCTCTTAAAAGTCTCTTAAACTTCTTGACTGTGTTTCTACTTCCTCAGCATGTTTCCCCTTTACAAGTCTAAAACCTTTGACAGCTATTATGACTCAGCACAGTGTAGATTCAAACCTATAGGATTATTGTTTTTATGTGGTTGGTTAACGGGAGGTTGTCTGTGCGCTGTAGGGTCTAAATTTCCACGTAAAAATAGGAAACCAGAGATAGATCTTTTCTTCCCTACTACAAAGTTGTTGTTTTTTTACTTCACTGAGAACTTCACTGCTCTAATCTCTCATTCTCTGAACTCGATAAGGATGTTATATGTGCCCCAGTGCTATGTTTGGGAGAATCACATGATCAAAGATTTCCCTTCCTCTGTTCTGAGAATTTTAGATGAACACAGAATTCAGAAAAGTCAGCCTCTTAAAAACAAAACAAAAATCAACTGTCAACCTGTTTTAAACCTCACCACGCCTTAGATTAGAGATTTTTAGTTTATACAACTAAAGCTACATATACATTGTTTTTCTGCTCCTTTAAATGTCTTCACAGATCAAACCCTTAGCTCTGAATTTTTAATTCCTTTTGACCTCCAAAATTGCAAAAACGCATGAAACTGGATTCTGGAGAAACTATTGCATTGACATAAATACACACTTGCACAAACTACTCATGTGACTGTGTAAAAAATCTGACTATCCAACTGAGTTTCCATAACCACGAATCAAGCCCATTAACAATAATCAGTCACTTTGACTTAGACCTTGGTGGTATTATGAACCTCCTGGGAAGCATAATTTGGTTAATGATGATAGAAACACGCCTAGCCAATTCTGGTCCAGCTACAAAACATGCAGTGGAAGATGATTTGAATGCAGAAAATTCCTGATGCAAATCTTAAATTCAAACATCCCTTCAGATATTAGCCAGCATTTAGCGTGTTTATTTCAGTACAGATGGAAAGCTGCCAACTTTTTAATTGCTCAGATATCGAAACACTAAAATATTTCTTTTAGGCTCTATTAAGTCTAGTCGACACATTGAAAATAGATAACTTAAATTTTTGGTTCTAATGCATTTTTAATACATTTAGTTCTGGGCTTAAAGCTGGGGTAATTAATTTGAAAATCTTAAGGTAACTTAAGGTATCACCCGCTACTGACATTGTCAATTTGTGTTTTTTGGGGCTACCCTTGTTATTGTCTACATTTTGGGGGAAATAAATATTACACTAATGAAAATTGTCTTTCTTCTCCTTCATTATTAGTAATATCAAAGGATACTTTTACTTATTTAATAAAAATTCAGACCAAATAGGAATAGCACTCATGTAAATAACAATATCCCTAACTTCTTGTGAGTAGTGTATATGCGATTTCTGATTTGTAGTCTTTCTAATTATGATTTTTTACAAGCAAATAAATCACAAATCACATGTACAGTAAATGTGTGATTCAGGGCGTAATGCAAGGTGGATCAGAAAATAACTTTTATTGCTCCATTGACTTTCACTCTTTATTTTAAAAAAAATTTTGGGTCAGGAGACCCATAGGCCGACTGGAAGGGGACGAGGATTGAACCCCTATAATCGTTCTGATTTCGAAATCTCCTCCTTCTCTCTTTGATGACATCATACGGACCACGGCTTTAATATGTACATTATCATGTTTTTGGAGACAATATGTATATAATCCAAACAGAAATTACAACAATACCGGACCATGTGTAGGCTACTATCCTTATTGCTCTTTTTTGCATTCTGCTAATTTTTTGTAGAGAACTTTTGTATGCATCACCCCAGATTTCAACACAATAATCTAAGTATGGCAGTAAAAGTGTGCAGAGTTTTGTTGTTCATAATGTATCTTTTTCTTCCCAAAATCCCTATGGGTTTAGCCATCTTGTGAAACAGGTGTCTGATATGGGGCTTCCAAAAGAGCTTGTGGTCTAAAATTACACCCAGAAATTTGCTTTCATACACACTGTCAATTAATACGTAACTAATTTTCAATTAAACATGTATGAATTTCTCTATTTCTAAAATTCTATTCTATTTGAGATAAATTTGAAGATAATTGATTTTTTTGCAGTCATTGTGAGGGGTCCTTCCGCCATTCAGTGGGGCATTTATTTATTATTATAACATAATTTATTTTATTCACATACACTCTTCCAGTATGTCAAGAGTCATCAAATCCAATGTGGCCATTTTTAAAGAAAATAAGGATGAAATGGAACCCCAAGAAAATAAATCATTGCCATTGTTTAAAGTTTCTTTCTTTTCCATCTCTAAGTACAAAATATTATTTTTCACTTTATATACAGGTTATTTTGGGGTGTATGCTTCTTGTAACCCAACAATGATTGTCTTGCAATCCCCATCCCATTTAACATTAGCATAATCTGTTAGTGAATGATGTGGAGTCAAAGACATAAAAGAGGATGAAATCTGTTTTTCTTGAAGGCGGTCCTCAACTGGGTTCTTCCTTCATGTTTTTTATGAATGTTAGATCATTCTTCACACCCTTTTATCCTCACTGCCATGTTGCAGATCTCGACACAAGCACCAGTAAAATTGAATCTCATATTCTGTTGCAGATATCCAGGACAGATATGACAAAAACATTTGTGGGTCTGACTGAATTTTTTTTAGATTATATATATATATATATATATATATATATATATATATATATATATATATATATATATATATATATATATTATGGATGAATTGAAAGAGTATTACTTCCATAGATATTAGCACCAGCATGTTTCTGAAACAGCAAACCTTTGGAAACAGTTCAATGACATACAGTGGGACAAAAAAGTATTTGGCAGCCAGCGATTGTGCAAGTTGTCCCACTTAAAAAGATGAGAGAGGTCTGTAATTTTCATCATAGGTACATTTCAACTATGACAGATAGAATTTAAAAAGAAATCACATTGTATGACTTTTAAAGAAATTCTTTGTATAATTGTGGAGAAAATAAGTATTTAGCAACTACAAACAAGTAAAAAGTTCTTCTTTAAGAAGCTCTTCTATCCTCCACTCATTACCTGTATTAATGGAACCTGTTTGAACTCCTTATTTCTATCAAATACACCTGTCCAGACATTCAAACAATGTTACAGAAACATTTCAATGTTATGTCAATTAATTGATTATGCAATTTTTAGTAAAGGAATCTGGGGAATATGGCATAATTATTAGAGTCAGGAAAGAGGCAGTTCACCTACACTAAACTAACTGCATTACTCCTCAACTGAGAGGAGTGTTTTGGTTAACCTTGCAATGAAGACATAATATTAGGAGACTAAAGGCAAAAGCTGCTTGGAGAGAGGGCAGACATGATCTGGGTGCAATAGTTTGTGCTTTGACCCAGAAGGGCTTATGTACAAAACTCGTCGTAATAAAATATGAGAAACACCAATGCAGACTCCAGCCTCATCCATATGGAAGGAAGAAGATATTTGCTTCCCCCAGCAACAGTCAGAAACTAACCTCCACCATGGCCAAGACCAGAGAGCTGCCCAAGGACACCAGGGACAAGATTGTACACCTGCACAAGACTGGGATGAGCCGAGCTACAATATGCAAGCAGCTTGGTGAGAAGAGATCAAGTGTTGGAGCAATTTTTAGAAAATGGATCACTGACAATCTCGCTCGACCTGGGGCTCCATGCAAGATCTTCCCTCGCGGGGTACACATGATCTTGAGAACGGTGAGCAAACAGCCCAGAACTACAAGGAGGGAACGGTTCAATTACCTAAAGAGAGCTGGGACCACAGTAACAAGGTTTACCACTAGTGACACACTACGTTCTCATCGATTAAAATCCTGTAGCACTCTAAAGGTCCCCATGCTGCTTTAGTGCAAAGGAGACAGGATGACTGATCCGTATTCAGGAAAGGATGAATGAGGCCATGTATCATGAGATTTTGGGCTAAAACCTCCTTCCATCATATAGAGCAGTGAAGATGACATGTGGCTGGATCTACCAGCATGACAATGTTCCCCAAAACACCACCCGGGCAACGGAGTAGTGGCTACGTAAAAAGCATTTCAAGGTCCTGGAGTGGCCTAGCCAGTTTCCAGACCTCAATCCAATAGAGAATTTGTAGAGGGAGTTGAAAGTCCATGTTGGCTAGTGACGGCCCCAAAACATCAAAGCTCTAGAGAAGATCTGCATGGAAGAATGGGCCAAAATAGCAGCTACAGTGTGTGCAAACCTCGTGAAGACCTACAGGAAACGTTTGACCTCTGTCATTGCCAACCAAGGTTACATTACAAAGTATAGAGGTGAACTTTTGTTATTGACCAAACCATTGACTTATATTCTGCAACATTATACAAATAAATTCTTTAAAATCATACAATGTGATTTCCTGGATATCTTTTACATTCTGTCTCACACAGTTGAAGTGTACTACCTATGATGAAAATTACAGACCTCTCTTCTTTTTAAGTGGGACAACTTGCAGAATCGGTGGCGCCAAATACTTTTTTGCCCCACTGTACAAGTGGACATCTATTATAAGTCACTTAACATGACAAGCGGAACATCGGCAACTCCTTTGAAACTCTTAGTGAATATTAATATTTTAGGCAGGGTGGTAAGAAAACATTTCAAATAAGGACATCTCCCATCAACTTTAAAGTGTTTGCCACTGATTTATTCTTCTTTAAGATCATTTCACCAGCAGTGAAGATGAAACTACTGGAATAAATTATTGCACTTCAAAATTATTGAAACAATCAAATTGTTCTGCTTTGTTTTATGTTAAGTAAAGCCTCTAGGTGACAAAGTTAAAAGCTGCATGGGCCACTGCTCAATGAAAAGACCAACCACTCAGACACATTATGAAACCCTCCTTGCAACAGCTGGAATGACGCTGGAAATAAAACTGGTAAAAGGAAGCTAAAGATGGTGAACTTTCGTGAGCTGCTTTTAAAAAGAACACGTGTGAATACATCTACTTCTGATTCAGAAACGACATAAGGGTTGTTTTAAGTCTTAGTATTTTTTTATTTATAACCAATAACACAACCATCACAGGAATCCTAACTGAAACATGACTTAATAGTGAATCCATCTGACAAATTTTGTTTGAGTTTTAAATTCAGTTTAAATGTTTAAATATTCCTTTAGTCTCTGTATTATAATTTGGTAAATTGTAGGAGTACTTATGTGTAGGTTTACATCCTGACTAATGATTTAGTCTTTTTCTTGCCTACTTTGTTTTCTTTTCATAGTGTTAGTCTTGTTCCCTGGTCAAATCTCCTCCATTAATTCTACTTTTAAATAAATAGTTTTCCATCATAGTGTTCCTATGCTTCTGGTTCTGTCATCTCTTGTAATCCAGGACATGTCATTTTTGGATGTGTGAAAAAATGTCCTGAACATCCCAACTCTGAGACATCATATATACCACGCATATGCACCACTACAACCAAATGTACACGAATGCTGCCACAGCAATAAAACTGACAAGCTATGCAGAAGCCCAGTCTGCACTGATGAAGATATTTCAATATACCTACTTTATGTGCATATGTCTTCAAATCAACTGTTTTCACTTAATTTTTTATCAATTCGATGATATATAAATAATTTATGTTTTTATGTAATACCCCAAAAAGGGAATAATAATACTGGCTAAGTAACAGTGATTAATATTGATCAATTTCATTGGTTAGAGCTGATATACAGGGCAACAAATACCTTTTGGATTGGATTGAAGGTTATTCAGAATTGATCTGTGAGTAGGTTTGGAGAGTTGCAGATTTTGAGATAAATACAGTCTTGAGGCCAGATCCACATCTGGGTAATCTCTGGCCCTATTGGGGAACATTTATACATACTACTTACATTCCAGCTATTATCAATCAATTACTCAAAGGCAGCTCCAAACAGATGGGTATTTAGCTTTGATGTAAAGGAACTGTGTTTCAGCAGCTTTGCAGTGGTCTGGAAGTTTTTTCCAGATAAGGGGAGCGTGGAAACTGAAAGCTGCTTCTCCATGTTTGGGTCTAATTCTAGGGATAATTAGTAGACTAGAGTTAGAAGAGCTGAGTGGTCTGGGGGATTGGTATAATGACAACAGATCTTCAACATACTTTGGTGCTAAGCCATTTAATGATTTTTAAGATAGTCAAAGTATTTTGAAGTATATTCTCTGAGCTACAGGGAGCCAAAGTAAGGACTTTAGAACTGGGGTGATGTGCTCTACTTTCCTGGTTCTAGTGAGGACACAAGATCAGCTGTGCTGTCTAATTGACTTTTTAGGCAGACCTGTATGAGGACACTGTTGCAGTAATCAATCCAACTAAAGATTAACGTATAGATGAGTTTTTTGAGGTCCTGTTACGAACTCAGTCCATTAATCCTATAAAAAGTTCTTCAGGTGATAGAAGACTGACCTTGTTATTGCCTTTATGTGACCCTGGAGGCCCTGTATTAACTGAAGCTGTATGTTGACTATTGATCGTTAATTTTTAGGTCCAAAAATAATCACTTCAGTTGTGCTCTATTCAGCTTGAGAAAATTATGACACATCCATCCATTGATTTTTTAAAATGCATTCACTTAGCATTTGGATGGGTTCAAAGACACCTGGTGACATTGTAATGTAAAGCTGAGTATCATCTCCATAGTTATGGTAACTAATCTGATTGGTTGTTATAATCTGTGCTAGCAGTAGCATGTAGATATTAAATAGTAGGGGGGCCAGGATGGAGCCCTGGTAGTCAAAAGCTCCTTTTGGTTACTTTATTTTGTACGTTCAAAACCAGGTCAGTTTTTAGACTCATTGCTGGTTGATGGCAATCCTTCCCTTCAACCGCGTGCTTCTCTAAAGGTCTAGCTAAAATGTGTGACTCTTTGAGTGTCCTTGCAGCAAAATTGGTTGCCTTCATTGCTTTTTAATTCATGCACTTTCTCTAGCCTATCATGTACTTTACAATAAGCTGGCCTAGAGCTCTTGGGAGATGATAAAACACTGAAGGGATTTCAAAGGAGTGAGCAGTAAGGACAAGATAAACTATGAGAAACAGAACAAATTGAACAAAATTAATAAAGAGAGTGGGGCAGATTAAAGCAAAGTAAGTGGGAATAAATTATTTGTGGAAATGGTTTAACTATGAAGTGAAGGTTAACAAGAGAAGAAGCAGCAATGAATGATGTGATTTCCTGATAGAACTGAGAAAGTGAATGAGCGATTAGAGGTCACAGCAGCGAAGAGGGAGGTTAAGAACAGGAAGAGAACATAAAGAGGTCCATATTAGGAATAAGATAAGACAAGGTGGAGGATGGATGAGTTGCGAGAGAAGAAATCTGGAGAGACCTGGACAGAAATGGACAAGAAAGATGTGGGTGGAGTGAGAATTTAGAAGCTCACGTAAAAAGATGAAGAGTGACAGCAGAGCAGGTCCAGGGTTCAAAAGGCCATTAGAAGAATTTGAACTGAAGCTCCAATTCCACCTAAAGCCTTAACCAAACCCTAACCTTAACTGTGGCTACAATGTAGCTCACCACCACCAGCGTGTGAATGTGTGCGTGAATGACTGAATGTAGTGTAAAGCACTTTGTGGTCCTCTGACTGAAAAAGCGCTATACAAATGCTGGCCATTTACCATTTAAAACTTTTACTTTGGATTCTGTGGGCTAATCAGTAATGAATACTCCAGGCTGCGGCAATCCTAATAATAATCCTTTTTAATAACTATAATCTTTACTTTTGCATAACCTCTTTACAAGCTTCCAAGGATTATGTGGTAGAGACCAGTGTTTCCCATCCCTGGTCCTCAAAGCATACCGCCCTGGATGTTTTAGATGTTTTCCTGCTTTAACGCCTGCTTCAGATGATTCAGTTCAGCAAAAGCCTGTTTACCAGCCATCTATTGAAGCAGGTAAACATCTAAAACATGCAGGAGAGTGTGCCTTGAGAAGCAGGGTTGAAAAACAATAGTATTGAAAAATAATGGTATGAAAAAGTTTTAGATGGAGTGACCCTAAAATAAGGGTACTCACTAATTATGGTCTATTTACTCATACAAATTACAACTTATTTATTGCCTAGTAGATGAGATTGATTATATATATATATATATATATATATATATATATATATATATATATATATATATATATATATATTTCTCATCAACGATCAATAGGATTTTTGATTCATAAACTCAATGAAGCCGCCATCTTAAATGCCTCAGTTAATGATCCACTATTAATGCTGCTTTGCCACTTATCTACGTTTGGATTCCGTATGCCTTACTAAGTTAGTAGTCTTTTTCTTGTCCTTATTTAGAGTTATATGTTGCAAAAATGTATTGTGACACAGAGTGAGGTCCAGCTGTAATTGTGGAGTGCTGGATCAAACTCGGTGCTGCGCAAAGTATACAATCAAATGTGGGAGAGTGTGGGGAGAAAGAAAGGGTAGAGACAGGCGGCTGTAGTTCAGTGGTAGAGTTGTCAGCCTGCGACCCAGAAATCGTGGGTTTGATTCCAGCTTCCACCCGCTACATGTCGTTGTGTCCTTGGGCAAGACACTTCACCTACCCGCCTACTGGTGTTGGCCAGAGGGGCCGACGGCGCAATATGGCAGCCTCGCTTCTGTCAGTCTGCACCAGGGCAGCTGTGGCTATAATCATAGCCTGCTTCCACCAGTGTATGAATGAGAGAGTGAATGAATAATGGAGTTGTTGTTGTAAAGCGCTTTGAGGGTCTCAAAAAGCGCTATATAAATGCAAGCCATTATTATTATTATTAAAAAGAAATAAACAGTGAATCCCTATGGGATAGAAACTAGCTTCAAACACATAGCAAAAATAAACAGCTCACAACTTATGGGTGCGTTCACGCTAATGAGCAAACAGTTTCAGCGCTTAAAACACTTCATCATACAATGAACGAGGTCTAACTTGCTCTGACCTATATTTTTCCCTATTTAACTGCCCAGACACAAGATTAGGATAAATTAACCTGTCCAGTCCTACTTTGCGTTGAAGGAGGTCCAGTCCACAAAGAGGAGGGTAAAATGTGTCCGTAGTTGAGCAAAAGAGAGAAACAGAACCTTGCGCAGGGTTCTTCAGGAACTCTGTCCCGGTGTCAACGTCGTCGGCAGCCGGGCCGTCTTAAAGAATTGTCTTGGAGCAATTCTAACGTCACCCAGATTGGATACACTGACAACGCTCGGAGTTTCTTTCCCACACAACAGGTCAGAAATATAGGAAATTCACTGGTGGGGAGTTTGTGTCTTCTTTCTATTGCAGAGCAACGCCGGAGTACAAGATGGCGGTCGCTGCTGACGCCTTTTATAAACTTTGTGATGTCATCGTTGGCCACTGCCAATGGGAATATGTTGGGGTCACAGCTAAGAATGCTGGGAAATGCAGGCATTTGTGGAAAATGGATCCCAACAAACGATAACACACAGTTCTGGGATAAAGCCTAGTGTCATGTTATGTAGAGGACCCAAATACAGAAAACTGATGGTGGTGGAGATGAGCTGAATCTTTGATGGCAAAAAAACAAGGAGATCTTAAATGTTTTATGAGGACAAACCGGCGAATCGTAACAGAACAATCCTGGTTGGAACAATGAAAATGTTACACCAAATGTAACCTATAGCACATTTTAGTCCTCTGACTGAAAGAAAAACAGAGCTGCACAAAAAAAGCGCTACGCAAATGCAGGCCAAAAACTAGGAGCTTAAACTCTGAGGCAGGTGTGGAGAATGATATAGGAAATAGGTGAGCTAATCAGAGAAAAAAAGAACAGCTGTGGCAAAATAAGAGCAGGGAAACGAAGGGCGGGACAAAGGCAGCTGAACTAAGACACAAAAAGATCTACAAATCAAAAGTCAAAATGTCTAACACTGACATAAAAGAACAATAAAAAATCAAAAAAGGAAAGTAGGAAATAGGAAAATAAGATACTAAAATAAAGTACCTAACTAAACACAAAGGAATGGACCTAACAACAATACAACACAGAAAACTCAGAATTGGTCAAAAGAAACAGGTGCATCATCCATCCATCCATCCATCCATCCATGATGACACCATTTCTTCTCATTTTGTTTTTGTCACGTTTCAACATTTAAGGTCTTTAATTTAGTTCTGACATCACACAAAGACCATTTAAGTAAATATAAAACAATTTAGAAATAATGATTTAATTCATTAAAGGAAATGACTATCCAAATTAATCTGGTTCTTTGTGGAAAATAATTGCCCTCTAAGCCTATTGACTCCATGTGCCACTCTTGGCAGTAACAGCTGCCATCAATAGTGTGTCTTTTATTTTGTTGCATCGGCGTGGGGGAGTTTTGCCCAACCCTTCCTGGAAGAATTATGTTAATTTAGCCACATTTTTGGGGGTCATAACAGTGTCCCAATCAGATTTTGTATGTTTCTCATAGAGAAAACGCTGTAAAATACTGATTGTGATATTTTTATTACAATCCCACCGCTACAGTCACGAGGGGTTCTAAATAAAAATGCCCCCTTTTTGGGGGGGCACTGATTTTATTTGAGATGTGTTATGGATGTATGAATATGATCATTTCTTCTCCTGGATTAAAAATGCAAATGAGTTTAGTCTCTTGCAGAGATCCTACTGAGGAATTAGTATGCTACCTCTTAGAGCCCGCTCATGAAGAAGTTGGCCTGTATGCTCTCATGTAGAACATTTATGATTACAGTCCAACCCAGGCCAGTTTGTTTTCTTCTCAGAGCAACAAAAGACCCATGGAGCAAATAAATGAAAACCATTTCTCATTTTTCACTCTGCCGTCTTTCCTGCTATGAAATCTATTCTTAGATGTGGCTGATGGTTCCCCAGTATACAGCACTGCACCTTTCAGGCAATGATAAGAGCTGAAATTATTATCTTAGGATGATAAAAGTGTCCTGCAGCATTTGAAGTGAGTTTCAGCCCCAGATCTCTCCAACAATATGTGATTCTGTTGTTGAGCATCAGTGCATGTTTGTTTGGTTCCGTTTCATAATTCTTAGCTGCGTTGTGCTCATCCAAGGTGCAATTATTTAATGGCTGTTCTAAATCTTTCATTAGTTATTTTATGGTTAGGATATGAAGCATAGATAAAAAGCACAGGCATAATCAACATTAAACTAATCTCTTTTTTTAAGTCAAGGTACATCACTTTCTGCCAAAATGCATGTTAACAAACCCTGAACTTCCATTGAGAATATTATTTGGACTGATGAGGCATAACAGGAGCTTTTTGTCCAGTCATATCAGCCTACTGTGAACCATGGAGGGGGCTTGCATTTATTTTGGGACTGCTTGCTCCATGTGGCTTGGGGGATTAATGTGTGGAGAGTTCATATTGCTTTTTGTTTTTGCTGAGAAAATAAGAAACATTTTCATCCAATCAGACCACATTGACACGGTGGCATCTGTTAAATGCTGCATCGTGTGAAAAAAATACCTCTAAAGGAGACATATGTCTGAGTCACAAAAATAACATAATATATGTTCATGTATGGTACGACTTTAGATTTAAATATGTTATAATTTTTTTTGTACAGTCTAAGAACATGAAATAATGAAACTGTTCATATTGGCAAGATTTACTGACTTGTTACTTTTTATCTGGGCAAAGAAAAGTCTAAAGATCTCACGAAAATAATTCTACCCCCAAGTTAAGTCTGGAATTACACACTTACACACACACACACACACACACACACACAGACACACACACACACACACACACACACACACACACATTATTGTCTTGCTAGTAGTAGTGAGGACCCTCATTGACTTCCATTCATTTTACTGACTGTATTATGCCTAACCCTGACACTTTTCCTAACCCTAACCTTGATAAAAACATAATACACACCATACCTCCAAAGCTAAACAGTAGAGCTGAGTGACATTGTCTGAAAGTTAGGACCAGGCAAAATGTCCTCACTTTGTACTTAATGGTCCTCACTTTACGGGTGAAAAACCTGGAACGGTGAAAAATGGTCTTCAGTCTGAATTCTAGATAGGAGCACACACACACACACACACACACACACACACACACACACACACACACACACACACACACACACACACACACACACACACACACACAGACACACACACACACACAAATACTGTGGAATCACTTTGTGATCTGGGTTTGAGTTGTCAAATGTTTTACTTTTTCAGTCATTTATGAATCACTTCCGAAAAACCGTGGCTGCATTGTTAATGTCTGCAGAAAGCAAAGATCTAAAACACCTGATGACTATACTTATACACTTTATTCTGATGACAGATTCATCTTTTTTTCTGACAAAGTCAATCTTGACTTCTATTTGGTGTCTATAAAGTGTATATACTTTAAACAACTTCTACCAGGCCATTGTTTTCAGTTTCCAGGCCTTTTAGCCAGCAAAATAGTGAACAATATAAAACTATTATTTTAATGTGAAAAATGTAAAAGAAGTTAATGATGTCAGTGCAAGTAAAAAAGTCTGCTATGATCATTCAAATTTCCAAAGTTTTCCTAAAGTTCTCAGAGCCCAAAAAGGCAAAAACTGACTCAGTTCAAACAATGTTTACTGCAATGCCTCTGAGGCCTTTTTAAAACCCCCCAAGTTTCTTTAGACATCCTGCAATGTCCTTTCTCCATCCCATGCAAAAATTGCAACAGTATTCCTTTGGTGGTTCACAAACAACACGTTAAGAGTTGTAAGACCATCACTGTTCCTGAACCACATTGTGCTTTAGTCTTTCTTTGTCTGTTCTGTCTGTAAAAAAAAAGAAAAACAGTTTTACCTCTGCTTCCAAAGGCTCTGGTCTTTCATCTCACATTAGAGGCTGACAAATGTTTGGGATTCATTTGGATGGGTCCTACGGGATTCCAGTGAGATCGGAGTTAGGGTATGTATTATTGGGGCAAAAAGGGAATAATAATCAAAAGTTGTAGGCCAGAAATAAAATGCACAGCCGCCACATTTGACACAATATGGATGGAATAGTGTTGCAGCTTAGCGACCCCTCTAGCGACTTTTTTTGGCGTTATTGGAGACTTTCAGAGACTAATGTGAAGCACATATACAGCACTTTTTTATTAAACTAAAGGTTTCCAATTTAAAAATATAGGGAATTCCGAGAGATTATACAGAAGGAGCCAGTGGGAAACAAGGTGAACCAGAGGATGTATGCACTACTCACAATAAGTTAGGGATATTGGTATTTACATGAGTGCTATTCCTATTTGGTCTGAAGTTTAACGAAATAAGTAAAATATGCTTTGACATTACTAATAATGAATGAGAAGAAAGACAATTTTCATTAGTGTAATATTTATTACCCCAAAAATGTAGAAAATAACAAGGTGTAGCCCCAAATAACACAAATTGACAATGTCAGTAGTGGGTGTTTCCACCACTTGCTGCAATAACATCTTGACAGCGACGTCTCATGCTCCTCTCTAGCCTCATGATGTGTCCTGAGGCGATGCGTTCCACTCTTCCACAAGTGCTACACACAGTTCTGCCAGGTTATGTGGGGGTGGGGTACGATCATCCAATCTCTGCTTTAGCTGGTCCCAAACGTGCTCTTTGGGGTTTTAGGTCAGGGGACATTGCTGGCCATACCATATGAGGCACTCAGACTTCCTGAAGTCGAGCTGTGACAATTCTGGCACGATATGGAGCATTATCATTCATGAACAGAAAGTTGGGGGTGTGCTGGCGGAATTAGGGGATGATGATGGGTTCTATGATGTCTCTGAGGTAAGAACGTGCAGTGACTGAGCCATCTACAATTACCAAATCAGTTTTGCGCTGACTGGTGATGCCTGCCCAGACTGTTCCACCTCCTCCACCAAACCTAACCCTGGGGACCATGTTGACCTCAGCGTATTGCTCACCTCGCCTTCTCCAGCCACGCTGACGACCATCATTTCTGTGCAAGGTGACCCAACGCTCGTCAGTGAACAGGACGGTAGACCACTGCAGCATTGTCCAGGTCACATGGTCTTGTGCCCACTGCAAACGTTCACGGTGGTGTCTCGGTGTCAGTGGAGTCACCTGCAAAGGTCGTCGGGCATTCAAGCCAAAGCAGTGGAGTCGGTTGCGAATGGTTTGTCTGGAAATTCTAGTATCCATCACATCTCGTAAACGGGCCTGCAGCTGTATGGCAGTTGCATGACGATGTCTGAGTGCATAGGTCCTTAGGTACTGGTCATCATTGCGGTCTGTCACTCGTGGGGCTCCACTCCTGGGTCTGTCACAAACTCTGCCAGTAGTTCTGTGTCTTGATGCAAGTCTGCTGATGACATTTTGAGACACACCAAGTTCACGTGCAACATCTGACTGCCTGCCACCGACCCCAAGGCGCGCTATGGCCAGGTGGCGGTGCTCGTCCGTTAAGTAACATCGTGTGTTCATGGCTTTTTGAAGGATGAAGTTGGAACGGCTTACTGATAATACCAGCTTTTTGAACCCACAGAATGTTGAAATTGATGCCACATTGAAAAGGGTTGTCTTTAGTATTTTTTGGGTGTTGGCCTCAATATGTAAGGCACACTGTATACAGTGAGGTGTGTCTATCACCTTAATACAATTTCCACCCTATCCCAAAAATCTCTGGATTGAAACAAACACCATATGTATGACGTCCACTGAGTCTCTCTCGATATCCCTTACCTATTGTGAGTAGTGTATATACTGAGGAGGAGTGGAAGTGACGGAGAAAAACCAGAGGACTAATTACAGGAAAGCAGATGAAGGGCAGAGAAGCAGAATGGCAGGGAGGAAACAGAAGAGAGACAAAGGAGAACTAATAAAAGTTGAAAGTAAGCCAAAAACAATTAAACAACAGTATAATTGCCTAAGGATAGGACAGGAAGTGAAAACATAATAGATAGAACCTAGAATCACCAAACTATAATTCTAAAAAAAACCATAAAACTAACATCAAGAAAAACTAAAATAAGATCAACTGCAGAAAATGAAATAACTGAAAACTGAAAACGCAAACACCTAACGAACCTAACAGGGGGTGTTTGGTCTGCACCCCCCAACAAGGCACATGAAACATATAAAATAACATTCTTACTTCATAGAGAAAAATATTTAAAAAAACGTATTTCAAAATGTCACATAACGGACGTCAACTCAGATAGTAACACAAAGAACTCAAGCACAAACCAACTTCACCAACAAACGCATAAGCAAAACTTAAACAATGGCTGATCAGAGGGGGAAATATCAACTAACACACTTACAAAAAGACTTAACTGATCATCAAGCCCTGGCCGGAATAGTACTAATAAGTAACCTATAAAAAACCAAAAACTAATGGGTCAGATTTATATCCCTAAAGTAGAAGAAAAACCAAATACTAAATATTCCTTCCCCTTACAGTCAAACAGTAGTATGACCCACTTAAGGGATCTGTTCTATTTAAGGGTAAATGATGCAGTTGGGACTCTTTATTGATGAGGGGCTCAAACAGCAACTTCAAGGTAACTGGTGCTTATCTACTGAATAAAGTAAAGCAGACTGATTTTAGCTAAATGGGTTTGCTCCAAACAACAAACTAAAAAGTCAGATTATTAAAAGTAATATTTTTTTTGTAAACGAAAATCTAAAATGTGCAGTATTTTACAGATAAAGAATAAACAGTAAATAAAACATAAGCATTACATTAGAAACTGCAAATGTGTGATAAGTCATAGAGAAACCAAGCATGATAAAAACTGATATTGATTTTAATAAACTTCAGGGAACGACAAAATAGGAGACCTGACCCTGACTCAGCGCTTGATTATAAAACTGGTAAACAGGTGAGTTATTTAGAGAGAAAGCTGGGAATTGCAGGGAGCTGAGACACCAAGGAATGATTGTAGGTAGCTCAAGGAACACAGGAAACGGTCACAATACATAGGGAAGAGTGAAATATAAATGTAGAAATGCACAGAAACTCAAATCCCATTTTCTTTTTTTTTAAATAAATGCACAGTGTTTCTGTTTTGTAATTTTGTCATTAATGTACATATATAATTCTTAATTCTGTTTTTTATATTTTTATTGTGTGAATATAATTGCTTCTATTACCTGTCACTTTGCTGCTGGTACAGCTGAATTTCCCCTCTGTGGGACAACATTCTAAAATGCCAAATATCACAAATTGCTAGGGATGTAAGAAAATGCCAATATGCCATTATGTAGCAACATTTTGTGTCACAAAATAAAAATCGATACATTGCTTTTGAATGTTGATACAATACAATTTTTTAGAATTAGAATGAATAAAATTACTATCATCATTAATGGTTATTAATGATGATAGTAATTTTTGTAATGAAATTAAAAGTATGACTGGTAGTTGGTGGCTGCTTTCACCTTTTTTCTTCTAGTGGATCAACTAGATCTAGCAATAAAACTGGATGTGTTAAAGTACGAAACAGGTTGGAGTGTTTAGAATGCTGGGACAGTTTTTCTACAGGCAAATTCAGTTTTAAAAATCACAATATACATTCTTACTCAGAGTATCGCAATATATCGTATCGTTCCCCCTGTATTGTGATACATATCGTATCACCGGATACTTGCCAATACACATCCCTACTAGTTGTTACCTTGGGCAATGCTTTGTGTATGATAAAGCAGAGGCCGTCTGCTACGACCGTAGGGGGTGGGGACCGCAGAAAATAGTTAGGGAACCACTGCTGGAAGTAATGTTTTGGTACAAAGAAAGTAAATAGTAACAAGGTAATGCTATGTATGTGGTTAAATGGGAGGACTACAAAAATACTTAGATAATGATCATGAAAATTAATTAAATATCAGAGAGGCAGATGTTCTCTGGATTACAGAGAAACAACTGAAAAAGAGTAAATAGTGTCACAGTGAATACAGCAATCGAGTATACAAAATGTAAATATCATATATTGCGCTTTTTAGTTGTCCATTAGTTTGGCTGACAGGGTCAAAGAATTCCAGTCATCAATTTTTACAATTAAATTTTAACTAATAACTGCACATTCTATAGGAGCTATTTTATTTTTTCACATTTAAATGCTCAATCCGAATGAGCTGAACAATCCTCATCGTGTCATCACACATCAAGCAGATGAATACATGTAAGTTCTTTTCCCCACAATGTCAAAATCCATTGATTGTGTCCCCAGTAACTACATATAAGCAATGAAATAAAACGTAAAATGCACATTTAACTTAAATGTGCACCGGCGTGTACGTAATCAAATAGTGGCATTACAGCAGAGGCTGGTATCATATTTTGGACTTTTGCCTCAGACAGATTACTTATAATTGGTGTTATGATGTTGTTCTCGACCTAAATCCGCTCTCTGCTGCCCAACCAGAGACCGGGATTAAAAGTCCCATTTCAGCCAAAGTTTTGAAATCTGGGAACATTTCTCAAATTAAAATGATCAGAAGTCGTAATGACTCTCTGAAGGAGCTATTTCTTGACCGGCAAGCTTCAGCGGGAGAAAATACGGCAACATATGCATCGTTTTTGCACCGGTGGTTGGCACAAGACCGGGCTCTTTGGAGTGCATTGGGAATCAGCTGTACCGGCCACAGATGCGCCCCAAACCCCCAATAACTCTTCAAACCGCTGGGAGATTCCAGATAGCGAGATGCTTTGAGTATGGTGTTCAGGTCTTAGATGATGCTCAGATGCTCTCATTGAAATCTTTTATTACTGATGTACAGTAGTTACCTGTACTCTGTGCGTAAAGTTGAAAATATCTGCACGTCTGCATCAAGTGGTCAAGTGTAATCTATCAAAGTGACGAATGACCTTAATATTTTTCTGTAGGCCTGATTTAAAATGTTAGTTTTCCGCCCCCGGCCAAGAGAGCAAAAAAGGAATTTCAATGATACCAAAATCGAGGTGAAACATAAGTGGGGCAAATAAAAAGAGTCATGATGAACAGACTTTTTGAAAATTGTCATAGTTAATGCAAATTCATTCTAACACCGATAGTTTTTGCCCTGTGTTATCAGCGGTTCCTCTGCTTCATGTCCCCAATATGGGATTGACAAAATAAAATTTTTAGAATATCAACAAACGAAAACCACTATAAAATGTAAATTTAGGATTTATACAGTTGAGTTACAAATGCCAGCAAGAGGTTTAAATTTTTTTTTATCTCATCCCGCCAAATTGCTGTCTAAAATATACAAAACCCTATCTACATCAGATGAATCAATAGCCATCCCTATTTCAAAATGGGGGGTGGATCTGTCGGTCAGCTTGTACCAAAACTTCTGGTCTCAGATATGTTTAAGAACCTTTAAAATAACTAAAAATCCCAATTTACAATTAACACAACACAAAATCCCTCATAGAGTACACTATACAGGTCAACAAATGTTCAGGATGGGGTTTATGTCGTCTAATATCTGCTTACAATGCACAGATAGTAAATCGGATAATTATATCTTTGCGCTTTGGTTCTGTCCACCACCATTTTGGTGCCAGATATTTGAGGACCTATCAAATTGTCTGAAATATAATGTTCCACCTTCCCGGTAATGTTTGCTTGCTGGGAAGCTTAGATGGTGTCACAATAAACACAAAGTTAGTTCCAATGGTTTACATCGCCTTATGCATCACTAAGAAAACTATCCTTCTGATCTGGAAAAATAAAAATGCTCTTAATATTAATCTTGTTGGATCACATTGGTCTTGAAACAGTCTCTGCGTCCACGTCCGATAAATATCTCCGGGCTTTGATCGGCTCCATCACCTAGTAGGGGTGGGTGGCCTTTGGTTTTGTCATATGGGACATTGTGGCTGATGTGGGCTTTTTGGGGTTAGGGGTGCCTGGGGGAGGTCCTTGGAGGTCGGATCGCTAGGTGGATCGGGGCGCTGGCTGGGGGTTGGCTTGGGGTTGGCTGGTGTAGGTGTCTCTGTTGCCGGTGCCGGTACATGGGGGTCTTGGTCAACAGGGGACTGACGTGTGCTGCCTTTTCCTTTTTTTTTTTTTTTTTCTTCTTCTTCTTCTTTTTCTCTGTGTCAATTGGTGGATGGGGTCCCACCTTGTTTGCGTGTTAAGGTGTCAGGCTAGTGGCTGCGGTGGATGAGTGGCTTTTCTGTGCCTGATCAGTTTTTGGGCACTGGACTTGGCTCCTGGGTCTTGGTCTTTGTGCGCTGTGGAGTATTTTGGTCAGGTGTGTGACCAGGGTCGGTCGGGCTCACTGGTAGACTGACCAGGTACTGGAAGTGAAGGGGGGCTGGATTTGGTCTCTTGCTGAGCCATCAGACAGCAGTTACCAGCAGTTGCTGGCGATAGGGGGGTGGTGGATGTCGTCCTGGTATATCAGCTGCCTGGGGCATCGGTCTGTTCCTGGTCTGGGTGGGTATGTTGCCAGGGTTTTGGGCCGGTGCTTGCTCTGGGTTTCTGCCTGGGCATGGGAGCCTTCGATGAGTGGGTGGCATGGGGGCCTCCTTTGCTGGCGGGAAGGCTGTTACTATCTGGCTACAGGTGCTCTTCCCCTAGCGGGAGCACTTGGACAGGGGAGGTGTTTGGGGGAACGGGGGCTGAACTCAACCTGGGTGTCTAATGCCAGCTTTTTCACTGAAAAGACTAACGGTGCATTCACACCAAAGCTTCAAAAATGTTCCACACGTCAAAGTTTGACGCTTGAACATTCGCAGCTCGACACGCGCCAAAATGGTATATTTTGACGCACGTCAAGCCAGAAATACGCAACTTGTGGGAGGAGCTAGAGCCAGACGGTGTTTTTGCAATATGGCAGCTGTCAATCTAGCGTTGGAAGAGAGAGTCTCCATTCTCTATTTACTGTGGAGAGTACCCAGCGCAGGTTCAGTAACGTGAAAACTTTCAAAAGTGAAATGAACTTACCAGGTTGCCCTATATCTTCACTTATATTCCTCCAAGCAAGGTCCTTTTTATTCCTGTCTCTGCAGAAAAAGCAGCTGGTGTCGTATAGCTTGGGGTGATTAGCCACGGCCGTAATCAGTATTTCCTCCATATTGAATGAATGGATTTTGCCAGACCTGACCCCGTGAACTGGGTCATACCATCACGTGACACCACGTCACCAGGCTCCTGATTGTTTGACGCGACGTGAATTGACACCAACGTTCAGATTCTTCAACTTCAGCGGCAGACGCAAAAACGCGCATGACGCGCAAATGCACAAAATGCATCACATAAAATAATGCGCGTATTTTCTGACGCGCATCAAACGCTCCATTCGCGCGTCAGATTCGCGTGAATGAGGCAGAATTGCGTTTTCGCAACGCGACACAGAATCCCTGATGCGCATCAGCATTGAGTTTACATGTAAACCTGATGCCCTTGATGCTTCAAACGCATTCGGTGTGAACGCACCGTAACAATTATTCTGTCAGTCTGTACCTCAGTACCGAACTCATTACGTGTTAAGGGTTATACGCAGTTAACACCAATGTAGAGAAAATGTCCAAAATTCCATGAATACACCAGAAAGCTGAAAGGAAAATAGTGACATTTATACGTCATCAATGTGTGCGCTCACAGAGTTCCCTGCATTGACATATATAAAGATATAAAGATAAATTTAAAAGAAATGTATATATTGTTTATATATGTCTATGGTTCCCTGCCCCCCTCCCCTGTTCCCCACCGCCCCACACCCCTCCAGCTTTCCCGGAAGATTACCTGGTAGTCCGAATGCAAACACCATACCGCGAAAAGTCCGCTCTTGTTACTAGGTCCTCATCCGTAAAATTACCGGTAAAGGGTATCCGGACAAAGTCCTGAAGATTGCTTTCAGACTCAAAAGCCAAAGAGACGATGTCTGGAAAAAGACTGTTTTTCATGGCCTGTTTGAAAGGGGCTTAAGACTGTATTTGATGCAGTAGTTATTACTGGCAAATCTCCGCTCCTCTTAATTTTTGGGGAATACTATACTGACTTGTATGGGACCTTTGCGAACGATTCTACAACGCTCTTCGGCCGTGAGCTTCTTATGCTAGAGAGCCGGGTCATCTGTGAGCAAGCCTTCAGTGTTTTGGTTGGTGGCAAAGCTCGGCGGTTGAGTCACCAAATTGTGGTCATTGTCAAGGGCGGCTGTAGCTCAGTGGTAGAGTTGTCAGCCTGCAACCCAGAAATTGTGGGTTCGATTCCAGCTGCTACATGTCGTTGTGTCCTTGGGCAAGACACTTCACCTAACTGGCTGCTGATGTTGGCCAGAAGGGCCGATGGCACGATATGGCAGCCTCGCTTCTGTCAGTCTGCCCCAGGGCAGCTGTGGCTATAATCATAGCTTACTTCCACCAGTGTGTGAATGTGAGAGTGAATGAATAATGGAGTTGTAAAGCGCTTTGAGAGTCTTGAAAAGCGCTATATAAATGCAAGCCATTATTATTATTAACACTGCTGTCTGTGGCGGTAATCACGGGCGGCAACAGGCTGATGTCCTCCTCACCTGGCGGCACTTTCACAGTTAGCTGCTGCTGTAGCTGCATGCTCGACATCAGCAATGTTCCTATCTGTATTATCATCCCCAACAGTTGTGGAATTAATTTTGGCAGTGTTGCCAAATACCTGTCAGCATCTTTTCTTTTCTTCCGCTTATTTGATCCGCTTGGGTAACTCCGTTTCGTTTCATTTTCACTCTCACTTCTTCCTTCTTCTTCTTCTATTAGTGTTATGGCGGTTGGCAACTCGCTTTGATGGTGCATTACCGCCACCAGCTGGACTGGGGTGTAGGTCACCTATGTTTTTTGTCGGACACTGCTACGAACTAGAGGACTAGTCCATTTCATTTTGAAAATAGGGGGTGCATGTGTAGGGAGAGATAACCATGAAATGGGTTTTGTAACTACTACTTCAACGTTTCAACGTATTTCTATTTCTAATATTAATAAAATTGACATTGCTTTTCAAGCATTCATGATGATATGGTTTTATTTTATATTCTTTTTTTATTTTTAGGTTGGTCGGGGCCCCCCCTACTACAGCCAATGGTGGGGGCCCCAGGCAGCCGCCTACCTATGCCTCTATGTTAAGACCGCCTACGTTAATCTATAGCACCAAATCATCACTCAGGTTCACCTGTGACCTTTCCTTTTCACCTCTGTCCGTGCTACAGCATGGCAGAGTTGCCTCTGTCACCTGATAAATCACAGTGAGACATTCCAAATAGATGCAGACACACAACATGTGATTCAAATACAGATGAACCATCATCACCCTATCCCTGGTCACAATGTTAACTTAGGCAAGGCAATTTTATTTGTATAGCACACTTTCAACAGCAGGGTAATTCAAGGTGCTTTACATGATTCGGTGATTTAAAAAACAAAAACAATGGAAATTAAAAGTAAAAGAAACACACATTACACATGATACACAATAAAGCAAGAGAGCATGAACACATTTCATACATATGACATCAACATGACTGGTGTTGGCCAGAAGGGCCGATGGCGCGATATGGCAGCCTTGCTTCTGTCAGTCTGCCCCAGGGCAGCTGTGGCTATAATCATAGCTTGCTTCCACCAGTGTGTGAATGTGAGAGTGAATGAATAATGGAGTTGTAAAGCGCTTTGAGAGTCTTGAAAAGCGCTATATAAATGCAAGCCATTATTATTATTATTATTATCAAGCATTTACTTGAAGGCAATTCTAAACAGATGGGTTATTAGTCTCGATTTAAAGCAGTTCAGAGTTTCAGCAGCTCTACACTCGTCAGGAAGTCTGTTCCAGATAAGGAGAGCATAGAAACTAAAAGCTGCTTCTCCATGTTTAGTTCTGAGTCTAGGGATGTTTAGTAAGCTAGAGTTGGAGGACCTGAGTGGTCTTGGTGGTTGGTACCATGACAACAGGTCTTGAACATATTTTGGTGCTAAGCCATGTAATTATTTATAAACTAATAGGAGTATCTTGAAGTCTATTCTCTGAGCTACAGGGAGCCAGTGTAAGAACTGGGGTGATGTGCTCTACTTTCCTGGTTCTAGTGAGGAACACGAGCAGCAGCGTTCTGGATCAGCTGCAGCTGTCTGATTGACTTTTTTTAGGACACACTACATCACTAAGTCATGATTCAATTTCACCTGTGATCTTGTCTCTCCATCGCTCTCTGAGCTACAGCATAATTGTGTTTTTAACCCCCATTACTAACAATAGAAAAAAATATAAAACATGTATAGGATTAGATAATATTTGGTTGCATATCAATTAATACTCATAATTTGATAAAATATTTTCTTTTAAAAGTGCAGCGCTACACATAATGAATACAAATAGTTTTATTTGAATAATTCATACAACTTTATTTAAAAAATTTACTGCAAGCTCTTGTCAATAAAGTTTATTCAAAACCCTCTTCTAAAAAAAGGCTCCTCCCATGAGCAGAGACTTGCAGCAGAAGCTGGAAAGTTCTGGAGAGACGAGCGCGAGACGCTAGCTGAAGCAGAAAGCAGAGCAGCCGAGGATTTTCATGAAAAAATCAACGCTGTTGGAGTTAAAGTTTGAAGAAAGACTAAAAACCTGGTCTGTTCATCAGAAGGGTGCATTCAGCAGCTTAGCAGCTGTCGAGGAAGAGGTTCTGCGGTCATAGCTGTGGTGACGAGCATCTGGGCTTCTACCTCCGATGGTGAACAGCGAAGACGGTAAATTAGTCTAAAATTGCACTTTTATCTTTTCTAGTGATGGTGAGATGAAGCCCCATGAGGCATTGAACCACTTTAGCCAATTGGTTCAAGAAAGGGTTTTGCTCACGGGGCTTCATGTGAACACAAACCCCCCTACTGGCCAGGTACATAATCACAGGCAGCTGTAGCTCTTAGTCACTTAAAGGAGTCATAACCTAGTATTATCTTGGATACCCACGCTCTATTATAGTCTTTCAGGCCCTTCTAAAAAAAAAATTTTGAAAAAAATAAACACAGAGCTCCTCTGACCCTTATTTCTCAAGGCATTATTGTCTCGCGAGATTTGATGCGATACTTTGGCTGTCGTGGACGGGCATTGTAATTATGCAAATGAGGGGCGCGTTGATTGGTGGCAGGAAGGAGGGGGGTTGACACCGCAGGTAACGCTTAACCCATATATACTACTCCCGCTAGCATACAATAACCACATTAGCAGTTACCTGCTGTTTGTTACACACAGCAGAGCAATAAAAACACAGCCTTACCGTTTCAATTGCAGGCAAGCCTCTGATTGTTGGAATGGCCCCTTTTTCCAAACGGAGCTTCGATGCCAACTTCGCCTGATATTGTCCCAAATTAGTAAAGGATTCCGTCGTAAAAAAAGAAAAAAAATATTTCCATGTTGATTCTGGCAGTCAACAACAGAGCAACTCACGTGTGCACTACGTTTCTGGTAGAAATGGTTTTAGCTGATTTAGCTGATAAAAATAAAAGGCTGACACGAGTATGTCTTCTTCATGCATCATTGCGTGAAGAAACTTTCTGCATCTTTCACGGTGGAGTTCGTACTTCGAATCGGTGATGTGTCAGTCGCGAACGAACCGGCTCTAAGAGCCAACTCTTTGAAGTGAACGATGGGAGCCGGCTCGTCATTGGGAGCCGTTTTTTTTTTTTTTTTTCATTCCCCCCTGCTTGTTTTGGTGCACATCGTTTTGCATTAATTTTGGTTATAAATACACTTTAAGCAACAGAAAATCTGAGGAGCCCGAAAGACCCGGCTCCTTATGGTGAGTCAAGCCAAAAGAACTGGCTCTCCAAAAAGAGCTGGAATTCCCATCACTGGAATTCAGTAATGGCGGCGCTCGACTGAATATGAGGGAGAGAGGAGCGAGGGGGAGAAGGGAGAGAGGGAGGGCGGGCTTCCCACAGCATAGGTAGGTCTGCGATGTCTGTATATGGTATATCCTGCGCCGACTTGACGTCAAGTCGGCCAGAAATTAAAACCACGTATTTGAGTGCGTATTTGAGTGTAAGTCTGCTATCGTTCTTGGGATTGACTATGAGTTCCAAAAAAAGAATATCTCTATATAAAATATTTTTTGTATGTATTCTGTCTGTAAATTATCCCAAAACGGTAGTATCATATGTTATGGCAGGTTGTGTAATAATGTTTTTCTGTCACTTGAGACAAAAGGCATGGGGTTAAGCAGGCAGAGGAGTGTGAAAATGATTGGGGAACTAGGAAGAGGGCACTGAAAATGATTGTGTAAATCATAACAAAACAGGGGAAATACATTTTTATTCAAAAATAGCCTTTTCTCAACAGTTTTAGGTTTTAAACGATTCCTTTTTCTTGACACCACCTCACCAGCCTTCGAAAACACTCTTTCACAAGGCACAGAAGATGCAGGCGTACACAAAAACACAAGTGCTAGACTATATAAATTGGGCTACTACAATTTTTGCTTTTCCCACTACTCCAGGGGGGTTTCCAGCCTGCTTATATTTGGCTCCCATACAGGGGAAATCCTCCTCTTCCTAGCTGGCTCCATCCTCTCACTTATCTCTCTCTCCTCATTCTCCTAAATTATGACCATATTTTGATTTCTAAAAAAAGAGGACCAGACTTTTTATTTTAACATATTTAGAGCATGCATTCTCAATGTGGTTAGAATGAACAGGTAAATAACAAACTTCAGATAGGCTTTCACAAATGCAAAAATGACTTTAAAATCTATAGAAATTAATTATTAATAGAAATAATTACTCTTCCAAATTAGGAAATGTACCAGAAACAGTAATAGTTCACTTTACTGCACAAAATTAAAAAAAAATCTGAAATAACATTCTGAGAAAACAGGTAGGCTAATATTTTCTTTTCAATGTAATAATAAAATTAAAAAGCAGCAGTCTCAAAAAACACAATAATGCCTCCTACATTTTTTAGATTTTATCTTCATCCACCTCAGTCAGTTTATAGATGAATTATTATTATAGATTTCGTTTCCATGTGGACCTACTAGATCTTTGCCACTTTTGTCACACACAGAAACACATATGCCAGCTCTGTTTGTCTGGAAAGCTACACTTGCGCTTTAATATCTTAACAGTCACAACGCTGTGCACTCAGCACTGTGAAGGCGAAAGTGGTGCAGCGCATCAAAGCTCGCTGTCTGTAACGTCTATGAAACGGTTCAGAACCATCCACGAAAGCATCTAAACGATAGATGAGAGGAAATGTGTCGTATTGCATGCATCGCACCAGTCAATTTAAATATACTTATTAGTCCCCTTAAAAACTATGAAAATCCGTACATTTTCATCAATCTATGAAATCCAGGCACGTGAAAAGTGGACATGTCCGGTGAAAACCGGACGGTTGGTCACCCTACCTAAATCTTATCTTTCTCTCCTCACTCTCCTAAATCTTCAAACTATCTGTCTCTATACTCTCCAAACTATATAAACGCTAAGCAAACTCTCCTACACAAACCCACATACTGAATGGAGCCAGAGGGGATTTATATTGCTGTTGAAGAGATATAAATTCTGTTAATGTTGTATGAGGGTTTAATTTTGTAGTGCATGTGGAAACACTTAGAAACCGTGAATAATCAAGAGGAATGTGGAACATCCTGTGTGCCTTTTGTGAAGAAGCTGTGACCATTCTGTGAAGGAAGATCTATGTGGGAGGAGTTTCCTTTTTAACTCTTGTTTCAAATAAAAACCTTATGCTGAGATAAAGCTGTGCTCAGTTACTAGAACTGAGTCCAGTGAACGACGTCTCACTGTTAAAATATTTGCATTCCCCTCATTTGCATAATTGTTGTTTGTTGTTCTTATTGCTCCTTTTTACAGAAATGAACGAGCACGCGGGAAGGTGAAATGAGAGCTCAGAGAGAGCCCAGGGTCATAAATTAAATGTGTGTCTGTTTCTTTAAACTAGGCTTTAAATTAGAGTGAAAACACCTTCTCAACACTGTCAAGCCACTCCACAAACTCTGAACCACTTCCTGAAGCAGTCACGTGGTACAGCCGGGCAGCGAGGCTTCAGACGTCATCGTCTTCGGCTCCTCCCCTAAATGAAGCAGGCCTCGATACGCGCTTTGTAGAAATACCCTCTCCTCTACTGCTCGACACACGCTTCGTAGCCTCGGCACACATCGTAACATCACTAGTCTCTTCTATGAGGAGCACAATCTATTTTGTTTTGTCTGTGGTAATTTATTTCATGTGAATAGAGTTCTTATTTTGTGTAACTGAAAGTGGCCAGGGTAATGTGAGCAGCCGCCATTTTGTGTTCACTTTCAGTCACGTAGCCTCTGTGACAGTGTAAGTCGGTTTGATGTATGTTTATTGTTCAATGTAACTTTATTTCTTTATATATTTTGGACTGAATGTGATATTTGTTGGCCAGGTATTTTTTAACCCTGGAATCACTCCAACTTCCATGCCTGGAGTTTGAAGTTGGATTTGGCCCCGGGTTTGGGACCAGGGCGAGCCAGTACCATCCCATAGAACATTCTCAGGAACCCCGACAGAGCTTCGCGCAGGCGCAGCTGTGGTCCTGCTTCCATTTACCACATAATTCTGCCATACCAAGGTTGGGGTAGGATTTATTAAACAAAGTGCATTTGTAAAGCTCAGAACACAACGCTAATGGACAATTAAGACTTTGCTAAGAGTAAAGGACAACATTTATATTTTGTCATTGTTTTGCTGCATAATTGTTCATGCTGGATCTTTTTTTTGTGAATTTTAAAGGGTACTTAAGCTGTCGTTTTAAAGTGTCAAAGGAACTTGTTCAAACTGAAATTAGTGAGTGTTTAAACTGTTAGACATAATTTGTTTGAGCTTAATTTAAAATTAAACTCAAATTAGAGCAATTTAAAATAAGTTTAAAACAAACACTAAACCTTAGATGACCGGTCATATTGTTAACTTAGGAAAACTGAATAAGAAAATTAGGAAAGAAAACCTTTAGGTCTTTAACTCAAAAGGAAAGAAGCCTAAAAAACAGAAGGGTTTATTTTAAACTCCTTTTATTCAGATTACTTCTCCCGACTGAAGTGATATTTGAATGTTTAATATTTCTGTGTGTTTATTTTTGTTTTGTTCAATTAAACTGCCAGCTTTTCCATTTAAAAACAGTTTCCAGTCTCTGCCTCCCAGTTTTGATTACCCACCACTCCTTTAGAACCTAGAACTGGTCCAACTGCTTGTTAATCTCTTTTAATAGCATAGGTGTTACATGTTGGTTCTGTCACCTGACAAAATAGGACATGCATGACAATAAGAAAAATATGGGTAGCTACTTCAGTCCTTGTGTCACTTGTGCAGATCTTGACTCATTAGTAATGTTTGGAGGGTGAGTGCATTTTTAAAGGAATTTGAGCCATGGGGTGTGTGAATGAGGGTACAGCGTCATTTTTTTGGGTGTCTTGGTGAGTCAGTGAGAATGTATGGATTTAAGAGGGAGGGAACGTATGACTGTGTCTGTATGTCTTTGTCTACCTGTGAGGTTGGATCTTGGTCTGCCCCCTCGCCTGGCGCACCTCAGGCCTTACACTTAATGGGGGGCCTATTTCCCTTCCGTCACCCCCCGCCGGTGACGGGGTCCCCTGCCTGCCGGTGCATCGGTGGTCAATCCGGTTCGGACCTGGTGCGTGCCTGGCCGGGCCTGGGGGGGCCGGTGTGTCGGTCGTCCGATGCGCTGGGCCGATATCTTCCTTTGGTTGGTTGGGGCACCTCTTTTAGAGGTGCCAGGTTTGGGATTGTTGGGTGGGGCCTGCTCGGTGGCTCGGCGGGATGCGGATCCGGCGTCTCTGCTCGTTTGATCACCTGTTCTGTGCGCACCATGCGTGGCCGGTTCATTGGTGGGTTGGACCGGCCCTGGCCCTCGTTGGATGCCTGGTCTCGGCGCCCTGCGTTGCGCGGGATCAGTACCCGGGAGCTGGTACAACTTGGCGTCCAGATGCTGGCTGAGCCCGAACTGGGGATGCTGTCCGTCCCCTGCGGCTATTGGTGGGGCGCTGGGATGTTGGCGGTGGGGATTGGCCTAGGGTGGAGGCGGCGCGTGGCGGCTGGCCGCGGCCCCTGCAGTGCCGGTCCCTTGTCGGGTCCCTACTGGGGGTTGGGGTGCCCCTGGGCCCCGGCTCCCCCGGTCCGTTGACCGGCCCGCCCCGGCGCAGCCGGTTGCCGCCGGGGCCCGTGGGCTCGTCACTGCTGCCCCCCGTGCCCCTGCATAGTGGCCGCTGGATGTTCCCCTGGGGTTCTCCTTTGCTCCTCTCTAGGGGGATGCGGTCGGCCCCGCCCGGGTCCGCCTGGGGCTCTGGCGGTCCTTTGGACGTCTTTGCTCCGATCTCCTTCATGTCTGCATCGATTCCTGGGAGACTGATTGATGTCTGCTCACACCAACTATCAAACACTCTTATGGAGAAACCTTATATGCACCAGCATGCTAACACACACACATAGATGTGGGGTCTCTGGTGTTTAAGGAAATATTCTTGGGCTGAGGTTATCATTACTAGAGCTTGATTGATCGGTACCATGAGTTGTTCTGTAACATTGTTGTTGTATTTTTATATCTATTTTTGTGTGATGTGGTTCTGTAATTCTTAGTTCACAATGTTTGGTCGGTTTTGTCGATGTTCCTTTTTCATGTTTTGTTTTGTTTTTCCCCCTCTCTCTGCCGTCCTGTGGGTATGGAGGTAGACTTCAATGTCTTCCTGTGTCTTCTTTGTTCCCCTTCCTCTCTTGTATTTTCAACTCACCCTCTCTCTTGACTTTTTGTTTCCTACCTCTCTTCTTCATCTTCCTTCTTTCTTCTCCCTAATTTTCCATCTCCGTGTCCATAACATCAGGAAATAAAAACCCCAAGAATTCATAATAAAGATTTTTCACACATATATCAAGTGGAGGACTATAGCAAAAGCTGTACTGCTCCGCTTGTGAAAGTAAATGTGTTGGGCTTCTACTTGGTACTCAGACACCAATTCTGAGCTCCACACTGCCAAACAGGACACGTAAAAAAAAAAAAAAAAAAAAAAAGTGAGCCAACACTACAAAGTGGAATATTTGCAAAAGCATATGACTTCCTCATGATATTTTGTTGTCTCATTCAAATTAACCCTATGAACATGTCAGTATTATTGTCACCACAATTTTAACGTTAGACATTAAATTTTAACAGCCTCTCTAAACTTCAATTCAATTCAGTTTTATAATTTATATTGCGCCGATTCACAACAGATGTCAGAGAAAGTATAGACCACTAGCTGTCAAAATGCAAATGAGCTGTCACAATAGACCACACCCCTTCCTGTTGCCACGCCCGCCTGTCAAAATAGACCACGTCCCTTCCGGTTGTCACGTCTCTTCTGGTTATAGGCCACCCCCACTTGTCATAAGAGGACACGCCCCTTTTGGTGGCACACACCTGTGAAAACATGCCCCGCCCCTGCCGGTGACCACGCCCACTTGCCAAAATAGACCACACCCCCTGTCAAGACCCCTTTCCGGTTCCGGTGACTCCCCCCTTTCCAGTTCCGGTGACCCCCGCCCCTTCCGGTTCAGAGTCTGTTTTATTGCCAGCAAAATGTGTTATAAACAAGTCCTACCCTCTTTTAGTAGCTTATCCTGGTTGCTTTAAGCTGGAAATAAGAAATCTACCAAACTACTAAAGTTACTGATAAAAAACAGTCCACCAATCGGCGTTTGACACGCCCCTGCTCTGCTTTGTATTCGCTGTATTTATCATGCCCCTCATGCCGAACATGTCCAGACAAGTCTACTGGCCCCGCCCCGTACGCTTGGTTCCTATATAAACCTCCTGGTCCTCGGCATTACATCCAGGACTTCCAGGCCGCCGTAATCTTCGCTCAGACACGATGGATATGGGGGGATTCGTCAAGCAGACCACTCTACCGTCATACTGGGGGATCGGCCAGCCATATGAGCCGTTGAGCGCTCCGCCATCGCCCGTAGGGTTCGGCTACGCTAACCTGTATCACCCACCGTCAATTTCATCACTCTCGTCGTGCTACTCTCCTCCATCCCCTGTGTTCTCTGTTTCGGAGATTCTGCCTGCAGATGCCCAGCCCGACGCTTGGGTCGAGGGATCATACAACCCTGAAGCTGGGGGAGCGGGTCACCCTTATTTCAACTACTATTGGCCGCCTACTCCGAAATATCGCCGTGTAAGACCTCCTCTATCTACTTCAACCCCGGTGCCTATCCCCGATCTCGAGGGAGGGTGTGATGGACCTTCAGCGCCCAGCAGTGGTGGGACCCCTGATGCGCCGGAATGCACGACGCCGGAACACGGGTGTGCGTCTCAGGATGAGGGGGATGATTCTCTGGCTCTGGTTGAGGTTGACGAATGGGATCTGGTGGACTGTTTGATGTCATCCAGGTTCATCAAGGATGTAAAGACGGCTGTTCTGCATCTATTTCACATGACCAGTGCTGCTTATCAGAAAGCTAACTGTTATGGATGTCAAATTAGCCATCCCAGTCAGTTGCAGCATCAATGCCTAGAGCCAATGGATTAGGATTATTACCAACTCCACTTTCAATCCGTGCAACTTCTTTACCCCGCGATTCATTCCAGCTATTCAAATTCTGCTGGTAAATCGGAGCATACATGATGATGATCTGAAGGTGAAAACAGTTGCTGAAACCGTTCTACATGAGCTGAGGAGTATGCAGGGGGTCTACAGTGTGATTCAAGCTGTGTATGGCGATAGGGATGATGAAGCCATCCTGGAAGAACTCAGGACTGTCTCCCTAGGCTATGGTTATGAAATCTGATACGTACTAATGTTGGTTATATCTCCTCTGATATAAATGCTCTAGTTTAATCCTGACGTGTTTTGTTTTTTATTCCTTTGTTTTTATAATTGTGAAATGCTATGGTTTTAAGCTTGTAATCTATCTGATTAATACAAGGGTTAAATTACACTAGCTGCTCTCCTGTACTATCTGTAGAACAGAGGGTGTTGAGATTGCATATTATGACCCCGCCCATCCGGGGAGCTATGGGGGTGTTGACAGATTGAGAAGGGGTTTAAAGGACAGAGAAGGGCGATTGGTGTCGAAAAAGTAAAAGACTTTCTTTCAGGCGAGGACACCTACACTTTGCATAAACCTGCACGAGTAAAGTTTCCCCGGAATTGTGTTTTTGTAACCAAACCCTTGAAGCAATTCCAGGCCGACTTATGTGACATGCAAGCCTTGGCGACACATAACGACGGATTCAACTATTTACTAACAGTGATTGATGTCTTTTCAAAAAAGGCGTATGTACGTGCTTTAAAGAGAAAGACGGGATGTGAGGTAGTTAAGGGGTTTGAATCAGTTTTTCAAGAGAGTCAAATTCCTCAAAAAATAACAGACGGATGCTGGTAAAGAGTTTTATAATAAACAATTTAAGTTAATGATGAAGAAATATGGTGTTACCCACTTTAGTACGGCCAGTGATCTAAAGGCATCTGTTGTTGAGTGCTTCAATACATCGACGTCCTTCGAAAGCTAGTGGAGAGTTACAACCACAGCTTCCACTCAAGCATTAAGATGACTCCTATGCAAGTGACGTCAGAGAATACTCCTCAAGTCATGAAAAACCTCTATTGCACCACCCCATCGATAGACTCTGGTAAAATAAAGACAAAGTTTAAGAAAGGGGATCTGGTCAGAATATCAAAGCTACGTGGGGTATTTGATAAGAAATATGAGAACAGCTTCACAGATGAAATATTTACGGTTGACCGTTGCATACTCCGCTATCCCCCAGTGTACGAGTTAGTTGATAACGATCGGGATCGAATACACGGATCGTTTTATGAGGCCGAATTGCAGAAAATAAAAATTAATGGTGAGTGGGTGTATAACGTGGACAAGATTTTAAAGCGGCGGAGAGTCAACGGGGAGGACCAAGTCTTTTTGAGGTGGAGAAATTGGCCCGAAAAATTCAACAGTTGGGTCAGAGCATCAGATGTTAAAAGTGTTAAATAATATCACCCTCAAAACCGTGTAACACATCGTCGATTCACTATAAAGCGGGGGTTCTACCGACTATGATTAAATAGTAAACCTTACCCTCCAAAGCCTTTAGATGACTTTTTTTGCTCTGTCAAATTCACAATGTCTGATATATCTCCATAGAGGATATACCTGGTTTGGTATCCTGCTTGGCTGCATTGCCCTGTTGGACGGGGGGCATCGACTGGGATGATCCTCCCAGTAACTGAACATCCACTGTGTCCTGTTATCAACTTTTTACTTCCTGTAACATAGAAAGTTCTCTTATATCAGATCTTCTGTTCCTTCTGTGTTTCTGCTCTGTCTTCTCAAACCCCCAGACGGTCATGGCAGATGGACGCTCCTACTGAGCCTGGTTCTGTTGGAGGTTTCTTCCTGTTAAAGGGGAGTTTTTCCTCTCCACCGTCGCTACATGCTTGCTCAGTATAAGGGATTGCTGAAGGATTGCTGTGGTTGGAAAGTCTGCATCAACGGGGCCCAACCTCACGCCAATGACTGACGCAATCTGCTGGGATTCCTTAAATAGGAAACTTTTTAACTGATTAGAATGTTTGTATAAATTTATTGAAATGACTTCTTGTTAAGTGCCTTGAGATGACATCTGTTGTGAATTTGCGCTATATAAATAAACTGAATTGAATTGAATTGATGAGGGGTGCTATGTAACTCTACCTTCCAACGCCAGCGGAGAGGTATTTAAAGATAACACGAGCTCAAATTATACTACAGACCTTCCAAAGGCTATTGAGCTAAGTGGAGACTGGGTAGTGGGACTGTGTGAAATTGTCTACCCTCATACATGGTATAACCTGTCGGATCAGCATTCATACATTGATTTAAAGAAGGTTGTTTATGAGGTGGGAGACAAATCTAAAGATGAGAGGAATACACCCCGTATAGAATACGCCAGGTCCAAGTTTTCCAGAGGGGGGTATTTTGAGAGACCTCAAGAAACCCTCAGATGCTCTAGTCCTGGCCATGAAGAAATATGACAAGAGCATCGATCTCTCCTACAATAACGTCTCGAAAAAAATTGACTTCAAGGGGGATGGAAGATACAAAATTCGAGCTAGCACCCCTCTCTCCATCATGCTCGGTTTGAACGCTGATGAATGGTGGACCATCTCCAACAGACTTGTGCCCCACCCAGCGGATCTCGGCACTGGTGTATATAACCTGTTTGTCTACACAGACATAATCCATTTCCAAATTGTTGGTGACAGTCACTCACCTCTGCTCGGCGTCGTAAACATAAATGTTAAATTCGGTGACGTGATTGATGTGAGGTATAACACAGTGCATTACCTCCCCATTTCATAAAGCTATATTAAGACAATCTGCATACAGGTAAAAACAGATCGTAACGAGTGTGTGAACTTTGTATACGGGAAGATGATCGTGAAGCTGCACTTTAAACCGGTTTTGACACCTGCGGTAAAATGGCATACTTAACACACAGACAAGAACCAATGCGGTTTGTCCAATATTATGTGAACCAGACGGGTGGAGAGCTACCCGGGTTTTCAGGACAGTCTGTCATGTATGGTCGTGGATTTGGATCTGTGTTTGCCCACCTCTTCCGGTTTATATCCCCATTCGTTAAGAAAGGAGTGTCGATTGCTAAACCGCACCTTAAAGCTGCGGCATCGAATATAGCTTCAAACGTCTTTCGGAGGGCGGTCAATAAAATCAAGAGCAAGATCGGTCAGAATTCTGATGCCCAGGAAGGTTCAGGAATAATGATCTTATCAAGACGAGGTCAAAAGAAACCCCCTGGAGAGCGTGTTTGGATGACTAGAAGACAAGCCAAGAGAAAGAAACCACTCGGGGTGAGCAGGCAGAGGGGAAGGAAGTCCAGCAGAGGCTCTGACATATTTTAACTGAATAGGAATATGGCTCTACTACACGTCAAATCGGAGAGTGTACGCTCTGTGAGCTTGACTTATTTTCAGCGCCTATGACTCAACTATCGGTAGAGGATAAGCTGTACACCCCTTTAGATTTCACCCCTTTGAGCCATCACCGATGGAGGACCAATATAATTTTTTATCCCTGGTGGGGGCGAGTCGTATACCGATTTAAATGACATGTCCATCTCAGAGTTAAAATTAGCAACTCTAACGGTTCCCCCATGGCTCGTGACGCTAAGTTCGGCTTAATTAACTACCCTCTGAACACAATTTTTTCCCAATGTGATGTAACCCTTGGAGACCATTTAATATCGCAGTCCAGCGTTACGCATCCTTATAGAGCTATGATCGAAACATTGCTGAATTATTCAGATCAAACCCTTAAAAGCCAGTTTAGTGCAGGGCTTTTTTATAAAGATACAGCCGATGAAATGGATACTACAGAGACTATTGATGGACCGAATGAAGGATTAAACCAACGTGCCTCCTTCACAGCCCAATCTCGAGAGGTGCACCTGCTAGGACCGCTTCATGCTGACATATTATTCTGTGAAAGACTACTTTTGAACTCTGTTGACATGAGAATTAAGCTAACCCGAGCAAGCGATGCGTTCTGTCTTATGGGTGCTGCAGATTCTACTTTCAAACTATGGATTTTAGGTGCAGCTCTCTTTGTCAAAAAGGTGACTGTATCTCCCGCCGTACGGCTCGATCATGGGACCGCATTAATGAAAGGATATGCTTTGTACCCGGTATCGCGTGTGAATGTAAAAACATACTCTATACCTGAACATTCAAGAATATGCACTCAGGAGAACCTGTTCTTAGGTATGACACCTAAATATGTGGTTATTTCGATGGTTAATCACCAGGCCTTCACAGGAGCGCTTAATTTGAATCCGTTTTCATTCAACCATTATAATATGGAGTATCTAGCTCTGTCCCATGATGGTAGACAGATTCCTGCTAAGGCCTTCCAGCCCAACTTTGAACAGGGTAATTCTGTAAGAGAATATTACAACCTGTTTACATCCACAGGGAGGCATTTAAAGGATCTCCCCCTAAGCATAACTAGGGAGGACTTTAACACGGGTTACGCATTATTTGCTTTTAATCTCGACCCATGTGCTGAATCTGAAGCACTATCACCAGTGCGCAGTGGTAACATTAGGCTACAAATGAGATTCAGAACCCCGTTACCGCACACAACAATGCTGATTGTATACGCGTGCTACGACTCCATCCTGGAAATAGACTCTAAAAGAAGAGTTTTGGTGGATTATTATTAACCACTTGGAAACATGAATAATCACGAACTCGATGCAATACTCAGTCATCTGCTTGGGAAGCTTTTCTGCGGTGTATGGGCCATCAACCAACCAACCCAACTAACGTTCCCCCGACCGGCTTATTGTATCGTCAATTCACACCCTTCTAACATGCCAGGGGAACACTGGCTAGCCCTCACTCTGGAAGAGGGTGGTAAAGCAACGTTTTTTTACTCTTACGGGTACTCAATAGAATTTGTCTATTACCCTTCATCCATTTTGGATTTTTTGAAAGATCGTTCGTCTGTGATAATGTATCATAACCAACTATTTCAGAGCGTTCAATCTTCTGTTTGTGGGCATCACTGTATTTTTTATTTATGCCATAGAGCCTGTGGTCTCTCCACGCAACAAGTTTTATCAAAGTATTGTCAAATTCCTGAATCAAATGATGAGATTGTGTCTAACTTTGTCAAAAAGTATTTGAAATGTGCTATGAAGCGAAACACTACGTTTTTCACGCATAGAACCTGTTCTCTAGATGTGTTTAAAGATTGTTACGGGTTTTGAAATGTATGAGAATATGCTCAGCAAATGTATTAGACTTATGTTTAACATGGAATGAAATAAACCTGTACGCATGAAATTATGTGAACAGATATCGTTTATTGTGAAAAGAAACAGCGCAGATTCAGTAGTCATGCAGCTAAGGGGAGAATGTGAGCCAGCTGGGGGCTCGGGTTGCCTTAAGAAGAGACTTTTTACTGAAATGATCTTCCGCTCTGGTCCAGAGGGGTGATAACGTAACACTCTTACGCTTTCTGCGTGGTACCTGTGCATTCTCAGGCCAAACTGGCGACATCATGAACAACCTCCTTCTTTCCCGGCGTTTTGTAGCAGTTGGAGTCTTTAAAGACGGCCAAACTGGTGACATCAATACGCGCTTTTTATGTTTTTATTTCCTGCCTGCCCTTTCATCCACGACACTCTCAACGGCAGGTGTAGAAGAGGTCTCTGCAGAGTCTAGACCGTCTAAACCTCGGCTATACTCATGATCTGGTTGTCCTTTGGGGGGTCATCATTCGTACGGTCTCTCTGCAGCGATAGGGTGACACGCGGCTCTTCGTTCTCTCCTTGTTTAAGCAGGGTTAGGTATTTCTGAAGTAATGTATGGTAGCGTTTAATTTTCTCGTACGATGCACTGCTTGGGTCATCCAATTTTGCCTGCATGTCCTCATCAGTGTCATCCTGAGCCTTGGTTCTGGAGTCATCCCGTTGCTTCAGACGATTTAATTGATGCGGCGAGACTAGAAACATTTTCTGTGATGCTCTCAGTGTCATAATACACTTCTACCGGCAGAATATTCCAGCAACCAATTCACCAATTCTTGTCTGTCGTTTGCGCTTTAACCCCACCTTCGGATCAGCCAACAGCCTGAGGATTTTTTTCTGCTTCTTAAGTCTGTTGTATTGTGTTGTGGACAGCTTGATGTTCCCTTTCAGCACATTTAAAGCAATCTCGCACAAGGTTTGTAGAAAGTCGGGAGAACAATGAGTTAGGATATCTTTACGTTTCTGGGGTGTGGAATGAAAAAGAGCCCCTAGTAACGGCGCATTTCTTTTTATGCGTGCTGACATGTTGGTCACTTGTTCTTAGCTATGTAAACAGCCGGCCACTGTCCAGGAAGTAAACCTGTCCTGAGTCTGTATTGGTCTGGTGTGTCAGGGGTTAGGTCTACACATAAATAGCCGTGTGGTTGGCTCGTAGCATCTTCAAAACTCTCCATGAAAAAGGGTTTCTGTCCAGGGAAAATTTGACGGGCTAAATTTGCTACCTGCAATCTGTCACGTTAGTTTTTATACAAGACCATATAATTACAATTAAGACTGATAGTTCGAGTATGTTTCCCCTTGAGAAACACATTCTGAGTCAACATCATAACACTCATGTTTCTATGGTGTCGATATTGCGTGAATATTTTCATGACCTCTGGATGCTCAGCTGCTTGAAAGAGTACATCATCGAGAATCAATAGATACGATTGATCTGGGGGGAATAAAACATCATCTTCAAAGGAATGAGGCAATCCTTCGATGAATTTAATTGTTTTATTAATCTTCATCAACTCCGTATACAATGGTTGGAATGAAGTGTAGATCCAAACAATATTTTCAGGTACAGAATCCATGACATGCAGACAATTAATCAAAACATTTTTTACAAAAAAAAGACTTCCCACAGCCACTCGGGCCTACCACAAGACTTGAAAAAGGAGTTTTAAATCTTGGGTCAAAGTTAATCGCTTCCAGTTCACCCTGACCCTGCATTTTCCCCCTCCAAAACCAAATGGTAGCGTCGTTCCGTCTGGGAACAACCTCCGCTTGTCATAGACCACCCTGAAAGTTTTGGTAAATGAGTGATTCCTCAGATGGAATCCGTTTTTATCACGTTTGATGGAATGCTGCGGTGCTTTGAGTACCTCACCTCTCTCACCACCCAGGTAACCGTCAACAATTCCCGTCATTGTATCAAAATTCACCCTTTTACAGCATTCTATGGTTCGCGATATCCCCTTTGCTCTCATCACAACCTTCCCCCTGTGCTTTGTCTGATACGAGTAACTCTTTGGCCCTGCGGCAACAAACTGAATGGTGTCCCCTGGTGGGAGCTCGTTTGTCAGGTCACCCAAATAGCTACCCGTCGGCAAAGAGCTCTCGCCTTCACGTACAACATAGATCACACTGTCATGTATGGTCGTGGATTTGAGTACACGTTCTTGGAGCTGGTGTAGGTATCTGAATAACTCTAGTAGTGCGTAAGCTTTTGTAAATGCGGCAACGAACACATTGGTGGTTTTGTTAGGGGGCGTTACACAGTTTTTGTTGTACTTCCATTGAATCATGACCATCTTGGGGTTCAGAAAGCTGAAGTATGTCACGACGAACTTCCCTGAAAACGGGAACTCAAAAAACTTGTCAGGGTGTTTAATGATTGAGGTTTGGGTTTGGTCATTTTTTTGAGCAAACTTCCCCCAAAGCGAATTCAAACACAGCTTGGCTACTTGAGGTTTTGCCGGGTTTACTTAAAATTTTTCAGGTTCTAACTCTACACCCTGATTCGCCATGAAATCCTGGATGTATTTCTGTCTATCCTCCTTGCTCTCTACAACCTCAGGATAACCTGAAGCTTCCTGCTTGGTCTTCAAAAAGGAGTTGACATACTTTGCAAAGATCTGATCACTATGCTGCTCAAAGTGCCACACCTCAATGATCTGATCGATTCTGTAGCCATGTGAGAGGGCTTCCTTAACCTCTTCAGACACCCATACACCTGTTAAGGCTCTCTCAGTGTCAGTGTGGGTGCAACTATGTGTCTGATTGTTCTCCAATGCACATGTGCGACACGGTGGATGTTCAGTTACTGGGAGCATCATCCCAGTCGATGCCCTCCGCATGCTCCATAAATGGTTGAAGAAACAATCAGCTGAGAAGTCGATCACATTTATTAATAATTTCAAAGTATTTGGAAGTGCTAATCATCTGTTCAAAGAAGGGATGCGTTATCTGAACAAGGCCAGAGTAAGGCTCTTGGCAACAAACATTTTTTCTCATCAAAATCAGAAAGCAAAACACTTGCTCCCAAAAGCTGACCTTGAGGCGCCCATGGATATCAGAGAACAAAAACAGCAAGTCATGATGACACCACAGGATCGAACAGATAAACAACCATCAGAGATTAAGTCTTCATCTTCCTGTGACTCAGCCACATCAAATGAGTCTCCATTTAGAAACTTTACAGACAGACTAAACTTAGACTACAACAAACGCCTGGGACTAGTGTCAAAAAGCCTGGGAGCTTCCCCCCACTGATTATTACAGATATTTGATATTTGAGGGAACCGGGCAATAAATCCACCTCTACCGTCTCCCAGAATTCACCCGGCACCCCTGAGGCTATATCAGTGATTATCAGCAGCAGGAAACATAAACCGTTAACCACACGCTCTCATATTAAACAAAATCTCAAATTGATAACCTGTCAGAAGGTTCAGCTGCCCATCATCACAATACTTAAGTTAGCTTTATTAAACATTAGATCTCTATCCGGGAAGTCTTTTCTTATCAATGACTTCATCACTGACCATAATTTACACGCCCTTTTTTTATCAGAAACTTGGCTAGATGAAAATAATGAAACAACTTCATTAATAGAATCTAGTCCTCCAAATTACAATTTCTTAAGCGAGAACAGAAAACACAGACGAGGTGGAGGTGTAGCCACCATCTTTCACAACTCAATGAACTTTAAAAAGGTAACTCTGGGCACGTTTGATTCTTTTGAATACCTAGCCACCCAGATAAATTAGCCTAACAAAGCGTTATTTCTAAGTTTATATAAACCACCAAAACTTAACTCTAACTTCTTTAATGATTTCAATGACCTTCTTTCTGTAATATGTATCGACTATGACCAACTAATCATCGTGGGGGACTTTAACATCCATACCGACAACCCCCAAGATAGACAAGCAAAAACATTAGATGATACTCTCCACAACTTCGGACTGATCCAGCATGTCAAACAACCAACACACAATAAAGGACACACTCTGGACTTAATTATCAGCAAAGGTTTAAATATTTCCGACATCTCTTTAATTAATATTGCATTATCTGACCATTTCTGTATTTTCTTTGAAAGTACCATCTCCACTATAAAAAAGCATTTTCTAGGGGACAGTTCAGTAGAAACCTTTAAACGTATTTATCCTTCCACCACATCCCCCTCATCTCCCAACTCAAACTCAGTAAATAAGTTGGTAGATAATTTCCTTGCGAAAATCTCAGACATCATGGATTCCATTGCTCCAACTAAAGTGAAAGTAGTCTCAGGTAGAAAACTAAACCACATAACTAAACTCTTCCAGGGCCTGCAATGAATTTGCCAACCTTTTCACTGAAAAGATTCTAACAATTAGATGGTCAATCTGTACCTCAATATCGAACCCACAACCAGTGCCATCCCCAATCAACAACAATGTAGAGAAAATGTCTGAATTCCACGAATTAAACCAGAACAGCCTTGAAAAAATCATTATCCAATTAAGCTCCTCCTCCTGCTATCTTTATATCCTTCCCACAGATTTTCTAAAGAAAGTTCTTCCTGTTATTGGTTCTGATCTTGTTCAAATAGTGAACTCATCACTGCTATCAGGTGTCTTCCCTCAGGCTTTAAAAACAGCAGTTATTAAACCACTGCTAAAGAAGAAAAATCTGGACAACACGTGAATGCAGAACTACAGGCCAATCTCTAATCTTCCATTCATCAGTAAGATTATTGAAAAAGCGGTGTTTCAGCAGTTAAATGGCTTCATAACAATGACAAACCGTTTTGATGTTTTTCAGTCTGGTTTCCGCGCTCACCACAGCACCGAGATTGTCCTCGTCAAAGTATTTAATGACATCCGCATAAATACAGACTGTGGAAGAACCACAGTGCTTGTTCTGTTGGACCTCAGTGCAGCATTTGACACTGCTGATCATGATATTTTATCGGAACGACTGAGGGGCTGGGTCGGACTCTCTGGTACAGTACTTGGCTGGTTCGAGTCTTACCTAAAGAACAGGGACTTCTATGTTTCAATAGGAAACTTTTCATCAGAACAAACAGAAATCACATGTGGGGTGCCCCAGGGCTCCATCCTGGGGCCCCTCTTATTTAATATCTACATGCTCCCACTAGGCAAGATTATAGCAACCAATAACATTAGCTACCATAACTACGCAGATGACACTCAGCTCTACATTACAATGTCACCAGGTGACTCTGAACCCATTCAAACCCTAAATCATTGCATTGACCAAATAAATGGATGGATGTGCCATAACATTCTCCAGCTGAATAGAAACAAAACTGAAGTGATTATTTTTGGACCCAAGGAGGAACGATCAAGAGTCAGCACACAGCTTCAATTAATACAGCTAGAAACTACTGATCAGGTTTGAAACCTAGGTGTAGTAATGGACTCAGACCTGAACCTCCAGGGTCACATAAAGGCAATAACAAGGTCAGCGTTCTATCACCTGAAGAACATCTCTAGGATTAAAGGACTGATTTTGCAACACGACCTAGAAAAACTCATCCATGCGTTTATCTTTAGTCGGATTGATTACTGCAACAGCATCTTCACAGGTCTGCCTAAAAAGTCAATCAGACAGCTGCAGCTGATCCAGAAAGCTGCCGCTCGCGTCCTCACTAGAACCAGGAAAGTAGAGCACATCACCCCAGGTCTAAAGTCCTTACACTGGCTCCCTGTAGCTCAGAGAATAGACTTTAAAATACTTTTACCAGTTTATAAATCATTACATGGCTTAGCACCAAAATATGTTGAAGACCTGTTGTCAGGGTACCCACCACCAAGACAACTCAGGTCCTCCAACTCTAGTCTAATAAACATCCCTAGACTCAGAACTAAACATGGAGAAGCAGCTTTCACTTTTTATGCTCCCCTTATCTGGAACAGACTTCCTGACGAGTGTAGAGCTGCTGAAACTCTGAACTGCTTTAAATCGAGACTAAAAACCCATCTGTTTAGAATTGCCTTTGAGTAAATGCTTGATGTCATATGTATGAAATGTGTTCATGCTCTCTTGCTTTTTTTTATTTTTCTCTTGCTTTATTGTGTATCATGTGTAATGTGTGTTTCTTTTACTTTTAATTTCCATTGTTTTTTTGTTTTTTAAATCACCAAATCATGTAAAGCACCTTGAATTACCCTGCTGTTGAAAGTGTGCTAAACAAATTGCCTTGCCTTGCCTTGCCTTGCCTTGCCTTGCCCCCGTCCAACAGGGCATTGCAGCCAAGCAGGATACCAGACCAGGTGTAGCTTCTATGGAGAGAAAAACACTGAGAGAACACAAAGTAACAGTTGAAATAACAGAATGTACTGTAATACAACTGGAGAGTCGTAGGAGAAAAGGATGTAGCAGAGTGAAGAAAATTGGTACGTCTGTCCTCCAGCAGTCTAAGCCTATAGCAGCATAACTACAGAGCTAGCTCAGGATGACCTAAGCCACTCTAACTATAAGCTTTATCAAAAAGGAAAGTTTTAAGCCTGGCCTTAGAAGTAAACAGAGTGTCTGCCTCACAGACTGAAGCTGGGAGCTGGTTCCACAGATCTAAAAGATCTGATAAACTAATGATATCCTTGCACAAGGCTGCCGTTTTCTCTGACAGTGGACTGGAAAGTTTTCCTTGCACTTTTGGCGCTGCTAACAAACAAACAGCTGCAGAGTCTCACATGACAGCAAGGAAAGGCACAGCCAATCACATTGTTACGGGAGGTAGGATTCCAGTAGAGAACATAATTTAAGTCTTTCTGCACCTCTAAGTGAAAGAGATGTTGACTGTCAATATCTCAAGGAGATCAAATTAATGGTGGGGACAATTCATTAATTGCTGGATATTGGTGGGGACATGTCCCTTCCGTCCATGCTAATTCTACGCCCTTGCTTTGTGCACTTTGGGGCGGCTGTAGCTCAGTGGTAGAGTTGTCAGCCTGCAACCCAGAAATTGGGGGTTCGATTCCACCTGCTACATGTTGTTGTGTCCTTGGGCAAGACACTTCACCTACCTTGCCTACTGGTGTTGGCCAGAAGGGCTGAGGGCGCAATATGGCAGCCTCACTTCTTTCAGTCTGCCCCAGGGCAGCTGTGGCTATAGTCATAGCTTGCTTCCACCAGTGTGTGAATGTGAGAGTGAATGAATAATGGAGTTGTAAAGCGCTTTGAGAGTCTTGAAAAGCACTATATAAATGCAAGCCATTATTATTGGTTTGTAATAGTTTCTACAAGAATCTCCTAGAAGTTATCCAGAACCTAATCACTCTCCTTTTAACCAGAGGTAAATGAAATTATTTTGGTTTCAATCCATTTGATTCCAATCCATTTAATAATTCATTTAAAATGTTTACTGTTTGCTTTTATGGATCATTATCGACTAGCTCCTTCTAAGATGCCCTGGATGATAAAAATTCTGTATTCTGTTTCAATTCATGTTCAGTTTATTTACAAATACACCACCAATAATCATGAGTTTAGCTACACATCATATCAAATTTAGCTAAACCACAGTGTTGTAAAATTATTTTGGAATGTTTACCATTAACATGGAAACCTGTTATTGTGTTTTATTGCACTAAACCTCTAAAGTTAAAAAGAAAAATCCAGTGCTAAAATGTTGGATCTGGGGAAGTGGCATGCACTGATGTGTTCCAGGTTGAAATAAATGGAATATTCCACCTGCAGCATCGGTATCCCTGTTCATCCCTGCTGTCTCTCTCTGTGTGTGCATGTGTCACAGGCAGGTGGCGAGGTAAATGTCACCGGTGACTGTTTTCGTGTGGGCTCACATCAGTGAAGAAGAGAGGAAGATTCTTTGAAAAGGGCACTTCTTAAAGGGCAGAGGTACAGTCTCAACTTTTACACTCTCTGTCAGATCCGTTTGACATAGAAAGACCAGACGTCTTGCTTTTAGTAGGATTGCACAGATGTCCTGTATTTTGATAAGTGTCCTAAAGTCATCATCAGACTGACTGCCATTAGTCACATGATGACCATTAACCAATGCTCATCCTTGAAATTCCTCTGCCTCTGATTTTGCTTTGTGAGTCACCCCTCCTTTCCACCGGACAAGCGTCACATAACATATGCGAAGAGTAATACACAGCTAATAGCGGTCATTATAGTCAATGGGACCGTTTCCACCTCTCCTAAATATATGCGGCAGGCCTATTTTTTACACGCTATGCTTCCAAAACGCGTCAAGCTCAGCATTTTAGATCGGGCCAGGCAGGAAATCAAACACAAACGGTGAAAATTATCCACAAATTTTCAAAATAAAAGACACGCGCAGATTTCCGATTGCTTAACTACTAAAAAAAAAAACAGCTCTACCTGTGTCAGTTGGTCTGTGGGTCTAATTTGTTGGTTTTTATCATGGACAACTAGAATTTAATCCTTGAAGTGGAGAATCACCCAGTTCATATGATTCCTGCGATCGTTTTACAAGGACAACATGAAAAAGGAGAAGGCATGGACAGAAATATCCACAGTTTTGGGAGTGGATGGTGAGTTTTGAAAGTCACCTTCAAAAAGTGCAGGTACAGCCTACTTTTGTTCTTTTCACTAAATATTAACAGGCGCATCCAAAACACTACTATAGAAAAGTAGAGCTAGGTCCCTCTGAGCTGGTTTGATCTTTAAAGCTCTCTGCAGCTGAGTTGCTGTGGAGGTTAACCAGTCAGATATTACGGTTTATTTAGTGAGACACAGCAGCCATTTAAATTTTTCCTTAATGTCAGCTCTCCAATTGTCTCTTTAATGTCTACAGTCTCAGATCAACACAGCCCAGCTGCAGCGTCTCAACTGGAACATTGTACCCCATCAGATAGAAAATTGCCTACTTTTGCTTTGCAGGGTCCTTATCTGATAATGATGATATATTATTTTGTGACTCCCTATTAGATTCTTAATGAATATTGATTGTTGTTATTCAGGATGGTATATTATAAATTATGTTGTTGTAAGCTGTTTTATAATCTTGGTCCATGTGCCCCTTTTTTAACTTTGATCGCCTGCCCCTCCAAAGGTCTCTGCACGCCATGCTCATTAGTTAACTTCCTGCTAGTACGAGGTCGGAGCATCTTTTGTTTCCAGATCTGCCTTCATGACATGGATTCAACAAGGTATCAACATTTTTTCATTAATTTTGGTGCACATTGACAATATAGCTGTTAAAGTAGCCCTCTTTAGAGCATATTGTACTCCACTCTATACTGCTCATTTGTGGTGTAATTATAGCTAAGCTAAAATGAAAAAGCTTTAGGTGGCATTTCATGATGCAGTCAGAATACGGTTTTCCCTTCCAAGGTGGACAAGTGCGAGCCGCATGCTTGTAACAAATAATATTCCCACTTTTCATGCTGTGTTGAGGAAATTTATGTATAAATTCATGTGTAGATTACTGAATTCAACAAATATAATTATAATGGTCTTATAATTACAATTACATTTTTTTGAATTCAGTAAAAAATGATGTATTATAATGGTCTTACCCCTCCCTGGGCTGCCACCTTATCGTGGTGGAGGGGTTTGAGTGTCCCAATGATCCTAGGAGCTATGTTGTCGGGGGCTTTTGCTCCTGGTAGGGTCACCCACGGCAATTTGGTTCTAGGTGAGGGATCAGACAAAGTGCAGGACAAAAGAGCCCCATGATGAACAAGACAGATGGACTCAGTGTTCCCTCGCCCGGACGCGGGTCACCGGGGCCCCCCTCTGGAGCCAGGCCTGGAGGTGGGGCACGTTGGCGAGCGCCTGGTGGCCGGGCCTTTACCCATGGGGCCCGGTCGGGCTTAGCCCGAAGAGGCAACATGGGCCCCCCTTCCCATGAGCTCACCACCTGTGGGAGGGGCCATAGGGGTCGGGTTCTGTGCAAGATGGGCGGCGGCCAAAGGCGGGGACCTTGGCGGTCCGATCCTCGGCTGCAGAAGCTGGCACGTCAACTCTCTGGTGGGGAAGGAGCCGGAACTGGTGTGCGAGGTTGAGAGGTTCCGACTGGACATCGTCGGACTCACCTCGGCGCACGGCTCTGGCTCTGGAACCCGTCTCCTCGAGAGGGGTTGGACTCTCTTCCACTCTGGAGTTGCCCCTGCTGAGAGGCGCCGAGCTGGGGTGGGCATACTTGTTGCCCCCCATCTCGGCGCCTGTACGTTGGGGTTTACCCCGGTGAACGAGAGGGTAGCCTCCCTCCGCCTTCGGGTGGGGGGACGGGTCCTGACTGTTGTTTGTGCTTACGCGCCAAACAGCAGATTAGATTACCCACCCTTCTTGGAGTCTTTGGAGGGGGTGCTGGAGAGTGCTCCTCCTGGGGACTCCCTTGTTCTGCTGGGGGACTTCAACGCTCACGTGGGCAATGACAGTGAGACCTGGAGGGGTGTGGTTGGGCGGAATGGCCCCCCCGATCTGAACCCGAGTGGTGTCTTGTTTTTGGACTTCTGTGCTGGTCATGGATTGTCCATAACAAACACCATGTTCAAGCATAAAGGTGTCCATATGTGCACTTGGCACCAGGACACCTTAGGCCGCAGCTCAATGATTGACTTGGTTGTCGTCTCATCTGATCTGTGGCCGCATGTGAAGAGAGGGGCTGAGCTGTCCACTGACCACTACCTGGTGGTGAGTCGGCTCCGATGGTGGGGGAGGACGCCGGACAGACCTGGAAGGCCCAAACGTGTTGTGAGGGTCTGCTGGGAACGTCTGGCAGAGTCTCCTGTCAGAAGGAGCTTTAAGTCACACCTCCGGCAGAACTTTGAACACGTCCCGGGGGAGGCGGGGGACATTGAGTCCGAGTGGACCATGTTCCGCGCCTCCATTGCCGAGGCGGCTGACGGAAGCTGTGGCCGCAAGGTGGTCGGTGCCTGTCACAGCGGCAACCCCCGAACCCGCTGGTGGACACCGGCGGTAAGGGATGCTGTCAGGCTGAAGAAGGAGTCCTACCGGGTCTTCTTGGCTTGTGGGACCCCTGAAGCAGCTGATAGGTGCCAAGCGGGATGCGGCTCGGATGGTTGCTGAGGCAAAAACTCGGGCGTGGGAGGAGTTTGGAGAGGCCATGGAAAACGACTTCCGTACGGCTTCGAAGCGATTCTGGTCCACCATCCGGCGTCTCAGGGGGGGAAAGCGGTCTGCCACCAACACTGTTTACAGTGGGGATGGTGTGCTGCTGACCTCGACGCGGGACGTTTTGGGTCGGTGGATGGAATACTTCGAAGACCTCCTCAATCCCACCAGCACGCCTTCCAATCCGGAAGCAGGGTTTGGGGACTTGGGGTCGGTCTTTCCAATCTCTGGTGCTGAGGTCACAGAGGTCGTTAAAAAGCTCCTCGGTGGCAGGGCTCCGGGGGTGGATGAGATTCGGCCGGAGTTCCTCAAGGCTCTGGATGTTGTGGGGCTGTGTTGGTTAACGCGGCTCTGCAATATTGGGTGGACATCAAGGGCAGTTCCCTTGGATTGGCAGACCGGGGTGGTGGTCCCCCTGTTTAAAAAGGGGGACCACAGGGTGTGTTCCAACTACAGGGGGATCACACTTCTGAGCCTCCCTGGTAAGGTCTATTCAGGGCTTCTGGAGAGTAGGGTCCGACGGATAGTCGAACCTCGGATCCAAGAGGAACAATGCGGTTTTCGTCCTGGCCGTGGAACACTGGACCAGCTCTACACCCTCAGCAGGGTCCTGGAGGGTGCGTGGACTTGGAGAAGGCGTTCGACCGTGTCCCTCGGGGGGCCCTGTGGGGGGTGCTCCGGGAGTATGGGGTACCGGGCCCCTTGATACGGGCTGTTAGGTCCCTGTACGACCGGTGCCAGAGTTTTGTTCGCATTGCCGGCAGTAAGTCGGGCTTGTTTCCAGTGAGAGTTGGACTCCGCCAAGGTTGCCCTTTGTCACCAATCCTGTTCCTAACTTTTATGGACAGGATCTCTAGGCGCAGCCAAGGCGTTGAGGGGATCCGTTTTGGTGGCCTCAGGATTGGGTCTCTGCTTTTTGCAGATGACGTGGTCCTGTTGGCTTCATCGTAACGTGATCTACAGCTTTCGCTGGAGGGGTTCGCAGGCGAGTGTGAAGCGGCTGGGATGAGAATCAGCACCTCCAAATCCGAGGCCATGGTCTTGAGCCAGAAAAGGGTGGGGTGCCTTCTCCGGGTCGGGGATGGGGTCCTTCCCCAAGTGGAGGAGTTTAAGTATCTGGGGGTCTTGTTCACGAATGAGGGAAAAATGGAGCGGGAGATCGATAGACGGATTGGTGGGGCATCTGCAGTTATGCGGGCGCTTTACTGGTCTGTCGTGGTGAAGAGAGAGCTGAGCCGAAAGGCGAAGCTCTTGATTTAGCGGTCGATCTACGTTCCTACTCTCATCTATGGTCACGAACTCTGGGTGGTGACCGAAAGAACCAGATCACGGATACAAGCGGCTGAAATGAGTTTCCTCCGCAGAGGGTCTGGGCTCTCAGTCATCTGGAGGGGGCTCAGAGTAGAGCCGCTGCTTCTCCACATCGAGAGGAGTCAGTTGAGGTGGCTCGGGCATCTGGTCAGGATGCCTCCTGGACGCCTCCCTGGTGAGGTGTTTCAGGCACGTCTCACCGGGAGGAGGCCCAGCGGAAGGCCCAGGACACGCTGGAGGGACTATGTTTCTCGGCTGGCCTGGGAGCGCCTTGGGGTTCCTCCCAAGGAGCTGGAACAAGTGGCTGGGGAGAGGGAAGTCTGGGTCTTTTTGCTTAAGCTGCTGCCTCCGCGACCCGACCCCGGATAAGCGGAAGAAAATGGATGGATGGATGGATAATGGTCTTAACTGAGCAAACACTAAGCGATACAAGGTATTACTCCTGTTTCTGGAAGCACTGGAAAAAGTGTTTGTTTTTACAGAGATTATTGTAATCCCTTTCTTTTATTGTTGTTGTTCTGTTTTTTGTTTTTTTAATTGCTGATATGGACCAATGTTTCTGGAATAAAGAATAAATCAATTTGAAAAAATAGCATCACGTTGTTGCTGCAGATTTGTCGGATGCTTAGTCATAATGCGATTCTTCTGTTACACCACATCCTGAAGGGGCTCTGTTGGATTTAGATCTGGTAACTGTGCAAAACAGTTAATTCATTGTCAGTTTTAAGAAGCCAGAGTTAAGATGTTTGGAACTCTGTAAAATCATGCAATCCCCTGCTGGCGGTTACCATTAGAAGATGGGGACACTGTGGTTTTAAAACGATGGACATGATCAGCAACACTACTCGGACATGGTGTGGTATTTAAATAATTTTCAGGTGGTACTAAATTGTGTGCTGTGAAATTATCCCCCACAACTTCACACCATCACCACCTCTACAAACTTGAACTGGTTTTCTTAGCAGACAAAAGTTGCCATGGTGTAGTTTGCTACTGTTGAAGCCCATCTCCTTCAAGGCTTTGCATGTTGTGCTTTCAGAAATGGTATTCCATATACCCTGGATGTGTGGAGGGGTTATTTGAGCTTCTGTTGCCTTTCTAGCATCAGTTTGTCTGGCCCCTGACATTGATGAGGTACTTTCATACACATAACTGCTGCTCTCTTTTTTTAGAACCTTCTTTGTGAAGCTCAAGGATGGTTCCCAAAGTTTAAGGCGATATATTGGTTTAGATGCTCAGTCATCCATGACATGGTAGTCTTGAGAGTTACAAATGAAGGCAACTGGACTTCTCTTGTTATCTTGAAGACGTTTCTCCTGTCATCCAAAAAGACTTAATTTCCGAAACTTAGGTTGGAAGTCTCAGCCTTATAGGCCTAACATCTACAGTGGAGCCTTGACTCATCTTCCCAGGTAGTCTCGCTGAAACTCTCACCTAAGCCCTTTTCAGACAGAAGTTCTGGAATATTTGCGGACAATTCCATCCGGTCTTTAACTGGAGTTGTGTTTCCAAACACACCACTTTTTTTCTGGAACATTGCCTTTCGGGTGCTTTCACACAGCAAGAGATGTACCAGAGGATCCTGATGAATGTCTGGGGGTGGGGTGGGGGGGAGTGGGGGATTGTATGTGGATATGACGTAAACTTAGTGCGGCAGGCGTACATGTCATTTCCCCAAACAAATGGATTATTGCAAAGATGGTCGACGAAACACCAGATCTACTCACAGTGCTCGTCTTGATGTGTGCAATTTTGTGCACATGAAAACGCTTAAGAAACATTGATGAAGAAGCTGAAAGGAAAATAGTGACATTTGTACGTCATCAATGTGTGTGCTCACAGCGTTCCCTGCTCCTCTACCCTTCCTATTTGCAGCTTTACTCTTTGGTGCAGAGACTCATGTGTAAATGTATCCAGTATGAACGTTTGTTATGTTGTACTTCACTTTTCAAAAACTATGTAGAGTGCTTCATATATCTCGTTTTCCCTTCAGCACACTTTCACTGGAAAGATTACTGTGATATGCTGTTCAGCCTCCCACTATGGCAGAGATAACACAGAAACCAGATTCTGCCATTGTGGTCCTCACAAAGTATGTTTGATCTCAGTGACTGTTCCTTTTAAGAAACTTTATTTTTCCAAGGACTGAAATTAGTTTCTATTCCCAGCAAGAAGCAATGAGGGAAAAAATGAAGACAGACTATAAAAGGGTACAAATTGTAGGAAAAGCTAAAGCTGTGCAATCATCCCCTTGTGATGTTGTTTCCATTTCACAAATTTACATAATATTCACTGACTGATTTTAACTGTTGCCAGGATATTGAATTGAGCAGGGCCGTGCCTGAGCAATAGTTTGGCAGCTGTAATGTGTTTAACAGGTGTATAATATTTATTTTATGACACCTTTTAAAAAAAATGCATAATTGACAAAGCTAACTGACAAATGAATTGCTTTGCTAAGCTACGTCAAGTAATTAAAGAGCTATGAATGTCACCAAAAAAACCTTCACAGATTATTCTGGTTTATTATGAATAAATAATTTTGGGACTGCGTTTGCAGCTATCCTTATTCCTTAGTTTAGGACAGAATCACAACTCTGATTGATGTGATGTGGCCAATGGAGGATGCAACGAAAATGCAGAGAACAACTTGGACAAATTGAAATCTAACTGTGGTGCCGCAGTATTGCTTTAGGCCTGTCATTATTGGATACTGCAGTAGGTCTACTGATGAATCAGTCCGTCTTATAAATAACTCTATAGTAAGAACTGCTAAAGAGCAATAAAAAAAGACCTTCTGTGGAAACCAGGATGTACAAGTGGGCAGGAAAGAAGATGTGATACTTGAAAATAAGACCGTATCCAGGGTGTTATTGCTGGGCGGCATGCCTTGGAGCATCGCCTGAGGGCTAGAACAGAAAAATTCCAAGTAGCTTTTATTATATATTATGTATTCAACATGAGCTATCAGGCTACTAGTGATGAGTGATGAGAAATGAATAGGTCTTCGAAGTTTTCCCAGTAGATGAACAGCAAGAAAACATGAACAATGTGTTGAGGTCAGCAGGCACACTCACTGTTCTGTAGGGAATCAGATTGTAATGGATTTAAAAAAAACCTGTGATGTAACCTGTGTACAAAATGGAAACAGATTGTGTGACTGCATTAAGTGTAAAGTTGCAGCAGATTTTGTTAAGGTCTAATTGTTAATGAGCAGTAGATTTCTCAACAAAACAGTTATGTAACTGAAGATCACTATTGTACATTTGGCCTGATAACCTGTCCAGGGTGTACCCTAAGCTGATATTTACCTCTGCATCCACTGAAGACAAAAATTCAATTCAACAATACTTTATTGATCCCAGAGGGAAATTAAGTGTTGTTGTAGCTCATACTATTCAGTTCTTCAAGGATTGTTGTAGATGCTGATAGCTGTGGGCAGGAACGATCTCCTGTAGCGGTCTCTGTTGCAGCGAAGCAAAAGAAGCCTCTGACTAAAAACACTGTTGATTAATGATAGTCTCATGGAGAGGATGCTCAGGGTTGTCCGTAAAATCTTTGATTTTTATGACGAATCATTCTATGCATCGTCATCATCTCTAGATGTTCCACAGTTGTCCCAAGAACAGAACCAGAACCTTCTTTATCAGGTTGTTGAGCCTTTTTAAATCCCTGACTCTGATGCTGCTACCTCAACAAATGATGGCTGAAGAGATTACACTGTCCACAACAGACTTGTAGAAGATCTACAGCATCTTGCTGCAAACCTTAAAGAACCTAAGCTCCCTCGAGAAGAACATTCTGCTCTGTCCCTTCTTGTAGACGGCTTCACTGTTCAGTCTCCAGTCCAGTCTGTTGTCCAGGTGAACTCCGAGGTATTTATACTTCTCAATCACCTCCACTTTTTCTCCCATAATACTAACAGTGTTTGACCTATTTCTGTTTCTTTTGAAATCTACAATCATCTCCTTTGTTTTGTTCACATTCATGGTAAAACAATTGTTTCCAGACCATGTCACAAAGCGGTCCACCAGCTCTCTGTATTCAGTTTCTTGTCCATCTCTGATACACCCGATGACTGAGGAGTCATCTGAGTATTTCTGCAGACGACAGGTCTCTGACTTGTACTGGAATGCCGAGGTGTACAGAGTGAAAAGGAATGGTGAGAGTACGGTCCCCTGTGGTGCTCCTGTGCTGCTGAACACCTGGTTTGAGACATAATCCATCAGTCTCATAAACTGTGGTCTGTCAGGTAGTCATTAATCCATGTGATTGTTGAGGCCTGGATTGTGTTAAATCCACTGGATAAATCAAAGAACATGATCCTCACAGTACAGCCTGCTTTGTCCAGATGGCAGTAGGCTGAACAAACATCTTCCTTGCACAGCTTTAAAGCCTAAAATCTAGCTTCTTTTGATGCTTGCTTCATTAGTTGAACTATCACTATTTAACTATGCATGGTCATTTAATATTTTGGACATGCATGATCTTTGAATCAAGGTAGCTAAACACTTTGGTGTCATGACTGATGACCTTCTGATCATTAAACCAAATGCCATATATTGGTCAGTTTTATCGTCTATGCAAATTAATGATCAAATCAAGTGAATTTGAAAGCTGATGGTACTCACACATAGGCAGATGGCAGTACTCCAATTACCACAATATTGTTAGCTGATGTGAAGGTTTAAGAATACAGTCATGTTTATCCTTTCTAGTATTTACTCTTGAGCTCCTAGGATTCTGTTTGCTGCTAGTCAACAACAGGTATGAGTTTGATATTAACACCCCCTATAACTACACAGGATATTATCAGCCTTCTGCTACTTTGTTAAATGCCAATTTTTAGGTAGGCCTACCCCTCTCTTCAGTTTTCTTTATACAGATCCTCTCCATTTCTTTTCTCCCAGAGATCTCTGTATATATTTTTTTCATGATCAATTTTCAGTTTCCTTCCTGTCTCCTTGTTCCCCTAGTTGATTCACACCCCTTCTCCATCTCTTTCCATCCCTCGGGCATGTCACAAGGCTGCTGTCAGATGTTATCACGAGATGGCTCGCTTCTTCCTCATCCCTTTGAATGATACATTACAGGCTGCAGCTTCCACATTGTTTTCTTTCTCTTATTTCCTTATGTCCTTTTTGCATTGGTTCCAGTTAGATTGTAAATACAAAAAAAATCGATATTTCTCTCTTTATAAAAGCCTTGCAGGGTTTACACAAAGTGTAAAGCTAAAACTGATAAACCATTTATTTCAATAACAACATGACAGAACAGAAACACTGGCAAATCTTCATATTGTCTTTTTCAATACACAACCTCTGAATAACTCACTTTTCTTTTGTTCTGATAACATTGTCAGTGTTAGGGGCTTGGAATTAAACCAAAAATATGTATAGTTCATAGCTTAACTATGAGAGATATTGTTAAAATGGCAAAACAATTTATATTTTCAAATGGTTATTCAGATATATAGTCATTCCTGGTCAGTTTACACACCAACCAGCCATAATAATCTGATGGCTAACAGTTAAACAGCTTATTTTAATAAAATACTGCGCTCTGTTAGAAAAATCTGCATCCTGGAGTCCACATTAATTTTACTTTGGCATCTGAACACTAAATGTGTTAAAAGCAAGACCAAACTGCCAAATTATCACAGAAATACTGTTACCAGATAGTCCAGGAGAACCCCCTGTTTTAAATTTCATGTATTGGCTTGATGATCTTTTTATTGTGGTATAATTTTCCACGATATCTTTATGGGATGCCGTTTGTAAAATTATCACAGTCAAAAGTTAATAGCAATAATTTGGATGATTTTGCCTGTCATAAGAAAAATACATTTTTCAGTCATATTTGCATTCATGTATTTGTAAATGCCACAATTTCAAACAAAATATTTAGTTGATAAATTAAATATTAAGTCTAAGAATTCAATATTGAGTTTACAAATTAAATATCTAGTGTATTATATATAATTAAATATTTAGCTCCAAACCATATATTTAGTTTACAAACTAAATATTTTAACAGTTTTAATGGGAATACAGATGTTCACCAGTGGATCTACAGCAACAGTGATGCACCAGTAGCAGGAGTGTATATATAGAAGTTCGCATGACCCAGCTGTTATTCTGATAATTAAGTATAATTTGCATATTGGCTAAATATTTAGCTCGGAGTTAAATATCTACTTTGAAACACTATAATTTATATATATATATATATATATATATATATATATATATATTATAGTGTATATATGTATGCCCCTCACCTGATGACTGCTGGAGACAGGCACCAGCACTCCCGTAACCTTGCACAGGATAAACTAAATATTTATTTTAAATCTAAATATGTTAGGGTTAACTAAATATTTAGTTTGAAACTGATATTTATAAATGAATACATAACATGGAGGCAAATATGACTTTGAAAAATTAACCCCCATTTTTCCTCTTCAGGCCAAATTGCCTAAATTATTGCGGTTAATTTTTGATTGTGTAACTTTACACAACTTTCCTGCAGATGTCTCCATTTCTTGCCATCCTAACAGCTGTTACCCATCTGTAATCAGCACTCCTGCCACTCATTCAGTTATCACATTCAAACTCGTCATTTCATTCAAGTTCTGGTTACATTAATGCTACTATTTACTAAAACATATTTACGGGCTACTTTTCCAGCATTTGCATAAATAGGTTAAGTTTTTGATGGGAAAAGATCTGTTATTAAAAAAAAACCCTCTGTGACTGGACATCCAGAGATGGGACCATAGCATGAAATTCTAGGCCCTAGATAAACCATACAATTTTGATTGCCATGCTCACTTAATAAATGTCTCTCACACATATTTAATCTAAAATAAAAGACAAGAAATATATATGCGATCATAGTTACTCTTTGTTGAGAAACTGCCTGATTGCCAGCCTTGTTCAGCCTCTCACAAGCTCCTCCTTCCTCTTCTCATCATCCTCGCTACCTTCAGAGCAATCTTCACCTTCCCTTTTTTTCACTTACATCATAGTCTTTTTCAAAAGAACACAGAACTTTCACTCAAACAAAATATGGTTGAAGAAAGTGACAAAATTGTTATATATTATTATTGAGTATCTGAGTATTCTCAGATTCTCAAATTTATTGTTTACCACCAGAATAAAAAACGGACACTAACGGTTTTCCACTCACTTCCCAAGCTTATGCAGGGATCCGTTTGGGCTTCGTCTAACCCTAAATTGAAGTGGTTCACGGTGAAAAATGGGGAGGGTTGGTGCTTTAAAATAAACTTCAGCTTACGACCAAACATTTATGTGGACTGTCTGCATTCTTCATGCTTTCTTTTTCTACTTCTTTCCGGCTTGCATTATTTGTTGTAAATTTAACTGTTTGATTTGTGTTCTCTCAGAGGTTGTCTCTCCATAGAAGCAAACAGAATGGGGGCATCGGTTGAGATGCTGCTGTTTTATTTCGTTAACATAGAAAGTACCCCTAAATCAGTTCTTTTGTTCTTTCTGTGTATCTGCTCTGTCTTCTCGAATCCCCAGACGGTCGTGGCAGATGGCTGCTCATACTGAGCCAGGTTCTGGTTCTGCTTGACGTTTTTACCCTCCACTGCCTCTACATGCTTGCTCAGTGTGAGTACGAGACAATGCAGGCGACCGTCTACCATGACCATTGCTACATGTTTGTCCAGGAGGAGTGAATGCTGCAAGTCAATAATTGGATGCAATCTGCTGTGTTTCCTTAGATAGAAAACTTTTAAACTGATTGGAATGATGAACTTACCTCAATGCACCATTTGATAAGTAAAATAAATTGGAGTAGATTGTTTTTGTAAAATGCTTGAGATGGCATGTGTTGTAAATGATTTAAATAAATTTTATTGAACTGACACCAGAAATTGTTCAATGGCAATATATAAATTTTTGAAGTAATGTAATGGCAATAACTCCTAGGGATTAATATTATCACTTTGTGTACGGCTGCTGTCTTTCTTTTAGTTGTCTCTTATGGTATGTATCATTTTATTCACCAGTAGAAAATTGACCACAAATTCACCTTAACATAAACTCCAATTTATAGAAGAATCACACACAGGCACGGGAAGGAATGGTTAATCCTAAAGCAAATTTTAGCAAGCATGTGTTATGATCCTTGATGTTTCTACTTTTGTTTTATTGTGTTCGGGGGTTTTTAATCTTTTATTGATCATTTTCTTATCTCATCATTTTTCTCTGTTAGTTTTGTTTTTCTTTATTTCTGTCATTAGGATTATTGTTCTGTGATTTGAGTTTCTTTCTACTTGGTGTTTATACTGATGTTTTTCCTCCCTTCCTTCCTGTTTATATCCATTAGTGTTTATACTTTAAGTTTTTGTATTCTCATTTATTTACTTAGATTTATTATTCTTAGTTAATTCTCTGTGTTCGTTTTTGCGTTATGTATTTTGGATTATTTTCTGATTTATGCTTATGTTTTTCTTCCGTTTCCTCCCTACCTTTCTGCTTTCCTGTCCAGCTGCAATGCAGCTCCAATCTCCCTCTGCTCACTCTCTCACTCATCTGCTTTTCACTAATTAGTCCTCAGGTTGTCCGTTGCCATTCTTGATTCCTCCTCAGTGTATTTAAGCTCTCTGCTTTTCTTAGTTCCTTGCTGGTTCCCCATGTCTGTAATCCCTGTCATGCTCTCAGCTCTCCAACTCTTTTTTTGTAAATTCAATCATTTATTCATTAAATATGCTCACTATGAATCAAGTCTGCACTTTGGTCCTGCCGCAGCACAAACCCTGACAGCATTATAGTTTTCCTTGATTTTCTCCATGCCACTTTTCTTCCCCTACGACAGCTGAGACACGCTCCGACCCCCTGCGACCCAGCAGATTAAGATCTTGTGAAAAATGATTGAATCGCTGTGAGTAGGCGTGTGTAATACTCCAGTGAGATGAATTCATCCATCCATTTTCTCCTACAGGACTAAAGAGACAACAGTCAAAACCTCTATTGCTCAGTGATATGGTACAACTGCTGAAATCCTTTAATGGATCTTTTAAATAAAAAGCTAATTCAATCTATTTGAGATTCTGCCAGATTGTGATGTTTTTGGGCCAAATTGCAAGTTCAAAAAATCTATGAACATATCTGCTTAATACAGGGAATAATCTGATGGAGCTAATGATTCTGAAGGAAATATTAGAATTAATGTAAGAAAGCAACCTGAAAAGAAGCGCCAGTTCAAGAAAACTATGGTGCTATGTTCCAAATTCTTGGATTTCTGAGAACTTTTATTCTATGTTTATCTTAAGTGTTTGTTACTCAAAGTTAAAAAGAATGTATTATCATTGGTGCAGCAATAAAAAAACTTTTCTTGTTTTCAAGGCCTTTTGCATGAAGAATACAAGCAGGGAAGTAAACTTTGCCAGTCTGCAATGAATAATCTGAACTGAAAGATTGAATTTTGAATTTATGGACCACCTGTCTAAAAAAATATTCCACAAACTTCTTTCACAGAACTGTAATAGCTTCCTCACTCCATAGCTCTTCGGTCCATCTTGTAGCTGTAAATATAAGACTGTATACTCACACTGTCACTTTTGCTATTATTGACATAAAACAGTTGCCCCAGGCATTTTTTCTCTCTCCATGGTTGTCAAGTTCCCTTTTTTTAGCTCACCGTTCTTGGATGATACAGTCACTCTCACTTACACAGGTCCTACAAAAAAGTTAATACAAAGAATAGAGCCAGAAGAAAAATAACACACCGTGTTTGGGTTCTTGCACTACCGAGCTTTAGAAATGGTGATAATGGCAATACTCTATACATATCTTAGCAGAACCTCCACATAAGGGTTACAAGTTATTGAAAACGAAACTGCCAGGCTTCTAAAAAAAAGTTCTAAGTTTTTACATGACTCCAATCTTGATGCAAATACACTGTTTTTTTTCACAGTGCAATCCCATGTTCTTTTATTGATTTGGAGAGCTATATCCAACTATACTCAGCAAAAAAAGAAACGTCCCTTTTTCAGGACTGTGTATTTCAACAATAATGTTGTAAAAATCCAAATAACTTTACAGATCTTCATTGTAAAGGGTTTAAACAATGTTTTCCATGCATGTTCAATTAACCATAATCAATTAATTAACATGCACCTGTGGAATGGTCGTTAAGACCTTAACAGCTTACAGAAAGTAGGCATTTAAGGTCACAGTTCTAAAAACGCAGGACACTAAAGAGACTTGTCTACAGACTGTGAAAAACACCCAAAGAAAGATGCCCAGGGTCCCTGCTCATCTGCGTGAACGTGCATTAGGCATGCTGCAGGGAGGCATGAGGACTGCTGATGTGGCTAGGGCAATAAATTGCCATGTCCGCACTGTGAGACGCCTAAGACAGCGCTACAGGGAGACAGGAAGGACAGCTGATCATCCTCACAGTGGAAGACCACGTGTAACAACACCTGCACAGGATCGGTACATCCGAATATCACAGGTACAGGATGGCCACAACAACTGCCCGAGTCACACCAGGAACACACAAGCCCTCCATCAGTGCTCAGACTGTCCGCAATACGCTGAGAGAGGCTGGACTGAGGGCTTGTAGGCCTGTTGTAAGGCAGGTCTTTACCAGACATCACCAGCAACAGCGCCGCCTATGGGCACAAACCCACCTTCGCTGGACCAGACAGGAGTGGCAAAAAGTGCTCTTCATTGATGAGTCACGGTTTTGTCTCACCAGGGGTGATGGACGGATTCGTGTTTGGAGGTGTGCATGCTCATCCGGACATGATCCTCCAGCAGGACAATGCCACCAGCCATACTGCTCGTTCTTTGCGTGAGTTTCAGCATGACAGCAATGTCAGTGTTCTGCCATGGCCAGCGAAGAGCCCGGATCTCAATCCCATTGAGCACGTCTGGGACCTGTTGGATCGCAGGGTGAGAGCTAGGGCCATTCCCCCCAGAAATGTCCAGGAACTTGCAAGTGCCTTGGTGGAAGAGTGGGGTAACATCTCACAGCAAGAACTGACAAATCTGGTCCAATCCATGAGGAGGAGATGCACTGCAGTACTTCAAGCAGCTGGTGGCCACACCAGATACTGACTGGTACTTTTGATTTTGAGCCTCCCTTCATTCAAGGACACATTATTCTATTTCTGTTAGTCACATGTCTGTGAAACATTTTTAGTTTATGTCTTATGGTGTTGACTCTTTTAGTGTTCATACAAATATTTACACACATTAAGTTTACTGAAAGTAAAAACAGTTGAAAGTCAGGACGTTTATTTTTTTGCTGAGTTTACATTAGAGAACTTCTGCACCCATACACTGCTGGGTATGGTTCAGCTACTGCTGGTTCCCCATACTACCATGAAAACAAAAAAGCCATTTTCAGACAGAAGTTCTGGAATATTTGCGGACATTTCCATCTTTAACCGGAGTTGTGTTTAAAAATACACCACTTTTTTCCGCAACATTGCCTTTCAGCTGCTTTCACATAGCAAGAAATGTACCGGTGGATCCTGATGAATGGGCAGGGGGTGGGGGGGAGTTGTTTGTGGATATGACTTAAACTTAGTGCGGCGGGTGTAGCCTACATTTCATTTGCCCAAACAAATGGATTATTGCAAAGATGGTCGACGAAACAGCAGATCTACTCGCAGCGCTTGTCTTTGTGATGTGTGCAATTTTGCGCACATGGAAACGCTTAAGAGACAACGAGGAAGAAGCTGAAAGAAGAATAGTGACATTTATACATCATCAATGTGTGCGCTCACAGCATTCCCTGCCCCTCTACCCTTTGCCGCACCGCCCCACACCCCTCCAGCTTTTCCGGAACATTACCTGCTAATCTGAATGCAAACCCCATACCGCGAAAAGTCTGCTCTTGTTACTAGGTCTTCATCCATAAAATTACCGGTAAAGGGTATCCGGACAAAGTCTGGAAGATTGCTTTCAGACTCAAAAGCAAAACAGACAAAGTCCAGAAAATTACAGTTTTTCATGGCCTGTTTGAAAGGGGCTAAAGAGACACAGCGTTCTGTTCAGTGGCCTCCAGATTCTGCAACTCTCTTCCTTTCGATATGAGAATGACTCTGTGGTCCAAATGCCACTTTAAACATGTCTTTTTAATAATTTATCTTGTTTTCATGAGTTGTTAGCCCTTGGGTTCTTATTGCATTATTGTAAAACACTTTTTGATTTGTCTTGAAAGGTGTTATATCAATAGTTTTACTTACCTTTTCATCGGGACACTACCCTAATTTTCGGACGATTGAGCGCACCTGAATATAAACCACATGTTTTCATGTTGTAACATGAGATATTTACACAGAAAGACGTTACACAATTGTTTTAGTTTTCATTTAAGACATGCTTTTTTTTTTCAAACTCTGCCTGAAAATCAGTAGTACGGCTCCAACACAACACAATAGTAATATGCCTGATTCAAACATAAAACATACTTTAGCCTTCCAGGAAAGTCATTGGTCGCTACCTTCCTCTTCCTTACTAAAGCCACTGAAGTTGTGTTCAGTGGCTTTATGGCCTCTGAAAGCTTTTGTCGTCTTTTTACACTGACTCAGTTCATCTGCCTCCTCCGTCTCTCCATCGATTCATTGATGTCAAGCTAACGTGCAGTAGCTCTATTTCCTCCCTTTGATGGTCACCCCTCTTGCCTTTAACAAAAAAAGCTGCATTTATTTGTGCTTTTTCCATGATAAGGGTGTGTGCATGAAAACTACAGGTAATGTCTTCTTTGGCACACAATCTTTCCCCACATGTCTGTCTCACTTTTACGCTTCTTGCTAGAGTGCCCCCCGGAGGCCATTATAAATTAGCTGCATTGTAGGACGCAGGGTCCAAAGTGTGTGGAAAAAAGTAGCGGGTCAGTTTAGTATATGTTCACTACTCAAGGAGTTAGAAATATTCTTCATTGTCCCACATTGGGGAAATTCAGGTGTCACAGCAGCGAGTTGAGGCTAGCGGGAACATGCATTTTCAAACAAGGGTAAAAAATATATAAAAATAAGATCAAGATGATGTACAGTACGGCCAAATGTACAACCGATGGTAATTTTCACTGTGCACTGAAGGAGCTCTCCAGATCAGCAACAGGTTCACGCATAGGGTGGGGAACATTGTGGAAGACAAGTTATGTTATTTTTGCCAGTTTTTCTGTCTGCCACCACCTGCAATGGGTTAAGGCAGTGTTTCTCAAACTTTTTTTATCATTCCCCACTTTGGACAAAGGAGCATACACAAGCCCCCCATTCTTTTATCGCCCCAACAGAATGGTGACCACGCCTGATTTTTAAAGTGTTTTATTTATTTAAATAGCCGAGTTAGTCTACAAGTTTTTAAGGGTATAAATTAGTTGGAAAAAGGGGTTGCGTACTGGTATAAAACTGGCTCAGAAATATATGCTGTCAGTAGTTGCTACATGTAGAACTTCAGCTCACAGTTGGAGAAAATAAAAGTTGTAGTTTTATTAAATTTACAAAGCTTTCAAGAGTACAAAATAAAAAAAATAAAGAAATTCAAGAGCAAGATACTCATCCCTGTATTTCCTCTGTGGTTGACTGTGTGACTTCTCTGACTCTGAAACGTTCCCTGATCTTTTTAGATATTTGTCCATTTTGTAGATGGAATCTCTGATAATGCGGCTACTTCAGCTTGTTTTGTTCCGCTGCGATATATTCCAACGTCAAACTCCCAGCCCGATGTTCCAGGTCCCGGTTCTGTTTACAATGATGATCACAATTGCTAATTTATTTAAGTGTATTTAATTTTGTGAGAGGGGGGAGCTGGTTGATTTTAATTTACAGTGCAGTGAAACATTCACAACGACAGAATCTAGGGGGGAAAAACTATTTAAATCTCATTGCTGTCACGCCCCACCTGGAATACCTCTGCGCCCCACTAGTGGGGCTCGCCCCATAGTTTGAGAAACACTGGGTTAAGGGGACATCCTAGGATAGAGCTGGCCTTCTTGATTATCTTATCTAACCGTTTCCTCTCAGCTGTAGATAAGCTGCTGCTCCAACAGACAACGCAATAGAAGATGGTTGATACCACCACACAGTCAAAACAGGTCTTCAGGGGCGTTGCTACAGTAAATGTACTTCTCCTAATTTTTTTATTTTTCTATTCTTTTTTTATTCTTCTATTCTTTATGAACAGCATCTAGTATCTTTGCTTATAGCATTTTTCTTCCAAAAATGGTAACATTCAGTTATTTGGCTTATTTGCTATCTTACTGTTGGACAAGAACCCCCAATAAAACCACCCAAAGTTTCAAATTCATGTTTTCTAACCTGTTGTTCCTTTCAGTATTATTTGAGTTCACTTTATTTATATAACCGGATGTTCTTTTTCTATAGATGACTCACTTTGCTATCTTGCTCTGTCTTTAACCCTGCCTCTCTCCTATACAAACCAATTGAAGGAGTTACTGAGGGTGATTAGGCAGTAAAATATAAGCTTTGATTGTGGGTCATTACAGATAGCAACCTTTACTGAGCTAGAATCTATTGGAGGTTTCTACCTGCTCAATGTGGGGCATTCCTTTCCACTGTTGCCATGTGCATGCCCAATATAAGGGATTGCTTCACAGTAACCACTCATTGTAATGAGCTGTGCTTATTTAGATAGAAAACATTTGATCAATTGAAGTTATAGGGAGAATTTGACTGTATTGTATGTAATGTATTCTGTACTTTAAATTGGATTGGTTATCTATTACTGTGTATGAATTGGATCCATTTGCCTAAAATGACTTTAGCTGACATTTGTTGTCAATTGATGCTAAATTCAATTGTTCAGAAATTAATCGGAGCACCAAAAGACCAATTTTTTCCAGAGCAACTCAGAACTTAATCAAACTCATTCTACCCTGACCTTAAGTTTTATTAACAAGTAGAGTTTTAGGCTTTGTCTGTTTTCTTCCCTGTGAACTGGTTCCATACCACTGGAGCACACTTTAAGATGCTCTAACAACAGCAATTAAACCTGGAGTCTTACAACTAAGCATAAAGTTCAACAATGGGCCCAAACCATGTCTGGCACAAAAAAATACAGCATAATGAATTCTACCATCTGTATGTTTTTTAGGTTTAACAGCATTTCTCAAAACTTTGATGTGCAGAAAGATAAATAAAAAGTGGTATTTCTGAAGTAAAAGGCAGACAGTAGTGTAATCACCAATGAGATGATTGGAGGACAAATGAGAGCCGACAGTAGCATGTCCGGTGTTTGGAAGCTGGATCATCAGGAGCTTTCTGTGTGAAAAGAATTTTAACATCAGCACATTCATGCTGGAAAGGATCGTTGACACACAGCTTAATAAAGATGATTTGTCGCTTCATTTTAAGAGGCAACTTATTAGCAGTCTTAACTTCCTTGATAATATCTTCCTGACTGACAGGAAGCTGGGGAAGAATGTCTTGGACTCCCGGACCATCAGCACCGGCTCCCCTCAGGGCTGTGTTCTTTCTCCTCTGCTCTTCTCCCTGTACATCAACTGCTGCACCTCTGACCACCACTCTGTCAAGCTGATTAAGTTTGCAGATGACACCACCGTTATTGACTCATCTCGGACGGGGATGAGTCTGCCTACAGGGCGGAGACTGAATGTCTGGTGTCCCGGTGCAGCCACAACAACCTGGTGCTGAACGCCCGGGAGACAGTGGAGATTATTGTGGACTTTAGGAAGCACGTAGTCCCACTCCCCTCCATCACCCTGACTGACACCCCCATCACCACCGTGGACTCATTCTGCTTCCTGGGCACCACCATCACCCATGACCTTAAGTGGGAGCCCACCGTCATCTCTGTCATAAAGAAGGCCCAGCAGAGGATTTACTTCCTGGGGCAGCTGAAGAAATTCAACCAGCCGGCACGGACGATGATTTAGTTCTACACTGCAATCATTGAGTCCATCCTCACCTCCTTCATCACCGTGTGGTATGCTGGAGCTACCTTTAGGGACAAACAGAGACTGGAGCGTGTTGTGCGCTCTGCTGAGAAGGTGATTGGCTGCAGACTCCCCTCTCTCCAGGAGCTGTACACTTCCATGGCACTTGGGCGTGCAGGTCGGATAACAGCCGACCCTTCTCACCCTGGATACAGACTTTTTGACCCTCTCCCCTCAGGCAGAAAGTTCCAGTCCATACATACTGGAACATCTCAACATATGTTTATTTCATGTTTGCACAAATTACCGCAACAATTTCCTAATGTTGTGAACCTGTTCACACATATGGCATTAAAACCTTTCTGATTCTGATCGGGTTAGAATTGAAGATCCAGCTTTTAATGTTTAATTTCAATTCAGTTTTCAATTCAGGTTATTTATATAGTGCCAATTCACAACACATGTCACCTCAAGGCACTTTAGAAGTCATTTAAGTTCAGTCATTCATACATACATTCCAATCAGTTTAATAGTTTTCTATCAAAGGAAACCCAGCAGATTGTATCGAGTCATGGATTTGCAGCATTCATTCCTCCTGAACGAAAGTGTAGAAACAGACAGTCGCCTGCGTTGTCATTGACTTCACAGCAATCCCTTATACTGAGCATGCATGTAGCGACAGTGGAGAGCGAAAAAGTCCCTTTTAACGAGAAGAATCCTCCAGCAGAACCAGAACCAGGCTCAGTAGGAGCGGCCATCTGCCACGACCGACTGGGGGTTTGAGAAGACAGAGCAGAGACACAAAAAGAACAGATGTAGGAGTACTTTAGATGTTAAAGAAGGTAAAAAGTTGGTAACAGGAGAGGGAGAATGTTCAGTTACTGGGAGTATCATCCCAGTTGATGCCCCCCTCCAACAAGGCATCACAGCTGAGCAGGACGCCAGACCAGGTGTAGCTTCTATGGTGAGAAAAACACTGAGAGAAAACAAAGTTAATAGTTAACAGTTAATAATAACAGCAAATAATGCAACTGGAGAGTAGTAGATGATTAAAGTAGCAGAGTTAAGAAAAGTGGTCAGTCTGTCCTCCAGCAGTTTAACCCTACAGCAGCATAACTACAGAGACAGCTCAGGATAACCTGGCTCGTTAGAATGAGGCATGAGAGAGGCAGACCAGGGAGAAGCGTCTGTCTGGACTGCATTCCCCCCCAACCGGGTTAGGCTGTCGGCTAATACCCCTCCACTACTCATACCACAACTGGCTAATACATTATGTTTTTAAACTTTATTGAAAGGTACACTTTTAAACCTTTGGGATAATCCTTTTTGAAAAAAGAATATATGAACACTATTTCACACCAATACTTCTGAGGGCTTGACTTTTTTCACTTGGTTTTTACTTGTTTTTTAATCACATTTTACTTTGTTACTGATCAACGGTTATATTCACTGTACATTGAAAATAAAGTAATTCCATCCAGATGCAGTGTGCCATGGTTGGGAGGCAGAACATGAACGTCTACACGTTGTTGCTAATTTAACAATGAAAACTCTGATGGCATCTTTTTTCTCATAGAAACTGTATCACTTCTGTTGATGGGAATCTTGGTGGCCTGTTGAAAACATGGCACTAATATAGCTTTTTTCTATTATCTGTTTGCATTATGCTCAGATATTTGACATGGATAGTTTCTATTAATGCAGTTCATCAGAGGTTCTGCAAACAGGCTTCTTACCAGGACAGAAAAAGCCATTACTGTTTCAGTTCTGTGCATCCCTTTGATTGCACTCACTGTTTTTTGGTATTGATTTTAAAACGTTGCTCCTTTACTTTAAAGCGATATATTGCTTTGACCCTAGATTCAACTAAGACCTGAGAAGTGTCCTTCCAAGTGCTCAGACCCACAGATGGAGCCTCTCTAATAATCCCCAGATCACAGTTTATCACAGAGCGAGATGTACTCTTAATGGCTCCACATAAATGAATTCCCGGCCTTCTGAAAATGGGACACTAAATTACTAATAGATTTAAATTCTAATTTTAAATCTTACTCTTAATGAAAGGTGGTTTAAAAAGGTATTGTGCGTCATTTCTGGTTTGTTACTTTAGTATACAATATTGTCTTCATCTAATAGGGAATTATTGAATTATAACTTTATTGCGATAAGCCCTGCCCTCCTTATTTACTGTTGCTAACTTGGACAAGCCATCACAGCTAACTGCATGTTTACAATGAGAGCGGTCTGTGCCGTAAAAGTTCCTCAAGAAGCTCTTGACAACTTTTGGAGGCAGTAACAGTAAATATCTTCAGGGAGCCTTCAAAAAGGTCGGCATTGGGCTATGTACAAAATTAGAGCCACAAATCTTCAGATCTCAAACCAAGAGGGAGAAGCCTCATTTGGCATCAATCGACTTTGACAAGGGAAACATCATTCAAGACCGGCATTGTTCATGTACAGCAGGGTAATGTGTTAAACTCATTTACCATCAGTTAACATAACAATAGCCTGCTAGGGGGCCAGTTTAAGATAAGTTGATTACCGCTAGGCTTTGTGTAATTGATATTAACTGATATGACCTGATTGCCAAGATGATACAAGACCAATGTCTTACCAAGAATGTCTACAAACTTAGACATTTCTGTTTACAGTTGTAACATTAGAACGGAGCACAACTGCTAGACAATGCATTGATGCAATCTCCTGGGATTCCCTAAACGGAAAACCTTTAAACTGATTATAATGTATGTATGATTGAATTGAAGTGACTTTCTTTTAAAGTGCCTTGAGATGACATCTGTTGTGAATCGTCGATATATAAATAAACTGAATTGAATAGTCCCATGAATCCAAACGTACCAGGGTTTGTGGAAGTCTCACTGCAAATGAAACATTTTGTTCAAAGTTGGGAGAACTTTTTATTTTATTTTATTTGGCATTGTAGGTAATTTTGTTCAAAAACTGGCTGCATATTTAGAAGTAGTTTTATTCAATCTCTAACAACACTATCCAATTCTTCAAAAGTATTTGAAAACAAAACTAGAAGTTAGGTGCTTGGCATCCTTGGTATTTTGGTTAAGTTAATTTCTTTTGTGTTTAGAAGACCAATTAAAATAATTCTGTTTGAAGTTCAATAAGGAGAGATCAAGTGGGGAAAAAAAAATAAAACAAAGGCTGTCTATAAAACCTTTTCGTGTGTGTTCATCTTTTGTGGACTGTATTTTGTTTCAGGCCCTTTTGCAAAACTGTGATTACATTGGACCTTAAATAATTTCATTTGGATTTGTACAAAAGCAGAACTTCTCCTTCATAACTGTCATGCAGAAATATGAGCCAATGACACATCCATAGATAAAGAGATCATGGAGAGGTGAGGATCACTGTAATAAGAGCACCAGTCATTAGGGAATATTATAACAGCCCAAGATATTACCCTACCATAGTGCACTTATATCATTTATAAAAATAATACATTGGCAATAAAATATTGGCAGATCTAAGGAAGTTTAGCATATCATTGTGTAATTCTGTGTCTTGCATAAGGAAGGGTGTGGTTAACTTTCATGTTTGCTCAAAACAATTATTCTTTTACGTATATATTTACCTTAAATTTTACCAGGGTGCAAATTCATGATAAATTAAAAACCCATTAGGAGTCCTTTAGATCATTGAATAGGTTTTAAGTTAAATATCAGTCAACCGGTTCAAGGCAGGGTTGCCAATTTTCAACCAGAGCTTGGGGAGAGATAGAAAATGTGCAATGAACAAATGAAAGTCCCCAAAGCATTCATCTTTAAATAATCATGTTTTTATATGCTCTTGCAAGGACATCAATGCAGTTTATTTTTCTAGAATTTGAGCATAGATAAGAGCAACAGGTTATTTACAAGAAATAAAAAAAACTGCAAATAACAGCAGGGAAGTTAACATTATATGAGTTTGCTGGGAGCAGCGATGCTTATAAAGTCTTACTTGTCTATTAGTTTCCTCTCAGCTGCAGAACACATAGAGGTCACATGTGGGGTGCCTCAGGGCTCCATCCTATGGTCCCTCCTATTTAATATCTACATGCTTGCACTAGCCCAGATTAAACAACCAATAAGATTAGTTACCATAACTATGCAGATGATACTCAGCTTCACATTACTATGTCATCAGGTGACTTTGACCCCATCCAAACCCTAAGCAAAAGCATTTAGTAAATCAATGGATGGATGTATTATAACTTTGTCCAGCTGAATAGAAACAAAACAAGTAATAATTATTTTTGGACCTAAAGAAAAACGATTAACGGTCAGCACACAGTTTAAGGTAATACAGCTATAAACTGCTGATCAGGCCCAAAATCTAGGTGTAATGATGGACTCAGACCTGAACCTCCAGGGTCACAAAAAGGCAATAACAAGGTCAGCCTTCTATCAGCTGAAGAACATTTTGAAGATTTAAGGACTGATGTTCCAGCAGGACCTGGAAAAGCTCCTCCATGCGTTTGTTGTTGCTGACAGTGTAAAATATACAAATACATTTTCTGCTCCCTGATCAGGTCCCCGCTGGGGGGTGGGGCGCCCTCGGGTCTCCGGGCCCATGGCAGGAAGAATTCTAAACTAGATGTGAGCATGAGCCTGAGCATTATCTGCCTTATGTGTTTATGCCTCCATTGTCAGTTAACTTCTGGGACTAGCTCCAGGCTCTCACAATCCAGGTAAAAATTGGGAAGGGAAAGTTTTTTGTTTTTTTTAAAGGGGGAAATATGCATTATGTGGAAACAAACTTAATTTTAGCCCAAATAATATTCATGTATACGTCAACAAGATCAAACGCTTCAAGTAACTAAGTACAAATACTTCGTTACCTTACTTCAGTAGAAATTTTGGGGATTTATACTTCACTGGAGTAATTATCTGTTAGGCTACTTTTTACTTCGACTCCTTACATTTTCATGCAATTATCTGTACTTTCTACTCCTTACATTTTGAAAATAGCGTAGTTACTCCTATGTTATTTCGGCTTGTCATTGTGAAAAAACAAAAAGAAGAACAGAAAGACAAAAAAAACCTATCCAGATAAATTGAGCCAACATGATTGAAATTGATTGCGGTTTGATAATAATTTTAAATATCCACGACTCTGACATCCTGTTGGTTTAATGTAAAATCAGCAAAAAAAAATGTCCTCTGACTTTCAACTGTTTTTACTTTCAGTAAACTTAATGTGTGTAAATATTTGTATGAACACTAAAAGAGTCAACACCATAAGACATAAACTAAAAATGTTTTACAGACATTTGACTAACAGAAATAGAATAATGTGTCCTTGAATGAAGGGAGGCTCAAAATCCAAAGTACCAGTCAGTATCTGGTGTGGCCACCAGCTGCTTGAAGTACTGCAGTGCATCTCTTCCTCATGGACTGGACCAGATTTGTCAGTTCTTGCTGTGAGATGTTACCCCACTCTTCCACCAAGGCACTTGCAAGTTCCTGGACATTTCTGGGGGGAATGGCCCTAGCTCTCACCCTGCGATCCAACAGGTCCCAGACGTGCTCAATGGGATTGAGATCCGGGCTCTTCGCTGGCCATGGCAGAACACTGACATTGCTGTCATGCAGAAACTCACGCACAGAACGAGCAGTATGGCTGGTGGCATTGTCCTGCTGGAGGATCATGTCCGGATGAGCATGCATAAAGGGTACCACATGAGGGAGGAGGATGTCTTCCCTGTACCGCAAGGCATTGAGATTGCCTGCAATGACAACAAGCTCAGTCCGATGGTGATGTGATATACCGCCCCAGACCATGACGGACCCCCCACCTCCAAATCGATCCCGCTCCAGGGTACAGGCCTCGGTGTAACGCTCATTCCTTCGACGATAAACACGAATCCGTCCATCACCCCTGGTGAGACAAAACCATGACTCATCAGTGAAGAGCACTTTTTGCCACTCCTGTCTGGTCCAGCGAAGGTGGGTTTGTGCCCATAGTTGTTGCTGGCCATCCTGTACCTGTCACGCAGGTGTGATATTTGGATGTACCGATCCTGTGCAGGTGTTGTTACACGTGGTCTTCCACTGCGAGGATGATCAGCTGTCCTTCCTGTCTCCCTGTAGCGCTGTCTTAGGCGTCTCACAGTGCGGACATTAGCCACATCAGCAGTCCTCATGCCTCCCCGCAGCATGCCTAATGCACGTTCACGCAGATGAGCAGGGACCCTGGGCATCTTTCTTTGGGTGTTTTTCACAGTCGGTAGACAAGTCTCTTTAGTGTCCTGCGTTTTTAGAACTGTGACCTTAAATGCCTACTTTCTGTAAGCTGTTAAGGTCTTAACGACCATTCCACAGGTGCATCTTAATTTAATTGATTATGGTTAATTGAACATGCATGGAAAACATTGTTTAAACCCTTTACAATGAAGATCTGTAAAGTTATTTGGATTTTTACAACATTATTGTTGAAATACACAGTCCTGAAAAAGGGATGTTTCTTTTTTTGCTGAGTTTATTTGCTTGCACTAAAATGCATCCATTTTCTATAGGGATATATACAGCTGAAACAGGTAGCCTAGTGTATCACAGGTTTTTTCAATATTCACATTTAAAAAAAAGTGTTTTATGGAGTGAGGTGTTGTAGTTTTGTGGTGCAACTTAAGGTTTAGTCCTCAATTGCATTTGTTTTACTTATAATACTTTTAGTTTTATACTTTAAGTAGTTTTGAAACCAGTACTTTTTAACTTTTACTTGAGTAAAAAGTTTGAATTCATACTTCCATTTCTATGGAAGTCTTTTCAGACCCTAGTATCTATAATTCTACTTGAGTATTGAATGTGAATACTTTTGACACCTCTGAACAAGATTAACAAACATAAACAATGTCTTCTGGTCTGTTTCCATCAGCAGTTCATTGGTATCGATGGTTAAATAAAAAACACAGCTCTTCAGTCTTATACATCCCTGTGCAACATTTTTATAGAAAACATCACATTATTCATTGCTTAAATGATCCCTTGCATTGATTTCAGGATCTTTCTAATTCTTTAAACCCGTAAATTGTTTTGACCTCAAATACCCTTGAGACTCATTGACCTTTGCCCTCCAAACCATTGCGACTCACAGATGGGGGCCTTGCTAGTAATTCCCAGGTCATATTTTATGATAAAGGAGGTGGAACCTCTTCTAATTATAGCTGCCATGTAATAGAAGTCACCTCCAACTGAACTCAGCCCCAGGAATTCATTTAATACTTTCTATAAACCCTCTTAAAAACTCTTTCTCAAACAATATGGAAGTGGAGGATATGTATATCTGAGATGTTTTATTACCTGTAAATGTATGTACTTCTTTACTCAAAATCTTGTTTGTAGGCATGGTGTGACACAGTAAAGAGACTTAAAAAAAACAAAACAATATGTATTTTCTTTTGTTACTATTTGCTTTGATCTGAACACCTTTTTTGTAGTTCTTGTCTACTTAAGCCATTGTTCCTCCCCAAAAGCCTTTAAAAAGACAGTCTCTTACATGACAGGTATTAATCATAAAACCGTTCTTTGTTTTACATGTATCAAAGCTACCACTCTGCAGGCGTTGGACTAATTAGCTTCAGGATGATGCATACAGTAATAATAACCTGTTCTATAAATGTCATGTTTCTGGTTGTTCTGCTGCAGTGTCTGTAAAAGAAACCATGTCCCCTAAATATTTATTGACTTTGTCGTTTTGTGTTTGATAAATATTTGTATTATATAAAAGCTATGTAATAGGGGTATAACGAGTATAACGGCTGGTACAGTATCAGGGCCCATCACTCTGGAATAGAGTAAATCTGGACTCAAACCACATGACCTTCTTCCATTGCCCCAGAGTCCAATCTTTATGTTCCTTTTCAAACTGAAGCCTTTTTCCCTGGTTAGCCTCACTGATTAGTGGTTTTCTTATGGCTACATTGCTGTTCAGTCTCAATCCCTTGAATTTCCTTCATATTGTGCATTTGAAAATGCTCCTACTTTCACCATTGCAAACAGCCCTGAGTTCCACTGTCATTTGATCTGATTTTACAAAACATTGAAGTGATCACCAATCACAGTCATTTAGGATTATTTACCGACCAGATTTCTTCCTCAAAGACTATGGTTTCCCACTTTCCTTTCACTTTCAATTCGATTCAGTTTATTTATATAGCGTCGATTCACAACAGATGTCATCTCAAGGCACTTTACAAGAGAAGTAATGTCAGTAAAATCATAAAAACATTCCAATTAAAAGTTTTAGTTAGTTTCCTATTTAAGGAATCCCAGTAGATTGCATCGAGTCATTGACTCAGTTTTTAATAATGCATTGGACAGTTCTGAACCAGATTTAAGTAGTTATTGGAATCTCCTTAATGTTTTCTCTGCTTGATTACAAGGATTTAACCCTTTTTAAGCAGACTTCATCTTTCCCACGACCAAGGGATGTGTCTTTCAAGAGGAGCTACTTATTGCATCAGTTGGCATTAAATAACTTGGTGCCAGCTTAAAAATAATGGCCCATACAGTAATTATCCAATAGGTTGCTTGAATCCATTTGATTAATCAAATCAAATCCAAGTTTGGCCATGCAGTATATTTCATATCCAATAAACGTTTGATTGTTGAAATAAAGTGACTTTAATAAATTATTAACTTTGATTTTGAAAGTTTAGAAAGTTCATAACTGGTTTTAAAGCAAAAAAGCTTTTACAGCTATGCCTCTCTTAAAAACAGGGGATGACTTCCATATATGAATGATGATGTCATAAGAATCTGTGTCTGACAGTTTTTCGTAATAAAAATACTTTTTAAAGGAAATATGTCGAATTAATGTGTGGCCGTTTTATTTTGCAACAGAGTATCTGTGGTGGAAACTCATTATCCTTCAAAGAAAAAAGGTAAAGAGGAATTTCTTCTCACCCGACAAAAACTGTCTGTGTTGAAACTTTTTTTTTGCTGTAGGGTAATATAAAAAATAAATCTTGGATTGCCCCAAAATGTAAAACACAGCCAAAAACACACTTCATCATTTAACTAAATGTTTCCAGATGTGAATAGCTGACAATATTGAAATATTATCACATCAGTCTATTACGGTTCATCTCTTTATTCTTTTTCATCCTGTTAGCTCTGTTGCTTCACTACTGGTTTCAACCTTTAGCAGAAAAGTATTCAACTTGAAAAATTAAACTGCAGACTAAGGGTGCAATGACACCTGATAGTCCGGTTGACTCTGTTCTATTGGGGACCAAAATTGCAGCATTGTTGCTGTTTTTAGCTGATCATTTAAGCTGCTCTTTGTTAAAGAAACCAAAGCTTTTCACCAACATTTGTAACTTTTTGCCTGTGGTAGCGCTGCATCGAGCAGCACTCAACACAGGGGGGTTTCCTGTTCCGTGGAATGTAAACAAACAGGGGGGGGCGCATCAGATTTTAGTGGTGTTTGGATGGTTCTGTCGTCTTTGGCAAATGTACCAGACAAAAACGCTGCAGCAATGAGCTCGGTATGAGCAGAGAGCAAGGCAGAGTTGCTGCATGGTTGTTTTGGTTTTATTTACCTGGAATGACCTGTGCTATAGTCAGTTTCCTGCTTTTGGATTGGTCCTGGTCTGTTTGATGCGGCTTTATTGCATATGTGAATGCCAGAGTTCACTTCAACCGGACTGAGACCTAGGTTTTTAGGCGGACCAGAGTTAGCCTTTTTTGGTCCCCATCAGAGTTCGATTGCACATTCACTCCTCCCCAAACAAACTGGACTTTGGGGACAAGTGAACTAGAGTTCAATTAAAGCGTACTAAACAGGGCTGGAGTGAATGCACCCTTCAGTTCTAAAAGCACACAGATGACTTATTCTACATCTACAGTCCTGCAGGCCTTACTTGTTTCGACAATACAAAATAGACTGGGCAAAAATGGCTTCTATGGAAGACTTCTAAGACAAAACCACTGCTGACTAAATTCAGTAAAATGAAAAGTTTCAATAAAATAATATTCTGTGGACCTGTGAGACAAAGGTGAAAGTTTTTGGAAGGTTTGCATTTCATTATATCTGGTAAAAGAAATTAACAGCATTTTAGAAAGAAAAACATCATACCAGCAGCAATACAAACACAAACTTCTAGTGTGATAGTCTGGGGATGCTTTGCTGCTTTATGACCTACAAAATCAATGGAACCATAAATTCTGCTCTCTTGGCGGAAATATCCAGAGGAAGAATATTTCACCTTAAGCAGAACCACAGTATGAGTTATGTAGCAAGTTAATTATGTAAAACACAGCAGCAAGTCCACCTTAAATGGCTCACCCCCAAAAAATTTAATGAGGATTTTTAATTAAAGTCAGGCTACAGCATGTAAGCTGGATTTAACTCCAGACTTAAACTATTTATGCTTGAGAAAAACTGTCAAGTGTGGCAAAGAAGAGTGGGCCAATTTTCCTCCACGGCAAAGTAAAAGACTCATTACTTTTCAGTTTTCAATTCCGTTTTTTAAAAAAAAGCGCCAATTCACACATGTTATCTTAAGGCACTTTACAAGAAAAGCTCGAGCAGCGATCAAAAAACCCTGAATTCTTTTCTGTTCTCTTTAGCTCCTGGAACCGGTTCTTTCTGGATTCTTCTGGACTCCCTACTCTACCCCTCAGCACAGACACATCCCTACAGTCTTTTATCATTAAACAAAACAAAATGGCTTTACATTTTCTATATAATATATATCTATTGCTTTATTCTATCTAGCGAGAGAAAAACACAGAGAAAACAATGTTTACAGTTGTAATAACAGCAAATAATGCAATTGGAGAGTAGTAGAAGAGAAAAGTAGCAGAGTGAAGAAAAGTGGCCAGTCTGTCCTCCAACAGTTTAAGCCTATAGCAGAATAACTACATAGATAGCCCAGGATAGAATGAGACATGAGATAGGCAGAGCCAGCTATCACAAATGATTTAAGATTAGTTTGATGTGTAGCATTTCAGAGTGACAAACAGCAAAAACAGAAGAAATCTATAAGGTAAGAAATAACACTAACTCTCTGAACAAGCAGGTTCTAACTCCTATGTTGACAAGATAATAAAAAAAAACTCCAAGTCAAATAAGAGAAAGATTTAGCTTGATGTAAAGGGGAATGTATCTTAAGGAGCTGATAAGATTATGGAGCTCAGGTTAAAATTCAGTATTACAGAAATGTGGCAAGAGTAAATCTGTGAGAGATGAGAGAAATCAGGTAAACATGGCAAGATGCCACATAGCATACCTGAAAACTGAAAGTTTGATAAACAGGTTGCTTCTATTGAATTTAAGTTATGGGGTTACTTTAAATGATTCAGCGCACAGGGACAACTTCTTGAATTATTCATTTACCCAGGGGGATGAAAGCAGGGACTACAGCACAGTAATAAAAAACAGAAGACTAAGACCTTGATCCTTAGGCTGTGAATCTGAAAGTCCTCACTCAAAAAAAGAAAAGAAATACTGCCAAACCCTCTTTGACTATAAAATAAAAGTGACCGATACCTCATGATCTTAAAAACAGCTGCATGAAACAATGCAAATGACAAACTGGTATAATTAGCTATATTAATGAATTCTAACAATAAAAAACATATGGTTGAATTTCATTGGTTTAGGGGCAAGAAACGACTCAGAACATTAGCAATAAAAAAAGCACAAAGATGACCCAATCCCTAAAAAAAGAGAGAAAATCTTTCTCCCAAGCCTGTGACTTCTGACAGTTGCATTGTTTGTAAATCCTGTTTACCGTTCCACGTTGTTAGTCAGATCTGTTTGACCAGGCGAACAGAAACCCTGTTGATCCCTTCAGCATTGGATTCATCGTGTGTGTTTCTAACAGTCACTCAGGGGTGACAGAAAAGGGGATCTATTCTCTGGAACAGTGTGGTGAAGCTGCATATACCGCACAGCCATTTGTCAACATGCTGTGACGTTGATTTTAAAGAAAATATAAGTAATGGTGCTTTCAGTCTGCACGGCCCTTGTGTGGTTTAATGAGGAAAAATGGACAAGTATGAATGAACATAAATGCTGCACTCGTTTACATGCAGTAAAAGAAAACCAAATTATTGCCTTAGTCAGACTGAATTTGGACTTTTAAAATGCATGTGTACATCTTAGTCCGGCTGAAGTCGAACCAAACTGGGCTTCTCTTAATCGAGCTAACACACCCAGATAATGGGGTTAGAAAGTCGAATTTCTTTTCACGTAAACAGCACAGCCAGCTTACCCGGGATTCTAGCAGCCTGGGTACTCCTCCTTGATTTCAAGCATCCATGGACACCCATAGACCAACTGTGTGCAGGTATAGCCATACCACGTGAAAATACTTTGAAGCATTGAAATGATAGGAGTGTATAGAAGTTATCTAAGAAAAGGCCAAAATAGAACGAATGAATATTTAGCGACACAGCAAAAATAATACTGAGATACCAACAGGCGAGAAGAAAAATAGAGAGTGACACAGGTAGCGAAAAAGTGAAGTACAAATACCACAATAAATACTATAAATACCACAAATAACACAGTTCACCCTGATTTGCTTTGTCAGAAACTCCTGAAGACACAAGTGGAGCCACCTGACAAACCGACCACAGTTTGTCAGACTGAAGGATTGTGTGTTACACCAGGTGGTCAGCAGCACAGGAGCACCACAGGGGACCGTACTCTCACCCTTCCTTTTCACTCTGTACACCTCCGACTTCCAGTACAGGTCAGAAACCTGTCATCTGCAGAAATACTCAGACGACTCTGCAATCGTCGGGTGGATCAGAGATGGACAAGAAGTTGAATTCAGAGAGCTGCTGGACCGCTTTGTGTCCTGGTGTGTTACCTTGAATGTGAACAAATCAAAGAAGATTATTGTAGATTTGACAAGAAACAGGGTTACGCCAAACACTGTTTTCATCACTGGAGAAGAAGTTGAGGTGTTTGAGGAATGTAAAAACCTCGATGTTCACCTGGATAACAGACTGGACTGGAGACTTAAAAGTTAAGCGTCTACAAGAAGGAACAGAGCAGAAAGCTGTTCTCAAGGGAGCTTAGTCCTTCAAATTTTGCAGCAAGATGCTGCAGATCTTCTACAAGTCTGTTATGGAAAGTGTAATCTCTTCAGCGATCATTTGTTGAGGTAGCAACATCAGAGCCAGGGACTTAAAAAGGCTAAACAACCTGATAAAGAAGGCTGGTTCTGTTCTGGGGACGACTGTGGCATGCGGCATGTTTTAACTAAAAATGCACCAGACAAGGACATAAACGTACAGTTATGCTGAAGCGAGACATCTTATCTGTACTAAAGCTTTGTTGTTCTAATGTTCTAATTTTCTAGCTGATGAGCCATTTGGAAATCAGTTAAATATACGATAAACACTTTGTATTGTCCGTGGAACCCTGTTCATACACAGATACATTGGCTATTGTAAGTATTAATACAATAATATTTATAATATAATAATATTTAATAAATTTTATGTTGAAATGTTTTTATTTGAAAAAGTGTTATTTTTCTGCTTTATTTATTTTGTAATTATATTTATTATTTCATTGGTATAAAATACCAAAATGTTCAGATAACTTTATATTTTTGTCGGTCTGATGAAATCATTTTAAAGTGTAACTGAACCCCATGAAAATCATAACCCCGCCCCCAGACAACATTTGAAAAAATTCTACAAAGTGGGCGGTGCCAGGAAGCACGGAGGGGTACGGCCAAGTGTTGAGGAAAAGCCGAGGGGGAACGTGGGGGTGTGTTCAGGAGGACAATGACAGCTCGCTTAATCTGACACTGAAACATGGACAGTGACCAAAGCGACGTTGGCAGTTTTGCGACTGATAGATCTGATCAACATCCATCTGTTTTGAACGTTAGCCTATGTTAGCATTACCACTCAGAGACTGGACTCCTCCTGTCTTCCTCTGCCTCAGGCGGCGCTGACTCAGCGCCCTGAGCCAGTGGATCTCCTCCGTCATCACCGGAGATAGAGGAGTAGAGGGAGGCTTTATGGAGCCCAGCGGCCGCGAGCCGTATCAATTCGAGCCGCTGGCTCAGTGCGCTGAGTCGGCGCTGCCCGAGGCCGACGCTGCTGCTGAGGGAGAGAGAGACAGGATGGGTCTGGTCTCAGAGTAGTAATACTAACATAGGCTAATGTTCAAAACAGTGTGTTAGCTATGCTAACTAAGTGCTAATGTGATAATAATGGTAACCTGAAAAACGCAATCCAACTCCAAACTCGCCACGGGGCCGGTATGTCTGATAGTTTTATACCCAAACCCACGGGGCGTGTCTGTGAGACCATGGCTGCTGTGACACAGTCAAGCCTGTGACGTAGAGATGTACCGCTCTCCACCAATCACAAAATTCGAATCCAGTAGCCACAGTTCAACCCTAAGAGGGCAGCACTAAGACGTTTTTAGACCAAAAAGTGTAGAATTAAACAAGTTTACACCAAAATGTAAAAAAATCCCCAGAAACTGAAAGATTGCATTGGTAAAGACCCATTTATAGAGTTTGTAGGCAAAAAAAAGTTGTTTTGGGGTTTAGTTACTCTTTAAATAATCAGTGCCAGTAGAATCCTCCTAACAGTTATCCGGCTACTTGAGGGAACATATGGAGCATTAAAATCTCATTCTCAAATAGTAAGAAGATAAAACATATAAAAATTAATAACACAAGATGCTGACATCACAGCAAAGGTAATGTACGTCATCCTGACACAGCAGAACACTGTGAATTCAACACCCTTGATCCAAATACACAAATACTATCCAGAACAGGAGCTCATCAAAACCAACACACATAATTTAATGCTGCGACGACAGTTGCTTTTTTCATTAAAATCAAACAATGTGACAACTGCGTTAAAAGCTGGTAAAGAACCTGACAACATCTGCCTGAATAAAAGTGGAATTATTCTTAAAGATTAATTTCCCTCCATGGTGAGAACTGTCCGCCCTGCAGCTACATCTCTCATGGCTGTTAGACATGACCCTCTTTCACTCTCGCACTTTCCATCATCTTTTGTTACAACAGACAGAAAAGAAAACGGTCACTGTGAACCAGCATATGAATAGTCATGCCTTCCCACAGGGACCAGAGCAGAATATTAGGTATTGGTTATAACATAAAATAGTTAATGACCTTGTAGGACTGTGTTTGTCAGAGCTGCTGAGCTCTCATTTACATGCATATTTTCTGTATCCTTTGCTAAAGGACAGTTGGAGAGTGAGCTTTTTAATTCAGTGTTATATACTCTGTTGTTGTAGTCCCATGAGGAGGATGCTCAGGGTTTCCAAAATTAATAAGAAACAGTCAGCTTTAGAGTAAGAAAATGTTAACCATCTGTTTTGAACGTTAGCCTATGTTAGCATTACCACTCAGAGACTGGACTCATCCTGTCTCCTTCTGCCTCAGGCGGATATATATATATATATATATATATATATATATATATATACCAAATGTCTCGGTTTGGTACATACCATGGTTCAATTTTACAGTTAGGTCCATTTTCGGTACAGTTAAGGAACAAAGTGAAAAAAATAGTTTTTTTGTGGCATTATGAAATTGCAAATATTGGACAGCTATGATTTTATCTTCATCCCAACATTTTAAGTTAGACCTTTTTCCTATCATTATACTATATTTATTGTTGGCAATTTTATCTTTTTATTTAAGATTTTTACTCTGCTGTCTTGTGATTGAAGTGGTGTAACACAATCAGTGCTTTTATACTGTATATCTCATGATTTCTAACAGTTTTCTGACCAGACTATTTATGGTACCTTGTTGACTAAAATAATCTAATAATTGAGACTAAATAGAACTAATCTTAGCCTAATTTTTCCCCAAGCCTTTTTGTATATAATGCAGATGTCTCCCCATACATAAATAAGTATACATATGCAAATGGTTCCTCCTAGTTTTAAAATATGCATGTTTATTGCATAATCAATGCGGACCTAATGAATAGGCATGCCTGTCTAGTATTCCCCTGTAATCAACTGGCAGTGTTTACTTTGCTGTTTGCCTCTTTACTGTTGCTAAAGACTCCAGAAATAAATGAGAGTATTCAGCTGTGATAATTTATGCTGTTGCAATTAAATAACACAGGGAAAATAGATGATTTAATAAAACAGCAAATTGAAAAATGTTTAGAAGTTTATAGACGATATCTGCAAAGACTACCATTTATACACAAAGGCTTTGCAATACACACAACACTAACAGGAGGTACTCAAAGGATGTGAGAGGAAATCGAGAACCAGAAATAACAATCCTCTTATGTCCAAATTACATTGGTGACTAAGTCATATTCTGTTGGTTTTTATAAACCCAATATAGTCTAGTTCTTACTTCACTGGTTACCCATTTACCTAAATTACTTCAACAGAGCAGGTTTCTTGAGATGAAACCCAAGCAACATAGAGTTCTCGCAGCAAACGGCTGTTATCCATTGAAAAACAAGGAGTATAATTGCTCCACTTTGAGTCAAATAGAGCTTTTATCTCCACTATGAATATCTGACTATCTACTTAAAAGCTCAGGATTGATTGAAAACCATGAACTCGTATATTATTATTGGATCAAAGGAAGATGCAGTGTATCTTAACAGTTCAAAGAAAGAAATTGGACAGCGGGGCCATGCAGAGACCTTTAGAGGGGCAGGTTAAAAAGGGGGCACATAGAGCAAGATTTGAAAATGGCTTACATAATAACTCACAGTGTACCATCCTGAATACATTAACTGGTATTCATCAAAAATCTGAATCACAATACAATATATCATTGTCATCAGATAAGGACCATGCAAAGTAAAAGTAGCCTATATTTTATCTGATGGGGTATAATGTTGCTGTTGAGATGTTGCTGCTGTGGTGTCTTGATCTAAGACCATAAACATTAAAATAACCATAGGAGAGCTGGAAGCTCATAACAAGTGTTATAAAGTACATTATAGAATAATTTAACTTGAAGCTGTGTCTGACTAAATAAACCCTAATAATATCTGACGGGTTCTTCCACAGCAACTCAGCTGCAGACAGCTTTAAAGATCAAACCAACTCAGAGGGGCCTAGCTCTACTTTTTTATAGTAGCGGTAGCACCTCTAAGAGATTTAGGTTTTTAAAGTGTATATAAAATAAATTCATATCTTCAACACACTGCAATAACGTTAAAATATTTATAACATTTTAAATAAATAAATTAGAAATGTATTTATTAGGACTATCAAAATAAATTTTTTAATGGGGGTTTATTAATTTGTACAATTAACTTGATTTTTCTAAAACACAATTAAAGCACGCACAGAATGACCCGCCCTGTTTATTCCACAATTCAACCCACGCTGCTTTCAGTGCTCTCTTGTCATGTAAACAACATGGCGGACCAAAACTGCATCCATGGTTCCATGTGAATGTCTCTTGGGGATTATCAGTTCACATCACTCCCTGATCTGCTGTGCGAATAGTCTGTGGAAAGAGACCCGATTATGTCTTGTGCTGTTGGTCGCTTTGATAACAACAAACGTGCATTCCATCAACTCGCCCCTTACAAGGTAAACAAAAGACATCTGTGCTTGCAAGCGATCAGAAGAAGCAATTGGAAAGATCAGATGATTAAAAATGCAACAATCTGCAGCGATAACTTCACATCAGGTGAGCCTTGGCGAACAAACAAGCTAACATAGCTAACCAACACTGCAACTGCAAAGAATAACCGTGGGAACCAGGGAGTAACGTAAAGGTTCTGTGTTAAACCATGTGCGCAAGCATCGTGATGTTGATAAACAAATAATCCCTCTATTTTTCAGAAAAATTCAATTCAAAAATACTTTATTGATCCCAGAGACAAATTAAGGGTTGTTGTATTTCATACTATTTCATTATTCAAGGAGTTGTTGTAGATCCTGATGGCTGTGGGCAGGAACGATCTCCTGTAGCAGCATGTGTTGCAGTCCCATGACGAGGATGCTAAGGGTTGTCCAAAATTAATAAGAAACAGTCAGCTTTAGATTCAGAAAATGTTAACCAGTTACTTTGCTTTAGCAACTGGCTAAAAGATGAATAGGTTAAAAGGGCCACGTGTAAATGTGATAGTGGAGTTTAAAACAAAAGTTCCATGCTCAATTTCACGGTTTGGTTCATTGTCGGTACAGTCAAGGAACAAAGTGAAAAAAAATGTTTTTTTGTGTATTGCCAAAGAGCATGTTGCAGATTAGAGCCCCCCTTAAACCACTGTTTAGAGAAGTATATTAGGATGTAAAAAAAAAAAAAATGGTACACATGCATATATTATTTTGGCTTTTGGAGTCTTTTGTGAGAGAATTTAACCTCCACCAGACTGGACGTGACGACCTGTCAGCTCAATCAATAGAAAACTATGGATTGTAATGCCTTCTCTGAAACAAAAGAAACTTTAAACATTTACAACTACACATATGAGGGAGTACAACCATACAGCTATGAGCCTGGAGCATGGCGAAGAGAGAGAGCAGCGGGGAGGGGGTTTGATAGCCAAAACATTGCTAAGCGAAGCTAATGTTAGCCTGGGTGCTGCAAGCTAGCTTTACTCTTTCTTTAACAACCCACATATCACAGTGCTTCTAATCTTTGATATCATTCTTTCAACAAAGTTTGTAATTATCAGGTGTTAGACAACAAGAGTTACAATGCACAGATACCGTCTGCGTAGAGCTGAGCCTCTGATGGATCTGTGACCCACTGCTACAGGTCCAGAACACAGACTGTATTTAAAGATGGACGAAGCCTCTGTGACGTCACCCAAAGGTTTCTGAAGAGCAAAAATGAGGCCAACTGGGCAATTCCCACCGCCGCCATCTTGGCCGCGTCACGCGTCTCGTCACTACCAGGAAATACGAAAATGGGCAAAGAGGTGGAGCTGAGAGTGGAGGTAAGAGTGGAACTGAGAGTGGTGCTGTGAGGGCGGGGGCGGATGATTGACACTCTGAGCCGATGTAGGCAGGAGCTAGTCCTGGAGCTAACAAAAGCTAACGGAGGTTAGTGGGCGCCTTTAGTCTGTGCGTGGTTATATAGCTACTTTGCTAATAAGGACTTCAGCTAGCAGTAGCTGCACCTACAAATTAACTTAAATATTGTTTTACTTACCGAAAAAAAATGGACCAGAGACTTCTTGGACGGTCTGCAATCAGTACCACAGCAAGCTATCTTTGTCCAATAAGTGCACGATTTATATCTAAACACTAATAAAGTTTGCAGTTGCAACTGATGTTCAAGTTCAGAGAAAGGAAATGGCCAAAGTCTTAATGCGAGTCCTAGGCTGAAAGCATTCTCAGGAGCAAGCAGGGGGGATAAGCAGTCTATGGTATTGAATCTGTGGCGGTCGGCGGTTAATCTGTGGCGCACCGCCACAGATTCGTCTATGTGTGGGAAACACTGACGTGGGCAGGTCATAGGTAACGGAGGGAGGGGAATAACAGCGAGCGCATCAGGTGTTTCCTAAAAATAAACATTGTTCAAGAGTCGAGTCTGAAGTCACTGTGTGTGCGCCGGAGTCTCAAACTCGAGTGCCCATCTCTGATATATATATATATATATATATATATATATATATATATATATATATATATATATATATATATATATGTATTAGGGCTGTCAAAATTAATGCATTAATGCGGGTCGATTAATTTGTGGAATTAATGCCATACATTTTTTTTACTCAATTAACGCATGCACAGAATACCCCATAATTAAACCCGCGCTGCTTTCAGTGCTCGCTTGTTACCTAAACAGCATGACAACTGTTTGATAACTGCAAATAATAACAGTGGGAACCAGGTAGTAATGTAAAGGTTCGGTGTTGATAGATAAATAATCCCTCTATTAGTCAGAAAATTTCTATTAAAAAATACTTAATTCCTCCCAGAGACAAATTAAGTGTTATTGTAGCTCATATTATTTAATTTTTCAAGGAGCTATTGTAGATCCTGATGGCTGTTAGCAGGAATGATCTCCTGTAGCAGTCTGTGTCGCAGCAAAACTGAAGAAGCCTCTGACTGAAGACACCGTTGTTGTAGGATAGTCCCATGAAGAGGATGCTCAGGGTTGTCCAAAATTGAATAAGAAACTGTAAGCTTTACATTCAGAAAATGTTAACCAGTGAATTTGTCTTAGCAACTGGCTAAAAGATTAATAGGTAAAAAGCTCCACGTGTAAATGTGATTGTGGGATTTAAAACAAAAGTTACATGCATCTCTCTCGTATTTCCTTAAAATAAAGAGCAACAGCTTCCGGTTTCGTCCTTTATTTACACCAAAAATGTTACTTTTTCAGTCATATTTGGGAATGGTAATTAATTGTGATTAATTTACAGCCACTCTACCCTTTGATTAATTAGCTTAAATTTTTTAATCATTTGACAGCCCTAATACATATATATATATATATATATATATATATATATATATATATATATATATATATATATAGAGAGAGAGAGAGAGAGAGAGAGAGAGAGAGAGAGAGAGAGAGAGAGAGAGAGAGAGAGAGAGAGAGAGAGATACACTGAACAAAAATATAAATGCAACACTTTTGTTATTGCTCCCAATTTTCGTGACCTGAGCTCAAAGATCTGAAACATTTTCTATATACACAAAATGCACACTACTTTCAACTAATGTTCACATCTGTCTAAATCTGTGTTAGTGAGCACTTCTCATTTGTCAGAATAATCTATCCCACCTATACTACAGGTGTAGCATATCAAGGTGCTGATTACATATTATAAATATTGCACAGGTGTGCCTTAGACTGGCCACAACAAAAGGCCACTCTGAAATCTGCAGTTTGATCTCACAGCACAATGCCACAGATGTGGCAACTTTCGAGGGAGTGTGCAATTGGTATGCTGACTGCTGGAATGTCTGCTAGAGCTGTTGCCGGTGAAATAAATGTTAATTTCTCTACCATAAGCCGTCTCCAAAGGTGTTTTAGAGAATTTGGCAGTACATTCAACCGGCCTCACAACCGCAGACCACGTGTAACCACACCACATTCAGCATGTTCACCTCCATGATCATCTGAGTCCAGCCACCCGGACAGCTCCTGCAACAATTGGTTTGCATAACCAACGAATTTCTGCACAAACTTCAGATACCATCTCAGGGAAGCTCATCTGCATGCTCGCTGTCCTCATCGTGGTCTGGACCTGACTGCAGTTCATCGTTGTAACCGACTGGAGTGGGTAAATGCTCACATTCGATGGCGTCTGGCATGTTGGAGAGGAGTTCTGTTCATGGATGAATCCTGTTTTTTTTCACTGTTCACGGCAGATGGCAGAGAGCGTTTGGGGGTAAGTGGTTTGCTGATGTCAAAATTGTGGATCGAGTGGCCCATGGTGGTGGTGGAATTATGGTATGGGCGTATGTTATGGACAACGAACACAGGTGCATTTTGTTAATATTTTGTATGCACAGAGATACTGTGATGAGATCCTGAGGCCCATTGTTGTGCCATTCATCCATGACCATCACCTCATGTTGCACCATGATAATGCACGGCCCCATGTTGCAAGGATCTATACACAATTCCTGGAAGCTGAAACCATCCCAGTTCTTGTATGGCCAACATACTCACCGTACATGTCACCGTGTTTGAGATGCTCTGGATCGGTGTATACGACAGTCTGTTCCAGTTCCTGCCAATATTCAGCAACTTCCCACAGCCATTGAAGAGGAGTGGACCAACAGGCCACAATCAACAACCTGATCAACTCTACAGACGGAGATGTGTTCACTGTGTGAGGCAAATGGTGCCCACACCACTATAAATGAACCACTGAGGGATAGATTGATTTGTTGTGCCAGGGAAATCATTACTTCGCAAAATTGAAAAAAACAAACAAAACTAAAGTATATCTCATATAATGGTGCATTTTACATTAATGAGAAATTTGAAAAAAACAAAATGGCCTTTACAAACAGTCCCGAAGGAAACTGTACCACACAGGGTGTGTTTTTTTTAACTCTTCAGCGACCACAGCAGACACATTTCACTGATGATGGCCTTTAGGCCAATAGACTGCTTTATAGTGGACCACAAAGCAAAAGTTAAATAAATGTAAACTGTCATTTATCTTCCTTTTTTTTATTGTACTTGTTTACAGTCCATTTGTCCTGAAAGAACAAGTTTACATTCCTGTTATCAAGGTCAGACTTTTAAATTGCCTTCCTCAGACTGGGAAGCTAAAAGAGAAATATGAGGATGATCTTCCAATATCAGTGTAATGGAAGGGGGGGGGGGGGGGGGGTGCAAAACCTACAAACAAAGGCAACTGTGAAGCAGAATTCCTGCAGGTTTGAAACTTTCAACTAAACCATATTGAATTGCATCAACTCAACAGCATCAGGGATAAAACTGCTGTAACATCTTTACAGCACAACAGCTATTTAGATTTCAGCAGTACCAGTATATGGTGGTGAAGCAATATGTTGTGGATGTATTCACCTTTTAGTTTTCCCAAAGCCAAAAGCAAAGCCTTTATTGGGCTTTCAGTATTTATATTTATTGCCATCATTGATCTGAATGTTATTGCTGCCTTAAAAAAGCTATGTTATCATTGCTACTACATGTAGATGGCAAGGCAATGGAAATGGCATCAACTGGATTAATACTTTTTTTGTGAAAAATCATATTGAAACTTTTGGATGTATAGACTTTGAATGATAACTAAAAAATTGACTCAAATTATGCAAAATAAGTGTAGTTGTAGGTGTCTATTAACATATTTCATCGTCTTGCACACTGCTATCACCAAAATTCATTTATTTTTGTTAAATTTCTATTTGAAAATTAGTCAGGCATATTGTAACTGTGTAAAACAGCATGTGCTGCTGTGAAAAAGCAGTCGCTGGCTTACAGATTGTTTTGCTGTTGGTCTCACATGCAGAAGTAATGCTACAATTTGTTTTGTTGTTGATCATTTTAACTGAATGGGTCAAAAAAATCTGGTCATTATACATTTTTACCTGTCAAATTTTTTAATTATAACATTCAGTAGTTCATTTTCCTTAATTTCTGTTAATATCCAATCTGAACAAACTGATCAGTTAATCCACATCGTGCCATCACACATCGAGCAGATTAATAAATTACATCATGTAAGACCTGAACCCGCAGCAAGGAGGTGTACTGCGCGCCGCCTGTGCATGATGGAGGGTGAAGTGCCACTTCAGTCATAGTTTTGAAATCAGGGAACATTTCTCCAATTGAAGCGATCAAAATTTGGCTAGACTCTCTGAACGATGGCTTTTCTGATCGCTTCAGCGGGAGGAAAGCCCCCAGCATTCGCTCTTTTCGCATCAGTAGTTAGGCTGCAGCGATCTGTCGCCACCAGTCTGTGTCCGATGTAGCTATAAATGCGGTCCATACCTCCGTAACTCTTCAACGTGCTGTCAGCTTGCAGATAACGAGATCCATCGGGTACGGTGTCCATGTCTGAGATGATGCTCAGATGCTCTGTTGGGAATCTTTTCTTTATTGATTTAGTTATCTGCCCTCTCTGAGTAAAGTTGAAAATATCTGTGCATTTGCACCAAGTGGTCAGAGGTGTGAATACTAATCTGTCAAAATGACGGACGGCATTCAGATTTTCCCATCACCGTTGTAAAGGAAATGGTCAAATACGGAAATATTCAGTTAACGCAACCCATGCTAACATGTTTTAGATCATCAGATATATTTTAATATTAAACAAATCTAATATAATTAAGCCAGAGTAAATAGAAATGCAGTTTTCAATTAATAATTTCATTTCTTAGGAGAAAAACCTTTCCAAACCAAAAAATTGATTACTGCACTGCAGTAAATCACAGATTACCTGTGATCGAACACATTTTTTAAAAAGCTCAGTTCATACACACAGGTGTGGGGATTCTGTTTTTTTCACAGATGCCTTCTTGGGCTGAGGTTACCAAAACTAGATCTTGTAATATTCGGGACCATGACCTTTTCAGTGACGCTGTTGTTGTATTTATATATCTAATTGTGAGTTGTGGTTGTGTAGTTCTCAGTTCGCATTGTTTGGTTTGTTTTATCATTGTTTTTTTTCTTCCTCTCTCTGCTGTCCTGCAGGTGTGGAGCCGGACTCGGATGTTTTCTTGTGTTTTTTTGTCCCCCTTCCTCTCTTGTATCTTCAACTCACCCTGTCATGTTTGCAGTATTAAAAGGACCCAAATGCAGCAATTAAAATGAGAATGATTTAATTGCAACAAAAACAAGGAACAAGAACTTACAAAACTCAGGAAGACCAAAAATGCAGCGAAGGGGCAAACGGCAACCGGACAAGAAAGTTTGACAGCGGACCAGCGAGTAGAGTATTTATACTGAGGAGGGAGTGAGGAAGTGATAGAGAAAAGGCTTAGGACTAACTAAGAGAAGCAGATGCAGGTGAAAGGGAGAGAACAGGTGGAGGCAATCAGCAGCGGGGGCAGAAGGGAAAAATGGCAAGGAGGAAACGGAGAAAGGCCAAGAACAAAACATAAGAAAAGACTAGACAGAGAACTATACTGGACAGAAATGATATAACAGAACTAACGGGACAAGTAATGAGGAAAAAGCAAATAAGACTAAACAAGGAAGCAAAAGGTGAGAATGTCTAAAGATAGGAAATGAACATATTGAAGACAAAGACCAAAATAAGTAACACTATGAACCTAAAGTATAATTTAACAGAATCTAACAGAGGAATAAACTAAAATGATAAAGTGAACTGAATAAGGAAATGAAATAATTCAGCACAAACACCTAACATCATGACACACCATCTCGCTCTTAACTTTTTTCCTCCCTTTCTTCATCTTCTTTTTTTCCCCCTTTATTTTCAGTCTGTGTCCAAAATATCAGAAAAAAGAAGAAAAAAACCTGACAACAATTTTAAATAAAGATTTCTTAAACATATAGCAAAAGCCATAATGCTCCACTTGTGAAAGTAAATCTGTTGGGGTTCTACTTAGTACTCTGACAACAATTCTGAGTGCCAAACTGCCAGACAGGACACATTAAAAAGAAAAAAAGCTCAGTTTAATTTCCCATTAAACACTTGGCACCAATTACTCTCAGGCCTATAGACTCAAAATACCCTTTCTGATCACATAAAGTAGGCTAACAGATCTTTAAAAGCAACACCTCACAGTCTGACCTAAAGAAATTCAAGACTGGATGAGCAACAAAGTCGTTGACATCGATCCCAGGAGTAGCAATCTTATCAAAATTACTCCAAGAGAACTTCAATAACTGATCCAGGATGTCACAAAAAACCCATGACAACATCTAAAGCTCTGCAGGCCTCACTTGTCTAAGTTACAGTCAGGCCACATTCAACAATAACAAAGAGTGAGGAGAAAGGGCCTCCATGGGAGGATTCCTAGTCAGGAATAACTGCTGATCACAAAAAAAAAAAGAATCTGTGGCTTATGAGACTTAAATTGAAGTTTTTGGCAGGTGGTCATCCGATTATGTTTACAGTGAAGCTAAATACGTTTTTCAAAATAAGAAAATCGTAGTGTTAAACAGAGTGGTGGTAGTGTCATGGTCTGTGGGTGCCTTGCTGCTTCATTGTGGATAATTTGCTGTGATTGATGGAACCATAAATTATGCTCTGTCAAACAAAACCCTAAAGGAAACTTTTTTGGAATCAGTTCATAATCCTAACATGAATCCTCTTGGGTTGCACACAGCAAGTCCAGTTTTCAGCTGCTCTCAGCAAACCAAATTAAATGTTTTCTCAGGGGCTATAAAAGCTCATTCAAGACAAGGTTAACCGACTCAAGCTAGCTCTTTTGCTACTTTTGACCTGATATTATAAAAAAAAAAAAAGTTGAAATCCACTTCTAAACCAATTGTTTTAGTTCAGCAAAACATGGCATAATGTAAAGCATATGAATCCTGCATGGAAAGATTGGACTCTCACGAGTTTTTCACATCTGTCTCACAGCAGACAGATCAGCCGGACTTACTGTTCTGGATCCCCAAAGGACAGTCTGTTCACAGAGCCAAAATCCCACGAGAGGATTCTAATGGAGAAATGTGGGTGACTAAAAAGAAAGAAGAAAAACTTTTCAATAGTGTGTTTCTGAAGGTTTTTTTATATGCTAGAGTAGTCCTCTAAGGTCTTCCTCATCTTTCCTCACCGCAGTACGTATCGGCTGTGCAGTAGCCTTGCAGTTTGATAGCCAATTTACCAGCGCCTCCCTCATGAGCAGACAGCATTGAAGGTGCCCTGAGTGCCAATTTACAAGTACGTGGAAAGAAACACCTACTGAGAAAGAGGAGGGTGAGGAAAACACAAAAGGCAGAGAGAAAGTTCAGTTTGAACATTCCACTTTTCCTGGGACTGCTCCCAGCTGAGTAAAATGACCTCGAAGTATGGAAGTGACAGGAACAGAAGGTGCTGTGCTTCCCTATTTATCTTCCTGTGATAGACGAACAAATATATAAAAAGGAAAAGGATTCTGTCCCCTAGTTTTACAACTCCATCCTTTAAAATGAGATCTGATTAAAAGAAACACCCCCAAAAATATCCAGTTCTTTCCAAATAAATGTTAATGTATTGATGTCAAATCTTTTTCTTTTTTTTCTCAAAAGACAATGGTTTAATTACTGCGAACAACAGACATTAACCTTACTTCACGTTAATAACAATATATTGACAAAAAACTTGTAATCTGAAGAAAAGGGTCACGCCCACCTATCACTTAATAGCGAGTCTTTCCCCTTCCAGCTGGAATAACAATTTGCCTCACTTCTTATTTTCAGCTGTTTGATGTCTAAGGAGTTTCTTGCCTGTACAGCCATTTTTAAGTCACACCCCAGCATCTCAATGACATCAAGAACTGGTCTTAGACTCTCCCCAGGACTTTCCAATTACTTGTTTTCAGCCAGACCTAGGTGGATTTACCGGTATGCGTTGGGTGATTGTTATTTTTGCAAGGTCCAGTTCTACTTTCAGGTTTTTTTTCTCAAATATTTGTCAAGCACTTGAGATATGCAGTATAGAAATAATAGTGGATTCTATTATGGTGAGCTCTTTTGTCTCTTTATGTCCAAAGAACATATTTCCATAACTCCTGACCTTGACCTATGATTATTCCTACAAACTTTTGTCTGGCCTTCATATTTCCAGACATCCTGTAAAACTAATTTTTTTATGCATGGATGAGTTATTCTAACTCATCCATGCATTTATCTTTAGTCGGATTGATTACTGCAACAGCGTCTTCACAAGTCTGCCTAAAAAGTCAATCAGACAGCTGCAGCTGATCCCGAACGCTGCTGCCCCTGACCTCACTAGAATGACTTTAACACCAAATTATGTTGAAGATCTCCACTCACTATACCAAGTGCTCAGACCACTCAGGTCCTCTAATCCAGTCTACTAAACATCCCTAGAATTAGAACCAAACCTAGAGAAGCAACTTTCAGTTTCTATGCTCCTCTAATCTGGAACAAACTTCCAGACAACTGCAAAGCTGCTGAAACACTGAGTTCTTTTAATTCCCAACTAAAACTCATCTGTTTAGAGCTGCCTTTGAGTAATGATTTCATGTGTCATATGTTTTGTGTATGCTTCCTGCTTAATTGCTTTATGCTTTATATGCTTTGTCTGTGTTTTACTACTATTTTTCTTTCCCCCTAATCATGTAAAGCACCTTGAATTACCTTGTTGTTGAAAGTGTGCTATAGAAATAAAATTGCGTTGCCTAATCACCTGATATCATTAGGCTGTGTTTCATTTTGGCAAGTTTAGATGTGTCTCTGCTCCAACACAGCTGAATCAAATGGTCCAACTACTTCCTCAGCATGTCAAAACTCTGCAGAGGCCTGCCAAGAAACCACAATTTGATTCAGGTATGTTGTTTCAGGGAAAGAAGTAAAACATGCAGGATGCCCATGTTGCTTAGCAAGTGGTGCCTCAGCCAAAGATTGCTTGATGCCGTTGCACAGACCAGGCTTTTTACCTTTAGTCCATACATTTTTAATTACATTGACACCAGGGGCATTCTAGAATCTTACTGTTAGCCAACTTTATCCTGTCCAAAACCAGTTTGAATCACATTTGGGATCATTGTCCCATTAGAAGTCCCAGTTGCATTCAGGTTTCAACCATCTAGCTGTTGATTTGTGGGGAATTTGATTAATCTAGAAGTAGTGCTTCTTCCACAGTACTTTACCCACTTTGCACAATTTACCACAACAAATGGCAGCAAAACACACCCACATTATGATACCATCACTATGCTTGACAGGTGGTAGTTCTCCTTTTTAGGTCTAAAGTCTTAGGTCTTGTCCCCATATAGCAGGGTATCTCACAAAACAAAAGATTTTTCGACAATTTGGCCTGTCATCCACACGAAAATGCAGATTTACGGCATCAGAAGCGATACTTTCTAAAAACTCTGACCAAAGTGAAGAGTTGTGAATTCATAAATAACTGGGGTTTTAGGTTTTGCAGCGCCACAGTCTGCTGCAAAAAAATGCTCCGACATTAAATGCGCGACCTGTATTTCCACTCAGAAACAGCATGGATTCCCCCAGAGTCGTGTTGCCGTTATCGATTGTCCAAGCGCCTTTTGCTTGCTTGTTTTTACAAGCTCAATTACTACTCTAATGGATTTTAGAAAGTAGAAAGGTATTCTGAGTGGATAGGATTTGGGGAACTACTGCCTCCTACAGTTTTGGCATGCCTAAGACTGTGCTCAACAATACATTTATGGTGTGGATGGGTTTTATCTATTTTTTTTAAACGAGGTATTGAGGATATTCAGTTAAAAGAAAAAAAACCTGGCTACATGTTTACATGAACTTAATTTGACTCCTGTATACAGCCGTTTATACAGTTGAAATTCACACGTGAAAACATGTTAAAAAACATGTGAGATGTGTGTTGAATTTTGAACATTTTCATCATAATAAACGTGAAAACCCATGGACATTCACATGTAAAGCCCATGGGATATCATGTAAACCGCATATGAAACATGTTATTTTCCACATTAAACCTACCCATGTGAATTGTATGTGATTACATGTGAGAAATATGTGAAACCCCTGTAAAACCATACATGTGATTTGTGGATTACCATGCACCACATGGGATAACGTGATCCCATGGGAAGAACATGTTCAAGCCCATGTGACTTCTCCGTAAGGGAACTTAATTTGGGGGTGAGTTGCTCTTTAAACCAACAACCATGATGAGTGGATTTAAAGTTCTCACCACAAATGCAACTTGATTTGGTAGGAAATTTACTATCAAATCCTCATGCAACATTGTTTGAAAAGAGAATTAAAATGCTGTCTTCCAGTTTTTTCAAAAAATGTTTGTTTCGACAAATCTGAATTTTCATTTCTTTTAAAATAAAGAATGTCTTGCAGTTTTCTGACCTTCAATATCCTACCTGTCTGATCCAAAGAGAACATCATCATCTCCAATCAAAACTGAGGAAAAGGCACCCCTCCATTGTTAGGATTGTTGGTAGACAATATCTGTAGATGTTTTGATAATTTGTTTTCTTTTAAAAAACAAAATATTGATACTACAGGTAAGAAAATTAAGCGTATGTAGACAAAACGAAAATGACAGCTGAGTCTATTAAAGTAAAACATGTTGCATTCTACTATGACTAATCAAATCAGGATTTAATTTAATTCCGACTGAAGGTTTAGGAGAATTGCCAGAGTTTCTTTATTATTATTATTTTCTACTCTAGATTTTTATCACATTGCATGTGTCAACCCAGATCCAAGAAAAAAAGAAAATTGTCATGTAGGAGAAAGCTGACTTTGATTGCTGATTTTGATTGTCAAGGAAGGAATAAGCAAAATGATGAACAGACCTAAGGAGGGGGAAAAACATGATCAGAATAAAAAACAGGAGTGAGAAAAACTGAATCAGAATAAAAAACAGGAGTGAGAAAAACTGAATCAGAATAAAAAACAGGAGTGAGAAAAACTGAATCAGAATAAAAAACAGGAGTGAGAAAAACTGAATCAGAAAAAAGGACAGTGTTGTGATAGAGGTTTATAGCAGACACATTAAGGAATCCTGGCAATAATGACTCCAAGCAAAGGTTAGAACAACAACAACATCCATTGCCATTTATACAGTACAAAGAAGTTTAGTTTGAAACAAAAGAATGAAGTCGAAAAGAAAAATGATACAGCTTTACAAATTAATCGTTGTTTCATCGACTCTCTTGTTTGTTGCCTGCAGCAAATGTAAAAATTAAGTGGGAAAATGTTTTTCACAAAACAGATAATAAACTCAATAAAACATGTATTTCAGTTGTGAGTGTGCTATTTCCCTGCTGGTGTTCCAAGTTTATTTCCCTGAGGTACAATTATCTATTGGCTTTCAAAAAAAGAAGCCTGATCCTCTTTAAAGGAGATTAATGTAAGATTGTGGCCAAAACTGGTTCTGCAATCACTTTCAAAATACTGTAGAGCGGAGTATCACCTCCCGCACCCCCCTGACTCGAGGTTGCCAGATAGGCTGCAGGATCCAGCAGGAATTAGCAACGTTGGCGTCTTGTCTTCAAATTCTTCTCTGTTTTTACCCGTCTCTATCTTGCAAAGGCATCTCCTATACAAATCCTTGTTTTATTTCGGACTTTGTCACGACGTATTTCTGAATGATAACGAGGTCTTTTAGGTGTAGTGACGTTAGCAATTGTTGATCCGAAACATTTTTGTAGCTGCAGCTGTAGTAACTAGAGCAGAGCTGGCAACCCTGATGCCATAACACTACTGACTTCGTGATTGGTAGATAGGTGGAGGGCGGAGCTTCAGACCAAAACACAAGATGACGACAATAACATCAGTTGAGGGCTGCAACTTCATTTTATAAATGACAATATCCTGGCTGTACTACTGTTGTCAGTGATATAATTATTTGAAATGAACATGATTGCTTAAAGAGTAACTAAACCCCAAAACAACTTTTTTTTGCTTCTAAACTCTATAAATGGGTCTTTACCAATGCAGTCTTTCAGTTTCTGGGGATTTTTTTACATTTTGGTGTAAACTTGTTTAATTCTACACTTTTTGGTCTAAAAACGTCTTAGTGCTGCCCTCTTAGGGTTGAACTGTGGCTACTGGATTTTAATTTTGTGATTGGTGGAGAGCGGTACATCTCTACGTCACAGCAGCCATGGTCTCACAGACACGCCCCGTGGGTTTGGGTATAAAACTATCAGACATACCGGCCCCGTGGCGAGTTTGGAGTTGGATTGCCTTTTTCAGGTTACCATTATTATCACATTAGCATTTAGTTAGCATAGCTAACATACTGTTTTGAACGTTAGCCTATGTTAGTATTACCACTCAGAGACCGGACCCATCCTGTTTCTCTATCTCAAGCAGCAGCGCCGGCCTTGGGAAGCGCTGACTCAGCGCACTGAGCCAGCGGCTCGAATTGATACGGCTCGCGGTCGCTGGGCTCCATAAAGCCTCCCTCTACTCCTCTATCTCCAGCGCCGCCCGAGCTCGGTGCTGCTGAGGAAGAGGGAGACAGGAGGAGTCCAGTCTCTGCGTGGTAATGCTAACATAGGCTAACGTTCAAAACAGATGAATGTTGATCAGATCGATCAGTCGCAAAACTGCCAACGTCGCTTTGGTCACTGTCCATGTTTCAGTGTCAGATTAAGCGAGCTGTCATTGTCCTCCGGAACACACCCCCACGTTCGCCGCTCCGCTTTTCCTCAACACTTGGCCGTACCCCTCCGTGCTTCCTGGCACCGCCCACTTTGTAGAATTTTCAAATGTTGTCTGGGGACGGGGTTATGATTTTTCAGGGGGTTCAGTTACACTTTAATGTCTAGTGACATATCAGGGCCATTTTATGATTAATTGAAGTACATTTCTTACTTACAGCTTCTTTAATTAGCTAAAGGCTCGTGTAAGTTGGCCAATAGATCAACATATATACATGTATGTCTCAGTAAATTGGAATATGCCTTCCGATGAGGCCCGTTTGTCAGACTGAAAGTACCTTTAAAGACCTCATGACACGAAGTTGACATTTTTAAACATAACATAAAAAAGAAATCTGAACCCAATGGACTATGTCAAAGTCATAAACACGCCTTGTATAATCCTTCTGAGAGCAAAAAACCGCTGCGGTGACTAGCATTTTACTACTGTATCACTGCGCACTGAACGAGCAGAAAGCCGGAAGTGACGTTAGCGAGAGAACGCATTCCGTTTGTTGACACATTTGACAGCAGCTTTTCAGCTGTGACTGGGACCGCTATTTTCTATTTTTGACAAAGAAAAGTGATCGCAATGCCTTCGTGTTGTGTTGGGGGATTTTGCTCAAATACACACAAGGAAGGTGTCAGTTTATTTAAGTTTCCCAAAGACCCAGAGTTACTGTCTAAGTGGGTGAAACAGGTTAGAAGCACCGTGAGTAGTGGGCTCCCTCCTCCTCTCTCCTCTCTTCTCTGTTCGGAACATTTTGAGCAGAATTGTTTTTATTACTATGATAAAGGAATCACTGGGTTGTTTAGTGTGTGTTGTTGCCGGTAGCTGTACCTGCAGTGTTCCACAGGAGTGTGACAGCATGGCGGCGGTACCATGGTGGTACTTGTGGACTGCGCAACACTGACAGCGTCAGCATCGCTACTCCTACAAGCTCACTTCCACTGAAACCCCAGTTAGATCTCGTGTTTCAAGAAGCATAGGCTCATTTTAGCCGGGGACACCAGGGACATGTCCCGACCACTTTTCTAAACCCGATGAATTTCTTACAGGCGCAGATCTAACATCCACTTGTGCTCCCAGCACAATTTCCACATAATCAGTTTCTGAACGGACTATTATTTAAATTACTCCATTGCACTTTCTCATACAGTCATGGTTTCTTTCTGCGCAGATGCTGCAGCGTTCTTTGCAGTGGATATATCAAGGTTTTAGTCCATATGCAAACACGCTCAGGGCAGAGTCCTGCAGTGCCGCTGGTACCCGTTTCAAGATACATCAATTTAATTTAATGGGTCTGGCTGTAGTTTCTTTACTGCAGGTTAAAAAAATAATTTAATACTTTTGTTTGTTTACGACTCCCAAAGAGAATGGTGTTGACATATAGTGTTTGTGGAGAGAACATGGTAGAATATTCCCCCAACTTTGCACTGACACCAGAATGTTCCCGCTATCCGGCACTGCAGAGAGATTTTTCTGCGACTGAATTTGTGATTCAGTTACGGAGAGCGCAGATAAAGTCAGGGACTGTGAACAATATTTTGTTTATGCACAGCGATCTCTGCATTACATTTGTTTCAGATGTACAATGTTTCAAAGAATTAAAAGGGACATGATTCATTGTAATATAGGCTAATTTACAATCCTTTGGGGATTGTGTTATTTTCTGTCTTTGATCGGTTTTTTAAAACTGTAGCCTAATGGAAAAATGTAAAGGCCGTTGTTAGCAGGGCTCCTTACGGTGGGGCAGGAAAATCGAGTGAGAAAATGAAGCAGGACATCACACAAAAGTTCACTTTCTGACGGGCGGCTCAACCTCTCCACTACTCCATCAGGTAGTCAGTGCGTTCACAAAAAGGAATAGAAATACCATCTGAAGAGTGTTTGTGTGATGAGCTTTTGCCGTCAGTTTATTATGACGCAACCTCTATTCATTTGTACAATAATCAGAAACACCTGTGGACACAAACTAACAGCCGTCCTTCATTTTGAAAGTTTACAATTCACGCCACTGACCACTTGATGCAGACGCACAGTCATTTTCAACTTTAAGCACAGAGTTTAGGAAACTGAAAAAATCAAAAAAGATTCTTATGAGAGCATCTGAGCATCATCATCGCAGACCTGGACACTGTACTTAATGCAACACTATTTCCTCCTCCTGAGGAATAAGAAAATTGAGAAAGAAGTGGCGCTTGTTATTCCAGTGTGCAACCGGAGCGGATTCAGCCTCCCTTATGCACAAGCAGGTGCGTAATTCACGTCCATAGACCATGAGAATGTTGTGAGACTCCAGGTAAAATTTTCATATTTAGTCCATGTTTTCATCTGCTCCATATGTGATGGCACGATGGAGATTCTTTGTTCAGATTGTTCGGGCTGAATATTAACTAAAATGAATGAAAAATTAAATAATATTCAATATGTTTCAGATTTTCGGAATTTTCTGAACGACAAGGGTTGTAAAGGGAACACGTTTTATTACTGCGCATACAGCCTAAAGCAACGGCTGAATAATTATAGGCTATATGAATAATCAATAATTATCCCCAGCAGTTTTAAAAACAAACTGATGCCATTGTCCAGAAGAGACAGGTACATATTCAAAGCAGTTTGGCTATATTTACCTCCAGTACGTCTGGATTAGTTTATTTTTATTTTTAAAACTGATTTACCATATTTACATTATGTAATGTATTTTTTTCAGGTCACTGCTAAAATAACTACACGTTAATATTATTATGCGCCTTTATATCATTTTGTTATTAATTTTTTTTTTTTAAAGAACCCACTATTAAGTTATTTCTAATCGTTACCAACCTGTGTTTCCCTGACGTCACTTCTCCCGCTAGCTTCTCTGACCCGCTTTCTTCTATCCATCTCAGTCGTTGTATACGGCTGGTATCTGTACGGTTCCATGCCTCTAGAAGCACCAGAACCGGCTGCATTTTCCACCTCAAAAACCATCTCGAGGCTAAAACTGGAGGAAGAATCTTCCGAGCCTTCAAATATGAGCGCCACCATCAGGCCTGACAGCGGTAGTTTTGGGACTGTCCAGCCTGAGCAGTTCTGTCGCTGACGTCACATGGAGACGTAGCTTTGAAGCCGCGATTAAGCTAATATTTTTGAAACTCTAATTATCACGTAAAATCAAGTCTGTTCGGCTCATAAATTTACACAACCACATACTTTGACAAGATGCATTATGTCATAATACATTTACATTAAATCAGCTTGGTGTCATGAGATCTTTAAGCAGGCATAAACATATTTTTCAGTAAACCCATAACTCTGCATAAAAATCTTTTCTTTCTTTCTTTCTTTCTTTTTCTTTCTTTCTTTCTTTCTTTCTTTCTTTCTTTCTTTCTTTCTTTCTTTCTTTCTTTCTTTCTTTCTTTCTTTCTTTCTTTCTTAAATTAAATGTATTTTTCACTATGTCATCCTGTCCTAATAGGTAGGTAGGTTATCTTTAATGTTTTTTGGTTGTTTCAAAGAAGTTTAATGCTGCTTCAGTAGTGGTTAAGCAGCATTAAACTGCAGCATACTGTAAATTTATGATATGCAAAGTTTTTTTTTGTCTACAACAGTTAAACCATTTTGTAGCTTCTTCCTGTTTCTCTCCCTCTCAGCTGCTACTGAGTGGCGATCACAGCTGCTCTGAGCTCTATGAAACGGCTCACAAACAGCACCGAGAAGGAGGAGAGGTGGATAACAGGAGGAGAGAGAGTGGGGCTGTTTTCAGAGATGACTTCTTTTTAAAAATGGAAGATTAGTCCCATAGAGAAACAGCTGGAACAGAAGAAATATAACAGCGCAGACGAGGTCCGAAAAGTACAGAAGCCTGTACATTAATCGGACAGCTAAAGAATTAAAGGGGACATATTAGGCCCTATTTTTAAACAAATTATAGTAGATATTTGGTATGTACTAAACATGTTAATGAAGTTCTTTGCATAAAATCCCTCTCACATAAAGCAATCTCACCAGTTCAATTCTTGACCATTTCAGTCCCTTTCAGAATAAGCTGACATGTGAAGGGCGGTCATATGCATATTTCACTTATTGTGACGTCACAATAAGACACCTTTTCAAACGGCTTGTAAAAGCAAAAGATGTCTGACAGCAAAAATATGCCTAAAAAATGGATGGAGGGTTTTTATTCTAGTTTGGAGTGTTTATAGAGGCAGCAGAGACACAAATGGTAACACAAAAGGATGAGAAAAAGTGAAAATTAGCATAATATGTCCCCTTTTAAGGCATTAAAAAGAATTAGCATTGTTGTGTTATCAGTGCATTACCTTTGACAGCTCTTTATACAAGAAAAAAAAAATATATATATATATATGCATATATTGCATATGGCAAAAAGTCTGGGGAGTTGCTTTAATGAGAAACTTTTAAAAAGCATTCTGGGAGCTTGTGCATTAGATGGGGTTGTAGCAACAAATAAGTTAGGGAAAAATGAGAATAAACTTTCTGTGAATGTGGCGAAGCACTAGAGTATGGAACAAATAATTATGTACAAATATATTCACATACGGTTCGGTTTTCCCATCAAAGTCACGGTTAGCATTTCTGTGTTAATTGGTGTTTTCATGAGATACATGAACAAAAGTTACAGCCAGCTTATTAAAGCAGTTGTGTGCAACAGCCAGAGTCAAATACTTTTTCTGTGAGCGAGCATTTCTTTGGGTGTTTTGAGTTCGTAATGACTCATCAGTTTGTTAAACTTCCTTTCAGTTTGAGATGCAGTGAGCAGTTTAGATTCACGGTGACATGTTGAATATATTCTCCAGTTCAGAGGACAATTATGTTCACTGTTATGATTATCTCTTCCAAAATTGTAAACATGTATTATTTTTTTACAGTGAAATTGCCACGTAACATCTTTGATTCTGCTTTCTAATAACCTGCACGATACTCTATTCATTAACTTCATAAAGTAATGAACTAATAGTTCCATCATTTTTTTATATCCCAATAAAAAATCTAATTTTTCATTTATCTTGAAAATAAGGGAGGTTAGGTTTTCCAGTTGTCCTTTAAAGCATCATTAGTGGAAGCCAACCTAATAATAAACAGCTATCATTGTCTACATTTATCCCATAAAAGCAGCAGTTCTCTGTGGTAGCCTCTAGCAAACATGAAGAAAATAACAGGAGTACAGCAGCAGTGAAGGAAAAAGTTTATGGAGGCAATATGTGCTGGAGGACTTGGAACTAAATTGCAGCTGGTTTATTGAATGCCTTGCTGTTTTTCTTCAGATTATATTTTAAGACAAGTTACACTCACACCATTCTGGCAAAACCTGTATGACTGATATAAGCAAAACAAACCTGTAAAAACTAACATTGAATAGAAATTACTAAGGTTGTAATTCGCACAGAGGAAAGGTCGTCCTAAGATCGTCCTAAAATCTTCCTTAAACTTTGATACTTTAACCATATTTCATTTGGAAAAAGGTTTGTTGCAGATATTTAAAACATAAAATTTTGTTTTTATTTCTGGTCAATTAAAGCGGATTCAGCGTTTCTGTTTGTCTGTCTCTGCGTCTCGTCCTCTGAAGTTAGCCATCCATTCTAAACCTGCTTCCACCTGGAGGGATTTCCAGTTCAAAGACATTTGACCCCTACTTTGTCTTTACATGACTTTTGTTGTGAATTGATGTATCATATATAAACTAAGTTGAACTGAATTGATTGGCAGAACACTGAATTTTGTTGTGTTGTATAACAGTGACTGAATGCTGCTTTGGACTGTTGTTCTCTAGGATTTCTAAAGGTCTTGTAGTCTTGAACTTTGCACTTTTACTTCCTTTCAATAAAAGTGCCCACAGAGTCACAGACTCTGAGACTCCTGAAGGAGGAGCAGCCTCTCTTTGTCTCTCTCCCGATTTCCCCTCACTTTATTTTCTTTTCTTTTCTTTTCTGTTTGCTTTTCTTTTCTTTTCTTGTTTTGTTTTGTTTTGTTTTCTTAACTTTTTCTTAGTTACTTTATCTACCCAGCCCCTGGAGTTACTGCATTGGACCCGATCTCTTCTTGGATTACTTTTTTATGGACTAATCAACATGGCTCTTTGCTCAGCTGAGGATTTAAAAAAAACTGCTCCACAGAATTGAGGGCATTGAAACGAAGCTACGTCGTCTGAAAATAAATTTTGATCTCCACGCTGATTATGGAAGCGACACAACTTTACCGTCGAATACACACATGGAGGAACAGCCTCGCAGCCCGGTGTTACATTGGTCTGACTGTCTCACAGAGACTCCCTCAGCCAACAGGCGCCTGAGCGGTAGAACTCTGCACTCTAATGAACATTGGCCAGCTTTAAAACGCACGGAATCATCAACCCCAGCCTGTTCTCCGAGGAAGAAAAAAACAAAAGAAACACCAGCACAGAGAAATCTCACCCAGACCTGCCGCTTCTGCTAAAAGTAAACAAAAGAGGTTTCAGTCAAAAACAAGAGATATTTCTCCACCTGGAATCCCGCTGAAAAACAGATTTGCAGCCTTGAGTTCCCCGAAAGATGAAGCAGCCCCCGGGACCAGTCAAAGCCACCAGGAGAAACCCAGCCGCATCAAACGGACACATAACAAAGTAAGAGCCCCCCCAGCAAAGATTGTTATCATACAAGATGGATCAATTAATGGAATTGAGGCTTTTTGTAGCAAGAACAACAGAGTTTATAGCTGCTACAAAATTACAGTGAGAGAAATAGCAGAAGAAATCCAGAACATCTTGGACCAACATCCTACTCTGGAAAAGCTTGTCATTCACGCTGGATCAGCAGATATCGCGATGAGACAATCAGAGATTCTGAAGAGAGACTTTTCTGATCTCCTAAAGAGACTTGATGGACTTAAACATCCTCATCAGCGGACCAGTCCCTGGAGAGAATGATGAAAGATTTAGCAGACTCCACATGCTCCATAAATGGTTGAAGAAACAATCAGCTGAGAAATCGTTCACATTTATTATTAATTTCAAAGTATTTGGAAGTGCTAATCATCTGTTCAAAGCAGGCCAACGTTATCTTAACAAGGCCGGAGTAAGGCTGTTAGCAGCAAACATGTTCTCTTATCAAAATCAGAAAGCAAAACACTTGCTCCCAAAAGCTGACCTTGAGGCGCCCATGGATATCAGAGAACAAAAACAGCAAGTCATGATGACACCACAGGACCGAACAGATAAACAACCATCAGAGATTAAGTCTTCATCTTCCTGTGACTCAGCCACATCAAATGAGTCTCCATTTAGTAACTTTACAGACAGACTGAACGAGCAAATCAAATTTGGGGCACAATTAACACCTAAACTTAGACTACACCAAACCCCTGGGACTAGTGTCAATAAGCCTGGGAGCTTCCCCCCACTGATTATTACAGATATTTGATATTTGAGGGAACCGGGCAATAAATCTCCCAGAACTCACCCCGCACCCCCCCCCTGAGTCTAAGATTTCAGTGATTATCAGCAGCAGGAAACATAAACCGTTAACCACACGCTCTCATATTAAACAAAATCTCAAATTGATAACCTGTCAGAAGGTTCAGCTGCCCATCATCAGAATACTTAAGTTAGCTTTATTAAACATTAGATCTCTATCCGGGAAGTCTTTTCTTATCAATGACTTCATCACTGAGCATAATTTACATGCCCTTTTTTTATCAGAAACTTGGCTAAATGAAAATAACAAAACAACTGCATTGATAGAATCTATTCCTCCAAATTACAATTTCTTAAGCGAGAGCAGAAAACACAGACGAGGTGGAGGTGTAGCCACCATTTTTCACAACTCAATGAACTTTAAAAAGGTAACTCTGGGCACGTTTGATTCTTTTGAATACCTAGCCACCCAGATAAATGAGCCTAACAAAGCTTTATTTCTAAGTTTATATAAACCACCAAAACTTAAGTCTAACTTCTTTAATGATTTCAATGACCTTCTTTCTGTAATATGTATCGACTATGACCAACTAATCCTTGTGGGGGATTTTAACATCCATATCGACAACCCCCAAGATAGACAAGCAAAAACATTAGATGATACTCTCCACAACTTCGGCCTGATCCAGCATGTCAAACAACCAAAACACAATAAAGGACACACTCTGGACTTAATTATCAGCAAAGGTTTAAATATTTCCAACATCTCTGTAATTAATATTGCATTATTTGACCATTTCTGTATTTTTCTTTTAAAGTACCATCTCTGATAAATTATCCAGCCACAGTAAGAACACTATAAAAAAAGCGTTTTCTAGGAGACAGTTCAGTAGAAACCTTTAAACGTATTTATCCTTCCACCACATCCCCCTCATCTCCCAACTCAAACTCAGTAAATAAGCTGGTAGATAATTTCCTTGCGAAAATCTCAGACATCATGGATTCCATTGCTCCAACTAAAGTGAAAGTAGTCTCAGCTAGAAAGAAGTCTCCGTGGGCAAGTAATCCACTGGTACGTAGTGAAAAAAGAGAGTGTTGATGAGCCGAGAGAAAATGGAGGAAAACTCGACTCCAGGTTCACTGTGAGATCTACAAAGAGAGACTAAATAGATATCAGCTAACTATAAAAGAAGCTAGGGAAACGTTATTTTCTGAAATCATCAACAGAAACATTAATAATGCACGGACTCTATTTGCAACAGTGGAAAGGCTAATCCTTTAGTGACAGTAGCCACATAACTAAACTCTTCCAGGGCCTGCAATGAATTTGCCAGCTTTTTCACTGAAAAGATTCTAACAATTAGACGGTCAATCTGTACCTCAATATCGAACCCACAACCAGTGCCATCCCCAATCAACAACAATGTAAAGAAAATGTCTGAATTCCACGAATTAAACCAGAACAGCCTTGAAAAAAATCATTATCCAATTAAGCTCCTCCTCCTGTTGTCTTGATATTCTACCCACAGCTTTTCTAATGAAAGTTATTCCTGTTATTGTGTCTGATCTTGTTCAAATAGTGAACTCATCCCTCCTGTCAGGTGTCTTCCCCCAGGGTTTAAAAACAGCAGTTATTAAACCACTGCTAAAGAAGAAGAATCTGGACAACACGTTAATGCAGAACTACAGGCCGATGTCTAATCTTCCATTCATCAGTAAGATTATTGAAAAAGCGGTGTTTCAGCAGTTAAATAGCTTCCTAACAATGACCAACCGTTTTGATGTTTTTCAGTCTGGTTTCCATGCTCACCACAGCACCGAGACTGTCCTCGTCAAAGTATTCAATGACATCCGCATAAATACAGATTGTGGTAGAACCACAGTGCTGGTTCTGTTGGACCTCAGTGCAGCATTTGACACTGTTGATCATTATATATTACTAGAATGACTGGAGACCTGGGTCGGACTTTCTGGTACACTACTTGGCGGGTTTGAGTCTTACCTAAAGAACAGGGACTTCTATGTTTCAATAGGAAACTTTTCATCAGAACGAACAGAAATCACATGTGGGGTGCCCCAGGGCTCCATCCTGGGACCCCTCCTATTTAAGATCTACTTGCTCCAACTAGGCAAGATTATAGCAACCAATAACATTAGCTACCATAACTACGCGGATGATACTCAGCTTTACATTACAATGTCACCAGGTGACGCTGAACCCATTCAAACCCTAAATAAATGCATTGACCAAATAAATGGATGGATGTGCCATAACTTTCTCCAGCTGAATAGAAACAAAACTGAAGGTCTGCCTAAAAAGTCAATCAGACAGCTGCAGCTGATCCAGAACGCTGCTGCTCGTGTTCCTCACTAGAACCAGGACAGTAGAGCACATCACCCCAGTTCTAAAGTCCTTACACTGGCTCCCTGTAGCTCAGAGAATAGACTTCTAAATACTTTTACTAGTTTATAAATCATTACATGGCTTAGCATCAAAATATGTTGAAGACCTGTTGTCATGGTACCAACCACCAAGGCCACTCAGGTCCTCCAACTCTAGCCTACTAAACATCCCTAGACTCAGAACTAAACATGGAGAAGCAGCTTTCAGTTTCTATGCTCCCTTTATCTGGAACAGACTTCCTGACGAGTGTAGAGCTGCTGAAACTCTGAACTGCTTTAAATCGAGACTAAAAACCCATTTGTTTAGAATTGCCTTCGATTAAATGATTGATGTCAAATGTATGAAATGTGTTCATGCTCTCTTGCTTTATTGATTTTTCTCTTACTTTATTGTGTATCATGTGTAATGTGTGTTTCTTTTACTTTTAATTTCCATTGTTTTTTTGTTTTTTAAATCACCAAATCATGTAAAGCACCTTGAATTACCCTGCTGTTGAAAGTGTGCTATACAAATAAAATTGCCTTGCCTTGCCTTTCAGTTTATTTTTTAATCAAATTCCTGCACCTGACATGTCCAGCATATTGTCTCTCATTTGTAAATGAAACACAAAGCACACATACTTCTAATTTGTTGCTCAATTAGGCTTTTAAAAGATTACTAGAAAGACTAGTTTGTTGAAACCGAAATAGAAGAACATGAGTCATTACACCTGACATTTACACAGTACTGTACTTCAGCAATTAGGACTAAAGCTATGCATGAACCTGACAGACTGACAGCTGGTTGCCACATTAAAAGATAATAGATTACAGATCTTGAAAATTAGAATGCTTCTGTCTCCTTTTTCTTTCTTAACCTTTTCTTGGCACACTATGCTACCTTTTGTTCAAGCACTTTTCAGCTTTCTGTTGAACAAGAAGAAGAAAAAAAGTGGAGACCAAAGCCGACATATTTCTAATTGATGTTCGGAAAACCTGAGTATTGAAGGAATGGTCTGGGATATGTCTGTTTATTTCAAAGCTGTGGTTAAGATTGATTTGTGCTGTACGAACACAGTCAGACTTACCATTTTCATGCTCTGTTTTTGTGCTGCAGGGCCAAATAAGGCAAACCAGTGCTTATGTGATTTGTCAAAAAGGCAGGTAAGGAAAATGGAAAAGTTTTTTTTAAGGGCTAAATAGGATAAATTGTATCCAGGGATCATATATATAGAGCTGGTCTGAAACTCTTTAACTGTTCAGAGTTGTTAGTAATTACAAACCAGTTCCAAAAAATTTCATAAATATCAAGGAAAGTTTATTTATTTTTCATAATTCCATTCAAAACGTTAAACTTCCATAGATTATGGATTCAGGGCCCACAACTTAAACGATTTCAAGTATTTAGTTGTTTATTTGTACATAGTTTGGGCTTCCAGCTCATAAAACCCACAAAAACAGGAACTCAAAAAATTAGAATACTGTGAAAAAAATTAGGCCAAATTTGACGGGGCATGAATGTTTTAAAATCTCACACACTACTCATCTACTAAACTCAAAGCACCTGCACAGGTTTTTCCAGGTGTCATTGAATTGCTTCACTTTGGTTTAGTTGTCTCAGTTAGGTTCAATAGGTACAAGAGTTGGATACAGGTCAAAAGTTGTTAAACTCATTAAATCTAAGTTGCTCTTCTCTAGCAGGGGACTCACCAGCGCCCGTTTAAAGGCGGCAGGAAAAACCCCCGTTTGAAGTGAGCAATTCATCAAGGTTAAAATCTCATCTCTAAAAGATCCATAAAACGGCTTAAAAATGAAGTAGGAATTGGATCCAAAAGACATGTGGTGGGCCTCACTGAGGAGAAAACTTTATTAAGAATCTCAGCTTCTACCAGAACAAAACTGTCCAGCATTTCCTCGGGTAGAGACACACACTCAGATTAGTCTAAAACCATGTTACTTTGAGAAGATAAAATATTACATCTGATGGTGTCTACCTTCCCTCTGAAGTGGTCTGCAATCTCCTCACAGAGAGAAAAATGTTGTTGATGGTGGAAAAAATGATTTTGGGATTATTTTTTATGATATGAAAGGATTTTGGAAAAGTATGTCCCTCCATTTTCTCTCTGCCACCCTGCAATTTCTCTTTTGTTTGTTGAAGTCTTCATTTCTCCACGCAGATGCAAGATTTGAGTGTGAACTTTTAACTCTTAGTGAAGCTTACTGTTAAAATTATAGATGATAAAAATCAAAGGGGGCGGGTAAAACAATAGGAAGAATCTTTCCAAAAGCTTCAAGAAAACCTGCAGCCACTTCAGGGGTTAGATGAGGTTTCCTGACAGTTCTCACAGAGGTGGATAAACTGGTGATGTTAAAAAACACACAGTAGTGGTCAGAGACAGCCAAGTCAACAACAGAGGACAGACTGGTGGACAGGCCATACGTGATGACCAAGTCCAGGGTGTGTCCTCTGTTGTCTGTTGGCTGTGTGACATGTTAAAATCCATTTAATTCAGAACATTAAAAAAAAATCTGTTAAGGATGTAAAAGATAATCCACATGCCGATTAAAATCACCAAATAAAATGATATTTTCAAAGGAGTTGTGCAGGGTTGATAAAAACTGACATTTTTGAATTAAAGTTGCACTCGTTTTAGGAGGCCTATAAATTGTGACGCATAAAATCTGAGGAGTGTTAAAGACAGTTGCATTGTATTCAAAAGTGCTATAATAATCAAATAAAACAGATTTTGCAGAAAGCGTTGATGAACTTACAAAAGCAGTACCTCCTCCCCTTTTGCTTCTCCTTGTGGAAAAAGTGAAGGGAAAATTTGGTGGGGTTGGCCATGTTCATTGTTCAATTCATCATTTTAAAAACTGACGGGTAAAAATAGATCATGACCGGATTTTTTAGACCATGTCGGTGAAAATGACAAACGACTAAAAAGGCTAGCGCGATCTCTGTCCCCGGGTGCTTTCAAATGCCAATTTTGGCCCATGATGCAAATCGTTTGGATGGCGCTGTAACAGAGGTTTCTTGTCTTTTTAAGAGATGATTGTCTGATATACCCTCAAACTGACATTTTTTTATAGGTATCCATAGGTGAACTGATAGAACTTTATTAGAAATCAATATTTAAATATTTCCTTTGAAAGACGTAAATATTTACTGAGTTTCTTTCACTTGTGTGTAGTTACACAAATTGCATTCTCTGTAATGGGGCCAATTGTTAATAAATGATGTTTTACTAATCGGTCTTTATCTGGCCTATTCAGGAGATTTAATTTTGTTCTATAAACCCTGGAGTACCTTTACGTCTTCCAAAGGAGAACTTCAAATTATAATCACACTCAGAGCTGAAAACTGAGGAAACATTTAATTATCATGGTTTTAGAAGAGCATGTCCAAGGGAAAGAAATAATGTATTATTTTAAATCAACTTTTCTTTTAATTACTTTTATTCTTTTGTTTGCTTATGCAAAAGCCTTGATTTTAATTCTGTTCTTTCTTCTTGTTAAATGTCCTTAGTGTTTTACCTGTTTTTCCCCCCAGCTTGAATCATGTTGATATTTACATCTGAGTTTCTTCCTCCCTTTCTTGGGTTGGCTCATTGAAAATGAATGGGATTCATCAGATCCGTTCCTGATAGTGTTTCCATCCATCCAATTTTACTGGGTCTGGAAGTTGGAACATAGCGATGAATTAGTTTGTGCACAGACATGGCTGAGGTGGATTTCTTGAGTTTAAACGTATATTTTATTATGAATGCAATCTATGAAACAAAAAGTCCACATACTGTATGCGGAGTAAGGCTATTAGCAGCCAACATTTTTTCTTATCAACATCAGAAAGCAAAACACTTGCTCCCAAAAGCTGACCTTGAGGCGCCCATGGATATCAGAGAACAAAAACAGCAAGTCATGATGACACCACAGGACCGAACAGATAAACAACCATCAGAGATTACGTCCTCATCTTCCTGTGACTCAGCCACATCAAATGAGTCTCCATTTAGAAACTTTACAGACAGACTGAATGAGCAAATCAAATTTGGGACACAATTAACACCTAAACTTAGACTACACCAAACGCCTGGGACTAGTGTCCATAAGCCTGGGAGCTTCCCCCCACTGATTATTACAGATATCTGATATTTGAGGGAACCGGGCAATAAATCCACCCCTACCGTCTCCCAGAATTCACCCGGCACCCCTGACGCTATATCAGTGATTATCAGCAGCAGGAAACATAAACCGTTAACCACACGCTCTCATATTAAACAAAATCTCAAATTGATAACCTGTCAGAAGGTTCAGCTGCCCGTCATCACAATACTTAAGTTAGCTTTATTAAACATTAGATCTCTATCCGGAAAGTCTTTTCTTATCAATGACTTCATCACTGAGCATAATTTACACGCCCTTTTTTTATCAGAAACTTGGCTAGATGAAAATAACGAAACAACTTCATTAATAGAATCCAGTCCTCCAAATTATAATTTCTTAAGCGAGAACAGAAAACACAAACGAGGCGGAGGTGTAGCCACCATCTTTCACAACTCAATGAACTTTAAAAAGGTAACTCTGGGCACGTTTGATTCTTTTGAATATCTAGCCACCCAGATAAATGAGCCTAACAAAGCTTTATTTCTAAGTTTATATAAACCACCAAAACTTAACTCTAACATCTTTAATGATTTCAATGACCTTCTTTCTGTAATATGTATCGACTATGACCAACTAATCATCGTGGGGGACTTTAACATCCATACCGACAACCCCCAAGATAGACAAGCAAAAACGTTAGATGATACTCTCCACAACTTCGGACTGATCCAGCATGTCAAACAACCAACACACAATAAAGGACACACTCTGGACTTAATTATCAGCAAAGGTTTAAATATTTCTGACATCTCTGTAATTAATATTGCATTATCTGACCATTTCTGTATTTTCTTTCAAAGTACCATCTCTGCTAAATTATCCAGCCACAGTAAGACCACCATAAAAAAGCGTTTTCTAGGGGACAGTTCAGTAGAAACCTTTAAACGTATTTTTCCTTCCACCACATCCCCCTCATCTCCCAACTCAAACTCAGTAAAAAGGTTGGTGGATAATTTTCTTGCGAAAATCTCAGACATCATGGATTCCATTGCCCCAACTAAAGTGAAAGTAGTCTCAGGTAGAAAAAAGTCTCCGTGGACAAGTAATCCACTGGTACGTAATGAAAAAAGAGAGTGTCGACGAGCCGAGAGAAAATGGCGGAAAACTCGACTCCAGGTTCACTGTGAGATCTACAAAGAGAGACTGAATAGATATCAGCTAACTATAAAAGATGCTAGGGAATCGTTCTTTTCTGAAATCATCAACAGAAACATTAATAACGCACGGACTCTATTTGCAACAGTGGAAAGACTAACTAATCCTTTAGTGACAGTAGCCCCTGAACTAAACTCTACCAGGGCCTGCAATGAATTTGCCAGCTTTTTTACTTAAAAGATTCTAACAATTAGACGGTCAATCTGTACCTCAATATCGAACCCACAACCAGTGCCATCCTCAATCAACAACAATGTAGAGAAAATGTCTGAATTCCACGAATTAAACCAGAACAGCCTTGAAAAAATCATTATCCAATTAAGCTCCTCCTCCTGCTGTCTTGATATCCTACCCACAGCTTTTCTAAAGAAGGTTCTTCCTGTTATTGGTTCTGATCTTGTTCAAATAGTGAACTCATCACTGCTATCAGGTGTCTTCCCTCAGGCTTTAAAAACAGCAGTTGTTAAACCACTGCTAAAGAAGAAAAATCTGGACAACACGTTAATGCAGAACTACAGGCCAATCTCTAATCTCCCATTCATCAGTAAGATTATTGAAAAAGCTGTGTTTCAGCAGTTAAATGGCTTCATAACAATGACAAACCGTTTTGATGCTTTTCAGTCTATGCGGATGATACTCAGCTTTACATTACAATGTCACCAGGTGACTCTGAACCCATTCAAACCCTAAATCAATGCATTGACCAAATAAATGGATGGATGTGCCATAACTTTCTCCAGCTGAATAGAAACAAAACTGAAGTGATTATTTTTGGACCCAAGGAGGAACGATCAAGAGTCAGCACACAGCTTCAATTAATACAGCTAGAAACTACTGATCAGGTTCGTAACCTAGGTGTAGTAATGGACTCAGACCTGAACCTCCAGGGTCACATAAAGGCAATGACAAGGTCAGCGTTCTATCACCTGAAGAACATCTCTAGGATTAAAGGACTGATTTTGCAACACGACCTAGAAAAACTCATCCATGCGTTTATCTTTAGTCGGATTGATTACTGCAACAGCATCTTCACAGGTCTGCCTAAAAAGTCAATCAGACAGCTGCAGCTGATCCAGAACGCTGCCGCTCGCGTACTCACTAGAACCAGGAAAGTAGAGCACATCACCCCAGTTCTAAAGTCCTTACACTGGCTCCTTGTAGCTCAGAGAATAGACTTTAAAATACTTTTACTACTTTATAAATCATTACATGGCTTAGCACCAAAATATGTTGAAGACCTGTTGTCATGGTACCAACCACCAAGACCACTCAGGTCCTCCAACTCTAGCCTGCTAAACATCCCTAGACTCAGAACTAAACATGGAGAAGCAGCTTTCAGTTTCTATGCTCCCCTTATCTGGAACGGACTTCCTGACGAGTGTAGAGCCGCTAAAACTCTGAACTGCTTTAAATCGAGACTAAAAACCCATCTGTTTAGAATTGCCTTTGAGTAAATGCTTGATGTTATATGTATGAAATGTGTTCATGCTCTCTTGCTTTTTTTTTATTTTTCTCTTGCTTTATTGTGTATCATGTGTAATGTGTGTTTCCTTTATGTGTTCTTTTTAAATCACCAAATCATCTAAAGCACCTTGAATTACCTTGCTGTTGAAAGTGTGCTATACAAATAAAATTGCCTTGCCTTGCCTTGCCTTGAATGCATGTTTTTACAAATTAACACTAACTGCCTGCAAATAACAGTTGATTTGGTTTAAAAATGTGGAGCTATTGCTGCTGCTGAAGTTATTTATTTTGCTCTTTTGAAGGGATGAGTTGATCACGTTTTGAGCTCTGCACATGGGAAACATACTGTCACGAGGTGTGTGGAGAATGGACCCAAACGCACTCGCTGAAGGAAGGTGCAGGATGTTTATTATAGTGAGGTCGTGATGATGGTGGTGAACGGAGACACTGGACATTGGGCAGGGAAGGAAGACAGCAGGAAGAACACACCATGGAGATAGACGATTACCACTATCCAGTAACAACTAATGATCCGGCCGGGAGTGAAAGGAAGTGAGGGGTCTTAAAGGCAGGAGGTGAGTGGGATCAGGTGTGGTTGATGAGACAGACAGGTGAAGACAATGAGGCAGGAATAGGGCAGCGTGACAGGACCCCCCCCCCCCCCCCCCGTTAAAGGTGGATTCCAGACGCCGTGGAGAGAGTGGAAAAGAAAGGGAAGAGAAAAAAAAAGCACCCTTGCCAGGGTGGGTGGAGGGGGCCCACGGAAGGAGGGCCAGAGTCTCTTTGGGTACGCCCCTGGAAGTCTGGCGGACGGCCCCGGTGGCGTCCCCTGAGGACCTGGAGGTCGGGCGGACGGCCCTAAGGTCCTCTTCTGAGGGTCAGGTAGCGCCAAAGATGCCTGGCCGGTAAAGGTCGGCCGAGACAAAGAGAGTCTAGAGGCTCGGACGCCTGCTGAGACGAAAGTTCTGGAGGCTCGGACGCCTGCTGAGACGAAAGTTCTGGAGGCTCGGACGCCTGCTGACACGAAAGTTCTGGAGGCTGGGACGCCTGCACATTTATTAATAATTTCAAAGTATTTGGAAGTGCTAATCATCTGTTTAAAGCAGGAATGCGCTATTTGAACAGGTCCGGAGTAAGGCTGTTGGCAGCAAACATTTTTTCTTATCAACATCAGAAAGCAAAACACTTGCTCCCAAAAGCTGACCTTGAGGCGCCCATGGATATCAGAGAACAAAAACAGCAAGTCATGATGACACCACAGGACCGAACAGATAAACAACCATCAGAGATTAAGTCTTCATCTTCCTGTGACTCAGCCACATCAAATGAGTCTCCATTTAGAAACTTTACAGACAGACTGAATGAGCAAATCAAACTTGGGACACAATTAACACCTAAACTTAGACTACACCAAACGCCTGGGACTAGTGTCCATAAGCCTGGGAGCTTCCCCCCACTGATTATTACAGATATCTGATATTTGAGGGAACCGGGCAATAAATCCACCCCTACCGTCTCCCAGAATTCACCCGGCACCCCTGAGGCTATATCAGTGATTATCAGCAGCAGGAAACATAAACCGTTAACCACACGCTCTCATATTAAACTAAATCTCAAATTGATAACCTGTCGGAAGGGTCAGCTGCCCGTCATCACAATACTTAAGTTAGCTTTATTAAACATTAGATCTCTATCCGGAAAGTCTTTTCTTATCAATGATTTCATCACTGAGCATAATTTACACGCCCTTTTTTTATCAGAAACTTGGCTAGATGAAAATAACGAAACAACTTCATTAATAGAATCCAGTCCTCCAAATTATAATTTCTTAAGCGAGAACAGAAAACACAAACGAGGCGGAGGTGTAGCCACCATCTTTCACAACTCAATGAACTTTAAAAAGGTAACTCTGGGCGCGTTTGAATCTTTTGAATACCTAGCCACCCAGATAAATGAGCCTAACAAAGCGTTATTTCTAAGTTTATATAAACCACCAAAACTTAACTCTAACTTCTTTAATGACTTCAATGACCTTCTTTCTGTAATATGTATCGACTATGACCAACTAATCATCGTGGGGGACTTTAACATCCAAACCGACAACCCCCAAGATAGACAAGCAAAAACATTAGATGATACTCTCCACATCTACGGCCTGACCCAGCATGTCAAACAACCAACACACAATAAAGGACACACTCTGGACCTAATTATCAGCAAAGGTTTAAATATTTCTGACATCTCTGTAATTAATATTGCATTATCTGACCATTTCTGTGTTTTCTTTCAAAGTACCATTTCTGCTAAATTACCCAGCCAAAGCAAGACCACTATAAAAAAGCGTTTTCTAGGGGACAGTTCAGTAGAAACCTTTAAACGTATTTATCCTTCCACCACATCCCCCTCATCTCCCAACTCAAACTCAGTAAATAAGTTGGTGGATAATTTCCTTGCGAAAATCTCAGACATCATGGATTCCATTGCTCCAACTAAAGTGAAAGTAGTCTCAGGTAGAAAGAAGTCTCCGTGGACAAGTAATCCACTGGTACGTAGTGAAAAAAGAGTGTCGACGAGCCGAGAGAAAATGGCGGAAAACTCGACTCCAGGTTCACTATGAGATCTACAAAGAGAGACTGAATAGATATCAGCTAACTATAAAAGATGCTAGGGAATTGTTCTTTTCTGAAATCATCAACAGAAACATTAATAACGCACGGACTCTATTTGCAACAGTGGAAAGACTAACTAATCCTTTAGTGACAGTAGCCCCAGAACTAAACTCTACCAGGGCCTGCAATGAATTTGCCAGCTTTTTCACTGAAAAGATTCTAACAATTAGACGGTCAATCTGTACCTCAATATCGAACCCACAACCAGTGCCATCCCCAATCAACAACAATGTAGAGAAAATGTCTGAATTCCACGAATTAAACCAGAACAGCCTTGAAAAAATCATTATCCAATTAAGCTCCTCCTCCTGCTGTCTTGATATCCTACCCACAGCTTTTCTAAAGAAAGTTCTTCCTGTTTTTGGTTCTGATCTTGTTCAAATAGTGAACTCATCACTGCTATCAGGTGTCTTCACTCAGGCTTTAAAAACAGCAGTTATTAAACCACTGCTAAAGAAGAAAAATCTGGACAACACGTTAATGCAGAACTACAGGCCAATCTCTAATCTCCCATTCATCAGTAAGATTATTGAAAAAGCTGTGTTTCAGCAGTTAAATGGCTTCATAACAACGACAAACCGTTTTGATGCTTTTCAGTCTGGTTTCCGCGCTCACCACAGCACCGAGACTGTCCTCGTCAAAGTATTTAATGACATCCGCATAAATACAGACTGTGGAAGAACCACAGTGCTGGTTCTGTTGGACCTCAGTGCAGCATTTGACACTGTTGATCATGATATTTTATTGGAACGACTGGAGAGCTGGGTCAGACTCTCTGGTACAGTACTTGGCTGGTTCGAGTCTTACCTAAAGAACAGAGACTTCTATGTTTCAATAGGAAACTTTTCATCAGAACGAACAGAAATCACATGTGGGGTGCCCCAGGGCTCCATCCTGGGGCCCCTCTTATTTAATATCTACATGCTCCCACTAGGCAAGATTATAGCGAAGAACATTTCTAGGATTAAAGGAGTGATTTGCAACACGACCTAGAAAAACTCATCCATGCGTTTATCTTTAGTCGGATTGATTACTGCAACAGCATCTTGATAGGTCTGCCTAAAAAGTCAATCAGACAGCTGCAGCTGATCCAGAACGCTGCCGCTCGCGTCCTCACTAGAACCAGGAAAGTAGAGCACATCACCCCCGTTCTAAAGTCCTTACACTGGCTCCCTGTAGCTCAGAGAATAGACTTTAAAATACTTTTACTAGTTTATAAATCATTACATGGCTTAGCACCAAAATATGTTGAAGACCTGTTGTCATGGTACCAACCACCAAGACCACTCAGGTCCTCCAACTCTAGCCTGCTAAACATCCCTAGACTCAGAACTAAACATGGAGAAGCAGCTTTCAGTTTCTATGCTCCCCTTATCTGGAACAGACTTCCTGACGAGTGTAGAGCTGCTGAAACTCTGAACTGCTTTAAATCGAGACTAAAAACCCATCTGTTTAGAATTGCCTTTGAGTAAATGCTTGATGTTATATGTATGAAATGTGTTCATGCTCTCTATCTTTTTTTTATTTTTCTCTTGCTTTATTGTGTATCATGTATAATGTGTGTTTCTTTTATGTGTTTCTTTTAAATCACCAAGTCATGTAAAGCACCTTGAATTGCCCTGCTGTTGAAAGTGTGCTATACAAATAAAATTGCCTTGCCTTGCCTTGCCTTGCTGAGACAAAGGTTCTGGAGGCTCGGACGTCTGCTGAGACGAAGGTTCTGGAGGCTCGGACGCCTGCTGAGACGAAGGTTCTGGAGGCTCCAGTGACGTGGACGGGTCCTCCATGACCCTCCCTGGGAGCTTCAGCGACGGGGACGGGTCCTCCCTGACCCTCCCCGGGAGCTCCAGCGACGCATGGGGAAGTGTCCGTCGCTGGAGAGCCGCCGCTGTGACCGCTAGAAACACGGCAGCCACAACAACGGCGGGTTCTGGAGCTGGAACGGGCTCACGGACTGGAACTGGAACAGGCTCACGGACTGGAACTGGAACGGGCTCTGGAACGGGCTCACGGACTGGAACTGGAACGGGCTCACGGACTGGAGCTGGAACGGGCTCACGGACTGGAGCCGGAACGGGCTCTGGAGCTGGAACGGACTCTGGAGCTGAAACGGACTCTGGAGCTGGAACGGGCTCACAGACTGGAGCTGGAACAGGCTCACGGACTGGAGCCGGAACGGGCTCACGGACTGGTGCTGGAACTGCCCCGGAAGCGGCCCCACCTCGGAGGCGTCACTGCCTGCGGCGAGGCGCTCTCCTGGAGCAGAGGTAGGCCGTATTGTCCCCATAGAAGAACTCGAATGGGTCCTCCTCCCTGATGTGAGGAGCCCCCGAAGAGCCAGCTGGAGGAGGGACAAAGACGGCGGGGGAGAGAACCGGCGGTGGGTGCCACGCGGAGATGGAGCCGACGTTGGTGGTCCGTGTGGCCGCGCCGCCCTGCTCCTCGCTCGCTGAAACTCTGGTTCGGCGGGTCCGTCGCCTACGGCCAGATGGTGGAGGCGGAGAGGGCCGACCGATCGTCTGGTCCAACGCCTCCTGGCGAATCTTCTCCGCCTCGCGCCGCAGATCGGCGAGCTCCCGGGCTAAGAAGACACTCTGGAAGTGAGGGAGCACTCCGAGGATCTCCCCGGCTCCGGAGACCTGCACAGGGAGGTGAGGAGAGGCAGCGAGTCTGGCCGGGTTGGCCCAGACGTCCTGGCGGAGGGCGGCGATCTCCCGGGCGAGTGCTGGGTCCATGTTTAGGGCCGGATCATTCTGTCACGAGGTGTGTGGAGAATGGACCCAAACGCACTCGCTGAAGGAAGGTGCAGGATGTTTATTATAGTGAGGTCGTGATGATGGTGGTCAACGTAGACACTGGACATCGGGCAGGGAAGGAAGACAGCAGGAAGAACACACCATGGAGATAGACGATCACCACTATCCAGTAACAACTAATGATCCGGCCGGGAGTGAAAGGAAGTGAGGGGTCTTAAAGGCAGGAGGTGAGTGGGATCAGGTGTGGTTTCATGAGACAGACAGGTGAAGACAATGAGGCAGGAATAGGGCAGCGTGACACACACAGTCACACATACATCTTCCAGAATTATTGATACCCCAGGAAAAGATGTAAAAAAGGCTTTCAAATAATCTTATCTCGCAGTAGCTGTTGTGATCCTTTTGTGTTTTAGTGTTCATTCGTATTTACTTTCTGATCATTCCTGTGTCATTTATTATTGCTGAACACGTCTTGCCATACCAGTTCATTTTTTTGTGTTGCTTTATTCACTCACTCATTTCATTTGTTCTGTTCTCTTTGCATCTCGGCTTAGACTTACATGTTAGTGTTAGGATTCTTCCCTTTCATAGTAATATAGTTCTTGTATATTTAGTTCAGCTCCCTCTGTGACCACTCTGTGTTTTCTTGTCATCTTTTCTTAGTTTTCTGCTCAGTACTTTCCTTCTGAATATACCAGATGTAAGCAGCAGAACTGATAGGTTTGGCAACAAAGACTTAATAGTTTTGATGTTAGAGGTGTTGCTGCAAGGTGCTGCTCACAGCTAGAGTTAATTTAGTCTGCAGCTACAAGTCCGTGACTGGTAATGAAGCCAAAAGACTAGCAGAATGCTGGTTGGTGACCTGAGGAGAGATGATGACTCTGCTGCTTCACTCCTTCTCTCATTCTAAACAGGCACTTGTGATCTGTACAGTGCCTTGTTCATTATTCATGACTACTTAAGGTCTAAGAAAGATGGATCATTTTCATGTTATGTCCCAGCTGCCCCAGACAGGCCATAAGATGAACTGGGGGCTCATTCCGCATCTGTTCTGATTTGTTTCTGGACAAGCTGGCTTCTTCTGGCTGGCAGTACTACTTGATGTGTATCCTTGCCTTGACAACTTTGGTACTTTAACAAAAATGAGAAAAATGTATGAAAGCGGACCTGCCTAGGCGTGGCAAACATTTATGATGTCAAAGGGTGTAACAGTGTTCGCAGAACTAGACAAAAGAAAGTTAGTTAGCTGTGACGTTTCTGCAAAGCTGCATTTGTTTTTGCCTAATTCTGGTTCAGACAACAAAACAATGCAACCATATTTTAGCATTACCCATAACAAGCAGCATCTTCATGTGTGGAGCTGTTGTGGAACTTGAAAGTCTTGGATAAACTCAAATGACCCAAAACCACTTGAACACCATCAAATTTGTTGTGAAAAACTATTATAAACTCTACATTTTATATAACCTGACAATCATCTTACGCTCATCTTCCCTTTCTTTTGTTTCCCACATGGACGGCTGAAGTGCTTAGTGAAATTAGCCCATCATCATTAGCCGCGTTACCAGGCAACTGGAGAGACGAGGCTAATCATCCTGACATTCTGGGATGATGGAGATGCCGCAGAGTTGGAGGGAGAAAACAAGAATGACCAAGAGGGTATGCCCTTACAAGGTGAAACTGAAGAGCATCGGCAGAGAAGATACACTGTAACCTTCCCTAAAGGTTGTTCCAGACTTTTTCAAAACTAAAAATCTGACCTAAATTTAATACATCTGCAGGATGGAAAAACTAAATATTTGTATTTCTTTCCGCAGATGACCAGGAATCTGTTTTGTATAATTTGAATAGAAATATGATGCATCTAGTAGAAAACAAATAAAATGTATTTCTCAAACAGATGTTTTATATTAGAGGGGGAACATGACAGGTGTTTGAAATTCTAAAAGCTTAAAAAGCCCATTCTGTAAAAGGTGTCTGTTTTCCTTTCAGGCAAAGCAGAGGGTTGAAAAATGGACTTGTCTACTCTCAAAACTTTTTTTCTACTTATTTCACACTTTTACCTTACCTTTTGTGGTAGCTCTGATAATAAAAATATGTAAAAAGAATTCTCTGAAAGGCTTACGCATGTTTGGTTTCCTCTATTACCTAGATATTACCACTGCACACTGTTTTTGTTTGAAAATATTTCCAATTGAATTGAAAGTCAAAGCACTATGCACATTCTCTTTGGTTACTGTCAATATATTCCACACTTTTAAACTTTATTTCTCTTTTGAAAAGAATGAAAGTGAAGCATCTACAAAAAGTAGTTTTTACCAAAAACATGCATACATCTTTTGAGAAATGCCACATAGTTTCACAGACTCAGCTGTCAAGCATTTCATGAATGGGAGACAGTTTCATGAAGATGGGCGCCTCTGAACTGTCATAATGACAATACTTTTAAGAAAAGGAAAAGTCTATAATACTTTCCTCACAGGCTGCCAGTTCAGCTATTTTAATGGAAAAAGTCAGAAAAAAAACTAAACGGAACATTTGAGATTAGAATAAACTTAACTTCACTTTTTTTGTTTTTTTACAACATCTTTTTCATCTCAGCCTGAGTGACGTCTGGTAAAGTTAACTTTAAAAGGACATCTGGAATCAATTGAAAAATACTGCAATAATAAACCTAAATCTGGAATGTTTTACATGAGACTGTTTTGCGCGACCGCTCTTCACACAAGCAACTCCCGGAGTTGCTTGTGTGTGAAAGAAATAATGATCTACATTTACCGTACAATGTTCAAAACTTTAACCACTTCATGTTGTCAATGGTGCTCGGCATGAACTTAGATCATCAATTTAAGCTCTAATAAGTTATATTGAAGATTAGCCAATAAATTTAAATTTCTAGCCCTAACTAAATAAATAAAAGTTTTTTAATATCAAAGTAAAGGAATATTACTTCGACCCCTCTCAGCAATTCTACCTGCAGTTCAGTGGATATGAAGCTGAAAAAGCATTACAGAGATTGTTCATTGAGTTTTCTAACACAGTTATCAGTACTTGGTGCTTTACCTGTCATGCTTTGTCCGGGTGAATTTACAGTAATTGAAGGTAAGAAAAAACACTATTGACCAGGGGTGTACTTGTACATGTAAGACAAGGCAATTTTATTTGTATAGCACACTTTCAACAGCAGGGTAATGTATTCATATTGTATGTATTCATATTTTTCGGTACAACCCTGTCGGTTCGGTACGCACGTGGACTGAATGAACGCAGCTGTTTTCTACTTTAAACACATGTAGAATGTTTATGTGCAGAACTCAGGGTGCAGTGCAACGTTCTGCTGCGCAACTTTAAAAAGTGACACCAAAACAAAACAGAAAGGACTTCCAGCTATCACTAAACTCTGCTGTTTGGGAACATTCATGGTTTCTCATGCAGCTACAGCAGAAAAAGAAAGATGGACCGAACCAGAACTTTTATATACAAAAGAAAAATACTTTCAAATCTCCAGTTAGTTTCTATGCTTTCAACTTTAAGTTATAGAACATAACGAAATCTAATTAATTTCAGGCATTGAAAGGATGGAAGTGTTCTTTGTTTAATGCTGATCAAAGTTTTAAAAAAAAGTCCTATGCACATTTGATAAAGCAGACAGATTGATCATGTCCTTTGCTTTCTCAGCCACGTGTTCCTATCAAAGAGTGCCCAGATCTTCCTGCTCCACTTCTGCGACCAATTTTTATAATCCCTAGAGATATAATGGTGGAATGATAAATATTAAGAGATCTGACAGACTGATTCAACAAGCAGCCTCACGACTATTGAATTTTGTGTGAGAAAACATTTGACTATTTGACATTCTCAAACAAGCAGGAACTTTTTTAATTTGAGTTGTTTGAAACAGCTAAAATCCTTTCTGTCAGAGGGTTCCTGCTTAACTGGTCCTTTCTCTGTTTCTCCTCATACTCACTTTGATTAAATATTATCTACCAGTAACGATAAGTACATCATAGACTCCCACTTCAAAAATCTGAAGTATCCCTATAACTGACCAGTCAATTTCCTGTTCAGTGAGAACAATAGAATTGTTTTGGTTAGATAGACCCAAAGTCACCTAAAGGGCACAGATACTAGAGTAAATGCTCCCACTGCTACCTAATTAAAAAAACTGAATTGCACAACACATCACTAAGCAATAAAACTGCAATAAGACCTTTTATTAAAAACATACATTTACAAATAAAACAAGTTTATAAGAGCAGAAACAGGAGGGCTGTTAAATATTGTTTTTATTTTAACCTCAGGAGGGGAAACAAAGTTCTTAGTTCTTAGCTTCGTTCCTTTATTCTGGAGGAAATGGGACAAATTCTTGTCAAATTTGTTTTGCTGCAAGGGTTTCTCAATCAGGATGGAAGTCGTTAAAGAATAGGCGTGTGCCTTAGAGTTCTAGATCAACGTTTGATTGAAATGATGAAAATCAATGCAATCTGTATGCTTTGAAACATTCAGTAAACTAAAACACTACATTTTACAAGAATTACACCTCCTGGTGACATCCAATAAACGTAAGAACAAGTGATTCACTGAAACCTCCATTGGACTCTCTAAATGACATCAAGACCCAGAAGAACTTAAAATGTTCTTCATCTTAAAGAAAAAACAGAAGGTTTGAGAAGACACAGCAGGCACACAAAAATTACGTATTCAGGATTCAGGAGTACGTACAAGAGAACGTACTCCTGAATCTTTTTGTCAAGAGAAAATTATGGGGTAGTAGCAGCTCCGAGTTTCTTGTTAAATTTGTGCCAGGAAAAACAGAGCACCTAACAGAGTTTGTCATAGCCAGAGCTACTTGAATTGCTTTATCTAGGACAGAGACACAAAAAATTGGGTCAGTTGTGAAAGAGAACAGGAACGTATTGGAGGCAATAGCTCAGCCAATGGCACACTCCAGGAAGGTATCAGAGCTTAAAAAGGAAAGGCTTGGCTAGGTGTAACTTAAAGAGTTGGATGTTGGATGCAGAAATATTACGCCAGACCTATACAACTTCAGATGTTGAGTCAAGATTACCGAGAGTCTCCAGGAATTTATAGATATTCATTAAAATCTACAATGAAAGTTAGTATCTTAATTTTCAGCCATTTCCCCGTCTTTTTGTCCTAATACCATTTCCTTGAAAGTTTCAGTTTTGCAGCCATTGGACGGGGATTGGTTGCAAAGCAGCAGAAAGCGGTTCCATTAGTGGCTTTCATTGAATTCAGCATTAGTACTTTTTGGACATGCATTGATTAGATGAAAGAGAGCTATCGGTGCTTGGCTAGTGAAAAAACTGTTCTGAGCAAAGACAAAGCCGTGTGCGAGTAGACAGAGTTGAGCGAGCAGAGACAGAACCGCGCGTGAGCACAGAGCAGGTGTTGTTGTTTGTTCACATAGATATTTGCTCTCAGATGAGTCTCACTGCGCGGTCAAGTAAGTGGCACAAATATTACGCCACACCATATGAGGTAAAGCATTGTCTTGCATTAGGAGGAACCCAGGGCCAACTGCACCAGCATATGGTCTCACAAGGGGTCCGAGGATCTTACCTCGGTACCTAATGGCAGTCAGGCTACCTCTGGCGAGCACATGGAGGGCTGTGCGGCCACCCAAAAGAAATGCCACCCCACACCATTACTGACCCACTGCCAAACTGGTCATGCTGGTGGATGTTGCTGTCAGCAGAATGTACTCCACAGCGTTTCTAGGCTCTGTCACATCTGTCACATGTGATCAATGTGAACCTGGTTTCATCTGTGAAGAGCAGTGGTGAATATGCCAAACATGGTGTTCTCTGGTTAAGGCCAAACATCCTGCACTGCGTTGGGCTGTAAGCACCACCCCCACCTGTGGACGTCGGGCCCTCATACCACCCTCATGGAGTCTGTTTCTGAGGATTTGAGCAGACACATGCACATTTGTGGCCTGCTGGAGGTCATTTTGCAGGGCTCTGGCAGTGCTCCTCCTGTTCCTCCTTGCACAAAGACAGAGGATGCGGTCCTGCTACTGGGTTGTTGCCCTCCTACGGCCTCCTCCACGTCTCCTGATGTCTCCTGGTAGCGCCTCCATGCTCTGGACACTACGCTGACAGACACAGCACACCTTCTTGCCACAGCTCGCATTGATGTGACATCCTGGATGAGCTGCACTACCTGAGCCACTTGTATGGGTTATAGACTCCATCTCATGCTCCCACTAGAGTGAAAGCACCGCCAGCATTCAAAAGTGACCAAAACATCAGCCAGAAAGCATAGGAACTGAGAAGTGGTCTGTGGTCACCACCTGCAGAACCACTCCTTTACTGCAAGTGTCTTGGTAACTGCCTATAATTTCCACCTGTCCTCTATTCCATTTGCACAGCAGCATGTGAAATTGATTGTCAATCAGTGTTGCTTCCTAAGTGGACAGTTTGATTTCACAGAAGTGTGATTGACTTGGAGTTACATTGTGTTGTTCAAGTGTTCCCTTTTTTTTGCAGTTTATTTTGCTAGCATGTTGACATTACAAGGAGGATGAAATCTCAAGTCTTTTTTTCGGCAAAGCTCTTGGGTTATGATGGTTTATTTTAATTTTTATTTGGGGACTTGGTAACACAAGCTACAACCAATGCTGTTTAGCAACTGGTTTTAATGTGGAGTGTGTGTGTTTGTCATGGTTAGCAAATGATCAGTGGATGCTTTATTAGGCTTTTGCCACGAATATATTATTCTATCAGGCTTTTAGTGGCCATTTACTTGTAGATTTACAGGTTTTGGATGAACCCTAACTTGTTCTGCTTTATTTACAGCAATAGACTGAAGCTGGGAGTGTTTTTTGGCTTCAACCCTGCTGATGATTCATCTGTGCTGGCCTACCTCAGAGCCTGAGACAGAACATTTATGTTCCCTGGAAGTCCTAATATGTGCTCATAGCATAAAGAGGGGATATTGCTGGCAGCCAGCATGATCTGTTCTTTTTATGTTTGACTGTATTAAATTAGAGAAAACCTCCTTCCTTTACCATAAAACTGAAGCAGTTGAAAACATTGTTTTATAGTATTGAAATGACACTGTCCTCTGTGAGAGGATGCTCTGTGACATACATGTGTGTTTAGAGATAAGGGGTTTAGATTAGATTTATTTACGGCTGGACATTACTTAGGTTGTATAGAGGCTGTCAACTAATTAAAAGGTCTGCCCTTCTGTTTCCTGCCTCAAGGCAAGACTCACAAAGAGGATACTGAGCTAAAAACTGAAACCTGCTAAAAGTCATGCCATGATTTTGTCAGCCTTTTTGATATATTGTTGTGGCACTAGTGGGCGGTAATTAGACTGAGAAAAAAAGGAGGAATACTTGCAGCAAAGGCCCTCAGGTCAAGAATAAAACCCCTAATCTAGTCTAATTGACTCCACATACGGGTGCCGCTCCACCTCTACACCAAGCATTGCAACAACCTCTTAATATTTTAACAGGAGACAGAAACTGACCCAGCCTTTAATATTTTGTAGTTTTATACTGCTTTGAGTAATTGCATTGCTACAAACAGTCATGTTCAAAATAATGCCAGTGTAAAGCAAAATCCAAATACCTTTTTATTTCCATTGAGAACACAATCAATCAATCAATCAATCAAATTTTATTTGTAGAGCACCTTTTATGATACAATCAGCACAAGGTGCTTTACATGATAAAAACATAAAAATAAACAAAGAAAACACATTTAAAGCAAAATTGATCATACCAAACCCGTTAAACTTTCTCTTCGGGATGAAAATAAACAATGATAAAGAGGTGACCTTCAGTCTCGCCAGCAGTTTATAAAGTGATTTTATTTTGATAGTCCACTTCCTCTTATCGGCAAATAAATTTGGATATTAGCTAAATATTTAGCTTTCAGCTAAATGTTTTGTGTGAAGCTAGCAAGCTAAACTTACTAGCTAAATATCTAGGTTGCTAAATAAGTATTTAGTTTGTAATTAAATATTTAGCTGACAAGCTAAATGTTCAGTTTAGCTAAATAACCCAAATTATTGCTGTTAACTGCATAACTTTACAAACGGCACCCCATATGGACTTTGTTCTAAAGTTCATTTGCATTTCTTATTGTCACCTCATAAGTTTTCTATTTAGTTAAGGGCACCCTGTGAGGTTTACCTTGTTGGTCGATAACCAAGGTGCTGTAGACTTACTGGTGTTTGGGATCTATTTCTTGTTAAAATATCCGTTTCAAGAGCATTTCCTCTTTGAAGAAGCCTTTTGGATGAGAGGCAAAACGCATTTTTAAGATAACAAGAGAAGACAAGTTTCCTTCACTTTTAACTCTGAAGACTGCTATGTCCTGGATGATTGACAATCTACACCAACGTATTTTGTTTAACCTTTGGTCCATCTTTGCACTTGTCTCATTCATACTTCAAACATGACGTCTAGATGTTACACTACTTACAGGTAACTGTATCTTTTCTGAACATTTTGGAGTACTATTAACACTATTTACTGGCTGAGTGTTATTAGTTTCGGCTATTATTGGATCCATTCAAATGGTTTTGTGTTTTATTTGACATCCATCTGGCTTTGGCTTCCATTTTAAAGCATCTGAGATAATTTTGGTGCTGTACGTCTTTATATGATTGTGATACACTTGTTATTTTTGAATGGCTTAATTTCTTCAGATTTTTAGATAAGAATGTAACTTAACCAGCATGTACAACATTTACTGTTCTTTAATTTATCACTAAATCTGACGCACCTGTTTGAGATATTTTATTTTCACAGAATAAATGGCCTGACTGAATGGAGGTGAACATATGGAGGTTGATACACTCTAGATAAGAATCAAGCCTGCCTTTCCAACATGGTAGTTGAAAAATAAACATCCACCACTGCCTCTTTGCTCTTTGTATTCATATGTTGCCATTCTAAAATCTTTAATTCATGTCACAAGATAACAAATGCCTACTTTGTGATGATAGTTTCATTTTATATCATAGCGAGAGCTAAACTAAATGCATGCACTGCTGAATATCTATTTGTTCTGTAGTCTATCACTTAGAAATTCTGTTGAGAGTGCAGAAACGATACAGCCCCCCTAATAGAGAGCTATAATCAATTTTCTATGCACGTTAAAAATTGATTGCTCTTTGTTGTTGGTATTGAACTGACCATTGAAAGATAAGGCAATTGTATTCCTACCTTGTTCACACATACCCCTTACTGAGGGGGTCCATCGGTTATATGACCAGCCATCCATCAGTGGTGGTCGACAGGCTTTCAAGCCTAATGCTAATTCCTCCCAGTGGTCAGTCAACACTTTTCACTTTGAATGAGCACTTTTACTTCTACCAAATGTATCTGCAGTCAACACAGAAATATTCTACTATTATGGCTTTAAAATAGTAATAATTTAAGGTGTGCACAAAGCAATGTATATTACAAGTTTTAGACTGATCTTTACAACATGAGAAGTATCATTCCAGTCTGATAACTCACTCACATGTCATCTCCCACTGCACCACTCAAATTTTGTGTTCATCCATGTACTTATTTAAACCCACAGGCCAAAACTTGTACTAAACAATGTTGCCTTACAGAGCCAATGGGACTTTTACTGTTGACCCCTGCCTATTTGTGGGCTATAAATTATGGTTTAGGATTCACAGATTCACCTGTTCGCGAATTTGTTTGTGGAACGTAACTCTTAATTTGTCAGTTTGTTAATTTTTTCGTAGAGCGTATCTAAAATATTCAAAATTAAATAAAAGCTTGGAAGCTAAAATACCTAGATGCAGCGCTAGATGTTGGCTGGCCAGACCCGGTCCCAGAGGAATTATTCCGGGAGGAGTCCAGTAAATTGTATTTTTATTTAATCCCATAGCATTTTTACGTTCTATTGGTGGTACGTTATACACTTCCAGGTCAAATCTGCCTTTTTTGGCAACACCCCTTCTATGTACAAATGCTCGACATATTGGACATCATTTGAAAGCAGAGATTCTTGTGATTCCAATGATGTATGCCAGTCAAGTATGCAATCATAACTGTAAACACAGTAAACGCGTTTGTCAAACCACTCAGAAAGTAAGGTAATCTGCAACTCATGGCTTTGAACCTGAGTGAAGTTGCCCCCGTCCCACCCCTACTTCCTTCAAACTTAACAAGATTTGTGTCAAACGTTTGTGCAGCAAAATGTTTCATTTGCGTCGCTATCTTTTTAAAGATATTAATAAAAGGTTATAGAGGTCATCAAATGTCAACCAAACCCCCCACACACACGCATTGCCCAAATCGAACAAAATAGGTGTCAGTCACCTCTGGTACTTTTGTGCAGCTAAATTTTTCATTTGTACTGCTTTCTTTTTAAATATATTAATTGAAGTTTAAAGGTCAAAATGTCACCCCCCCCAATTTGTTAATAATTTGATAACCTACTTAAATGTTTTAATGCTTTCATATTTATCACAGATTTTGTCTGTCAAGTGTTCACTCTTGACCAATTTAGCAATTCTATTCACTTTTAAACCTTCTAGTGGCATTAAGTCGGCATAGATGTGATTTGTTAAGATTTTTCTGTTTTACCCTGTTTATTATTAACTGTTATTGGAGAGTAAAAACCACACAGCAACACTAAATAACTACCAGAAATAGATAGTTGACTTGGACAATGCGTAGAAGGATTCCTTTACTGTGCATGTTTAAGTTTTTTACAGAAATTCAATGTGGTTTGGTTTGTACACAATTTTGGTGATGAGTTGGTTAGAATTCCACTATGTTCCTTTTCAACAAACGTTGTTTCTGCATCTCAGCTGACAAAATTGTCAGACATTTAAATTAAAGACATTAGTGATAGAATCTGAAGCTTCTCTACTTGTGCTTGCTGTGTTTGTCATGCCCATTTACAAATAAATCAAGGTGCAAAATTCCCCTTCAGTTTAACCTATTACCTTTAAGAACCGATGAATACGCCTGCATTGCCAACATGGTTTTCCACAAACTAAATGGATTATATGTAAGCCAACAGCTGAACTTTGCAGCCTTCATGCAAACATACAAAGAACTTTGATGACTTTTGGTGCCCTCTAGAAACTGAATAATGTCTTAAAAAAGATAGCGGCACAAACAAATTTTTTTGCAGCACAAACGTAGCACAATTGAAGAACACCAACCAGAATTATGCCAGAAGCTCGATGGCTTCAAAAAGTTCTGACTCTGTATGGATTAATGTGTAATAAATTTTTGCATCCAGGTTTTACACCTATTCAGGACATTGCACAAAATTGTTATTTGCATGCATCTTTATCTCTCTCTATCCTCAAGAAAGCCTTTTTTCCCTGCAGCACTTTCTCTACCCCATCTTTTCCAACGCAGTCCCATTTAGGAAACTTTGAGTGAAGTGCTGTAATAATCTTCTGAAGCATAAATGATTTGGCTTGATTTGATTGAACTGCAATCCATCAAAGGGAACAATGTTGGTCATTAAAGGATGCATTAGACATGGGAAAAAAATGCAGAATGTATTGAGTCACTGGTGCTTGAAAAATTCAGTAATGTTTTCACATGCCTTTGCACATTTCTGAGAAAATGTTATAGATGGAAACAGGAATTAGCACTATATCCTGATGTTTTTTTGTAATTACTTTCATTTTTAAACAACTGAGGTCACACAGATGTGATGAATAGATAAGTAGCTATTTTTTTTAATGTTTGAGTTATTTATTTGGCATTTACCAGCAGTGCAGGTGTGCATGCATATAGTACAATGTTTCTCATGATGCCATCCAGTGTGCCTTTGTTTTGCTTTTGACTCGGAATGGTCCCAGTTATCCTCCATCGATCAGTTTGTCACTGCATCATTGTCTGGGCCAGATCGCTCAGCACAAAGGCAATTAGCGTGATACTGACCATGTCTTGCAGTTTGAAGTGATTATTAAACCAATTTTTGGGGTATATTTCCCAGTGCTTTGGAGAAAGTAAGTCTTTTTTAAATAGAATTTGTTTCTGTCTTCCAGAATAGTGCTTCACTTTCTACTTTATTTGTTCATCCATCTTTATGTGCTTGTCCATGATGGAGTGGCAGAGGTAACAGGTTCAAAAGGGATACCCAGAAATTCTCAGTGACTATTTCCATTTCATTGTGGGGGGTCCTAAGGGGTTCCAAGGCCAAACAGGATAGAAGATCCCTGCACCAAATTCTGGGTCTGCACTAGGGTCTCCTACTTGCGTGATAAGCCCTGAATACCTTTTAAAGGCATACTCCGCAACTTTTACACCTTAATATAATGCTTTTTTCAAAAGTTATGGTGGAATTTTTTCATCTATTATGTTCATTTTTAGAGTTATCACCACTTTACAGGGGTCCTTGGCTTTTTTCTGCACTATAGAACTTTTGAGCAGCGACCCGCCGCTGGAAGTGTTCTGCTTTACGGCAGAGTCATACAGCCTCACTGTTTAGACTGTAGAGGTGGCTGATCCACCAAAGAGACCGAGAATCCCATATCAGAAGAAGCTAGAAGAAGAAAAAGAGAACGTGATAGAGAGAGAGAGAGTAAAGACCAGAGTGAATATTTGGCCGGCTTTTCCTCGTTGGAGAGTTCTTTTGGAACCAACGTCATGTACTACGGACGCCGTAGAAATCAAAGATTTCACCGGGGTTGTAGTGTTTGGTCTGACATGATGTTGTTCTACAGTCCTGAGAAAGCTATTTATTCAATGTGTGGAGGTGGATGAACATAGTTTGCACGGTATGCCTTACAGTAGTAATGTGAATTACACAACCGAGTCGATCTCCGTTAGCCATCTAGAGGCTAATGTGATGATAACGTGTAAGACTCGGTTCTGTAGATAAAGCTGCAAACTCCGGCGTAGTCGCTGTATTTCAGTATATAGGTCAAACTTTTTTCTTTTGGTTTTGTCAAGCTAGTGATTTATATTTTTGTTGTTTGATTTTTTTTCCTAAAAACACCTAAAGATGTAGGCTGATTCTAGTGTCGGGAGGTGTTTGATACGTGGCGCTTAGACATTCTCTGTATCTAATCTCATTGTTTTTCCAATTACCCCGACCTCCCCCACAAACTGAATACCTAGCTGTGAGATCTTTACTCAAATTATCCCGATTGTTACAGTTGAATTGCGAACTGAAACGGCGCTTGTTCGTTGTTTGGGCAGGCGATTTGGAAAGCAGCCACTGAAATATGCCTCTTATGAGTGACAGAGAGATTTGATTTTATTACAGTGATGTTGCATGGCAGGCCTGAAGAGGGCGACAGAGAGCAAATATCGTGAAAGTTGCGAAGTATGGCTTTAAAGGAAGGTGCCAACCAGGTATCCTGAGCAGATACTTGAATTACCTTGGGCCTGGTTCACACGACAGGATTCTTAGGCCAATCTTGCCCCGATTCTCCCCTTCCGACACACCCCGATTATCGGGATGGCGGGATGGTGTGTTGTAAGGACAAAGAAACCTGAAGCCTGTTGAATGTGACGTGAAGCCAATCAGAAAGTAAAGTTACAGGCAGCAATACACCTTGAAAGCGTCAGTTTTTTTTTTTTTTTTTGCAAGTGTCGGCTCACTTGACCGCAGTCCATAGAAACAGAGATCAGTCAGAGCAAAGTGTGTAACAACATTTCTCAGCGAAAAAAACAAACACTTTACATCCATATCTTGGTATCGAAAGTAGAGCCTCTGCCCTGCTGTCTCCACTCCTTTATCCAACACCAGGATTAAATTTTTTTCTCTGTTAACTAGTCCACAAACTATTGCTAATGCCTCATCCTAAGTATCCATATTTATTTACTCCTTTGACTTTAGTCACGTTTAATATAATCAGGTTTTGTGAGATTTCCTGTCTGTGCTTGAAATGATTGTGAGTAAAATCGGTTTGTGTGTGGTGTCTCGTCATTGCTGTGTGGCCGCACACCACACACTGTAGGACCAAGACAGGAATATCTTTGAGTTTTTCATCATCATGTGTGCGGTCTGAAACTCTTGCGACAATTTCAGAAAATCCTACCATGTGAACCAGGCCTTAGTTGACTCTTTTTAATACAGAGAAGCAGTGGCTTCACAAGGTGTGTGGAAAGACTTGCCAAATCTTAAGATTCTTTTGTTTTTTTCAACAAAGAGGCAATATTCTACAGTGAAGAAATAAAGAACACAAATCAGGCAACAGACAGGCACAGTGTTGACATTTCATTTATTTGCTTTTTAATATTTTGTTTTTCAAACATCCAACATAAAGAGAGTGTCGGGGTTAAACACCTCAACAAAGTTTTTGGGCGATATCCTCAATATAAGGAGAGCAAAATTTAAAACCTCACTCCAAAGGTTAACAATTTTAAATCCTTTTAGAAATAAAATTTATTTATTCTCTGCCTCTTGGGTGAGAATGGATATTGTTCAGCAGAAATTTTATTTCACTATTAATCCTCATACAGCAAATTACCCAAGATGCTTGCTAGTTTAACAAAAGTTCTATAGAACACCCCCTGAAGTTGCAGCCCCAACGTTGAAAAAAATAATTTTCTTCCCAACTTCATCCTCAAAATACAATATAGCTTCCATGCATGGGAAGTGAAATAAAAATAGCATAACTGTGTTTGTCCCTGCATTGATGACGTCACCATGCTGTCATCAGGACGTTGTAGCGCTATAGTGCTTAACTGTTTCCTTTTCCAGTGTTGAAGGTGTTTATTTAATGTTTTGTATTTACTTTGTTAAATTAGAACTTAGAATCATTAGAATTAGATGTTTAGAGATAAACTATTTTCTCTCTTGTAGGCGGAGCCTGAGGTTTTAAAAGAGGGACCTGCGCCACAAGGACTCCCAACAAGTCACAGTGAAGCAGAGGTAGGACCAAGTCAGTTTTACAAGTCTCAAGTCGTTATTCTCTAGTCACGGGTCTTAAGTAAATACAGACAAGTCCCACATCTGAAACTTGGGATTCAAGTCATTTCTAGTCATTTTTTAAAAATACGTTGCAATGATATGTTTATAGTAATTAATTTTAAAATGTGTTTTTTAAAAGTGGTTAATTGATTGGCTGTGCAGCAGCTCTCGCACACATACCTACAGAGAGATAGTCTCTGTCATTTCACTCATTCCATATTGACAAACACATGGTCTACAGTGTACAATTTTGAAATATTATGTGTTTTAGACAGTGGAGCAGTTGGTAGCAATGCTTCCTTGTAGCAAAAAAGTTCCTGGGATCTTTCGGCATGGAGTTTGGGCGTTTCTGTCTTTTTTTGACATGCCTGGATGTCTCCTCTGCAGACATTTTACAACTTCTCCAATTTTCTTTTCACCTGAAGACACACCTAAAGCTGAACTATGGCATTGCCGTTTTATTTTTGGCCAAATCACTTTAGAGCCCCCTCAAACTGGTCAATGAAGACAACTAATATCAATAACAGGCCTTTAACATGGTTACGTGTCTTTGGACAGAATCTTTCAAGAATATCTTTACATTTTTAGTGCCTGTGGACTGACGGTAAAATTTGAGCTCCTAATTTAACAGACAGTAAAAAAATGCAACTTTAAAAGTTAATTCAATTTTGAATTCTTTAAAGAACATTTATAAAGTCTTTATTTCATGATTAAATATTTGGGAAAAAAAACTGGTTTGAATATCAGCTCAATCAAAATGAGCTGACCTTTACATCAGGATTCAAAGGTAATTCTAAGTATATCGCTGATGACATTTCAGTGTTTATTTAATCAATTTTTGCTTTCTTTGTTAACCAGTTACCATTTTATTAGGGAGGAAAGAAGACATCCAAAAACAAGCTTAAGTCCATACAAATTTGTTGTATCATTAAGGGTTTTCTAGCCGTGTAGAAGAAACTTTAAGAGTTAGTGATGTTTCTCCAGGATGGAGAAGAATAAATCAGGAGAGTACATATGAAACTTGAATGGAAGATGCCTGCCCAATAACCATGACCTGTTTGAGCTCACCACCACTACCAGGTGAGAAAGCACTAAGAGTGTATATAATATTTGGTGCAGTCTGTGTACATTCATCTATTTTATTTTTGTCCAATGTTCCAAAGATTGTATCAGCTTATAGTGTATATAAATGAGTTTAAACAACCGTATGTTTTGTGATTCACAAAGAAAATGGGAAGCACCTTGAATTACCTTGTTGTTATTTGTATAGCACACTTTCGTGTGCTATACAAATTAAATTGCCTTGCCTTGCCTTGCCTTGCCTTGCCTTGCCTTGCCTTGCCTTGCCTTGCCTTGCCTTGCCTTGCCTTGCCTTGCCTTGCCTTGCCTTGCCTTGCCTTGAATGTGGAAAACAAAATTGATGATGACCCTTTTTTACCTCACCACACAATCATCGATTGTTTTTGAGAAGCACTGCCATAATCATCCTATTAGTTACTTAAAATTGATTCTTTGAAAAAATTTGTTCTGAAAATAAGGTGCTCTCTTTGATTTCAGCATGAAGAGAGACTTAAGTTTTACATATGACATATATTCTGTTCTCTGTTTGCAATAATGAAACAGCTTAACTAGTTGTAGTCTTAAACACCAACCATACCAACACTCCCACAGTTCAGCAGGTTCTCAGCACACGTCACACGACTTGGACTCGAGTCTATATTTTGTGTCTTTAAACTTGACTTGAAAAAAGTTTTCAAAGAATTGTGACTTGAATTGGACTTTTACACCAATAAGCTGGGACTTGACTTAGACTTGAAACTTAACTTGAAAAGACATGATATTTTACCCAATATCTAAAGTTTAAAACCTCCAATAATTCAAAATGGCAGACCTTTTAGTCATTTAACTCATCCTATATAAACAAAAGGAGACTGTCTCTCTGTACTCATGTGTGTGGGAATTACAGCACAGCAAATCAAGTTAACTAGATAAAAAAAAGAATTTAAAAAGAACATGGTCTATTATTTACATTGGACATATAATTGCAACGTTGCTTTAAAAAATGACCCGAAATGACTTGATATTTTAAGTTTCAGACTTGAGACTGGAGGATGAACGTCTTGAGATTACTTACTAGCACCCATCAGAAATGTCATTACAGGAAGGCTGTTTGCTTGGATTGATGTTGTGCATTCTGATACAGTCAGCAATATTAAAATGCCACACATCCTGAGGCACGTTGCATGAGGTACATGAATAAAACAATAATATCAAAGAGAAAATGAAGCATTAACATAACTCACTGTGGTCTTACACTCAAGCCATCTCTGTTGGATATCAACTCCGAACATAATCCTCAACTGAAGGCCAGCCAAATTTAACAATCCTTCACCCTAAAGTGTAAATAGCTTTAATCATTTCATGGAATCTGTTTTTAGATACACAATCATAACTGGTAAGCTCTACATTACTACAGACTCACTGCAGCTGGATGTTACAAGCTGCTGTTGCACTCTTGATTTCCCGTAGGCTGGCAAAACAGCAGCATTACCATATTAAGGCCAAGCTTGAAACTCCATCCATTATCATCCGCTTAATCCATGGTCTGGTCGTTAGAGCAGCAGCATAAGGTTTGTTCTACACTAACACGGCTAAGGTTATCCAGGGTACATCCCACCTAACCTTATACTTGTCCACACACACACAAAGCATCGTTTACAACCCCCTCCTCCCCTCTGCCCGCTGGCGCAACCCCGACCTAGTAGGCATGCATGAAAAAAAGGCACATCCACATATATAATGTCACAGTCACCTCTGGCCCTGAAGTACATCCTCCCTACCTTTACCCGGTAGATGTGAACATTGAAGTAGAAGCAAGAAGCTCATTTCTAAACTGCGACTTGTTGGGCAAAGTCACACAAAATGGCTGTTCACAAGAAGAGAGATTTCTTTGTTTACCTCTGAGTGGTGACGGTTGTTAAGCTGGCGGTGGCACGTGTTTTCTGACGTCTTTATCTTCTCTTGGTCTCCTTCCGGTGGGACATGCCTGGAACACCTCACCAGGGTGGCATCCAGGAAGCATCTTATCCAGATGCCTAAGCCACCTCAACTGGCTTCCCTCGATGTGGAGGAGCAGGTGCTCTACACTGAGTTCCCCTCTGATGACCAAGCTTCTCACCCGATCTCAGACACCCTGCAGAGGAAAGTCATTTTGGCCACTTGTATCCGTGATCTTGTTCTTTTGGTCACTACCCAGAGCTTGTGACCATAGATGAGGACAGGAATGTGGATCAACCGGTACATCGAAAGGCATATTTTCATTTCTTTATGATCAGAATTTATGCTACTTATCATGTTTGCACAGTGTATGTATCAGAAGACTAAATTTGTTGTGACTATCATGAAACGGGTAACTTCTGTTTTATTCCACCTCATCTGTTCAGTGAAACAGCACCATATCCAACTGTGCTGATGTAGCTGAATGCTATCGACATACAATATGTGTTATTAAAATGTTATATAGGATATGAAAATGTGCACTCTACTCATCTATAAACAGGTCACTTCCTGTTTTAGTCTTGAGCAGTAATTGATAAAAAAAAGAGAGCTAAAGCTTAATCCTCTAAACTGAATCCCAGGGTGTGGATTGGGTAATGAAACATGCTTCTTTGAGATTAAATGTAGATTTGGCAAAGTGGTTAGTTCAGCTATCACAGTGTGCAACCAGTGCACTAAACATTAACAGACAGTCTGCTGTGTTGGGAGCACAGCCATGATTACTGGACCAAAACACAGACCACCCCACAGGTAGGAGTGCTGATCACACAACATTCTTAGTTTCAACAGAAAGAGGGGGAGTTGTGAAAGGTCAAACTCAAAACAAACCAGCTGCCGTTCTGAACATTGGCCTCTTTTGCCCACATCGCAACACGCAAACAACACGCAAACGCCGTCTTTTGCTGGCGAGGGAGGAAGCGAATTTCTGGAAGAAACTGATTGGATCCAAAAGACTTTTACAGTCTGCCAATTGATCCAAGTGTATCTGTCTGCGGCCTCCAAGACAGAGGCGTGTAGTGAAGTGGGCGTGTCGTGAAGTGACGTCAGTTCACGACACGCCCACCACGCTTTTCTTAAAGGGGTATGAGCCCGAGTAACCACTAATACAATTGATAGTTTGATTCATCTGTTTGCTGCACATTCTTTGCCCAGTAATTATTTTTACGGGGTTTGTCTTTGTTATCATTAGTAAAGTGGAAATATTTCATGAATATTAAAGTAGCATATTAGCCTACAAAAGCTGGCATTACTTAAGATTTAGAAAAAAAAGAACATTTAATCAATAGGGATTTGAAGTGGAAAATGTTCGACTGCCACAAGAAAAAAAACACTCAGGACAAGAGTTAATGAGTTAAATAATGTCAGCGCTTGTGTGTAATGTGTAGATTCATTTAAAAAGGGGGCCTAGGGTTGGTGGTTTGAATCTTGGCTGCCACAAGTGCAGTCTGGTATGTTCTTGAGCAAGACACTTCACCCACATTGCCTGTCTGAACGTAGTGAGTGACTGGTTGGTGGTGGTCGGAAGGGCCGATGGCACAGATTGGCAGCCTGGCTTCCATTACTCTACCCCAGCTGTGGCTACAACAGTAGTTAGACACAGTGTGGAGGGAATGAATGAAGACTACAGTATGGCGTTTTGAGAAACTTGTCAACACAGGCTTGAAAAGCACATTACAAATTAAAGCCATTATTACACCACCATACACACTCCTACACCCATGCTCTCACATTACTGATCATAAAGACCACACGCCAGAAAAACTTTGTGCCCATCGCCCTCCTTTGGCATTTTGTGACAAGCAGACATTCATTACTATTGTGTTTTGTCTGTCAAATATGTATGTAGTGAAGAGGAAGATCTTATAACATTAAATTGTTATCTGGGATTTTATGTAAACGCTCTTTTATGAATTCATGTTATGTGAATGGCTCTGTGAAATGTAGATATTGAATATGTTCTACACAAAATAACTATGTAAAAAATAGAAACGGATACAAAACATTTTATTTCAAAAAATGCTGGCTGTGGGGCCGTTACAGCCTGGAGAGAAAGGCTTCAGAGGAGAGCGCTTTTCTCATTTACTCTTTGTAAGCCTCCATCTTCACTGCCGCCTCCTCCGGTAAGTGTCTCACCAGTGCCTCCTCAATCATTTTCATTTCACTGTCCAAAAAATCACAAACACAGATTAGATGTTGCAGTGCAATACATTTTGTACCTGCTTTGACAACTAATGATGCATACATAAATGTACAGTATGTTTTTAACAGCCAGTGGTGTTTTTTGATAAGGGCATCATGGACTGTAACGCTCATTCAGGGGAGGCATCTGAGATGCTGCCTCACCTGTCATAATGACAAGTAAAATCTGCACTAAAAATGATAATAGAAAATCAATGTTACAACTTATCCATTCTATAAAGTTGTTTCCCGAATATTTCAACATTTTTATGTTCAAAATCACAGAATTTATATAAACAATAAATTTACGCATTGCCTGCGGAGTGAGGCGGGGTGAAGTGCGAGGTGAGGCAGGTCTGTGTTGTGCCTCACTTCTGTTGGCGCTATGTCACACAGTGACTGAAGGAGGCAGTTGGCGCATGCTCATTTCTGTCTCTCTTTATATCGCCAAAATACATGTTTGATTCCACATGTAGGCTACTACACATCCTGACGTTCTACAGTCTGGCTGATATGTTTAACAAATGTGTGTGACATATTCAGGCTTTTTGATTGGCCTTAAATGCACAGTCAAAATGCGCAGGGTGAGGCAGAAAATATGGTGCCTTACTGTTAGGGGGCAGTGCTGAGCCCAATAGTCATAATAGGAAACAGACACTCTTCTTCTACACATTGAAAAGACTCTAAAGAGTCGGAAAAACACACAAAATACAATCAGAATATAAGCTATCCGGGACAACGCTGCTCCTTATGGATCATCTGTAGTGATGCAGGCATTTTTTTTAAATGAACGCAAAGAAAAATGATTTTTTACCTGAGAGTGATGGAAATATTTGTGGAGCTGGAAAGGTACATGGACATCATTGACAAAAAGGAAAGATCAAACACAATTTAAAATTTTATTTAAAAAATTTAATAAACAAAAATCAGCCAAAGTAATGATTTATATATGTATATATATGTGTGTATATATATATATATATATATAAATATATATGTATATATATATTTTTTCTTGTCATATTGTTAAATAGAAAGGAATTGATTAAAGCATAAATATAAGTTGTTAAAACAACAACATGTTCCAATTAATAAAAAAAAACATTCAAATATCTGATTCCAGAGGAGTCGGTGCCTCACCAGCAGTGGTGGGCTGGCCATAGGGAGGTGTGGGACTTTTCCCTAACAGCCAGTCTGTTCTAGGGCCGATGGCCGCAAAGCAGCCGCGGTTGAGCCAAAGTCATGATCCTGCTGTGTGTCTGTTTTTGTGCGTGGATGAGGCGTCTTTATAGAAGATCTTTGTGAGCGGCAAGCTTCTGTTGCAGCACACCTTCGATGAGCACTACTGTCAGCCTGCAGAGCTGCTCATGTTGTGAATACACATTTCAGTAGGCCTACTGATTCTGAATGTGGGTTAAAAGATTTTCATGTAAGACAATTACTTTTTGAAAGTGATTAATTTTCAGCTGAACTTGATCTAACATGCTAAATATAATTAATAATTTCTATTTTATTTTTCTGGAATGTTGCTACTCACCGCTGACAACATATGGTCCACAGTCCCAGGTTTAAGAGGTTTTCTCCATTCTAATCACAAATTCGGTTGTGTACAATTAGGCTATGTAACGTTTGGAAATAGGCATGTTATTGTGTCTTGACCAGAGGTGGGTAGAGTACACAAAAATTGTTCTCAAGTAAGAGTAGCACCACTTTAACATATTTTTATTCAAGTAAAAGTAAAAAGCATCCGTCCAAGAAATTACTCAAGTAAGAGTAAAATAGTATTACATAAAAAGGCTACTCAAGTAGCCTACTGAGTAACTGATCAGAACATCTGATCAATTCTAATGCCACTAATTTTAACAAAAGTATTTTATCAGACAGACAAAAATACGAAGTTATGTTCAAATTTTGGTATTTTAAAGATTACAATTAAACAATTAATACATACAAATATAATTGCTAAATAAAATTGAAGCAGAAGAAACTTTTTCAAATCGAAATTTTCATCATGAAACTTATTAAAACAATACAAGTAAGGTTTCAATGTTGGAACAGGGTAAAGTGCTTCCAGTGACAACATATAGTGTTTAAGATATATTCAGTTGATCTCCAAAGCTCTGCCGCTAGAAAATAACATCAGAAAAACAAAGCTTATGTGCACAGAAGAGGTCTCACTTTAACATAAACTGTAGGTTTGTGTCCTTGTCTAATTCATTTTTAGTTAGAACATACTCTTTTTGAATTCAGTGAAATTACTCACAGTAGGTAGGGGATGCAGAAGTTTTACTCGAGTAAAGGCCGGTTTATACTTTTGCGTCGTGTCCCTCCCTTGTGATTGGTCAGTGAGATTACGTACGCACGTACCATCTTCTACGTCTACGTCTTCTCATTTGTTTGCGTTGCAAAGTGTTCAAAAGAAGGATAATTTGTTCGTCTGCTTCCACAATCCCGTTGAGACACTGCACCAAGTAGGCCGCGATCGTTGTTCTAAAACAGGAAATACTTGCCGGAACTGAAGCAAACATAAGCAAACCATCAGAAAAACTCCGCCCTGTGGAGTTTGCCGACCGATACCAGCCTACTGCCACCTAGAGGTCTGGAAATGAAACAGCAACACGACGCTTTCAGCCCTACGCAGAAGTATAAAGACAGCAGTGGGTACGGCGGTTACGGCGTAACCTACGTGACTGACGCGACGCAGAAGTATAAACCAAGCTTAAGAGTAGCAATACTTCATAATAATTACTTTTACTTAAGTAAAAGCTAAATGTTTGGTGCGGTAAAACTATTCAAGTAAATATAGGCTTATGGAGTACATGAAACTAGTTACTACTCACCTCTGGTCAACATAAAAACATATTATTATTATTATTATTATGTTAAACATGTATATTAATATAATTGGTAACATAACGTTTGCTGTTATACTACCAATACAAGAACCTCACTGCACATCACTGACATGGATAACTTCAGAGAGTGGTATTAGAACGGTAGCTTACCAGAAGCAGAACTGTATTTTGCATTTATTTGCATGTGCAGTCAGTGGGGAGTTGGTGCCCCCATTAGAGGGAACAGATTAGCCAGTTACCTAGATGGGACGGCAAAGTATTTTCCCCTGTCCCACATCCGGAAGAATTTCTTGGAATGTTATTACGTTTCAAGAAGCATGACTCTGCTGTCAATCAAACTAGCGAATGAGATCAAGTATAAGTTCATCTGTGACAGTTTTCCTCCCATCAACAAGAGTGCTTCAGCACCATGTTTGCAAAATGTATTTATATAGCACTTGGTAGAATTAAAAACCACAAAGCACCTCACAGAATCTACTAAATATTAAACACATGCAGCAAAAGGGAGGACTGAAAACAAACCATTCATCTTAAAGAGGGAAAAAGTCTAATTAAAAGCCAGTAAAAAAAGAAATAAGTGTGGACTTGCTTTTTAAATTATTCACAGAATCAAGGCAACCAATTTTAAGGTGGAGACAACAAATCTCACAACCTAAAGATCTATCTCGTCTTGTGGCACCATTACCAATCCCTGACCAGATGATCTGTGTCTCTGTGAACAAGACAATCCCCTAGAAGGTCACAGACATGAGCAGGGTTAGAACCAAACTAACTTTAAAGAGAGGAATCAGATATTTATATTTCAGAGATCATTTTACACCATATGCCTTTGCTGAGATAAGCAATTCACAACAAAAAAATTGTGGGGAAAGCAGAGTGTGTGTGGGAAGGGAATCCATCAAGGTTGGTTTTTATTGGGTGAGGTTTGTAAAGTTATACAATAAAAAATTAACAGCAATAATTGGGGTTATTTATTGTCATAGGCTAAATATTGGGGGTTAATTTTTCAAAGTCATATTTACATCCATGTTATTCATTTATAAATGTCAAAGTTTCAAACTAAAGATTTAGTGAACAAATTAAGTATTTAGTTAAAATAAATATTTAGCGCCAATCTAAATATTTTGATAACAAGCTAAATAGTTTACAAATTAAATATTTCGCTTCCATGTTAAATATTTAGCTCCAACCTATATATTTAGATAACAAGCTAAGTTTACAAATTAAATATTTAGCTAACAAGCTAAACTGGCTAGCAAATAAAAAAAGAAAAGCTAGCTAAGTATTTGGTTCAAAGTTAAACATTTAGTTTGTAGATTAAATATTTATTTGGCAAGCTAAATGTTTAGTTTACAAACTAAATATTTTCTCAGTAAACTAATGTTACCTATAGATTTAGTTTGGCGCTAAACATTTATTTAGTAAACTAAATATTTAGCTTGCAAGTTAACTATTTTATTTGTAAAGTAGGCTAAATATTTAGTTTGAAACTTTCTCATGTTCGGTTGCTTTAAGGAGGACCCAAATGCAGAGAGCTATGCTTAAAGAATAAAAATGTACAAATGTTAGCAACTTACAGGTCAAACAGTCACAGGGGAACACGGATAATAATACGGAAGGAGCCAGTGGAAAACAATGTGAGCTTAAATATACTGAGGAGGAGTGGAAGTGGCAGAGAGAAACCAGGAGAATAATTAGAGGAAAGCAGGAGGAGGTGAGAGGAAGAGAGCAGGTGGAGGTAATTAGAAGCAGAATGGCAGAGAGGAAAGAGAGAAGAAAAACAAAGGCATCAAAAGAAGAGAAGACTGGACAGAAAATCATCCAACATGACAAAAGTAAGGACTACCTCTGAAGTAACTAAGGATGAAAAAGAGCTAAGAAAATAAGACTAAAGGAGCCTAAGAGAAACTTAAAATAAAAGCACTAATGAGCAGGGAAGAGAGGAGAGAAACAGAACAGAAGGAAACATAAATATTAGAAAAGGATTCAAATAAAAAACTATCCTAATAAAGACAACATGGAAGATAGAATAAACACATCCATTTTGCTGGGGGGGGGAACTTTACAGTTTTCGTTTGCAGAAATGCCCATTTGTGAGTTTGCTGGTGGACTGCGCAGCATGGTGAGATGAAACATGATGGTGGCATCAGGACAGGAAAGTAACAGCCTACAGCTCCTTCAGTCCCTTCAGTCAGAGGCTGACACCGGCAGCGGGGCGGAAGAAGAAGAAGAAAGAGGAAAAAAAACACTTTGACCTGCGCAGGGCACCGTGAAGGCAGAGAGGTTCGGTCTGCCAGATGGAGCTTCACATGATTGACGCGAGGATCTCGAAATGACGTCAGCCGGAGGCGCTTCCTTCCAGGAGCGCGTCGCAGAGAGGGAGAGCGGAGCGGAGCAGTGCGCGGAGCTCACGGAGCTGACAGAGGGACTTCACCGAGGGCTCACACTGGGGTAAACTCAACTCACTGTACTTGGTGTATAAAAATGTAGCCGATCTGGATTCTTTTTTATATATAGCCTATATATAAATAGGATGCAGCAACGTCCTTCATTAAACTTTAAAAAACCGATTTTCTTTCAGGGGTTTTTAGGGAGGTTATTTTTTCATGGCTTTTGCCTGTTTGGGGTACACTTGAGAATGATCACTTGATTTGGATAAATGGTTATATTAAGTTGACTGAGGGAACATGAGGAGGTTTTACGAGGAAAAATGTCCTGATTTAATAATCGCATTCTCTTTAATTTTTTTTGTCCGAACCTGTGCCTTTAAACGCTATTTTTTGCAGTTTCTGATAAAACCAGGGCATGTTGTTTACTCCAGTAAATTGTATCTCTCTAATTCCTGTCCACGTACGTCTCCCTCCTGTTAGGTTTGCCGATGCGCCTCCGGAGCGCTTTACAAACACAGAATGAAAACACCATAAAACCGAACGGGAGTCAAGCTCAGCTTCTAGAAATCATCTTTTTAGTGTTTGGCATCGTGGGAGGACACGACCAGAGGAGGCTGGAGGACAACTGTATCTAATTAGGACCAGAGGGACACCAAAGGGAGTCATTTTTCAGTTTGTTTGTTTTTTAATTGAACTTCAGAGTGAAAACCAGGGGAATGTGAAGAGTATGATCTTAAAGGACTGTAAATGAAACAAAAAGTGAAGTAAGGTGTTTGGAGAGCTTTTGCACCGAGAATACTCACACGTTATTTTAAAGACAAGTCCTCTAGAGGCAAATCTGGAGTCTTTATTTATTTTTAATTCAAGAGTGAGGTAAGAGCACAGTTCTTGGATTCTATATGAAAAGATGTGAAATTCCTGCCAGTAAATGAAGCAGAGGTGTGTTGCCCTGCGTACTTGCCTCTAGCTTCTTGTCCTTGAGGATTTTCTTTCTTGAGTGATGAAATAAGGACTGCTCCTTCATTATTAGCCTGACCTTTTCTTCTACCCTACAACCAATTTTTTTTTATCATTATGATTAAAGACTGATGATTGAAGATGTTGGAAACTAAGCTTCAACTCAGTTCGACTTTTTAAAATATTTATTTTCCTATTAAAAATGCAATCAGAGTTATAGCCTTGAGTTAAAGTCCCATATCTGTGGGAAGATGGAGAATGTGGAAAACGTGTCCCTTCCCAGGAGTGAGCTGCCAGGGTACAACGACTCGGTGGATCTCTACTCCCTCTCGTTGGGGAACAGCTCCAACCTGAACGGCAGTATTCCCCACTTCTACCCTGACCTCTACATCATTTTACCAATCATCTACTCTGTGATCTGTGCGGTGGGACTGACGGGCAACACGGCCGTCATATATGTCATCCTCAAAGCCCCTAAAATGAAAACGGTCACCAACATGTTCATCCTGAACTTGGCAATTGCAGACGATTTGTTCACCCTCGTGTTGCCGATCAGCATAGCTGAATATCTGCTGAACTCCTGGCCTTTTGGGGAAGTTCTGTGCAAAATTATCCTGAGCATAGACCACTACAACATATTCTCCAGTATCTATTTCTTGACAGTTATGAGCATTGATCGATATCTGGTTGTCTGGGCGACTGTCAGGTCCAAGCGCATGCCGTACCGCACCTATAGAGCAGCCAAAATCATCTCTTTATGCGTCTGGCTCCTCGTCATCCTCATCGTCATGCCCTACACCATTTTTGCCGGTGTCTTTGTGAGCCCAGACGACGGGAGGAAGAGCTGTGTGCTGATCTTACCGGCACCGGAGACTCTGTGGTTCAAAATGAGTCGGATCTACACGCTCATCCTGGGCTTCGCCATTCCGGTCTCAACGATCTGCATCTTGTACACCATGATGCTCTACAAGCTGCGGAACATGAGGCTGAACAGCAACGCCAAGGCTCTGGACAAGGCCAAGAAGAAAGTCACCATCATGGTCTTCATCGTCCTGGCTGTGTGCCTTTTCTGCTGGACACCGTTCCACCTGAGCACCATCGTGGCTCTGACGGCAGACCTGAGCATCACACCTCTGGTGATCGGGATCTCCTACTTCATAACCAGCCTGAGCTACGCCAACTCCTGTCTCAACCCGTTCTTGTATGCCTTCCTGGACGACAGCTTCGGGAAAGCTTTTAAAAAGATTGTGGAATGCAGACCAGGCTGAATGGGGGAAACAATAAACCTGTCACTGAACTCTGTGCTGTTTTTCAAAACAACGAGGCAAAGAGGGGTAAAATGGTAAAGACGGACTTTTGTTTTATAGTTTAGGAAAATGTCTTGAAAGGTTTAGCTAATCTGTTTTGTTAAAGTTACACATTGAATTTCAGCACAATGTTCATTTTTGTTTACAAGAGAAAACAACAAGTCTGTCATCTATATATAACCTTATTTGAATAACTAATATAATTTCAATTGGTAACAGTAAACAATAAAAAGCAAAGAGAACAAACAGCCATTATTCTTCATGAAATCTTTGCCTGGATATTTCACTTCTGTTTTCCCCAAAATAGAAATGGAAGCAAATCAAGGAATAAATCATTTGAGTAAACAGCGTCTCTGTTGGCACAAGACACACTTTGCCTTGTGTAGCTTTTATGACTGTGAAGGATAAAAAAAAATATATGGGAAGTTGTCACATTATGGGCAATATTGTTTCCAGAAAATAATGACAATGGTTGAGAAATTGGATAATGGCATCAAAGAAAAGAGATCGATGGTATTTATGGAGGTAGTTAATGTCTAAAAGGCCAAAATGGGCCACCTTTACTGGATATTTACTGGATACTGGAACTAAAGAAAAGCTTGGAGAGCAGAGCCGGGCCTAGCCATAGGCGGGCTAGGCAGCCCACTAGGGCGCCACCTGCTGGATGGAGCGCCATTGCAAGACCCAAAAATAGATTTTATACTTTATATATTCATATATAATCACATGTAAAAAGTTTGCTGGTCTAACTAGCGCTCTTTTGTTGTACTGACAACAATGTAAAGGAAATAATAAATGCAGATAGTGAAAATCTTTGAAAAGAATATACATGTATGCAAAGAAGAAACGTGTGTAGTGCATGAGGGGGGTACCAAAACCACTAGGGCCGGCTTTGTTGGAGAGGGTCAAACGCGTGTTTCACACAGTCAGAGACAAAGTGATATTATGATTATTTTTATTTTTACAACTTGTGTGTTTGAATTAATTGATCCTGTATGCATAAACTATTTTACTTTTCCAAAGTAGAGTCATGTTAGTGGAGAGACAAAAACCACAACAACCGAAGACATTCAGGTTTTTGTCTTTTAACAAACGAGATGAAAAGAGGACAAAATTAGGAAGAAACAACTTACAGCATTTTTAGAAGATCAGTGTCTTTGTCCAGTGAGTGGGTGTGTGTGTTCTTTATCCCTCATGCAAATAGTTTTGTATAATTCAGAAATGCACCTTACCGACCCTGGCAGCCGTACTGTAAGCCTAACATACAACAGGCATGGGACAGGAGGGCTATGTAAAATTGTGTTTGTTTCTCTGCACAGTTTGTTGTTTTGATGAGCTTTGGCTGCCCCCTGTAGTCGAAAGTGTGGTTGTTTTACCTGAAATGCAGCCAGAGCCATTCACTGAGAAGCTTTTTCTAATCCAGTAGGTGCCATGTGTATTTCTCTTAGTTCATCTGTAATATCATAGTAATATTGGTAAGACTACTAGTCATTATTCTCTAACACAACATTTATTTGGAGTTCAAGCTATCTCTGCAGTGTGTTGTACATAGGTAATTACCAGAATCACAGTTTTACGAGGTAAATTAAAGAATATTGACGAGAGGGGGATAATTTACTATCAGTTGCCTGTACAACCCCCTATTTTCCTGTTCAAACATCAGAATAGTGCGGCAGTTTACGTGGATATTCTAAATTACAGGGCTCTGACTGCATCAACAGACTAATAAATACTGTAAATAGTTGAGCATTTTTTTGTATGTATCTGTATAGAAGAATGTATAGTCATAGCATTATGTAACTATAAAAAGCTAAGGAAATGTTCTGCTTAATAACTGAAAATGGTGTCACATGAATCAGAAATTATCTGAGTTTGAAGTCATGAATCATTAATGAATACTGTAAGAACGAATCACAGTGCTTTATGTGAACTGTTTATGTTGGCGCTGTCTTTAGTTCCTAATAACCTAATAAATATGAGTTTATTTTCCCAGTTACCAGCATGTATTTTTGGATTTTGAATCATGTATTTTTTTGGAATCATCAGAACTGTGCAGAAAGATTAGATTTTTATAGTTCCAGTGTACAATAAAATCACATGCATAACACGTTCATGAGAGTCGTTACTGTTTTGATGATGATGAAGGTGTTCGGGTGATGTCAGAGTGACCAGAACAGAGGTTTGAGCGTTGTGTCAGTGAAAGGTCACTAAGTCAGTTGCCACAGCAGCTTATGGTGTCCAGGATGTACTGTTGGCCATGAATCCTCCCAGGAAATAAATCATCTTCAGGTTTACCAAGAAGCACATGTTGGATTAAGACCTGCTGTATATTGTTGTTGTTGTTACTGTCTTAATGACTGGGGTTCAACACCTTTAGAAACTTTAAAGATGAAAATAGAAGCTCCTACCACCAACTGAAATATTAGATGTGCTATTATTTTGAAATAAATAAAATAGTAGAAGCAGAAATAGCCAAAGTAGAAAACCATATAACCGCTTGAAAAAAGTCAATTAGCGTTTAGAAATGTTGAAATAATGCTTTGCCCATATTTGAGAATAAAACATGTGTCAGGAAACTACGCAGGCAACGAGTAGTTTGTGGAATCTTTATTAAAAAGGAACACGACCTCAATTGCAGAACCTGGAGGATGAGAGGGGATCAGGACTAGGCAGATCTGACAGACAGAGCAGGACTTTGGTTCTTGTGGAAGGAACATCTCTGGAGGAGTACAGGGCTGGCAAAGCAGATGACAACGTGGTGGAGGTGAGTGAAGGTCTCTTAAATATGAAGGTTTGGCCAATGAATGAGATGCTTGGAGAACGGCACATGTGAGTGTGCTTGGAGCTGATGATCTTCTGACAACATGCTTAAAAAGCAACTCACCCCCCTACCAGAGTCTTACTCTGCCCACATTTCCTGTTTGAAAAGTGCGCCAAAAGGAGGAGTTGCCTGGCGGACCAGCGAACGCTTAACGGGAGAGGGCTGGGCGTGGTCTGCACTGTGATTGACATGTTGACAGCAGCGCTGCTGGAGTGGCACAGAGACACACAGTGAGAAAGATGGAGAGCAAAGTGAGCTCCTTTGTCTCCAAACGATATTTTGAGTTGAAGGATCTCTCTCCACGTCCTTCACCAGAGGAAAGGGAGGGAGGTTCTGTGGAGGAGGCGTAGGTGGAGACTCTGCTTCCTCTATACCCCACAGCGGCAGGGTGGCTGACGTCAGCCCTCACCGCAGAGTGAATAAGCAATGCCCGATTCAAATTAAAGTGCAGTATAGGGTACTAACCTGAAAAGGGCACAACACTGACGGTTTTAGGCAGAAAATCTATTTATATTTACTAAGATGCACTAAAAAAAACAAAATAATGACCAGAAATGTAGATTTCTCAGTTATACAGTTTAGCAGAACAAAAAGTTGATTTGGGGGTGAGATGCTCTTTAAATCACTTTTGGAAGTCTTGCTGTAGAAAGATGAGTTCAGGTGGAAGACAGCTGTATTCCTACGGTACACGTGTGTACCTAACCGACAAGGCCATAACGAAAAATCTGAATACGTGGACCATTACACCTTTAATATGTCCGTATATATCAGGGTGACTGTGGCTCAGTGGGTAGAGTGATCATCTTCTGATTGGAAGGTTGTAGGTTAGATTTTAGCTTCCTCCTGTCACATGTTGATGTGTCCCTGGGCAAGGCATTTAACCACAAGTTGTCTACCAATTTCTAATTAAAAATCTCCTGCTGGTTCACAGAGTTCATGATGCCCCAGACACTAATAGGATTCCTAGGGGCTTTTTTAAAGTGAAACAGGTCCTCCACATCACAGAACATCCATCACAACTAACTGTGGGCTTGAGATACATTTCCAGATATCCATCCTTGGTTTTACACCAGTTCCACCTAGACTGTTCCCCTGGTAACTGCCAAGCCCAGATTCTTCCATTGGACTGCAAGATAGAGAGTGATGCATCTTTCTAAGTAGATGGTGCCACTGCCCTGCCATGGAGACCAGTTCAATTAAGCACTCTAAACACTGTTCTTGAGCTATTCTGAAGGCCACATGAAGTTTGGAGATTTGTAGCTATTGCCTCTGAAGAACCTTGAAGACCTCTGCACACTCTGCGCCTCAATATCTACTGACCCGGTGTGGCCAGCTACTTCCTGGTTGCCATTACCAGCTGACTGTGGAACACTTAGTGGCAAGTGAATTTAGGGTCTGTACATATTGCGCAAGTGGTGTCCTCTCACAGTACGACCCTGGAATTTAATGAGCTCCAGTAAGAGACCATTCTTTCACAAATGCTTGTATAGGCATTCTGCATCTCTAGACGCTGGATTTCATATACCTGCGGTCATGGTTGAGATTGGAACACTGGAATTTAATGCCTCATGTGGGTGTGGAAAAATTTTCAGAACACATTTGTTAGTTGGTTTTTGCCGATATCGAAATGTAAGATTCAGCAAAGTATGGTTCATTTATGCAGGCCAAAAGAAAACCAGAACCACTGGATCAGCTGTCACCACATCTCCTTATGGATAAAACCAATGACCAATCACATTGACTGTGTGGTCAGGACAAGCTTATTCCAGCTGTGTGTTTTGGGCAAGGTTAAGCATTTTTTAAATCGACCCAACCTAGAGAAGGCCATTCATGCTTCTATTAGCTACAGACTTGACTATTGCAACTCTCTCTATGTCGGTGTCTCCAAGTCGAGCCTAAATCGCCTTGGATCTTGGAGCCACAACCAAATTGGGCCTTTTTAAAAGCAAATTGAAGATGCATTTGTTCAGAAAGGGTTTAAATGTTTCTCAGCATATTCCTTCATAGCTTTCTGTTTTGTGTTGTTTACGCTTTGGTCTTCATACGTGTATGTTTTAAAGCATGTTATAAGCATGTTATATATATCAATAAACGAAATGAAATTAAACAGGAAATCATGTGAGGACCCCTCATTAAGTTTCTAGTGTACATTTTGTGTATTTAATAATTAATGAACACTAAGAAAGTATAGAAATAATCAGAAATATAGTTGGATATGTAACACCCAAGATCTCCTCAGGTTGTGCTGCTTTAGTAATTTTTAAAAATATTTACTTCATATTTCAAGTATAGCATCAGTTCTTAGTGGCAAAATAAAGTATGATTTTTTAATATCTACAACAGAATGTATTCCTACATGGGACAAGAAGAATATGCTTACATATTTGCTTTTTTTCCCTTTGTTTTCTCATGAACATGTGTGTCGCCTTCCTCATAGTTAAGTTAATTTAGTTACAGACAGACAGATACTTTATTTATCCCCAAAAAGGGGAAATTCCCTTTGTCCAGTGCTCACATATTTAGAAATGTATATTAGATTAAAATAAAACACTAACGAATAAATTATTTTAGATGTTGGATATAGGTGTTGAAGAGCTGTTGTATCCCTGTACTCCCCCTCCTCTCCACCGCTCACACATGCCACAACAGCTGAATCATCTGAATACTTCTGGATGTGGCAGGACTCTGAGTTGTATCTGAAGTCTGATGTGTAGAGCGTGAATAGAAAGGGACCCAAAACAGCGTGGCTCATTTGGCACAGGAGCCAAATGTGTGGGATAATATTTTAAATGGTCAGCAATGACATGGCTTCTCTTAGCCTTGGGCAGATTCCTTAAAAAAAAATCATGATTAATTTTCTATTCACTCATTCACACCATACCCAACACTTCTCATTCCAGGCATTTGGCCCGTTTCCCCCAGCGTACCCATTCAGGCTTCTGTGGGCTTATACATGATAGGTGCAGGAGACTGCACCATGATTCTTCCTACTGATGGATGACTCCTCTGACAGGTTAGCTGTTGGTGCCCCAGGAAATCCACCTTTAATCCACCTGACAGAGGATATCCACTACCAGTCAGGAATGAAGCTTGTCTTTCTTGGTTCAAATGAATTTGACCTCCTCTCATGCTTACCCCATCCAGCATTTTTATCTCTGTTATTCACTGCAAATGTATGAGTCTTTATCGTTTTTTACATTTTTGTTAGATTTTTCCCTCTTCAAATTTTAATGAAAGCATTAGTATTTAGTTTTCCTTAAAAAAAACTACAACACAACACTGAGTTTTTATGCTGCAACAAATACATTGTTACAGTAAATTTCTTCAGGGTGAATGTCTAGTAAATTTTGTGTTGATAGCTTGTCAATAGGAAACGTTTCATCAGAACAAACAGAAATCACATGTGGGGTGCCCCAGGGCTCCATCCTGGGGCCCCTCTTATTTAATATCTACATGCTCCCACTAGCCCAGATTATAACAACCAATAAGATTAACTACCATAACTACGCAGATAATACTCAACTCTACATTACGATATCACCAGGTGACATTGAACCGAGCAAATCGAGCAAATCAATGGATGCATGTGCCATAACTTTCTCCAGCTGAACAGAAACAAAACAGAAGTAATTACTTTTGGACCCAAAGATTGATCAAGAGTCAGCACACAGCTTCAGTTAATACAGCTAGAAACTACTGATCAGCCCCGAAATCTAGGTGTGGTTATGAACTCAGACCTGAACCTCCAGGGTCACATAAAGGCAATAACAAGGTCAGCCTTCTATCACCTGAAGAACATTTCTAGGATTAAAGGACTGATGTCGCAACAGGACCTCGAAAAACTCATCCATGCATTTATCTTTAGTCGGATTGATTACTGCATCACCGTCTTCACAGGTCTGCCTAAAAGGTCAATTAGACAGCTGCAGCTGATCCAGAATTCTGCTGTCCATGTCCTCACTAGAATGACTTTAGCACCAAAGTATGTTGAAGATCTTCTGTTATGCCAACTCACCAGACCCCTCGGGTCCTCTATTTCCAGTATACTCAACATCCCTAGAATTAGAACCAAACATGGAGAAGCAGCTTTCAGTTTCTATGCTCCTCTAATCTGGAACAAACTTCCAGACAACTGCAAAGCTGCTGAAACACTGAGTTCTTTTAAATCACAGCTGTAAACATATTTGTTTAGAGCTGAGTAATGTTTCATGTATCATATGTTCTGTGTATGCTTCCTGCTTTATTGCTGTTTTTACTTTATATGCTTTGTCTGGGTTTTACTGCTATTTTTATTGTATCTCCTAATCATGTAAAGCACATGGAATTACCTTGTTGTTGAAAGTGTGCTTTACAAATAAAATTGCCTTGCCTGAATTTAACTTTAAAGCTGTTTTTCTTATGTTTCTCTCAAACAGCCCCAGATGTGTGATGGAGCAGAGCCCTCCACAAAATGGAGCCTCTATCCATGTAATTATAATCATTTTCCAGTAGAGGGTAGTGTTGATCTTGGTACGTCTATATTGCAGGGTTTATGAACTTCTTCAGTCTAGGTTAGTGAGTAATACTTCTATATATTTAATTGGAAACAAACACAGCATATGGGTACAAGTTTTATGTCTCTGAACAATTATATATCTTTGTGTATATCTGGGGGGTACAGAAAAGTAGTCTGATTAAAGAGATTGTCCATAGTGGGCTGTGTTTGCATGTTTAAGTGCACTATGGGAATGATCTCAGCTATGTGTAGCGAGGAAACCAGATAACACATCTCTTGGCTTCATGTTTGGTCCCTCAGTTTTATTGAAAATAACAGACAAACAAAGCATTAGCTTGCCAATCTGTTTTAAGTTTAAGTTAGTTGTATCTAGTTGTATTAGCATCTAGACCTGTTGAAGTTCAAAATGAGAACCAGCATATGGTAGAAAGTGACTTTGAATATCAGAATCCAAAATCAGATTTTATTGGCCAAGTATACTTGCATATACAAGGAATATGACTTCAGTAGATGTTAGCTCTCTAGAAACATACAACAAATAAACAAGTATACATTGAGTGATCAAGGAAGTAAATGTAATATGATACAATATAACATGATTGCTGGTGGAGTTTCTCTGGACAGGTTAACAAATTCTTTTTTAGATAATCCAGGAACAGTGAGGTTGTTCCCAGTATATCTACAGACAGTGAAACATGCAGTGTCCTTATAGGGGATGTTTTGTACCAGGCTCATACTGACAACATTTTCTTCACAGAATTAGGGTCTTTTAATCACATCCTACTCTGCCAGTGAAATTCTGATCAAACGTTTTAGCAGCTATGTGAAAATCTAAGTGTAAATTAAATACATAAGTACAGCGTTAGGTGGCAGTATTGCACTGTGCTTACAGAGAAAGGTAACAGCCCCTAAACTGGCAGTCGTGTCATACTTCTAAATGTATTCTTTTCTAAAGGTAATTTATGAAATTGTGACAATAATTGTATGCACATATCTGATGGTCAAGTCTGTTTAACCCCCTGGATGTTCCGGAAGAAGTCAGCTCTGGTTCCTGCAACATTTTTGTAACTTTACATAACTGTAACTTTTGTAAAATTAAGGTTATGTTCACAAAAAACAACTTCAAAGCATAACAAAGGAATTGATTGTGACTTCATACCTAAAAAAGCAAGACACAATTGTGTTTCTCCCATCAGGAGGATATTGAGGAGGTAGAAAAGCCAAGGAATGTCACATCTCCTGTAATCCAAGCAGCTGGGGGACTCGCCTAAGAAATCAGTGTGGCTCCCTGGTCAGCAACATCTGTCAACTGCCCAACGTTTAGTTGCCACGGTAACCAACTGCCCTAATTATAAGCTAATAGGAAATGGTGGTCTCAAATACTTGTCGACACATGTCAACGTACATATAGAGAAGATCAAAAACAAAAACACAGCAGTCATACATGCTGCATGTATTTGTACCTGTAAACAAAAAAAAACTACAAAACATTGGTGTAGTTGTTTCTTGCAGATAAGCTCTGGGCTGTGCCCAGCCACTTTCCCGAAGCACGTCGTCATGCAGCTTTAGCTCCATGAAAAGCACTTTATTGTTTTCTCTACAACATCAAAGGTTATGCTTATCTCCATTGAAAACTGATAAACCCTTCATAGTAATACATGGAACCTGTCATAATCCTTAGGTGTTTGAGTTTTGATTATTTCCTTGTTTATTTTCTTCAGCCCTCATCCCCTTCTCACCTTCCTGTAATTACCTCCAGCTTTTCCTTGTCTCCCTGATTGCCCCACGCATGTTTAGATGTTCTCACCTGTGTTTTTCTCTTTGTCGGAATCCTACGTGTTCCACGCGTCCTTCTTTGTGTTTCACCTCCGTGATATTCAGTGCCTCATTTATTGCTTTTTCTCTCCAAGCTCCCCGTAAATGTTTGGACTGTGACAAAAATATCTTCATGGGACTTCCCATGTCTTGTCTGCGCTTCGATCCACCACTCACCTCACAATCCATGACGGAACCAAAAAGAATCTGAATTTTCCAAGCACCCTAGAGGCCAAAGCAGAAGTGCGTATGACTGTTTTTGGGAGAGATAAATGAAGTTACAGATGAAGTTAAAGTCTGTCATACCATTACAGGCGGATTTTATGAACATGATTTTCTTAGAAACACGTAAAAAAGAACCTATTCATCCAAAAGCAAGAATTAAAAAAACTATTACGGGGAAATAGATTCAATAGTTTATCAAATCCTAAAAAATCCTCACCATGAGTTATGTTAAATTAAGCGTTTTTCAATTATTCCAAAGTTGGAACTTTGTTATTTACAAATATAAACATGTTTGCAAATACATAATCAAACTCTCTGATGGTAGTAAAAATAAAGGAACGGTTGCCCATTGAAAAAGGAATTAAATAAGTCTTTGGCCTCAGTCTGGAACCTTTATTATGAAATGTTTTGGAGTTCTCCTGGCTTTGTTAGATTTGTGTGCTGGTGGTGCTCAGCTTGCTCCAGGGCAGCTGTGGCTATAATGTAGCTCACCACCATCAGCGTTTGAATGTAGGAATGACTGAATTTTGTGGGAAACGCTTTGGAGTCCTCTGACTTCAGAAAGCGCTATACAAAAGCAGGTCATTTACCATTTGGTTTCCTTGAGTCACACCAGATTTCAGTCTTAGATGAATCACTATCAGATTTGAGATTTGGCTTTATTGACATCATAGCTTTGTTAATTAACCATGTCCAATCAGTCCCGTTACTGCTTTGTTTTGTCAAATTTTAAACATTTGCCCTTTCCTGCTGTACCTGCTTTTGTTTCTTAAATACTATTTTATTCCAGCATTCGGGTCCTCATATATTATGAAATGTTATGCCGTGATGATGCAGATGACCACTCCCACCTGTTTCCTAGTGAATAACACCATTCTGTGTTTTTTTTTTATTCACAAGAAGTTGCTTCCCAGTGCAGTGTTATGAAGCCCATATGTCACAAGTATCAGATAAATGATACAATATCTAATGGGTAGGAGTGATGTCTGGCTTAGACTGGTGTGGAATAAAATCTGCGCTGAGATCAAACCGATGCATCACAGTCACCCGTGATTCGGTTTGTCCTTGTTCATTCTTTCAGTCTTTCTTTTCCTTTGTGCCTCCCTGCCTCTCTTCCCCGCTTGCTCTTATCATTAGCTGATTACTCATCCATCAACATGAATTACGGAGAAGCCGAAGCCAAAGGATAAACTCTCATTTGATCCACTCATAATTCACCATGGGTGTCTGCACTTCTGTTGTGATCCTTCTCATGCAATATTCATGTTGTTGACATCTCAGGGTGGCCAATAAAACAAGTGCAATGGACAAAGATACGGTGACACCAACTCGGTATGCCTTTGGCTTCATTATGTGACGGAAGACGTTGGGCATAAATCAGCCGTAAAAGCCGAACAATCCTACAACCTAATATAACATCCACACAGAGGTGTTTGGAGCTTATTTCAGTAAAAAAATAAAGACTGAGCTGAAGAAAAATACTCCAGCTTAAAACAAATTTCATATTCCTGCTTGGTCCTGACAGAGCATTAGACAGCAATGCACTTGGGGTTCCTTTGCAAGATATTTTAAAGTTCATGGCAAAAATATAAGCCACTCTATAAAAGGGTGTTTGTTCATCATGTTTTATTTATTTTGCCCCTTCATCAATTCGTATCCCTATTTTGTACCAATACATTTTATCTTTGTTCCTTTCTACTTCTATTTAGAACTCCACAAAAGCAAACCACTTGTTATCTCTATAACTGACCCAAGGCATGTCTATTTATTTTGTGGGGGAGTTTGAGAACTTTCTTTTTTTTTTAATCTGATGCTTAAATCCAATGTGTATTTTAAGAGTTTTTGTTGTATTTCCATTTATTTTGCTCAGCAGTTTGAGGTCAGAAGGCAACAATATTATTGAGTGGCTTCCTGCTAGTTGGTATTATATTATGGAGTCTTATAACTACATATCTGTAAACTAGACTATAAGTTTGTTGTACAACAGGAGTCTGCATCCTTCACAATCCAAAGAGCCATTTTTGACAAAAGTCCAGCTAAATAAAACTTGTTTAGAGCTAAATAAAACTTGTTTTAAGACAAAACCTGATGTAGAACCTTTTTATTAGAACACAACAGTGTAACAGAGATGATGTAAAGATATTTTTGTTTACAGGTAACATTATGGGATGGAACATGCACATGTGTTCAATGACAGTTCTTCAGCATGTTAATTCAGCCCAAAGCAAACAAGGTTATTGACAAGGTTTCTGGACAGGGTATAATTAGTGTTTCTATACAAAATATGACTTTCACAGCTTAAAATGTTTATAACAAGGCTTCTATATATTCCTCAGAGTGTCACAACCTTTAACCTGCACACCCACATACACACACTTATACATATATAACAATATGATAAAATGACACCTATATTTTCTGACATGGAATGAACAAACGCACAAATATCTTTTTGAACACTGCACAGCTAAGGTCAGACCTGTTAGTGAGGGAAAATAAATCATTTTTTCAAAGCAATTTCTCTTTCTTTGTCCTTTACGTCTGTTTCCTACACAGTGTTTCCCTGTCGTCCATTCCCCTAATGCTTTCTGTAGAAGACAAGAAAGGCTTACTCGTTATGTAAGAAAGCCTGTGAGGTAACGCAAAGAAAGTGAAAACCCTTGAAGAATTCCAAATTCTTTTTCTACTTATTCATCCACATCCATGATTATTTTTTTATAATATGCAGGATATGTGAGAAGTTTAGTTCAGTGCAACAGAGTTATGCTTCCGTGTGGAAACTCAGTACCTTGTGCTGTACCGGAGGTTCCGTATCTAAAAATTTGAATACTGATACATGTACCGTTAAACCCGTAATAGATATTCTGTGCATAGAGCCTCACACTCGTACATTTTCTCCTCTTAAGATCTGGTTAAAGCTGGGGTATGTAGTTAAAACATTTTAAAAGTAACCTAAAAGTTGTTTAAATTTGAGTATCTGACCCTGTTCTATGATCTAAAATAGGTCATCTTTCAGAATTTGTATTTCCCCATAGTCCCTCCCCTGGCCTCTACAGAAAAACAAATAATTTATGCAAGCCTAAAGCACTAACCAATAGATTTGCGGATCCACAGATAGAAAAAGAGTGAAACCATAATACAATAAAACAAATACATACATGTAGGCAGTGTGGGGATAAATTCCTCCCAGTCAGTTCTGGGTTTGCACAGGGGGGGTCTTCTTTCAGTAAAAAGTACTCCAAAAGACCTCGAAAATGAGGCAGCAAAGAGGCAACTTGATCAGGTGGATACTCCATCCAACTTCAACTACACTTCAATGTTTTTTCACCTTTTAATTTTCAAAATTCCATGTTGCTTAGACATAGGGCAATGTCATCTTTTCTATGTCTATTCAATAACATTTTCCTTGGAGACAAGTAACATATTTTTTTCCAAGGCAACAGGATTTACAAAAGTGGCTTTGTAGATTAGTTCCCATGAAAGTTATATTTTCTAATGAATACATTTCCAATAATTAAGGCAACATCCATATATTTGTTTTTACAAAAGGTGTTTTCTAGTTCTCCTTGATGAGGGTTTGTAAGGGTTTATAGAATGATTCAAACTAGTTTAGGTCATACACATATAATCCAGACCACAGGTAATAAAAATGGAAGTTATGTAATAATAACTATCATTCTTGTTCAATATAATATTACCATTAAACATAATTTATGCTTATGTAGATCAGAGTGAACTATGGTGTAGCTGTTTCACTGAGTAGAAATGAAATGAAAGCAGGGAAGATATTGCCTTTTTCTTATACACTGGCTCCAGAGAGTAACAACTTACCAGACGTCGCGCCAAACCACGGGCTGCAGCCAGAACTCGCCGAGGAGTGCTCCACTTCACCCCGAACCCACGGAACGAGCCCTCGGCGCCGATTAAACATCGCTGCAGTCCTGGGGAAGCTTCTACACCTGGCATACAGCAAGTCCTGGATGGTGAACGATCCTCTGCCCAGCGCAAACATCCGCCTGCAGACCCGCCGCCCACCACACTCATCATCGGGGACTCTATCATCAGAAACGTGAGGATGAGAGGAGCCCTTACACTGTGTTTCCCTGGAGCCACTGTCACGGACATTACTGAACAGATCCTGCAGTTCATTGATCAACACAAATCTGTGAGTAAAGTTGTGATTCATGCTGGCACCAATGACATTTATAAACAGCAGTCTGAGCTCCTGAAGCGTGATTTTATTCACCTTTTTAAACTTCTAGAAAACACACATGTCTCTGTTTTTATTTCTGGCCCCACTCCCACTGTCGGAAGAGGAATTGGCCGTTTTAGCAGACTTTTATCCCTTAATACTTGGCTCTCCTCCATCACCGCCGTTCACAATATTGGTTTTATAGACAATTTTAACATTTTTTGGGGAAGGAAGCACCTGTTTGGACCAGATGGGCTCCATCTAAATAGACAAGGCACTCGTACACTGACATTGAGCCTGGCATGTCCATGCCCCCCCCCTGTCAACTACACTGGCCACAGCTGCCCCTGCCCTCTCTGATTCCTCCGCCACAGCCTGATGTGCAAATGGTCCCTGCTCCTATGAACTCACCCCTGATTTTAACAGTAACTCAAATACTGGACTTGGACCTTGTTCTACCTCATTCATACCTGTTATTATCAGCAGAGAGCAGACTAAAAATCATAAACAGAACAAATGCAATCCAAATAATCTCAAAAAGTTGCCAAAAGCCCCACTTTCAGTAAATCATACAGTCCCTCCATCTCCAATCACTATTAATATGGCAAGTTTTATTGTTCGTTCTCTGCTGAACAAAACTTTTATAATAAATAATCTGATTTTAGACCATAATCTTCATTGTTTATTTTTAACAGAAACTTGGCTGAGTGCAGATGCCCCTGTTGTTCTTACAGAGCCCTCCGCACCTAATTTTAACTTCACTTATTCTACGAGGAGTAGCAAAAGGGGAGGCGGAACTGCTTTTATAAGTTCATCAACACTTTCCGCCAAACCTGTTTTATTTGATAACTATTTTACTTTTGAATATAATGCAAATGTTTTTAGCACTCCTCAGATTTTATGTGTCACAATTTATAGGCCTCCTAAAAAGAGTGCACTTTTTATTCAAGGATTTTCAGTTTTTATCAATTTTGCACAACTCCTTTGAAAGGATCATTTTAGCTGGTGATTTTAATCTACATATAGATAACCTTTTAGATCCTTTATCAACAGATTTTTTAAACATCCTGACTTATATGGATTTTAGCCAACATGTCATGCAGCCGACTCACAACAAAGGACACACCCTGGACTTGGTCATCACGCATGGCCTGTCCTCCCGTGTGTCCTCTGTTGTTGACTTGGCTGTCTCTGACCACTACTGTGTGTTTTTTAACATCACCAGTTTTATTCAGCAGGAGACCTCTATGAGAACTGTCAGGAAGCGCCATCTAACCCCTGAAGTGGCGGCAGGTTTTCTGGAAATTTTTAAAAAGAATCCTCCTATTGTTTTACCTGCCCCCTGTGATTTTGTTGTCAAGGATTTTAACAGAAGGCTTCAGTCCACTTTTGACCGGCTTGCTCCACTACAAGTTAAAAGTTTAAAATCTAAAGCTGCAGTGCCGTGGAAAAATGAAAACCTCAGAAAAATGAAGAGAAATTGTAGGGCGGCAGAGAGAAAATGGAGGAAAAGTAAAACCACAATAAACCATCAAATATACACAGATCTTCTCAAATTATACAACAATGCAGTAAGAAATTCAAGAAAATCATACTTCTCCAAAATCATCTCGGAACATAAAAATAATTCCAAAATCCTTTTTTCCACCATTGATAAACTTTTTAACAGAGCTACTACTGCATTTCCTAAAACCCCCTCAAACACTCTTTGTGAGGAGTTCACAGACCACTTCAGAGGGAAGGTAGACACCATCAGATGTAAGATTTTATCTTCTCAGAGTAACATGGTTTTAGACAAATCTGAGTGTGAGACTTTACCAGATTAAACTATGATGCACAGAGGGTGACAGTGTTGGTTCTACTGAATCTAAGCGCTGCCTTCGATACAGTAGACCACACTATTCTTTTAACCCGTTTAAAACAGATTGGCCTCTCTGGTGCTGTTCACAAATGGTTCATATCCTATCTGACAGATAGGACTTTTATGGTAAGTTTAGATACCTGTTTCACTAGGGTCCATAGGATCACATGTGGTGTGCCCCAGGGTTCGATTTTAAGCCCAGTGCTTTTTAACCTGTATATGCTCCCTCTTGGCAGTGTCATCAGAAGACATGGAGTCAACTTTCACAGTTATGCTGATGATACACAGCTGTACATCTCCATGTCTCCCGATGACAAACGACCAATGGATGCATTTTTTAACTGCATTTTAGACATTAAATCCTGGATGGCAGAAAACGTTCTCCAGCTCAACCAGGACAAAACTGAAGTTTTAGTCATCGGTCCTGAGGCTCAGAGAGAGAAACTTTTACCAAAACTACAATCACTGTCTTTTAATCCCTCTTTACAAGTGAAGAACCTGGGCGTGATTTTTGACTCTGAGCTGACTTTTATTCCTCACATAAAAGATATTACTAAAATAGGTTTTTATCAACTAAAGAACATCGCCAGAGTCCGCCCCATTCTCTCTCTGGCCAATACGGAGACACTGATGCATGCTTTTATCTCCAGTAGAATTGATTACTGTAATGCCCTGCTTTCTGGTCTTCCCAAAAAGAGTTTCAGGTTTACAACTACTACAAAATTCAGCAGCACGTGTCCTGATGAAGACCAGGAGGCGGGAGCACATTACACCGGTCTTAAAATCGTTGCATTGGGTCCCCGTACATTTCAGGATCGACTTTAAGGTTCTTTTAATGGTTTTTAAGTGTCTTAATGGTCTTGGGCCTTCTTATCTCTCTGAACTGCTTTTACCATATAAACCTTCGCGGTCTCTGCACTCCTCTGGCAGCCGTCTCCTTGTCACCCCAAAAGTCAGGACACACAAGCATGGCGAGCTGTCTTTCCAGTTTTATGGCCCTCACCTCTGGAACAGGGTGCCGGAGGACCTCAGGGCTGCAGAGAACGTTCATGTTTTTAAGAGCAGGCTCAAGACTCACCTTTTTAGGTTTGCTTTTCAATTCAATTCAATTCAGTTTATTTATATAGCGCCAACTCACAACAGATGTCATCTCAAGGCACTTAACAAGAAGTCATTTCAATACATTTATACAAACATTCCAATCAGTTAAAAAGTTTCCTATTTAAGGAATCCCAGCAGATTGCGTCAGTCACTGGCGAGAGGTTGGGCCCCGTTGATGCAGACTTTCCAACCACAGCAATCCTTCAGCAATCCCTCATACTGAGCAAGCATGTAGCGATGGTGGAGAGGAAAAACTCCCCTTTAACAGGAAGAAACCTCCAACAGAACCAGGCTCAGTAGGAGCGGCCATCTGCCACGACCGTCTGGGGGTTTGAGAAGACAGAGCAGAGACACAGAAGGAACAGAAGATCTGATATAAGAGAACTTTCTATGTTACAGAAAATAAAAAGTTGATAACAGGACACAGTGGATGTTCAGTTACTGGGAGGATCATCCCAGTCGATGCCCCCCGTCCAACAGGGCATTGCAGCCAAGCTGGATACCAGACCAGGTATATCTTCTATGGAGAGAAAAACACTGAGAGAAAACAAGGTTAACAGTCGAAATAACAGAATGTACTGTAATACAACTGGAGAGTCGTAGGAGAAAAGGAAGTAGCAGAGTGAAGAAAATTGGTAAGTACAGAGATCGCTCAGGATGACCTAAGCCACTCTAACTATAAGCTTTATCAAAAAGGAAAGTTTTAAGCCTGGCCTTAAAAGTAAACAGAGTGTCTGCCTCACGGACTAAAGCTGGGAGCTGGTTCCTCAGGAGAGGAGCCTGATAACTAAAAGATCTGCCTCCCATTCTACTTTTAGAAATCCTAGGAACTACAAGTAAACCTGCAGTCTGAGAGCGAAGGGCTCTGTTAGGAAAATATGGAACAATTAGATCTCTGATGTATGATGGAGCTTGATTATTAAGGGCTTTGTATGTAAGAAGAAGGATCTTAAATTCTATTCTGGATTTAACAGGGAGCCAATGAAGGGAAGCTAAAACAGGAGAAATGTGATCTCTCTTTTTAATATTCATCAGAACTCTTGCTGCCGCATTTTGGATCAACTGATTTTAACTGATTATTGTTTATTACTGTTTGTTTAATTGCTCTGCATGTTTTATATGATTATATTTTTATCAGTTTTACTATTTAATCTTAGCACATTAATTTACTGTTTATTTTTATACTTTAAATTATCTTAATCCCCGTTCCAGTTTTTCCTCTGTGGGAGCCCTCTGCCCCGGGAGCGGTGGTCGGCTGTGGCTGTCTGGGTGTCCTGTGTCGGTGCCTCGGCTGCAGCTGTTAGTCTACCGCTGCCGGGGCAGATGGCTCCTCTGATGGCGTTTCCTTGCATGGTTCATCTGCACTCGGCCCAATGTCCTTTTTTACTTTTTCTTTTAACTGTGTGTGTGCATGGGAGTTGGGTTGGGGGGAGGGGGGTATAACTGATCATGCTTTTAAATCTGTGGGGGAGGGAAGGGAAGGTGGTTTTATGTTGGGTCATTTTAATCTGTAAAGCACTTTGTGATGCAACTTCTTGTATGAAAAGCGCGTTATAAATAAAGTTTGATTTGATTTGATTTACAACAGTCTGGTGTCAGCCAATGAAAAGAAAACGGAGGTTCATTTTCACCTGACCATGCTGCCACCGAAATTAGTGAGAAGAAGCAAACGTCTAAAGAAAAAAGATAGTCAAAATATTGGAAAAATGATTTATCAAAACCACTTTAAACGTTTCCAAGACACTCTGGCACATTGAAACCAACGTTAGATCTGCTGAAAAACGTACAGTCCTGCATTTCAACCAAACCTCCCTATACTTTATGTTGGTTAAACAAAATGGGGTTTTAATACAATAGAGTAATTGAAAAATCAAAAGCTTTATATATTAATGAAAACTTGCATTAAGCTGCAATACTTTATTCTCTGGTAAATGTAAAGTTAACCGTTTACAATTACATTTTTGTTGGAGTTGTCTTGAAATGTATTAAAAGCACCTTTCGTATATTTACTAAATCATTTGCATTGCCCCCCCATATAATTATTGCTTATTGCTTGCAGGGTACAGTAGAGATGCCTCTAAATAATTTATCTTTTTGTATCCGTCTGAATTTTCTTCAAGAACAGCATTAGATGACACACTGTTTTTTTTTTTACAAATTGCAGTTAGTAACACTATTCCAAATATAGTATTTAAAACGTTTCAAAATGTTAACATTTTTGTTTCTTAATTGTTCTCTTTATCCTTTTAAGTCCTAGGGCTTCCCTTTGTTCAGTTCTCTGCAAGTCCTCTCCTGGTATTAACCAATTACTCACTCTGCTCCTGCATGTGATCAGTCTGTCGACAATCCCTTACTGATAGATCAAGGCCGTTCTTAAATTGCCTGAGTTGAACATCACACGGACCAGATTTCTTAGAAAGATCTTGAGTCTCTGTGTGGTATGGAGATGTGGATCAGATGAGATAAAGCGAGATAATATCCGTTTGAAGGCAAAATTAGTTAAAATGTTCTTATTTGTTCCAAGAAAGGAAAAAAAAAAGGACTATTATTGGGGGAAGATACAGTGGGGTAAAAAAGTATTTGGCAGCCACTGATTGTGCAAGTTCTCTCACTTGAAAAGACCAGAAAAGTCTGAAATATTTATCATAGGTACACTTAAACTGTGAGAGACAGAATGTAAAAGAAACTAGAAAATCACATTGTATGATTTTTAAAGAATTTATTTCTATAATGTTGCAGAAAATAAGTAGTTAACACCTACAAAAAGCAGGATTTCTGTCCCACACAGAGCTGTTACTTCTTTTTAAAGAAATTCTTCAACCCTCCACTTGTTACCTGTATTATTGGCACCTGTTTGAACTCTATACTGTCTGTATAAAAGACTCTTGTCCACACCTTAAAACAGTCAGACTCCAACCTCCATCATGGACAAGACCAGAAAGCTGTCCAAGGACACCAGAGACAAGATTGTACACCTGAACAAGATAGGGATTACCCAATCTACAATAGGCAAACATCTTAGTGAGAAGAGATCAACTGTAGGAGCAATTATTAGAAAATGGAAAAAATACAAGATCCCTGACAATCTCCCTCGACCTGGGGCTCCATGCAAGATCTCACCTCGTGGGGTACACATGATCTTGATAACGGTGAGGAAAAAGCCCAGAACTACACAGGGAACTGGTCAATGACTTGAAGAGAGCTGAGACCACAGTATCAAAGGTTGCTATTAGTAACACACTACGTCAACATGGATTAAAATCCTGCAGCACTCGAAAGGTCTCCCTGCTTAACCTAGCACATGTCCAGCCCCGTCCAAAGTTTGAGACCATCTGGATGATCCAGATTAGGATTGGGAGAAGGTCATGAGGTCAGATGAGACCAAACTAGAAATCTTTGGCTTAAATGCCACTCACCGTGTTTGGAGGGGGAAGAATGCCGAGTTACATCCCAAGAACACCATACACACTGTGAAGCATGGGGGTGGAAACATTATGGTTTGGGGCTGCTTATCTGGAAAGGGGACAGGGCGACTGATCCATATTAAAGAAAGAATGAATGGGGCCATGTAATGTGAGATTTTGGACAAAAACCTCCTTCCATCAGTGAGAGCATTGAAAATGAAACGTGGCTGGATCTTCCAGCATGACAATGATCCCAAACACACTGCCTGGGCAACAAATAAGTGGCTACGTAAAAAGCATTTCAAGGTTCTGAAGTGGCCTAGCCAGTCTCCAGACCTCAGTCCAATAGAGAATCTGGGGAGGGAAATGAAAGTCTGTGTTGTACACCAACAGCCCCAAAACAATACAGCTCTAAAGAAGATCTGCATGGAAGAATGGGCCAAAATACCAACTACAGTGTGTGCAAACCTGGAGAAGACCTACAGGAAACGTTTGACCTCTGTCATTGCCAACCAAGGTTACATTTCAAAGTATACAGTAGAGGTGAACTTTTGTCATTGACCAAATGCATTTTTTTGCAGTATTTTCATCATACAATGTGATTTCCTGGAATTTTTTTTACATTCTGTCTCTCACCGTTGAAGTGTACCTATGATGAAAATTACAGACCACGCTTTTCTTTTTAAGTGAGACATTTTTTCCCCATTGTAGAGCAGGATAGATTAACATTTTCAGGAAGCTGGAAATAATTATGTCATTTCTTTCCTGATGTGAGCCTCTTTCAGGTTATTCCTTTGAAAAAAAAGAGGTAAAAAACTTAAGAGGTAGTTGTTTCAAAAACGAGAACAGAATAAAGGGTTTCTGTCATGTTTGGTGTAAGGAGGACCCAAATGTAGAGGGTTGTGTACGATGAGTAGAGTTTAATGGAAATAAGAACTTACAAGGTCGGACTGAGTACATCAGGCGTGCCGAATCCTAGTCCTCAAGATCTACCATCCTACAAATTTGAGACGTATCCGAGCTCCAACACACCTGAATCAAATTGCTCAATTTCCTCATCAGCAGTCTGTCAGCTCTGCAGAGGCCTGGTAACGAAGCCTTCATCTGATTCAGCTGTGATGAGAAGGGATGCAACTAAAAATTGCTGGATGGTAGATCTCGAGGACCAGGGTTGGGCACCCCTGGAGTATATGAAAACAAATGCAGGGATGAAGAAACGGGTGAATCAGCAAGGAACAGAAAGAACCGGGGAGCTTAAATACACTGAAGAGGAGTGGAAGTGACAAGGAGAAGACAGAGGACTAATTAGTGGAAGCAGTTGCAGGTGAGAGGGAGAGAGCAGGTGATTGAGAATGAAAAGCAGCTGGGCAGGGAGGCAGAATGGCATAGAGGAAACAGAGAAGGAAAACAAAGTCAAAACCTGAAGAGAAGACTGGACAGCAAATAATTCAAACTGAGAAAAGTAAGAACAAGCTCTAAGGTAACTAAAGATGAAGGAGTAAAGGAGCCTAAGAGAAACTTAAAGTAAAAGCACTAATGAATATAACAAGATGAAGAAGAGGGAAACAGAACAGAAAGAAACACTAGTAAACTTTAGAAAGAACTTACATCCGAAAGAAGCAATTCTAATGAGAAAATCAAGTAAAGGATAGCTAACAACAAGAAATAAACTAAAATGATTAGGTAAACGGAATAAGGAAATGAAGTAATTGAAACTCAGAACACAAACACCTAAGGATCATGACAGTTTCCTGTTAATATTTTGAAAATAATGAAAACAGTTTTGTTCTAAATGTTCCACAGTCTGAGATTAGTAAATCCAAAAACAATCACATTTGAATCCTTGGCCCCTTATCTTTTAATAACAGTAAGAATACGAGTTAAGGGTTATAACTACTGAAATCCTGGTACCAAGGTTGACATAAGGAGAGCTCCCTCTAAACCAATGATCAAGTATCTCGGTTTCTTGGTCTTATGTGACGGTAGGATCGAGTAGGAGCGAAAAAGACGGATTGGGGCCTGTTTCAGTCTATGGTTTGATTCTCTTCTATTGTAATAAAATATGGATGATACCCTAAAGAACGAGATCCAAATATACGATGCTGTAATAACCCTCCTCTGTAGAGTGGCTGGGGTCAGCTTAAACCCTGCTTTCCACCAGACGCGTAAAGTAATAGGCGCGTTTTACTCATGAGTTCAGCAGCGGGTCCCTTCCCACCAGGTGCATTTTAGACATGTATCGCGAAAGCTTTCCACCCAGCTTGTCCCGGGAGATCACAAAATCACAGGAGATCTACTTAAAGGGTAGTATACAGGGAAAAAAAATTAATTCTATCTTAATAAGTATCATAAACTCACCGTCCAACTTCCAGTCCCACAGACTTCAGCCCTGGTGTCACAGGTAATGACGTTTTGTTTTGTTTTTTCATAGTTAATCAATTGGAAATCTGCACGTGTCTTTTATTTAGAAAATTTCTGGTTACTTTAGACTGCTTCCGTGTCTGGTTTCTTGTATGGCCCGATCTAAACAGCTGAGCTTGACGCGTTTTAGAAGCGTACGGCGTAAGTAATTCGACCCTGCTGCGTAAATTTAGAAGAGGGTCGAGAAACAACGCTGCTGAGAGACGTCTGGTTCGAGCTGCTTCGCGCCCGGTGAAAACGGACCCATCTGCTGCGTATAACGCTTTGCAGATGTTACGCGCTGCTATACGCGTCTGGTGGAAAGTAGGGGTAAGAGATAATATGAGGATGTCATCTCCTTTCAATGCTCCGCTATGCGAAAAAATGTGTCACTTGAAGTGTTTTGCACATCAGATCAGGAAACCTCCTGAGGACCTCTCATCAAACTCATCAAACTGGAAGGAGACTCCATGGCAAACCCAGCACGTATTCTGGACTGATACCAGAATCAGAATCAGTTTAACTGGCCAAGAAAGGAATTTAACTTGAGTTTTCAAGCGCTCAGAGAACAGATATAAAAAATCTATATAAAAACTTTAGAGGAATAAAATAAGGATAGAACTATTTTTTTCTATATGTAAAGTTAAAAAACAAAACAAAAGGATTGTTGTAACAGTGCAAAAATGCTTATTTTGTTTTACAGCACGGTATATCCCTTTTTTTTTGTCTGAAAGCACTGTACAATCCTGCAGAACAAGGGATTTAAATGACCACCTAAGCATGCTGAGGAGGAAATTTGATTGAGGGGCATTTGACCAGGGATGCATCTAAATGTTTTAGAATACTAGACCCCAAAGACCAGGGTTAAGGTCCATGCCACACAATGAGCTGGAGAGCGCTGGTGGGGAGAAGAATGACTAGTTTTTGCTTTTTGCACCTGTTACAACTGCAACCCAATCTCACAAAAACGGATGGAAGGATTTCCCACCGAAAATGCTGAATTAGGGTTTTTCTCATAAGAGACATAAATCACTTGGACTAAAACGTCTAATAGAACGTGAGATGATAGCAAAAAATAAATAAAAAATACATTTGCAATGTTTTCTTCTGAAGAAACATTAAATGGAAGCTGGTGGTGTTATGAAATCCATAGTGAGGAAAAAATTTGTCTGGCCATAAAAGTAGACTGATTAGGATTCAGAGATAATAGTAGTTGTTTCTTAAAAGAAAAAACAAGTTCTTCTACTGTATCAACCAATAAAAGCGGTTTAGCTGTTTTGGGAATAAAAGAGACTATCTTCCACAGCTCTATGAAATGAAACTCCTGTCAAAGCTCAAAGCTTTAGAATTTGAAGGTCTGTGGGGGCAAATAAACATGTTTTTTCTCTCTCAGAAAGTTAAATCTGTGTCAACCTTTTCCATAAACTACATTCATAACCTTTTCATTTCAAGCAATCAACTTGTCATATGTGCTGTAGAGAGCAATCCCAGAGGAAGTCGACTATAAACACTGAAAGTCTTGAATGACTTTTAGATGACGTAGGAAATCACTGTGTCAGCGTGTCAACATAAAAAATCCCTCAATAAAGAGCCATGTGGAAGAGAAAATCTCCAGTCTGAAATCCTTATGGAGCAAAGACAAAAACATATGAGAATATACATTTAGCATTCTTCTATGTATCTGTTAGCTTGTGCATAAGGAGTCCCAAATATCGTAAATAATGCTTTCAGTCCTTTTTGTTATTTTGCTGACCACTCACATGTCTCACTTTTTCTTTTAAAAGTGACATTAACAAATCAATTGACAGAGGAAGAAGTTACCATATAGACCATGTACAAAGTGTTTAAAAGCAGAAACTTCCTTAAATGTTGGTAATTAAACTGAAATCACTCATAAGCTCCCTCCTCTCTGGAAGGAACATGGTGTGTCATCAGTGTGAAGTCAAACTAAGACATCAAAGTGCAAAGGGCTGTCACATAATCCAACTCAGTCTGTTAAAAGGAGTTTCCCTTCATGGTTTGTACAAGACTTGTGCTCACATGTAGCGAAATCACTGCAGCTGAAGATATCCTAACCTGAGGTAACTTCTTATTAGAATGAACGGTTAGATGATTTGAACATAATTAATCAATCTGAAAAAGCTGAATAGAAAATTCATATCGTGCCATCACATGTCAAGCACATGTGATGGAAAATGTATGAACAGTTCACCTGTTGTGGTCTGAACACAACTTCCTCCTGGTCCACATGAACCTGAATTGTGCATATTTGCCTGTGCATAATCAAATGTCACAAGTGGAATTGCTGCAGAGGCTATTGTCCAGAGGTTTTGGACTTTTGACTTAGAAAGACAACTTTTCCGGGGGGAGACAGGGGGTGGGTTAAGGTACTTCTGCAGGCTGAAACCGCACTCCGCTGCCACACTATCAACTGAAGGACATTTATAGGATTAAAGGACTGATGTCGCAATGGGACCTCGAAAAATTTGTCCATGCGTTTATCTTTAGTCGGATTGATTACTGCAACAGCATCTTCACAGGTCTGCCCAAAAACTCAATCAGACAGCTGCAGCTGATCCAGAACGCTGCTGCTCGTGTTCCTCACCCCAGTTCTAAAGTCCTTACACTGGCTCCCTGTAGCTCAGAGAACAGACCTCAAAATACTTTTACTAGTTTATAAATCATTGAATGGCTTAGCACCAAAGTGTGTTTGACATGCCCAGTAATACCACTCTATATTCTGTCACATTATGCCACCCTCGCTATAGGGTAGATGAATCTTATCCTGGGTGGGGTTTTTTCCATATGAAACTGAGAATAAGCTTTTTAATCTTTCTAAACCAGTCAGCAGGAGGCGGCAGGGAGATGTTTTGATAACCATAAAGCACCTTCGGCAGTATATTACTTTTGTGTATGTTGACCCAACCAATCGAAGAAACTGGGAGAGAATTGCATCTGTCTACAGTAGCTGTTATTTCTTTGATTAGACTTTCATAATTATTTCCAACAGTTTATCTTAATTTGGATAAAATTATTATTCCTAAATACATAAATTCCTTTACCATTTTAAAATGGGATGTTCCTACGGATGGGTTTTTTTCCTTTCTCCTAATAAAATGGATGACATATCCTGAGATTTGACCAAACTCCCCTATCAATTTAAGCAGAGCAGGGATAGCTTCATTTAATTTGGAAAAATATATTATTACATCATCTGCGTACATTGAGATCCTATGTTCTACTTCTTTTACCAAAATTCCTGTCAACGATGAGCTTGAACGTATCGGTTTTGGTGAATATTTATGCCCCAAATTCGGATGATGATAAGTTCAAGAAAAAAGGACAACACTCATCCCAAATTCTAAATTCTCGAGAACTTATTTTTGGCGGGGACCTGAACTGCACGATGGATCCAGTGATGGACCGCTCCAGTCTTAAATCCTCATACCTCACTATAAAAGCCAAACTTCTATCAGCCTTTATGGAGCAGATAGGTGGTGTGGACCCCTTGCTGATCTTTCTTCCAAATAATAAATCTTTCTCTTGTTTTTCCCCCTGTGCATGAGACATATATCAGAATAGATTACTTCTTTATTGACCATTCTCTCATTAGCTTTGTCACGAAAATTGAATACTTGACCATAACTGAATCAGATCAGGCACTCGTTTTATTTGACCTTGCTTTGCCATCTTAAAAAAATGGATACCACACCTGGACATTAGACAGGAGTCTCCTGGCTGACAAATCTTTTTGTGAAACAATTAATAAGAAAATTTTAAACTTTACAGAATTTAATGGAAAGCATGACACATCCCCCTCTTTAATCTGCGAAATGTTTAAAGTCGTAATGAGGGGGAAATAGTTTCATATTCTCTTAAAAGACGAAAATCTACTTGTATTAAAAAAGAACTTCTCAAAGCAATGTCTTGTGTGTATGCTCAGTATTCTCTGTCACCTACCCCTGATCTTTATAAAAAGAAGCTCGATCTCCAAATGCAATTTAATTTACTTACAACTGAAGAAACGGAGCATTTGTTTTTAAAATCTCGAGGTTATGTTTATGAGCACAGTGATAAAGCTGGACGCCTTCTGGCAAACCATCTTAGGTCCCGCTCTGCTGCTCAGCAAATTCCTCAGATAAAAAAAGAAGTAATGATGAACTGACTTTGGAACCAGAAAAAAATCAACGGCAAATTTACATCATTCTACTCAAATCTGTACTCATCACAGGCCACAAATGATAGTAATGACATGGATGACTTATTTAATTGTCTCCAAATTCCATCTATTGACCCATCCACTGGGGCTAAACTTGAAGCCCCACGTACAGTGGCTTGCAAAAGTATTCGGCCCCCTTGAACTTTTCCACATTTTGTCACATTACAGCCACAAACATGAATCAATTTTATTGGAATTCCACGTGAAAGACCAATACAAAGTGGTGTACACTTGAGAAATGGAATGAAAATCATACACGATTCCAAATTTTTTTTACAAATAAATAACTGAAAAGTGGGGTGCGCATAATTATTCAGCCCCCTGAGTCAATACTTTGTAGAACCACCTTTTGCTGCACTTACAGCTGCCAGTCTTTTAGGGTATGTCTCTACCAGCTTTGCACATCTAGAGACTGAAATTCTTGCCCATTCTTCTTTGCAAAACAGCTCCAGCTCAGTCAGATTAGATGGACAGCGATTGTAAACAGCAGCTTTCAGATCTTGCCACAGATTCTCGATTGGATTTAGATCTGGACTTTGACTGGGCCATTCTAACACATGAATATGTTTTGTTTTAAACCATTCCATTGTTGCCCTGGCTTTATGTTTAGGGTCGTTGTCCTGCTGGAAGGTGAATTTCCGCCCCAGTCTCAAGTCTTTTGCAGACTCCAAGAGGTTTTCTTCCAAGATTGCCCTGTATTTGGCTCCATCCATCTTCCCATCAACTCTGACCAGCTTCCCTGTCCCTGCTGAAGAGAAGCACCCCCAGAGCATGATGCTGCCACCACCATATTTGACAGTGGGGATGGTGTGTTCAGAGTGATGTGCAGTGTTAGTTTTCCGCCACACATAGCGTTTTGCATTTTGGCCAAAAAGTTCCATTTTGGTCTCATCTGACCAGAGCACCTTCTTCCACATGTTTGCTGTGTCCCCCACATGGCGTGTGGCAAACTGCAAACGGGACTTCTTATAGTTTTCCTTTAACAATGGCTTTCTTCTTGCCACTCTTCCATAAAGGCCAACTTTGTGCAGTGCACCACTAATAGTTGTCCTGTGGACAGATTCACCCACCTGAGCTGTAGATCTCTACAGCTCGTCCAGAGTCACCATGGGCCTCTTGGCTGCATTTCTGACCAGCGCTCTCCTTGTTCGGCCTGTGAGTTTAGGTGGACGGCCTTGTCTTTGTAGGTTTACAGTTGTGCCATACTCCTTCCATTTCTGAATGATCACTTGAACAGCGCTCCATGGGATGTTCAAGGCTTGCGAAATCTTTTTGTGGCCTAAGCCTGATTTAAATTTCTCAATAACTTTATCCCTGACCTGTCTGGTGTGTTCTTTGGACTTCATGGTGTTGTTGCTCCCAACATTCTCTTAGACAACCTCTGAGTGTCATGGTTCCAGGGTGTTTGTGTTTTGTTAATTTTCCTTATTTAGTTCTATTATGTTTTAGTTGTTCTTTGTCTCCCTCTGGTGGTCTTGTGTTTGGTTGCAGTTTGTGTTAATCTCTATTTTCCCCAAATTCATATTAATACTTATCCTTCGTTAGTCCCAGTGGTTATATTTTATTCCTCCTTCTGTTTTCCAGTGTTTCATTAGATTCCCTTCCAGACTTATCTTTAGTTTCTTAAGAGTCTTCTGTCTCCCAGCCTTTTTACCTCCTATCCCAGTTGATTACTTCCACCTGCTCTCTCCCTCCCACCTGCATCTGCTCCCACTAATTGATCATTGGTCTTCTCAGTCACTTCCTCATTTCCTCCTCAGTATAAATTCGGTCCTCTCTCAGTCACTACTCGCTGGTCCGTTGTCGTTCTTCCCTTGCCGGTTCCTGCCCTCGTTGTTGCCCATCCTGGTTCCTGTTTTTCCCTGTTTGCTCCCTGTATCCTCCTGAGTTTTGTAAGTTCCCCTTCCTTGTGTTTTTTCATTAAAATCCTTTTTTTGACGTTACTCTGCTGCATTTGGGTCCTCCCTAACCTTGCACCATTACACTGAGGCCGTCACAGGGCAGCTGTATTTGTACTGACATTAGATTAAACACAGGTGCACTCTATTTAGTCATCAGCACTCATCAGGCAATGTCTATGGGCAACTGACTGCACTCAGACCAAAGGCACTGTAAACTCGCTAAAATTCTTAAAGCAATCAATTTATTGCAGAGTGGAAAGGCACCCGGGCCTGATGCCTACCCTATAGAGTTTTTCAAAAATGTTTCCAATAAACTGTCTCCATTGCTATTAGACATGTTGAATGACTCATTGTAAGAGGATCGCTTCCAAGGCAAGGCAAGCCAATTTCATTTGTATAGCACACTTTCAACAAAAAGGTACTTCAAGGTGCTTTACATGATTAGGGGATAAAGTAAAAAAACAGACAAAGCATATGAGACTTAAAAACATTACATGAATTTAGGATAAAGTAAAAACAGCAATATGAAGCAAGCATGAAGCAAACACAAAACATATGATGCATGAAAACTTACTCATTACTCAAAGGCAGCTCTAAACAGATGGGTTTTTACCCGTGATTTAAAATAACTCAGTGTTTTACCAGCTTTGCAGTAGTCTTTAAGTTTGTTCCAGATTAGAGGAGCATAGAAACTGAAAGCTCCTACTCCATGTTTGGTTCTAATTCTAGAGATGTTGTGTAGACTGGAATTAGAGGACCTGAGTGGTCAGAGGGGTTGCTATAGAGACAACATATATTCAACATACTCTGGTGCTAAGCCATTCAGTGATTTATAAACTAAAAAAGTATTTTGTAGTCTATTCTCTGAGCTACAGGGAGCCAGTGTAAGGACTTTAGAACTGGGGTGATGTGCTCTACTTTCCTGGTTCTAGTGAGGAACACGAGGAGCAGCGTTCTGGATCAGCTGCAGCTGTCTGATGTACTTTTTAGGCAGGCCTGTGAAGATGCTGTTGCAGTAATCAATCAGACTAAAGATAAATCCATGGATGAGTTTTTTGAGGTCCTGTTATGAAATCAGTCCTTTAATCCTAGAAATGTTCTTCAGGTGATAGAAGGCTGACCTTGTTATTGCCTTTATTTAAACCTGGGGGTTCAGGTCTGAGTTTATTACTACACCTAGATTTCAGGCCTGATCAGTAGTTTCTAACTGTATTAACTGAAGCTGTGTGCTTACTATTGTATGTTGACCATTGATCTTTCTTCTTTAGGTCCAAAAGTAATTACTTCAGTTTTGTTTCTGTTCAGCTGGAGATATTTATGGCACATCCATCCGTTGATTTGCTCGATGCATTCACTTAGGGTTTGGATAGGTTCAAAGTCACCTGATGACATCGTAATGTAGAGCTGATCATTTGCATAGTTATGGTAGCTAATTTTATTGGTTTTTGCAATCTGGGGTAGTGGGAGCATGTAGATATTAAATAAGAGGGGCCCTAAGATGGAGCCCTGGGGCACCCCACATGTGATTTCTGTTCGTTCTGATGAAAAGTTTCCTGTTGAAACCAAGAAGTCCCTGTTCTTCAGGTAAGACACGAACCAGCCAAGTACTGTACCAGAGAGTCCGACCCAGCTCTCCAGTCGTTCCAATAATATATAATGATCAACAGTGTCAAATGCTGCATTGAGGTCCAACAGAATCAGCACTGTGGTTCTACCACAGTCTGTATTTATGCAGATTTCACTGAATACTTTGACAAGGGCAGTCTCGGTGCTGTGGTGAGCACAGAAACCAGACTGAAAAACATCAAAGCGGTTGGTCATTGTCAGTAAGCTATTTAACTGCTGAAACACAGCTTTTTCAATAATCTTACTGATGAATGGAAGATTAGAGATTGGATGTTACACATTAACGTGTTGTCCAGGTTATTCTTCTTTAGTAGTGGTTTAACAACTACTGTTTCTAAAATATTCGTAAATATTTGTTCGTTTTGTGCATGGACCAGAACCCTAAATTTGCAAGTTATGAAAATGTATGCCTGGTCCTTTAGGGTTTTAATCTGCTTCTGAATTAAAATATAGCCTCTTTGGAATAAACATTGTGAACTTTTAGTTTGCCATATTATTTGGTCATTTTCCCAGCTATATCCCTTATGTTGGTATCCAATTTTAATGTTTTTTTTTTTGTTTTTTTGCTTCAAACATGACAGATTTTTAAGCTTTGAATTATCCCTCTCCGAGTGTTAATTTTCCCACTTGCCAGTTTTTGTTATGAGTTTTTTTTCTGAATCAGTTTTTTCTGAATTCAAACATGGTAGTAACCTGAAATATATATTTTCATCTGCTCTGTGTGTACTTCAAGATACAAGTCATATATCAGTGTGCCTGCATTCGCATGGGTGCTTGAATATCTTTTTTCTACAGGCAGTGCCTTTCATCTTGTTGCCTTCTCAGATGTCTTTGTTGCAGTTGCGTCTTTGTTTGGACTCTTCATTAAAGCACTGTTCCTATGAAACCATGAAAATTTCATTCAATACTTGTCCACTAAATTCTTATTCTTATCTAACATCCAATCTCTGACTCTCCTATTGCATGTGCACACACGAGTGAAATGACCTCTGATTAACTAGCAATTTTTAACTTGGAAAAAATACAGTAAAATAGCAGTAAAATAGAAGGCAACTAAATTATCTTTAAAAAAAAGATATGCTATTGATCTAACTTTTTAGCAACTTGTGTAAAAAAGTCTAAATCGTATTTTGTTACATTCTGAATATGTAGTTTCCTTCCCTGTGGCTCTGTTCTCTCCCAGTGTCTTTGAACAATGATGAGACGTTTTTGTCTTTTCAGTTCAGACCTTTTTGTTATTAAAAGGTCTGCATTTTACGTTTTCCACGAATAGCAACAAAAAGATAAATAAGCAACATGTTGGCAGCCTATTAGTGGCTCATGGAAGTCAGAGGAAATGTAAAAAACAACTATTACTGTATATAACTCTGTGTGACTGTATTCTAAATGTAAAAAAAAACAACAACCTCTATATCTACAATAAACAGACATCATTGTTGGATCATGAAAAATTCTTTTAAGATTCAACAATGATCCCTAGATGGCAGCTTGGTTTAAACTATACTAATACAGAGAGGTTTAATAAAAACCAACTCAGCTGTGTTAGTTAGTCTCTCCTGACTTTGTTCTCTGAAGTATTGCCCGACATGTCTCCCTTAAGGCTAAACCGAAACGTCACCCAACCATATGACAGCTTTATGTGACAGCCGCTAAATTTAGAAGTTACGGACAGCAGAGGTGCAGGTGTTCATTTACATTGACATTTGTCAATGAGTGGGACATCACTTCCATCAGCTGTTAGTGTCATTTTCTTTTTGTGACTTTTCCAGGGATCTTAAAATGTGTCAACATATTTTAAACTCTGTCTCTTTCTAGAAGTAGCCCTCTGTTTATGGTCAGGTCCTCCTGAGAATCCAGACAGCAGAGAACCAGACAGGAGGCCGCTGCTACCAGACATCAGCAGCCATGTCACTGTGTGTGTGTGTGTGTGTGTGTGTGTGTGTGTGTGGGTGTGTGTGTGTGTGTGTCTGGGAGCAAGAAAAAGAGAGCAGTTTCTCTTCCACTGTATCCTGTAGATGGTGATTATGGTGGACTTGTTGTCCACCTCTGCTGGGATGAAAGTTTGCTTGTCTGTTCACTTTTTTGTTTACTTGTCACTCTGTCTCTCACTTTAAATTCTTAGCACTTTGTTTCACCCTGCACATGCTCCTCAAGATATTTCTTTTGTTTTCCTTTGTGTGAAAGTCTGCATCTACATAGTTGCCGGCTTTCAAGTCAAAAATTGCTGTAATACTAATGCTGGGGTAAGATTTTTAGTCTACATGCAGAATCACACTGAGACAGCAGATGAAGGTTTATAGTTTTATTGTACAATAAAGAGAAACATAACGATTTGCAGGACTAGAGATCATTTAAACTGCATTCTGTTTAAGCTGTAGAGAGAAGACAGCATAAAACTAAAATAGAATAAAGCATAGCGGGAGAGACGTCCTCACTTAGATTAAGCTCTGTGGACAGCAAGACCAGGGTGATGGTCTGAACCCCCAATATCTCACCACCTGACAGTGTAAAGTAATTTTCTTGACCTATGAGGACACTATTGCAGTAATCAATCTGACTAAAGATAAACGCATGGATGAATTATTCAAGGTACCATTGCGACATTAGTCCTTTAATCCTAGAAATGTTCTTTAGGCGATAGAAGGCTGACCTTGTTATTGCCGTTATGTGACCCTGGAGGTTCAGCTCTGAGTCCATTACTACACCTAGATTTCAGGCCTAATCTGTAGTTTCTAGCTGTATTATCTGAAGCTATGTGCTGACTCTTGATCGTTCCTCTTTAGTTCCAAAAATAATTTCTTCAGCTTTGTTTCTATGTAGCTGGAGAAAATTATTGCACATCCATCCATTGATTTGATTAATGCATTCACTTCAAAGTCACCTGGTGACATTGTAATGTAAAGCTGAGTTTCATCTGCATAGTTTTGGTAACTAATCTTATTGGTTCTTATAATATTGGTTAGTGGGAGCATGTAGATACTAAATAGGAGGGGCCCCAGGATGGAGCCCTGTGGCACCCCACATGTGATTTCTTTCTGTTTTGATGAAAAATTGCCTATTGACACACATTGAACATTTCCTGTTCTTTAGACCCAAACCAGCCAAGTACTGTACCAGAGAGGCCGACCCAGCTCTCCAGTCGTTCCAATAGTATTATATCATGATCAACAGTGTCAAATGCTTCACTGAGGTCCAACAGAACCAGCACTGTAGTTATACCACAGTCTGTATTAATTCGGATGTCATTGAAAAGTTTGACTAGGGCAGTTTCAGTGCTTTGGTGAGCACGGAAACTAGACTGAAAAATATCATAACAGTTGATCATTGTTAGGAAGCTTTTTAACTGTTGAAACAGCTTTTTCAATAATCTTGCTGATGAATGGAAGATTAGAGATCGGCCTGTGGTTCCGCATTAACAGGTTGTCCAGGTTGTTCTTCTTTAGTAGTGGTTTGATAACTGCTGCTTTTAAAGCCTGGGGGAAGACATCTGACACGAGGGATTAGTTAATTAGCTTTAGTTAAGAAGCTAAATCTTTAGTTAGGAATCTACATTTTAAGTTTGCAAACTAAATTTTTGGTTCCAAACTAATTATTTAGTTAAGAAGCGGAATATTTAGCTTGGATGAAACTGTGACATTTATACATGAATACATAACATGGATGCAAATATAACTTTGAAAAATGAACCCCCACTTTTTTCTGCTATGACAGGATAAATAACCCGAATTATTGTTATTTTATGCAACTTTATGTCATTTTATGTATAACTTTACTAATGGCACCCCATATCTAACTGGCACCTAACCTAAAGGCTATACATCCACACTTGGTTTTTAAAGTCAATTGCATTGCAGATTTTTATATTTTAAATAGTTTTTCTCTTATTGTCTTCAAAAAACACCTGTGGTAGTTCACGCTGCTCCACAAAGCCATTATACTTACTTCTCTGCATGTTTTATATGATTATATTTTTATCAGTGTTTTACTATTTAATTTTAGCACATTAATTTACTGTTTATTTTTATACTTTAATTTATCTTAATCCCCGTTCCAGTGTTTCCTCTGTGGGAGCCCTCTGCACCGGGATCGGTGGTTGGCTGTGGCTGCCTGGGTGCTCTCCAGGTGGAGCTTGGGTGGAGGTGGGGGTCTTGGGCTTGCCTCCGCTGGGCGCCCTGTGTTGGTGCCTCGGCTGCTGCTGTTGATCTACCGCTGCCGGGGCAGATGGCTCCTCTGATGGCGTTTCCTTGCATGGTTCATCTGCACTTTCCCAATGTCCTTTTTTACTTTTTCTTTTAACTGTGTGTGTGCATGGGAGTTGGGTTGGGGGTAGGGGGGTATAACTGTGACCATGCTTTTAAATCTGTGGGGGAGGGAAGGGAAGGTGGTTTTATGTGGGGTCATTTAAATCTGTAAAGCACTTTGTGATGCAACTTCTTGTATGAAAAGCGCTTTATAAATAAAGTTTGATTTGATTATATGATCACTTCGTGCAACATGATTCAAGGCAAAAGATGCCTTGACTGAGGCAATGGTCTGAAGATCATTCTGTAGGAAATGAATTTTAGATATTACACAATAAAGCAATAGTGAACGGCTCAACAAAGGTGTAATTGCCAGTAACCATGAACAGGATTGGTGTCTAAGCTGTGAGATCTCCAAGCTGCTGTGTGTGACGTTGCTGTAAGCAGCTTTTGTTGGCCCCACTAATTGTTTAGAGCTGTGTGATTTCATTACGAAGCCACCCACATTTTAAGCACCGAGCAATCATTAGTTTATGGGATTAGTATTATGGGATTTAAACTTTATTAGAGAAAGCACACAGCAATGGGAGGGGGTGAGAGAATGAGTGAGGCAAATAACGGCATGGCATGAAGTTCATTTAAAGTTCACTGCTGTCATTCTCAACTTGATGACAAAGAACCACAGTATAAAAAGTTTTGGAAGATGATGTTCATTATGACCTGTTTCTTGGATTTCCTAAATAAATAAAAAAAATTCCAAATTTTTTTATTTTCTGGGTGAACAGTTGAAGAAAATGTTATCAGCTGAAATGTATCATTATTTTATTGCCCCTGTATTGCCCCCATATCCACAAGAGGGAGTTTAATCAAAGAGAATGTGCTCCAGTCCCCAGCGTGCAAATTAGTACACCAACGAAGAAGAAGAAGACACCGGAGGATTTTGGTGAAAAACACATCCTTACCTCGGAAAAATCCATTCTAAAAAGTACTTCAATGCAGTGATGCTCTCTGTGTTGACTCCGCTTTCCCTGTCCATGCACTGTATAAGGCGTGGCTTTCAGCTCTTTCTAGAAGAGAAGGGGGCAATAGGTATTTACATTTCAAAATCTCCTTCTCCTCTCCTTGATGATGTCATGCTACGAACCACAGCTTTAAGTGAATATAGTGCACTGACATTAGATTTTTCACATTCTCATCCTTTTAACCTTTACCCTACGGAAATTCTTTCGGTCTTGTCCATGTCAGACAATACCTGAGACCTGAGACCAGTGCTATAATGCAACACCAGGGGTTAATAAAGGTATCTTCAGCTATACTTTGAGATGTTTAGTGTCCGAGTGCTGGTTCATTTCTTTTATTGAAGATTGGTTGTAAATATTTCAACTCTACATGTATTCATGAATGCACACATGTCCAAAGCCAGAAGTTGGACTTCCTGATCAAATTGACCTATTTCCAATCTTGCAACCTTGCAAAGAAATCCTGGGTTTGCAGAATCGGTATGTTACATTGGTGACTACAGGTAATATACAATGGGGGATGAACTAAAATGCACGCACAGCTGCATTTTCCAGCTTACCTTTTTTAATTGTATGTTAAGTTTAAAAAACTTAGACGTTAATTTATTGTGAGGAAGAGATCAGGTCACGCAACTACTTCTGACATCCGTTTGTTAGTTTCATTTGTTTGCATAAGATCTTTCTCTTCTTTTGATACAACACACAGCTCCTAGGCAGAGATTACACAGTAAAAATATGTTTTTTTACCATATAATAATGTGGATAAAAAATTCCACTGACTGGTTGGAAAGCATGGTGAGGTAACCTGTCTCTGCCCCCTGTCTCCACTCCAGATAGTTACTGATGCCTTTGTACAATCACTTAAGATAGTTTGGCCACTTTTCTGAGAAATGCATAGAGAGAGGAAGCCCTAGTTCCTGTGTAAGAATTTGACAAGTTCTTCCACACCAGCATAATCAGACTGTCACTGCAGTTAAATAGTTTCCTCCCTTGGTCCGGACCTTTTGGGCCAGTGCGAATACAACCCAGCGAACTCTGGCACGCACCAAACAAGCAAACTGAGACAAACTGAAGAGGTGGTCTCCGGGCGGTTCCTAACAAACCCTGGTGGGGAGCAAATCAGGTGTGAAACTGACTGAACTTTATCCCACCAAGTAAACAAAAAAACCTACCTTTTTAGTCTTGGAGGGCACCGGTCATTGTAGCGCATTATAAGCAGTAATTTTCTTTAATCTATTTTGTTTGTATTTTTTTATGCGCGCTGCCTTAACAAGTGAATGTCCCAACTGTGACATTAATACAGTCTATTCTTATTTTATTCATATTTATAATGTTTTGTTAATTCTACACAATCCATCTATCTGCATTCTTTTGTACACCTCATGTTGCATCAAACGGTCTTGACGCTCAAACATTTCTGTCAAGGTCAGCTGTATCAGAGGTCGCGCTACATTCTTTTGTACACCAAAAAATCAGGTAATAATAAATGTTTACCTTTCCATTTTTAAAATGATAATATATTCAATAGTTAATTTTCATATTATTTTAGGTGAAATTAAATCCGAACAAACCGATCAGAGAATCCACATCGAGTAGATTAATAAGCTACAATTATAAACCTTTCTCCTGTTGTGGACTTAACACTCCACAGGAAGATTAACTGCGCTCCGCCTGTGCCACAGTTTTGAAATCAGGGAACATTTCTCCACTTGAAGTTATCAGGATACGGCAAAACTCTCTGAACAAGGGGCTTTTCTGTTTGCTTTAGTGTAAGGAAATCCCCCTGGATGCACTCTTTTGGCATCAGTAGTTAAACTGCAGCGATCTGTTACTGCTACTCTGTGTCCGATGCAGCCACAGATTCTCTCCAAAACCTCAGTAACTCCTCAACGTGCTGTCAGTTTGCGGATATGTCATGTTTCGTGAGAGAGAGGGCCCAAACGCAGAGAAATAAGGAACTTAATTTTAATTAAACAAGGAACAAACAAACTTACAAAACTTCAGGGTAATCAGGGAACAAGGAGACCAGGAAATGCAGGAAACCGACAGGGAAGACAGATGAGGGAAGATGAACCAGCGGATAGTGACAGGATGAGAGCAGAATATATACTGAGAATATATATAATGAGGAAGTGACAGAGGAAACCAATAACTAATTAGTAAAGGCAGATGCAGGTGAGGGTTATTAGTAGCACTGGGTGAGGATTCGATTGGCAGGGAGACAACAAGAAAGGCGAGGGAAACAGAAAACTCTTAAAAAACTAGAAACTACCTAAAGATACGACTGAGGAATCTAAAGGGAAACTTAAAGAAATACTGGAGAACAGAAGGAAGAAATAAATAAGGAGACAAAATAAGGAAACACAAATGAGAAGGTGGACACAGAAGCAAAAGGGTGAAAAATCTCTAAGAGCAAGAAGAAATATGGAAACAAAGAAGTGCCAGAAAAAACTAATAAAGACAAGGAATAACCTAACACAATCATAAAACTAAATAAAGAAAGGAATGAACAAAAACACAAACACCTAACATCATGACGGGATAGCGAGATGCATTGAGTGGGCTGGTCAGGGGTTTGAACATATATCAAAATAACAACAAAAAAGGTAAAATAAGGAAAATATTTGGTTACCCCGACCCCTGTGTATTTAACCATAACGCTAGAAAGACAATAACGACAATACTCTCCATTGTTTATGTTGACCAATTTTCACATGACTTCCTGGTTTGGTTACCTGTCCAGTGGCTGAAAGACCTTAAGCGCACTTGTCTTTTTGTTGAGAAACTCTAATCCTGTTTTATTTACTTTCAGTGTGAATAGGAACAGCTGCAACCCCCCCAACAAAACAAAAACAAAACACATTTGGTCTGGACCAGAGCAAGTGAACAAAAGGACCTTTCTAGTGTGAAACACCCATAGTCCCTCCAGCGTGTCCTGGGTTTCCTCTGGGTCTCCTCCTGGTGGGACGTGACCGGAACACAGCTCTCTCCTTACCATGACAGACCCGTACCCGCATCACTGCAGACGCAACACCAATCAGCCTGTCCATCTCCCTAACAATATACAAAAAAATAATAATTGTCAGTGTCTTTAAGGAGAGAAATAGGCCCATGGCATTACAGATTCTCCACCATATTTAACAATGGTATCAGGGGCTTTTCCCCATATTATGTAAATAAGTTAGAAGTGTTCTCAGATTCTTACATACAGTGGAACACTGGTAATTACTTAAGACCTCCTCTAAAAACACTTATACCTTCCAATTATAATAGTTCAATAAGCAACTAACTTTAATATGTATTAATACGTACATTAGAAACCGTCTTAGTCCTGCCGCAGAAGCTAATATCAACAGTCTTCCTTATTTCCGCTCTTGGGGGTACAGCCAATCAGCACCAACAAAAATAAATCACGTTTCTGGATTGGGTGTTTTTCAAATGCCTGCCAATAGCATGTCAAGTAGCGTTGTTCTTAGGGATCTCAGCTTCCCAAGTTGCATTTTCTTTTCTGCAGATTTTCGATATGCGCTGTGAAAAAAACGACAACCTGGCAAATCTGGGGCGTCGCTTAGCATACTGGTTGGTGCGGGCGCCCCATGTACAGAGGCCTCAATCCTCAATGCGGTCGTCACGGGTTCGAGTCCCATCGTGGTGGACATTTACCACATGTTTTCCCCCACTTCTCTCTCCCTTCTATGTACTATCCACTGTCAAATAAAGGCCACTGTGGGAACAAAACCGTAAAAAAGCTAAACTGCAAATATTTAATCGCAAAATGTTTGAGAGTTATCCAAGTGTTGATAAGGATTTGTCTTAAATAATTTAATATATAAAACTGACCTTTAATATATAAAACCGATTACATTGGTTAGGGACAAAGTGGCATCAATCTTAATTAATTTGCTAGATAACTAAAGGCTGTGCTGGTTACACACACTAAAATGAAAGATGGAGAGAGACAGGTCTCCTCATCCTGGGAAGGTGATTAGACAGGGTCACAGTTGTATTGTCTGCTGAGAACACCTCCTTCTTATCCATCTGTCCGTTTATATACCTACTACTGATTAGTATTCATACAACAGTGTCTCCTCACTCACAGGAGAGATCAGCTGGATCCAGCCCCTGAAAAGGTCAAGAGAATGAAATTAATTTTGAAGTGTGATTGGACAGGTGAGTGAAGGATGAAAGGAGAAAATGGGATTGTAGAAAGAAAGCAGGAAAGGAATGGGAAGTAGGCAAGTTAGAAGAAATGCAGAAATAAAATAAAAAACAAGAGTGAAAGGTGAGGAAACTTTTATTAGATGTGTGGATATGGATTGAACATCTTGAGAGTCCACAAGCGTGCTTTGTTCGGCTTCAGGCGGAGAGGAGAAAGGTGGGTCCTCCTCACTCCGAAGCCTTCCTGATAGAATGTCATCAAACCACCATGGAGAGGGGTTGATGTAAGCTGCACTCATTGTGTCAAAGCACAGGAGATCAATACGGAGTAATGGCAAAATAAATACAGAAACTGTAAAAGCGGGAGAGCTCCTGTCACAGGAGATGTTAATAACAGCAGTACCTTGTTCATTGCTCTCATCCCCTGTCCATTTATGTCCGCTCAATAGTGGGCTTTGGTGACAAGTGATTATCACTATTGCCCTCTCTGATTGACCCCAATTATAATCAAGAGGACCTCAGTAAAAACAAAAGGAAACAATAGAAGATGCAAATAATGCCTCAGTGATTTGAAGGAAAGGAGCCTGCTTAACCTGTAATAAACGGAAATGATTTAGACATGTCTGGTACCATTTCAAGTCACAGGTTTTGAGTACAAATATGAATAACCTAAATAAACAAACAATTCGCTTGTCAGAACCAAAGACATTGAGAGTTGCAAGCTCCTCCCATTGCTTTGCTCACGTCCTCTCAGGGTATATTCACACCTGATATTCCGGTAGACTCGGTTCGATTGGGTACCAAAAGTGCAACATTTTTGCATCATGTTTACCTCCTTGCCTGTGGTGGCGCTGCACCAGGAGGCACTGAACGCAGGGGCACTTTCTTTTCCGTGAAATGTAAACCAACATGGAGGGGCATCAGATTTGAGCAGTTTTAGAATTGCTCAGTTGTCTTTGGCAAATGTGCCAGACAAAAACGTTGCAGCAATGAGCTCAGCAGAGAGCAGAGAACAAGACAGAGTTGCTGCGCGGTTGTTTTGGGTTTATTTACCCAGAATGCCCAGTGCTATAGTTTGTTTCCTGCTTTTGCAGTGGTCCCGGTCCGCTTGGCATTCACATATGCATTAGAGGGTTCACCAGGGTACATTTCAACCGAATACAGACCTAGGTTCTTAGTAGTGATGGTGAGAAGAAGCCCCATGAGGCATTGAACCACTTGAGCCAATTGGTTCAAGGAAGGGTTCATCTCACGGGGGTTCATGTGAACACAAATCCCCCTAATGGCCAGGAACATAATCACAGGCAGCTCTAGCTCTTAGCCACTTAATGTGTGATGCAATAAAGTTGTAAGTCTGCTATGGTTCAAGAGAATGACTATGAGTTCCAAAAAATAATTTCTCTACATAAAATATTACAAATGTGAATAATAGAAACATTTTCGAATGTATTCTGCCTGTAAATTATCCTAAAATGGTAGTATCATATGTTATGGCAGGTTGTGTAATAATGTTTTTCTGTCACTTGAGGCAAAAGACATGGGCTTAAGCAGGCAGAGGAAAGTGAAAATGCTTGTGGAAATAGGAAGAGGGCACTGAAAATGATTGTGTAACTTGGGCAGTGATGTACAGAACAGGGAACCCTAGCTGGCTTCATCCTCTCACTTATCTTTCTCTCCTCACTCTCCTAAATTTTCAAACTATCTGTCTCTATACTATCTCCAAACTACACTGCTCACAAAAATTAAAGGAGCACTTTAAACAACCACATTAGATACATCAGATCTCAATATGAAGTCGGATATCTATACAAATAACGACAGGGCAATGTCTTAGGAACAAAAGGATGCCAAGTCTTTTAATGGAAATAAAAGTTTTCAGCCTACAGAGGGCCCAATTGTGTAGACACCCTAAAATCAGAGTGAAATGAAGATGTGGCAGGCTAGTCCATTTATTTCAAAAACTTAATGTCTGCCACACACAATGCTTTTCAGTATCTTGTGTGGCCCCCACGAGCTTGTATGCATGCTTGACAACGTCGGGGCATGCTCCCAATGAGACAACTGATGGTGTCGTGTGGCATTTCCTCCCAGATCTGTGTGAGGGCATCCCTGAGCTGTTTTACAGCCTGAGGAGCAGCCTAATGGACCGAAACATAATGTCCCACAGATATTCTATTGGGTTTGAGTCAGGGGATCGTGAAAGCCATTCAATGGTTTCAATTCCTTCATCCTCCAGGTACTGCCTGCATACTCTTGCCACATGAGGCCGGGCATTGTCGTGCATTAGGAGGAAACCGGGACCTACTGCACCAGCGTAGGGTCTGACAATGGGTTCAAGGATTTCATCTCGATACCTTATGGCAGTCAGAGCACCATTTCCAAGGCTGTAGAGGTCTGTGCATCCCTCCATGGATATGCCTCCCCAGACCATCACTGACCCACCACCAAACCTGTCATGTTGAACGACGTTGCAGGCAGCATAACGTTCTCCTTGTCTTCTCCAGACTCTTTCACGTTTATCACAGGTGCTCAGGGTGAACCTGCTCTCGTCTGTAAAAAGTACAGGGCGCCAGTGGCGGACTTGCCAATTCTGGTGTTCTTGAGCAAATGCCAGTCGAGCTCCACGGTGCTGGGCAGTGAGCACAGGGCCCACAACAGGACGTCGGGCCCTCAGGCCATCTTCATGAAGTCTGTTCCTGATTGTTTGGGTAGAGACATTCACACCAGTGGCCCTCTGGAGATCATTCTGTAGGGCACGAGCAGTGCTCAGCCTGTTCCGCCTTGCACAAAGGAGCAGGTATCGGTCCTGCTGATGGGTTGAGGACCTTCTACGGCCCTGTCCAGCACTCCGAGAATAACCACCAGTCTCCTGAAATCTCCTCCATGTTCTGGAGATTGTGCTGGGAGACACATTAAACCTTCTTGCTGCAGCACGTGTGGATGTGCCATCCGGGAGAAGTTGGACAACCTGTGAAACTTCTGTAGGATAAAGGAATCGCCTCATACTGCCAGTAGAGATAATTACTCAAGCCAAAACCAGCACGAGTGGAAAACCAGCCAAAAAAGATCAAGAGGGAGAAACTTGAAATGACCTCCACATGTAAAACCATACCTGTTTTGAGGGTTTTCTAATTATTGCCACTGTAGTGCACCTGTTGTTAAGTCCATGAACACCAATACAGCTGAAAGTGATTAACAATGCCCTCAGCTGCTTAGCCAACGAGAAAATTATCAGACAGGTTTAATTGATTTGATGCCAGGCCCAAATAAAAAAGTGTTCCTTTAATTTTTGTGAGCAGTGTATATAAACGCTAACCAAACTCTCCTATCCAGACTATCAAAACTCTGTCCAAACTCCAAACTGACTGCAACTCTCCTACACAAACCCACATTGTAAATGGAGCCTGAGGGGGGTTGTATTGCTGTCAGACTATTCAGCAAAGTCTGAACCACTTCCCAAAGCAGTCATGTGGTACAGCCGGGCAGCGGGGCTGAAGACGTCATCGTTTTCGGCTCCTCCCCTAAATGAAGCAGGCCTCGATATGCGCTTTGTGGAAACGCCCCCTCTACTGCTCAAAACACGCTTCGTAGCCTCGGCTCACATCGTAACATCACTAGTTCTTAGGCAGACATGACTTAGCCTTTTTTGGTCCGGATCAGAGTTCGATTGCAGATTCACACCTCCCCAAGCGAGCCGGAATCTCAGGGCACATGAACTAGAGATCAATTAAAGCAGACTAAACAGGGCTGGTGTGAATGGACCCTTAGGCGCAGTGTGTTGGGCTCTCCTATCTCTCCCATGTTACTGTCTCTTTAGAGTTTGTACAGCACTCGATCAGAGATGATTCTGCAGATGTGACCAAACCGCATGAGTCTCTGGACTTCTTTGTCTATAGTCGATTCTGCTTCCATAATTTTTGGATGGTTTGGTTTGCAATTAAGTAGATGTGGAGAAATTTAAAGAAGATGGACTGGATGGCAGATCTTTCATTGTGAGTGCTACTATCTTATCCACACTGACCTTGAGATCATAAGGCTGGGCGGAGTGAACAGTAATGTATATCTTACCTGCAAGTATTCAAAACAAGGTCTTAAAATTTCTCAAGTTAAACTTATTCCTTTGTGTTTCAAGAAATGAGTCTTAATCATCAAAAATTAATAATCTCAGAGCAGTGTGAGCAATAGGCAGTAAAGATTTAACAATCAATGTATTGAGTTCTCCTTCATGGCAGTTTTGGGACTAATGACAGGAAGTGAGTGCAATTAACCTAAAAGTGCAATTGTACGGAGGAACAACACAGAATCAGTGTTTTTTTATTAAGACAGCAACAGCAAGGGATGGCGAAGGGGATGGATGGATCTTTGACCAGCAGTATTTCCCTCTAATAGTTTATTTTGCAAACTAGAGCTGATTAAAAGTAATCAAGATTCTTTAAAAGCAAAAATATATCCCACGTAGTAGACTATAACCAGCAAACAAAGTAGTATTACCAAGAAAAGCCATTAGTGGTGAACATGCACAGAAACCAAACCGTTAGAAAACTTTAAAAAGGAATTGGAACCAGAACTCTCTCTCTCTTCTTGACCTTCTATATCTGTTAAATTCCTCAAAGGAAAAACTTCAGAGAGCAATTTTTGGGGGGGACCGGAAAAAAAATAGCTATCTCCTGCTTCTTTGCAACTTGCCTTGCAAGGTGGGCCTTCAGCGTGTTAAATAATGTTATGGAATATTACATAGTAGTAGCTATAGCTTTGTTCTATATTAGTCCATATTCTACCTGTATACAGGTTTTTCTACTTACAACCAGCAATATCAACAATGGTATTAGGTGGAAGCTGGCTTTGAAGCACTTTATGACCACATCTAACAACATTTCTTCTCTAATTGCCCCTATTGTCCGTCAAAGTAACTTTAAAAAAGTTCCAAAATTATTGATTAATTTTTTTCAAGAATAATCCAACATCAAACATGTCCTGAAATAACATGGCTACTTTTACTAGCAGAGCAACAACTGTATAGTGCAGATGTGGACAGATGTTAAGCCTAAAGGTACAATACTTCAACATCTCTTTAATCTCTTCACAGTAAAGAGAGAAGACACCATCTAAATTAATAAAATGTCATATTGAAATGTCACATGATGTGGGAGCTATGGAAACAATCCACAAATTTCCCATTAACAAAACAATAAATCTAAAATGTTATCTGTATTGTCTAGTAAAATAATCCTGGAGTGACCAGGGAACATAAAGTGAAAGTTGCTGATTTTATTTTGTATTCTGTTATCAGTGCAACACAATGAGATGATCAGACTCGCTGCATCGGTGTCACAACTTGGTGAAACATTGAAATCTCTCTGCTGAATGAATATTTGTCAAATTTACAACCTAAAACCAACTTCAGTCTGGTTTCATTTAGCTTTTCATGGTGCTGAAACAGAGGTCGCAGTAGACATTTTGACCGACTGGGTCAAACAAAATCCTGTCATAATACATTTTTACCTGTCTGTTTTTTTTTAAAGGTTTTGTGGCCACAGTGGCCTTTATTTATAGTGGACAGGTTACAGAAAGGGGAGAGAAGTGGGGGTAGAGACACTCGGCAAATGTCCTCGGGCCAGAGTCGAACCTGGGACAGCCGCATCAAGGGCTAAGGCCTCTGAACATGGGGCGCCTGTCCTAAACCACTGCGCCACGCAACGCCCCTACCTGTCTGTTTTTAAAATGCTAACATACTCAATAGTATTTTTTTTAGTTATTCATCTTAAGTAATATTCAATCCAAACGAGCTGAACAGAGAATCCACATTGTGCTATCACACATCAAGCTGATTAATCCATGTCATTTCTTTCCACAAAGACAAAAATCACTTATTGTGGCCCCCGGAACTACATATAAACAATTGAATTAAATGATAGCACTCACAGCTTCCTCGGTTCGCATGGACCTGAAATTTCGGACTTTTGCCTGGGACATCATCACTCACTGATGACTTCTCCTGGGGGGTTTGAGGATGTTCTGGAGCCTGAATCCGCGCTCTGCTGCCACACTGGAGACTTAATTACAAGCGCCACTTCAGTCAAAGCTTTGAAATTGAGGAACATTTCTCCAATTAAAGCGATCAGAAGTCAGAAAGACTCTCTGAACAAGCCGTTTCCTGACCCACAAACTATTGCTTTAGTGGGAGGAAATCCCAGATCATGCGCCAGTTTGGCAACGGGCTCTTTGGCACCGAACTCTTTGGAGTGCTCCAAAACCCCCATAACTCTTCAACGTGCTGTCAGTTCATTGATAGTGAGATGCCATGAGATGATGCTCAGATGTTATCACGTGAATCTCTTTTTTGAAAATATAGATTTGTCTGAGCCTCTGCACCAAGTGGTCAGGGATATGAATACCAATCTATCGAAATGACAGGGAGCCTTCCGATTTATCAGTCACCGATCTAAAAAAACACCTGTCAAATACTGTTAATGCCACCCCTGGCCCACAAAAAAAAAAAAACTGTTGTGCTTTTTCATTTAAATGATTCTAACTATATCGACATAAACAATCTCTTGTTGAATTATATATATATTATTCAAAATCTCAAAGATATTGTCCAATATTAGGAGGCAATGTTCCACCTTTATGACCACATTAACAGACACATTTGAGCTTATAGAACAATTGGTGAGATAAAAGACTTACTGGTTTTACTCATTGCTTGGTTCCCCTCTCTCAGTGACTCTCACTACTGAAACTAACTAGGAGCAGCGGCCCACCAGTTCGACACAGTTTTTAGTGTATCGTTTGTGTTGTACTTTATAAGACAATGCTATATTATTACAAATATTTCTATGTGTTCAATGAGTTTTTTGGGGGGACAACTTCATGGAAGGGGTGGACATGTCCCACCCTTCCCCCCCGAGATCTCCGCCTATTAGTATTAAAATACAATATCCGAAATGATCAGTATGGGTTTTTTACTTTTTTAATGAAATACCTTACTTTCATACCATGCACATATTATACATCATACATCTTCAGCTACTTCTCCTCTTACTCAAAATTTAAAAATATGACCGATCCAAGGTATAGTTCTTGAGATATTATTGTTTGTTTGATAAAACTCGGAATACGTGCTGTGGCTTCTGGATTTCAGAGCCAAACTTGAATGTTTAGGTAGACATCTATCGGCATTATCGCTTTAAATCAGAATCGGAAATTAAGATTTAGACTATATCGGTATACCGGATATCAGCCAAAAAGCCAATATAGAACAACCCTAATTTTAATATTGATCACTTGCTGATTACTAATATCCTAGTAAATGTTCGGTGACTAATGTGATGTCAGATAACCAAATATCCCAAAAATGTGATATCAGACAAAGATAACCTGAATAAATGCTAACTTTTCAAATTACCATTGCAGAGATTAAGTGGGAAAAAAATAATCCAAACTAACCTGCCACTCTGTATAGAAAGCTATTGTTGTGACAACCAGCAGTTGCCATGAAGTGTTTGCCATTACTGGGAATCAATCTCTTAAATTACTGTGGAGAAACTTTAGACCTCCTCTTCTTTAATTAGGCTGCAATGGGGGCTTTTCAAGCATGAATAGACTCTTTAGGGTCAGGCCATTGCATTTTAAAATTATTTAAAGCCAGACTTGGGCCATGCTAAAGCCTTAATGTTGTTTAGCCATTTAGAGATGAAGTTGCAGCATGTCATAATTTATTCAGTGTTTAATACTAATGCAAATCAGCACCAACCTATTAATGCTGACATATTTTCACACCAGATTTACCTACCAATAGCTTTGTGCCCAGTACATTACTGTATTAGCGATAGGACTTTACAACTGAATAATAATACAATTTTATTTTAATTTCACAACAGGGATCCCCCTGAGAATAATATTTAGATATGTTTTGTAAAAATATAATGTTTAATCCTAAAAAAAGATATTTCACAGGCAACAGAAGTCAAAAAAGTGAAACAGCTCAAGAGAAAAGGTTGTTAGCTCGAGCCCAATCTGTATTATCCTTAGGAACAAAGCTAAAATCGATGACTTTGAATATCTACCTGGCAATCAGTTTTCTTCATACCAACATTTTTATGTCATTGTAGAAGAAAAAAAGCTGATATGTACTAATTTTTAAAGCTTCTTACTTGTAGTCTTTTTATTACCTTCTCTTAGATGGTTAAGGCATGAAATGTCTCTGCATGTTTTTTTATTCTTTTAGGAGTTGTAATTTAATTTTGCTGTAGCAAAAGAGCTTTTAAAAACTGTACTTCCCATTGTCCATAATGCATGTTAGTTTAATGGCATCTCTAAATCTTCTTTAATGGTTGCTTGCACAATTGTTTGACCTGTGTGTCTCTGTATTGCCTTGTGTGGGACGCCGACCTGCCCAGTCCATTGATTGCTGCGGGATACTTTAGATACCAGTCCCCCTTGTAACCCTGCAAGCATAAGCAGGTATAGAAAACTTTTGGATAGATTTGAGATGGACTCTAAATTAACTGTAAAATTGTACTTTGGGGGTTTTAGAAAAAACAAGTCTTTCCCCTGTAGTCACTTCAGATTAGTGAGCTATATCTTTCCCAATATCACGTTTCTCCTTTTGTAGAGTGATAGAAAAACATGGCATACAAATTATGAATCATTAGTTGTTATTTTTTTAAAGTATGCTTAAAGGTTATAGGCTTATAAGGATACTTATCTTTGTAATAGTGGTTAAGAATGTGAGAAGAATGAGATAATGGTTATTTTCTCGCTTGCTTGCCTTCAGGCACTTTGGAGACTTATCACAAACCCAACAGTGAGGGCTTTTTGTGTTTGACCTTAATATATGGTGTACAGAAACAATAAGAAAGTCCGAGTAATGATTAACGAGTTGCACACAGGTTTAGGGATGACATTCTTCTGCAATATTTCTAAATTCTTTATTTCAGGCTCTTCTCTGGATGGACAAAGCCAATACAAAAGGCTGATGCCAGAACAGTACAGACCTTGACTCAGACCTAATTGTACACTGCTCAAAAAAATAAAGGGATCACTAAAATAAAATGCTGCGGTACAGACTGACTGTCTAATTATTAGAATCTGGGATGGATCTTAGTGAACAGGGGTGCCTTTTAGAGTCAGTGGGGGAGCTCGCTCCCTGGGAAGGCATTTTGTCCCCCAGTCCTTCCCTCCCCATCTCTGGACACTGCTGTCTGCCTGCTACATCACTCTACCACTCATGTAGATTCTTGGGATGTAGGCACGTCTGAAGGAAGACAAAGCGCCGCTTCCTCTTCTGCGTGGCTTTTGTCAGACTCAGACTCCGCAACAGTTTTAGTTCCAATTATTTTGGCCTTCCTGAACCCCAACAGCACGGTTTCGGTTGTCATTGAAGTCCATGCTTTGTCGATCCATCCACTAACTTGCAGGAAAGTTGCATGGCGCATCCTCCCGGTTGCAGTGAAGCTCTGCTCTCTGTCCATCATTCACTGCTCCCACAGGTGACGCAAGACTGCCTTAAAGCTCCGGTTCACTGAGATGTCAAGTGGCTGGAGTACTTTGGTTAAGCCTCCAGAGATGATGGCAGGTATGGAGTAACACCTTTTAATTTATCTTTGAACTGTGGTGTGATATGCGCCCGCATACTGTTCATCACAAGCAGGGCTTTGCATGTTCTAAAGAAGCCACCAGGATGCTTAGTGTTGCACTTTGAAAGCCAAAAGTTCATAATTTCTTGATCCATCCAGCATTTCTTATTCACAGCCACAACTGAGGGGGAGTGGATTTTTAACATGGTTCTTCGTTTGAAAATGACCATTTGTGGTCATTTTGATTCATCTCCACAACATGCCAGCACCACAGTAAAGTGTGATTTCTTGTGACCAGTTGTCACTATATTCACACTCTTTTGCCCTTTTTCTGCAACACTTCGGCCCGTGGGGATGTCAAACGTGAGGGGAACCTTGTCCATGTTGATGATATGATCCAGTGTCACCTGGTGGTCAATTACTGGCTTTTCAACAAACTCACGAAAACTGTCGACGTTGGCTTGGAAGTCGGCTGGCAGTTTTTGGGACACTGTTGTCTGTGCTCTGATAGAGAGGTGGTTGCGTTGCATGAAGCAGTAACACCAAGAAGGGCCTCCCACAAAGTAATTTACATTAATTGCCTTGGGAACTACCTGGGCGTGGAGACATAACTGCACTGTTGATAAGCCTCTCCCGGCAGCCCGTTGTTCAAGCACCCATTTGTGAACGGGTTCCTCTAGCTGTGGCCATCTGGCTTTTAGCCCGCGATTAGCTTTTTTGTTTAGTATAGTATTTGGTATAATATAGTATAATATTTGGGTATAGTACCCAAAAGCTATTACTACTTTCAATATATTTTACTCAAGTACAAGTAAAAAGTAGCTGCCCAAGAAATATCTAAAGTATGGGTAAAAAAGTATTTAGTAAAAAGGCTACTTGATTACTGAGTAACATCATAAAATGTAATTTAAAAAAAAATTGGGGGGAATGTAAAGCAAAAAAAAGCAAAAAAATATATATATATAAAAATAATATATATATATATATATATATATATATATATATATATATATATATATATATATATATATATATATAGTGTAATTACAAAATAAATTTAAGCAAAAGATACTCTTTCAAAAAATAGGCTCAGCAGACAATTACAACAACTAAGCTTGTGTACAAACATAAGGTGTCTCACTTTGACAATCTTTAGGTGTGTGCCTGTGTCTCATGCATTTTGGGCTAAAACATGTTTATTCCTCATTCAGGGAAGTTACTCCTAGTGGGTAAAGGATCCAGAAATTGTACTCAAGTAAGAGTAGCAATACTTTGTAATAATTTTACTCAAGTAAAAGGAAAAAGTATTGTGGAGTAAAGCTACTCCTAAAAGTATAATATATATATTTACCACAAGTTGCACATAACATTTCCTAAAATCATTTTTGTCAGTCTGATGACATCATCAGATGTTATGATTAAATAGTTACTAATTGAATACTTTTAAACTTTTACTTGAGTAATAATGTGTTGAAGTAGTGCTACTCTTACATGAGCACAATTTTTGGCTACTCTATCCACCTCTGTTCTTAAAGGGATAGTCCACCCCTTAGTCTGTTCCCATCTTCGTGGCTTTTGTCTGCGCTGCATCATTTCATTGCACTTTAATTGGTATTACCCATCTGTCTCAGTCAGAAGGAAATGTTGATCCGAAAGAGTGTGATCGGGTCAGAGTATTCTGAATGGCGTGCTTACATTAAGCATTTTTATTCCGATCAGGCTTTTAATCCGATTACTTGTGTCCATGTAAACATAAATTGTGTTCTGTTTGGAGTCCATGAAACTGCCTTTTTAAATTTTTGTCGGTATAAAATGAACAAAAGGATCTAAAGGTTTTATTATGAAGAGAAATATGTGGGCGTTCTTTTCACGGGTGCAGTGAAAAGCACCTCCTGCCTACGGAAGCTTCAATCAAAAGGAAACATCCCATTTTGATGCAGGTATTCATCTGGACAATGTTCCACTGTGAGACTTTATTCACTAATAAAAAGACACATACACGACTCTGTGCAGCAGATCACAATGAAGCGGATACAAATACCCCCAAAATCGATGGTATCAGATCTGAGGTTCCGCTGAACTGATGTTTTAGTCTGACGGTGAAGTAAAAATATTGCTAAATTGCTCGTTTGAACCTGTCAGGGATGTGTGTGGAGTATGAACCCAAACGCAGACGCTGAGGAAGTGCAGGATGTTTATTAAAGGTGGAGGTGGTGATGATGAAGAGGACGACGGCAGGAACGGAGAGACTGGACATCAGGCAGGAACAAGACAGCAGGGAAGGCACACGAGACATCAATAGTAATGATCCGGCGCTGAGTGGAGAGAAGTGATGGGTTTTAAAGGCACGAGGTGAGTAGGATCAGGTGTGAATGATTTGGGAGACACAGGTGAGGACAATGAGGAGGAGTGAATAGGGCAGCGTGACAGGATCCCCCCCTTTAAAGGCGAATTCCAGACGCTGTGGAGAGAGGAGCAAGACAGAAAAAAAAAGAAGCACCCTTCCCAGGGTGGGTGGAGGGGGCCCACGGAAGGAGGGCCCCGAGTCTTTCTGGGTACACCCCTGGAAGTCTGGCGGACGACCAGGTGAGCAGCCCCTGAGGACCTGGAGGTCGGGCGGACGGCCCCGGTGGCGTCCCCTTGCTGGACGGCGTCCGGAGGATGGCCCGGATGGCGTCCCCTGGCTGGACGGCGGTCGGGAGGACGACCCGGATGGCGTCCCCTGGCTGGACGGCGGTCGGGAGGACGACCTGGTGGTCCTCCCATGAGGACCTGGAGATCAGGCGGAGAGCCCTTAGGTCCTCTGAGTTTTAGGCAGCGGCTGAGGAGCATGGCTGGTCGGCGGCGAAGAAGATGCCTGGCTGGTAGAGGTCGGCCGAGACAAAGAGAGTCTGGAGGCTCGGACACCGGCTGAGGTGAAGAATCTGGAGGCTCGGACACCGGCTGAGGCAAAGAATCTGGAGGCTCGGACACCGGCTGAGGCGAAACATCTGGAGGCTCGGACACCGGCTGAGGCGAAGAATCTGGAGGCTCGGACGCCGGCTGAGAAGAGTCTGGAGGCTCGGATGCCGGCTGAGAAGAGTCTGGAGGCTCGGACGCCGGCTGAGAAGAGTCTGGAGGCTCGGACGCCGGCTGAGAAGAGTCTGGAGGCTCGGACGCCGGCTGAGAAGAGTCTGGAGGCTCGGACGCCGGCTGAGAAGAGTCTGGAGGCTCGGGTGATGGGGACGGGTCCTCCTTGACCCTCCCTGGGAGCTCCAGCGACCCATGGGAAAATGTCGGTCGCTGGAGAGCTGCCGCTGTGACTGCTAAGAAAACAGCAGTCACAATAACGGCAGGTTCTGGGACTGGAGCTGGAACGGGCTCTGGGACTGGAGCTGGAACGAGCTCTGGGACTGGAGCTGGAACGGGCTCTGGGACTGGAGCTGGAACGGGCTCTGGGACTGGAGCTGGAGCTGACTCACAGGCTGGAATGGGCTCACAGGCTGGAGCTGGAGCTGACTCACAGGCTGGAACGGGCTCACAGGCTGGAGCTGGACCTGACTCACGGACTGGAATGGGCTCACGGACTGGAACTCTGCCTTCCTCTTTAGAAGCGGCCTTACCTCTGCGATGTCGCCGTCTCCGGCGAGGTGCTGGATCTCCCCTGGAGCAGAGGTAGGCCGTCTTGTCCCCATGAAAAAACTCAAACAGCTCCTCTTCCCTGATGTGAGGAGCCCCCGAAGAGCCAGCTGTAGGAGGGACAAAGACGGCGGGGGAGAGAACCGGTGGTGCTTGCAGCGCAGAGATGCAGCCGACGTTGGTGGTCCATGTGGGAGCGCCGCTCTTCTCCCCGCTCCCGGAAACTCCGGCTCGCCGAGACCGCTGCCTGCGGCCAGATGGTGGAGGCGGAGAGGGCGGACCGGTGATCTGGTCCAACGCCTCCTGGCGAATCCTCTCCACCTCGCGCCGCAGATGGGCGAGATCCCGGGCAGAGAAGACACTCCGGAAGTGAGGGAGCACTCTGAGGATCTCCTCAGCTCCGGAGATGCGCACAGGAAGGTGAGGAGAGGCCGCGAGCTTCACCAGGTTGGCCCTGATGTCCTGGTGGAGGGAGGAGATCTCTCTAGCGAGTGCTGGGTCCATTTTAAGGCCGGATCATTCTGTCAGGGATGTGTGTGGAGTATGGACCCAAACGCAGACGCTGAGGAAGTGCAGGATGTTTATTAAAGGTGGTGAGGATGATGACGGCGGCGGCAGGAACGGAGAGACTGGACATCGGGCAGGAACGAGACAGCAGGGAAGGCACACGAGACATCAATAGGAGTGATCCGGCGCTGAGTGGAGAGAAGTGATGGGTTTTAATGTCAGGAGGTGAGTGGGATCAGGTGTGAATGATTTGGGAGACACAGGTGAGGACAATGAGGAGGAGTGAATAGGGCAGCGTGACAGAACCTCACTGTGGAGGTATAAAAGAAGAGACATAAAATGGTAGTGTAAAGAATAAAAGAACTGAAGCAGCCTTTCTATGCTATGCTTTCAAATAATTGCATCATCCAAGTGAGTGTTAGATGCTTGTAAAGAAATGGCTGATTCCAGAGTTATTGTGGATGACAGATGTTGGTAAGAATCACACCATCTTCATTTTGTGTGTACTGTTGTCATCTGTAATGGTTTCAATTCAAAAGAAGGATGATTTTAACCCAGGAGGCAAATTTAAAGAACCAAAAGTGAGCGCAAAGCTCCAATTCAGCTGATGCAACAGAGCACAAATCTCCCCCAGCGGATGTGAAGGAGTAATAACAAAGGTACTATGACAACTATGAAAATACAATAGAAAGTACACCCTTAATTCCCAAACTTTAAATAGGGATATCCAGATCAGGATTGTTTTGTGTGCCGGATACTGATCCAGAGTCTTTTAGGAATAGCCATTTAGACTAGCAAGTCCCTGTCCAATGATTAATTAAAAACCGGTGCTTAAACTCCCTGGCTTTATTTGCTGTAAAATAATGTATGGTCTGCATTAGCATCACTGCTGTGTAACTTAAAACTCGCTCTGGATTCCGAAGTAGCCTCTCTTTTAAAAAGCGACACACTTTGTACCAAAGGAAGTTCAGGAGAGCCCAAAAAAACAAGAAAGAGACTTCTAAAAAAATTAAAGGAGGTTATGGAATGTTCAAATATAAATTAATCTAAACTTGTTTTTGAAATGGTTTTCAAATTGTGAGTTTACGGTGGCCCAGGAGGGTGTGTTGTGTTTTGGGTTATGCATTTTGTTGACCCTTCTGAGCCCTTTTGAGAATTTTATTCACCAATACAATTATGAAATATCAAAAGAAAACACAACCACAAAAAATAAAACAAAACACTGAAACAAGAGACAATTAAAAATAAAGTTGGGATATTATTGTATTAGGGGCAATGGTTTGGTGCAAACATTTCAGTGCTGCAGTCTTGCTTTCTGCACAAACAACCCGGCTGGTCTTATCAATATGTATGACCCATGCTCTGCCACCATATCTATTCAGCTGCACTGTTTCATTTTCAGCTCAACGGCCGCATTAAAGACAACTGACAAAAATACACTGCTAACTTCCGTCTACATGTTTTTTCCTTAGACAATAGCTGTTTGTTACATGTATCATATGATAGCATCAGGGTGTTATAACTGAAAGTGTATCCAAATACATTTTTCATCTCATGGAGATTAAAGGTTTTTGACACCCCAGAAAGCCATTTTGGGAGCTTCGTGCAGCCTTCTGTCAGGATCCAAGCTCCTTAATGACTACTTTCACTTTGAAGCTTTGATTATGCTGTGAGTGCAAAGAACACTGTATGCTGCAACCGCAGACATATAATTGCTTTAAAATTTCAACACGTGGCCATTGATTCTGTTTAAATACTATTTTTCTATTGGGTGATGATTTGCTTTTATCTAAGAATAAAAGAAACAGAACATGATATCAAACAGTCATTTTTGCCCTTTGAAAAGTTTTTGATGAGAAGCTGAAAGTGATAAAGAAATACACATTTTATCAAAGCAAGACTACAAACTATTTGATTATGGTGGAAAAACTGAGTAAAAATGTAGCTTTTATAACAACACTGGCAGGATCTTCAGTTGGGGTTTTGAAGGTTGAATAAATGAAATACTTCTCTAATAATTAAAGTATTCAACCTTTTCAGTTTGAAGGAACAATTAGTTCCAATAAAGAACTGTGATGAATGCACACAGTGCTCAAGTTCTCGACCTCCCTCCAGTCTCCTTTGTGTGGCTCTGCCTCATCTTCCTGTCCTGCCTTCTGTTAATCCTCTTTCCTTCTCTTGACGCTACTACCCAATAAGCAATAGACGTTAAAAAGAAATAGTAGATCTCATTTAAACAAGATTCAGTGGTACTTATATTAATAGGTGTGATTTCACCCTCTTTTGTGGGTCTGCCAGGTATAAAAGTGTCTACGGTAAGTTTTAAAAGATCCACAAAGTTCTATAAACAATGCAAAAAAATGTCAGAAAACATCAACTGGATATCAAATAAGCTTTCGTTTGATTAAGTATCAAAATATAATTTAATTCTTCTTTTTCATTTGTGTCGTCGCAGTAATAATTTCAATCTGTGGCAAATGATCTGTATTTTTCTGATTTCCCTCCAAAAATACAAACTATAATGGCAAACATAACAAGATCTATACATATTTACATTGATGGATGGAAACACATTTTATTCCAAAGTGTTCTCAAACAATCGAGAGCAAGATATTCTCGAATTTAATCAGAGACCAAGTTCCAGTTTGTCGCTATAAGAAAAATGTCATCAATGCTGCAAGAATTTAAAGCTGAAGCACACAGAGAGAGGACGAGTTGCTGACAGAATGTTGCTGAGGCCCATGGCACATTTAATTTGGAGTAAAATAACAATAATGTAATCACATCAAAAATAAAAATCGAAACAAGTTTGAAATGGTGCTGGTCTTATATACGTCAGATTATGTATCTTGTCAGATACCTCAGTAAGAAAATCACAGGAGTTGTATTTGAAAAGGTTCAAGACTTTTCTTTTTGTTCGTTCCATCTAATTCTACATGTAAAGAAAATCACTTTCAAGCCAAATATCTACCAAATTTAGCCAAACTGGGAATTTCCACTAAAAAAGAACCAATGCTAGTTTGGTGTTGGTTCTTACCCGGTTGCTTATCCACTGACGCGGGGCCTGGTCGGGGCTGTGTCAAAACTTCATCTAAGTATAAGTGTAAACGCCCACATGGGGAGAAGAAAATAGGATGTGGGTGAACAGAGAGAGATTTTCAAAATGGAGGAGTTCATCGTGCCCTTACAGGTGCTGCTGTTATGCTTCCATAGTTTGCTGGATTTGCAAACGGGAACATAACGTGCAACGATGGTGTGTCACTTGCAGCTCTTCCATTGAGTTGTGACCCCCAAATAATATAATACTTTTTAAAAGTTCACTTAAAAAGCACCTTTTCTGTCAGGCTCTAAATACCTAGGAGTGCTAAAACTTATTACGTTCTGGTGTAATTTAGTTTTATTTGTTTTTATTCCAATCTTATTGTTGCTACAAGAAGTAATCATATAATTCAAACTCTATATATATTGTTCTTATTTGTTTTATTGCTTGTGCTGCAGCTTTTATCTGAATATCTTTACCCTTGTTGCCTTGTTACACATTTTCTTATTGTAAACTAAAAAATTTTACTATGAACCATTTGGTCACCTTTTAGCTGAGTAAAGCTCTATATATTGCAAAATTTTCATATCACGTTTTTTTTTTTCTAAATTATTTCGGTTTAACGGTATTTGACGGTATTTTTTATATGACCATTGTTAACAACATTATCTTCTAATAAATAATCACTGCATTAGATTGGCTTTAAATAGCCCATTTTACTGTAATATGCACAGTACCATGTTTTTGTTGCACAGCCTCTTCAAAATATGGTTACCACTAGGGGGCAGTAGCCAGCTTGTGATTGCGATAGTTATCTCGACCCACCTCTTGCTCTTTTTCTCATAAGCAGTCCCTTTAATAAACGCGTCTTTAATGGACGTCTGACTGCTCCTTCCAGATTTAGTTGTGGAGGTGGACGGTGCAGATCTAAGCTTAAAACATTCTTGATACTCCTTCGGCTAAGGTGGTGAAGCAAGTTGCTAGTATTACCGCTGCCGGCTACCACTTTTGCTCGACAGCATTTGCAAATGATAGTTGTTTGGTCCACATGCGACATTTTGAAGCCGAAGAAATTCCATACTACAGACGTGGCTCCTCTTTTTGGAATACGTTGTTCTGGGTCAGTAATCTGTGCGTCGCTGTTACAGCCCCCGTCAGCAGCCATTCTTCATTCAAAACTTTATTTTTCACATGTGTGGTCTTAGAGTGTAGCATTGAAAACGGTTTCCGTAGAAATACTTTCCCAGTGCCAACGTTCCGGACAGTGTCTCGGCTATTCACCGGTATAGCGGTATTTGAAAAATTAATATCATAACCAAAATAAACACCGGTTTTCGGTACGAACCGGAATACCGCCCAGCCCTAGCTCTTTACAGATCAAGATTGATTGATTGATTGATTGATTGCTTGATTGATTGAAATAAAACTTTTTCCCGTTCCTCCATGTCACCCATAAACACGTCGATTTCAGTCTCGGTGGACATGCGCTTTCTCTGCCTTTGGGTTGCCCTGTTATTGAACGTTTATGGCAGAAAGTGGGTGTGTAGAAGGTGGGATATGATCCAAAGTCACCTGAGCACATTCTAGGGAGAGTGTGATTTATAAAGCGGAAATTGCGTGCAGCTGTGCAAACTCAAACTTGTATAGTTTGAAAAATTTATTTTCTTAATTTATTTTTTTTATGCTGAACATAAATATGGTTTTAGTAAAGATTCTATACAAAGTTTTATAAATGAGGAACCTGGAGAGTAGTTGAAGAAGCTCTAATATGTCCAGAAGTCACCGAAGAAGGAGGCACGCTGTGTCTGTTTAGTCTTTGGGCTGGAAGATGTTGTACAGACGCAAGCCTGTATTGTACACTGATTAGACATAAACTTATGACCCCCAGTCCAATAATTGGTTGTTCCAGGGTAGCCCCTGGGTCTGAAAGTATTAAAAAAGCATTGAATTCAGTAGAGTCCAATTTAAGGCCTTAAAAGCATTACATTTCAGAAAAAAGGCATTATTGTTTTTAAATATAGTCTTAAATTTAGCATCTTATTTCTTTAGAATAGTTAAACAATTTGTCAAATATAAGCATTTAGATTTGGTATTTATAAATAAAGCATTACGGCGAAGTGCACAATATGACACTGCACTTGTTGCTATGGTTCCCAGCCACCATTTGTGACAGCCCCTTTTCAGAACTGCACCCCCAGAAGCACACGCATTGGGAAATGTTTCCTCTCCTCTAATCACTACAACACATAGTACTCCAGCAGGAACCCAATGGGCAAGTGTTAATATAATCTGCAGTGGCCGCAAAACATGAAATATGACTGGGTCGGACCCTTGCCTGGTAACGATCACAATGCTTTTTGTCGGATCTGCCGCAAACGTTTAACCTGGGGACAATCATGGGACTGACTGCATTGGAGTCCCACATGCGAAGCAAAAAACATGTTGCTGGCTTAAATTCTAGCCAACTTCATGTGTCAGTCGCACAGTATTGTTGGAGGCAATCCCCAGCAACGGCATTGTGTACTGTCGCCTCTACCACAGCGACTGCTATGACCACCCCCACAATGGCAATGGACTTTTGAATACAACCACAAACTTGCAGCCAGGGACCTGTGAATTGACGCCAACCGTACTGTCAGAAGTTATTTAGGTTTTAAAAACTGTTTCTGATCACCAATCCTACACATCTAATGAAGATGTTAGGGAGATATTCAAAAGCATGTTGACAGATTCTAAAATTGCATCTGCATTCACATGTGGTAAAAACAAGACGGCCTACATTACCAAACTTGAACTTGCATTATTTATTGCAAAGGCATGTCTAATACAGGATTTATATGATTTAAAATTTAAATAGATTTTAATTTAACCAATAAAAAGAAAAAAATATATTGGTTCTGTTGTAAGTACATGCTTATTACATGCATATTTCTGGCCACAAATCTGGCAATTTTACTGAATAGGTATTAAAAAGGTATTAAAAATGTATAAAATTTACTTCAAACTTGGAGCTACACTATGTTCCCTCTTGTTGAGTAAATAACCCTGAACCAGTACAGGGACGCCCTGAAGGAGCTACGGTCGTCTAGCAATAGCTACTTGGCCTTTTTGAGACTCACTCAAATCCTTATGCTTGCCTTTTATTGGGTTTCTAACAATCAACTATGAGGACAAACTGTTCACTTGCTACCTAATATATCTCCCTACACTAACAAGTGTCATAATGTACTGGTGGCTTACAGTATGTTGAACAGCCTGGGCGTATTTTACCTGTATATAGCAGCTATATTTTTGTAAAAACATTTTCCAAGACAGCTGAAAGAAAGAACCACTCACCACCACCACTTCAATCCTTCCATGGTGCTCTTCAATGAGGAGACATTCAGACATCTGAAGAGGCTCAAGAGCACACAGATTTTACAAAGCTGCTTCTCCCTGTAGCTTCCTGCCCACTGTTTCTGAGGAAGAAGAAAAGATCAAGACAACTTTGTATCCAGACTGGAACGCGGGTGCATGTCACAGCCTTTCGGACTCACAGCTTAATTTTTTTGAGAACTACCTTCCGTATGTCATTTATAGTTTGTAAACACACCACCACAGAAGCAACAAAACTTAGATGGATGGCTTTTTTCTTGACTAAACAGAGACAAATTACTGATTGCCTCTCTTTCTGAAAACTTGACTCCCTTGTTGAGCGCATTAGGCAGGTCCCTGCAGAGGCTTTTAGCTTGGTTGCTTCCCTAAACTGTATGACACACACTTCAAAGTACAAATGTAGTCTCCTACTCCCTACCTAAGCAGTTCACTTTTCTTTGGACCTGTGGTCGGGTTGTTAAGATATAACCATGTCCCTTTGTGCCTCATTAATCTGCCTCAGCGTCTCGTCCTTTTGACTGCAGCTTCCTCGTCTGGGCATCAGACCAATTAGTCAGACTTTTCTGTTTGCTTTTGCCCAAGAGTTTATGAAAACGGTTCGCTGTTCTGCACAGCTTTTCTGACGACACCTACCTGGAATATTGTGTTGCTGGACGATTTCATACCAGCGCATCCTCATCCTGTGTTTCAAAATGCTCTTCTGTTAGATCATCTGGATGAGCTCTGCACTGCTCTTTGTCTGCCATCACATAAGTGCCCACAGGCCCACAACAACATCTATCAGTAAGGTAATCCTATATTTGTACTTTTATTTTAACAAATACTCTTTTGCATTCAGATATTTTCAAAAGATCATAGATGTTATTAATTCTGATTGTTGGATCAAAGCTCACTAATGGCCACTTTAAATTCAAAAGCCTTTTTAATTGAGAAATTCACATTTAAACCTGGGGAAACAAATATTCTAATTGTGGGATGAAAACATGTGAAATAAAACGGGCAAATTAAATGAAATTGCTATTTGTTGGCATACGACTCCAGCCTATTTGTTAAATTCAGAAAATTTGAATTTGGAATTATTTCGGTGGAGCTGTATAGCTTTTAAATACTTAAGACAGGAGATCAGGACAGAAACATTAAAGAAAGCCATACAGACCTATTCAATTACTAAATAGGCAAATTGATGTGCAATTAAAATAACCACGGTTTATTTTGTGTGTACAATATTAAAAAGTTGTTATAAAAACATGGGAGGAGGAGGCCATGATTACCGTTTCAGAGGATGCCTGGTTTAATATATGAAAATCCATCTGATTTGTTCAAATCAAAAATAATTTAAATGGAAAACCAGAGCTTGATTTTATCCCTGTAGACTAGCTCTTAATCAGCATTATTAAATGCCCATCCATTTAGTCTTTTCAGTTTTCCTGGCAGACAACATAAACTGTTACTTCTGTTTCAGATGAACTACACTCAGTGGAGTTCTCCATTTAAACAGTAGATGTCACTACAGAGGACAGCTGCTTCTATTTAACAAGCGGTTGCAGAAGAACGATCTTCTTAAGTTTTCATATCTAAAAAGTTTGACTTTTTAATTCCTGTATCTTTTAGGATACTCTTGAAAGCTTATATAACACTTTCCTACACTTTGCTAACAAATTAAGCTCGCCCTCATCTGTTTCTAAAAAATTCTTTCAGCTTCAACTATAGGTAGTTAGAGTTGGTAAATGTGATTCACGTTGAACAACTGACAAACTTAATATTTGCTAATATCCAGCTTGATGGTAAAAAGAAAAAGATTTTAAAATATGTTGTTTTCATCTGTCATTACATTGCAAATATGTAATTATGTTGTTATTTTTACCATTATTCTCGCATTTCTAGCTCTCAAATAACCACATTTAGCACAGAAATAGTATTGCTGTAAGATCACAACTGAACAGGGATGAAATTAGTAAATACTGAATCAACTAATGTTGTTTAAGAGTTTCAGTTTATGGTTTTTAGCATTTTTGCATCTGGTGATTCTTAGCTTAAATACGTTTTAGAAAAGATAGTTTTCTTTGTCTCAACTAGATTAAATATATGTTTTTCATACAGCTTTTCCAGTTTGGCTTCATCTTTGTGAAATAATAGCTATGTTGTGTTTCTTGTACACCTTAAGTACATTTATTTTTTAACCTGGTAAAGACCAGACCATTTTTGATTTGCCCTTGTATCCAGACCTTAGAATAAAACGGGCCTTTTTAACCATAACAATACCTTGATAAACTCCCAATCAACATCACTGTCATTGGAAACCCCAGATCACATGAAGGATGACAGTATAAACACTACCTGGTAAAACCCCAAACAATAATTTGAGTGACATGAAGCTCAAGAAAACATGCGTTTTCAGTTTGTGAGTGACAAACAGGAGCGTTGCTTTTTAATTGTATGGCTGTCTGAGCTGTCACACATAAGTAGATCCTACAATGAAGCAGAATGACACACACTGTATTTTCAGGCTGTGTCCTGCATACACAACTCTTTGCTTTCATCTTTATTTATCTCAAGCACACAAAACATTCAATTCTCTCATGTCTTTTTTTTTCAGTTGCCATAATTCATGCTTCTGTGCTTCCTTCTCGTTTCCGAATTGAATTTCTTTAGGAGATTTGCTTTAACAAGGTAAAAAGGTATGAAGCATTTCCTATGTTCTGCACAGCGGGTATACATCCATGCATGTCACGTTGAGCATGCTTGTCAAAACTCACACATTTCTGTAACAGTTGAATTTCTGCCATTTCACTTTCATTCTCTCATTTGTTCAGTGCTGCACAAAGAGAATTGAAATAAAAGCTATAACAGCTCAATCAACAAGGATGACCAATAATTTAGATGTCAAACTTTGAAGTTTTCCTTTTCTTTTCTACTAAAACATGACATGTTTTTTTTCTTTCTTTGGCATTATATTCTGTCTACAAATCCAGTAACAGTTACAGGGATCACTCTTTCTAATTATTAAAACATATATGAAAACACAAAACAAATACACTTCCAAACCAAGGGTACTGTTAAGTAATCAAATGGACTTTTGTAGTTATGTCTAAATATTGAGGTCATGGCACTTGTGCTGTCATCCATTAAAAAAAGATATCAAAAGATGTCATAGGAACTAAACACATGCACTGGTGTTCATTCCGGTGTTATAAATATAGACTAAGACTAAACAATATAGCAAATTTTGTTTAGTAGTAGTCTACTGCATTATCTGTGCAATATATTTCAATAATAAGTGCAATACAAGCTGATCCAAATGTAAATATATTATATAGCCATTTGGGCTCACCACAGTGCTGGTTCTGTTGGACCTCAGTGCAGCATTTGACACTGTTGATCATGATATTTTATTGGAACGACTGGAGAGCTGGGTCGGACTCTCTGGTACAGTACTTGGCTGGTTCGAGTCTTACCTAAAGAACAGGGACTTCTATGTTTCAATAGGAAACTTTTCATCAGAACAAACAGAAATCACATGTGGGGTGCCCCAGGGCTCCATCCTGGGGCCCCTCTTATTTAATATCTACATGCTCCCACTAGGCAAGATTATAGCAACCAATAACATTAGCTACCATAACTACGCAGATGACACTCAGCTCTACATTACAATGTCACCAGGTGACTCTGAACCCATTCAAACCCTGAATCGATGCATTGACCAAATAAATGGATGGATGGGCCATAACTTTCTCCAGCTGAATAGAAACAAAACTGAAGTAATTATTTTTGGACCCAAGGAGGAACGAACAATAGTTAGCACACATCTTCAGTTAATACAGCTAGAAACTACTGATCGGGCTCGAAACCTAGGTGTAGTAATGGACTCAGACCTGAACCTCCAGGGTCACATAAAGGCAATAACAAGGTCAGCCTTCTATCACCTGAAGAACATTTCTAGGATTAAATGACTGATGTTGCAACAGGACCTAGAAAAACTCATCCATGCGTTAATCTTTAGTCGGATTGATTACTGCAACAGCATCTTCACAGGTCTGCCTAAAAAGTCAATCAGACAGCTGCAGCTGATCCAGAGCGCTGCCGCTCGCGTCCTCACTAGAACCAGGAAAGTAGAGCACATCACCCCAGTTCTAAAGTCCTTACACTGGCTCCCTGTAGCTCAGAGAATAGACTTTAAAATACTTTTACTAGTTTATAAATCATTACATGGCTTAGCACCAAAATATGTTGAAGACCTGTTGTCATGGTACCAACCACCAAGACCACTCAGGTCCTCCAACTCTAGCCTACTAAACATCCCTAGACTCAGAACTAAACATGGAGAAGCAGCTTTCACTTTTTATGCTCCCCTTATCTGGAACAGACTTCCTGACGAATGTAGAGCTGCTGAAACTCTGAACTGCTTTAAATCGAGACTAAAAACCCATCTGTTTAGAATTGCCTTTGAGTAAATGCTTGATGTCATATGTATGAAATGTGTTCATGCTCTCTAAAATTGCCTTGCCTATATTGATAACTGCACTGGCACTTGCTGTTATTTGATTATTTATTTTATTATATGTCCTATTGTTTGATCTTGTTACATACTGTTAGTGATTTGATCCTCTTTGCATGCTCTTATGTCTTGACTCTAAGCTCTGCACAAGAATTCCTAGGTACTCAGACCGACTCTATGTGTATGTAATGTAATGGCAATAAAGATCTTACCTTACCTTACCTTACCTTACCTTATAAAGGCCATGGCAGAAAATGAATACATGAAAACAAGGAGCTGGGTATAGATTCAATTTTCAAGAACCGATTCGATTCCAAATCTGAATATTTATTAGCGATTGAGACTTGTACAGCCTCCTAAATCCTGAAGCTTGAAATCGCCTCAGTTATTTTGAGAGACTGTGCAGACTTGGCTGGTAGTTGTAGGGTTTGCTTGAGTTTAACCTTTTGCAGCCCGGTGGACGGCTCAGACATGAGATCTTGGTGATGTCGCAGCATGTAGCTCCTGAAGTTGGTCGTAATTCTGATATACGTCGCCTCCATTTAGCAGGCTTCTCAAACTGCTTTGCTTCTGTGAAGCTCATCTTTCTTTTTGTCTGTTTTGACCCAGAAATGGTGCCAGACCGCAACCTAGCGGGGGCGTTTTCACAGCTGTCGCTCAGCTAACGGTTACTCTAGTATCCAATGCCATGTTCTTCACACCTGAATTTAATGACATGACAGTGCAGGGCTGTACATGAACTTTTTTAGCTTATAGCACCATCACAAAATGTATTTTACAATCTCTCAAAACAAACTGTAGCGCATCTCATTACTTAAAACCCAGACAAACAATAGAAATACATAGAATGAATGCACAATAACAAGAAATATTTTCAAACATGTTTATTTCAGTGAAAATGCTAACATATTAGCTTTAAGTATATTAAATTATATTATAGGTGTGTGCATATGCTTTGAGAATACATAGATTAGAATAGAAATGACCTTAATTCTCCCACACGGGGGAAATTCAAGTGTAATAGCAGCAAAGTGGCAGATTCACATAAAGATAAAAACATAAACTATAAAAAACAGAATTAGCAATTGCAGTGTACAGTAAGGGCAAAATTACAATACTAAAATTAGTTATTAGAAAATAGCATACTCCGGTCAAGAAATGTGCAACTGAGTTCGGACAATTTAAAAATATTTACAAAATATGCTTATTTACTCATTAAAGACAGGCTATTTAAGTGACAAATAAAAAAAAACTGTCCAAACAACAGAGATGTGTAATAATGGACAACCTTGAGCATCCTCTTTGTGAGACTATCATACAACAACAGAGTGTCTTCAGTCAGAGGCTTCTTCAGGTTTGCTGTAACACAGACTGCTACAGGAGATCATTTCTGCCCACAGGCATCAGGATTTACAACCCTTTGGAAAAAAATTAATAGTATGAACTACAACAAGACTTAATTTTCCTTTGGTATCAATAAAGCATTTTTAAATTGAATAACAGCAGAAATGTTATTTGAAATGAGACGACAGAGTGCAAATAACAGCAAACATGTTAACACTTATTGAGCTTGTTGGGAGCAGTGATGGTTATAAAGCCTGACAGTTGCTATAATGATACATTTTACTCACCAACTGCATTGCTGTGTTTAAGTGCTTGCTGCCCAACTAGCTTCATCGTGGGTTTTCCATTTTGAATCATGCACACATAAACATCTCCTACTCCTTGTTGGAAGCATCTGTATCGCCGTCAATTATGACTGAAATATAGCAGGCTTGTCTGACACAGTATCTTCCGTCAGACCGGATTTCATTTCTCCCGCAACACTAATCATCTCCCAGTACACCCCTGAAAATCCCTCCTCTGAACTCGCTCTGATTCTCTAAGCATGCGTTGGCCGTTTACCGATGGACTGGCAACAAACACGCAGGAATTGTGGGAATTGTTGCAGGATATAAGGCTTGTTACATTGATATAGTAAAACTTGGCTATCACAATAGATTACAGCCATTATGTAGCATTGAGGCTTGTCATCGCTTCATCTGTTGCGGTCGCATCTTCCTTACAGTTAAAAAACAAACAAGCAGCTTGCAAAGCTGTCGCACAGACAGTTTATTTAATTGCAAGTGCAAGTGCGACTGTACAGCCCTGCAGTGGGTAAGGTTAAAGTTCACTGGGAGAAATTGTATTACCCCTTTAACAGATAAGCCTTGGAAAGCGTGTCTGGACTTCTTTTTTCCTACCTTATCAGTAAAAAGAACAAACAGCGTTAAAGGATTAAATCGATCTTTGGGCGTACAAATCGATCTTTAGGAATTTCTATAAGGCAAGGCAATTTTATTTGTATAGCACACTTTCAACAGCAGTGTAATTCAAGGTGCTTTACATGATTTGGTGATTTAAAAAAAACATGGAATATAACATTGGAAATTAAAAGTAAAAGAAACACACATTACACATTATACACAAATCAAAAAAGCAAGAGAGCATGAACACATTTCATACATATGACATCAAGCATTTACTCGAAGGTAATTCTAAACAGATGGGTTTTTAGTCTCGATTTAAAGCAGTTCAGAGTTTCAGCAGCTCTACACTCGTCAGGAAGTCTGTTCCAGATAAGGGGAGCATAGAAACTGAAAGCTGCTTCTCCATGTTTAGTTCTGAGTCTAGGGATGTTTAGTAGGCTAGAGTTGGAGGACCTGAGTGGTCTTGGTGGTTGGTACTGTGACAACAGGTCTTCAACATATTTTGGTGCTAAGCCATGTAATGATTTATAAACTAGTAGGAGTATTTAGAAGTCTATTCTCTGAGCTACAGGGAGCCAGTGTAAGGACTTTAGAACTGGGGTGATGTGCTCTACTTTCCTGGTTCTAGTGAGGCACATGAGCGGCAGCGTTCTGTATCAGCGGCAGCTGTCTGATTGACTTTTTAGGCAGACCTGTGAAGATGCTGTTGCAGTAATCAATCCGACTAAAGATAAACGCATGGATGAGTTTTTCTAGGTCCTGTTGTGACATCAGTCGTTTAATCCTAGAAATGTTCTTCAGGTGATCGAAGGCTGACCTTGTTATTGCCTTTATGTGACCCTGGTGGTTCAGGTCTGAGTCCATCACTACACCTAGGTTTCGAGCCCGATCAGTAGTTTCTAGCTGTATTAACTGAAGCTGTGTGCTGACTCTTGATCGTTCCTCCTTGGGTCCAAAAATAATAACTTCAGTTTTGTTTCTATTCAGCTGGAGAAAGTGATGGCTCATCCATTTATTTATTTGGTCAATGCATTTATTTAGGGTTTGAATGGGTTCAGAGTCACCTGGTGACATTGTAATGTAGAGCTGAGTGTCATCCGTGTAGTTATGGTAGCTAATGTTATTGGTTGCTATAATCTTGCCTAGTGGGAACATGTAGATATTAAATAAGAGGGGCCCCAGGATGGAGCCCTGGGGCACCCCACATGTGATTTCTATTCGTTCTGATGAAAAGTTTCCTATTGAAACATAGAAGTCCCTGTTCTTTAGGTAAGACTCGAACCAGCCAAGTAGTCTACCAGAAAGTCCGACCCAGCTCTCCGGTCGTTCCAATAAAATATCATCATCAACAGTGTCAAATGCTGCACTGAGGTTCAACAGAACCAGCACTATAGTTCTACCACAGTCTGTATTTATGCGGATGTCATTGAATATGTCAGGAAGTCATCAGCTCCAACTCAGACCAGCCGTGTCTGATGAGCTTCCTGACAATTACTCCACTCTCCCCTCAGTTTAAAAGACCCTTCCACTCACCTTCACATCGCTCAGTCATCGGTAATCCAATGCCCAGAGCTCCTACTCGTCAAACCAGAAGTCTTCCTCCTACCAGTCGTTGCCATCCAACCTAACCAGTCTCTTTTCATCAGCTCAGCAGCCTGCTCCACCCTGCGCCTTTAATCCAGGGGGACTCCCATCCGCGTCTGGAGCGCCAAGCTTCACCCGATCGCCTCTCCCTGTCCACCGGCGATCCTGACAGGATGACTGAGCCCTCAACGAGAGCTCCAGCGGAGGTAGAGGCCCTTCGGTCTGAGGTGATACACCTCCGGGCTCTGGTGGATCGTCTCAGTGCTAAAATCGACACTCTGTCTGAGGCCCATATCAGGCTAGCCGGGCTCGTCAACACCCTCCAGCAACGACCGTCTTCCACCACCGAACCTAGGATCTGCCTCCCGGATAAGTGGAATGGGTCTGACGGCAAGCCAGACGGTTTGTTAGCCACCCTGGACATGATTTTTGAGTGCCAGCCCTCAATGTACGCCTCCTCTGCTCCCAGGGTAGCTCTGCTCACCTCCCTCCTTTCCGGGCAGGCACAAGAATGGGCGGCTGCCCTCTACAATCGGAGGTCCGTGCTCTGCAACGATTACGTCCAGTTCGTTGCAGAGCTGCGCAAAACTTTTGTGCCGCCCTGCAGTGAAGTGGATGCGGAGACTCAACTCCTTCATCTCCGTCAACAAGACCAGCCTGTTCACCTCTTCGCTGCAGAGTTCAGGACGCTCGCGGCTAAGCTAGCCTGGGGAGATGCGGTCCTGCGATCGCTCTTTTTGGAGGGTCTCGCCAACTATATCCGGGACGAGATGGTTGGCAGAGAAGCTCCCAAATCCCTTGACGAGGCTGTCAATCTGGCTCTCGAGATCGACCGTCGAGTCATGAGCCGCCCTAGAACACCATCCCGTCTTCCACCACTGCGTCCCGCTTCACTCCGCTCAGTTGAGCCCAGCACTGCTCCCGACCGCTCCTACTCCGGCGACAGAGAGGAGCCGATGCAGCTAGGGCATCTGTCACCGAAGGAGCGGGATCGACGTTTCCGGGAAGGGCTCTGCGCCTACTGTGGGTCGCCCAAACATCGCCGCCTGCAGTGCCCTCACCGACCGGGAAACGACCAGGCCAGGTGAGACTCGGGGGGGTCTTACCTGGCCCGACAGGACCAGCTCGCTTCCTTCTTCCTGTCCAGCTCATTCATCGCAATCCACAGCATACATTCGGCGCTCTGCTCGACACTGGAGCGGCGGAGAATTTCATCTCCACCCAACTAGCCACGAAGCTCCAGATACCGCTGGAGACCCTTTGCAGTCCAGTCCCGGTGACTTCCGTCGACGGACACCCCCTGCAGCCCTACCCTGTCCGACATCGCACCATCAAGATGCGCCTGTGGGTGGGGGATCACACAGAGCTCATCCAGTTCCTCGTCATCGCTTCCTGCTCCGCGCTACTCATCCTGGGCTATCCTTGGTTCCATACACACGATCCGCACATCTCCTGGTCGGCGCAGCGGATACTCAGCTGGGGTCCCGACTGTTCAAAGAGGTGTCTCCGTCCCCCATCGTCAGCCCCGCTCGAGACCATATCGGCGCCCGCCCTGGAAGATATCCCTCCGCCCTACAAAGACCTGGCGGAGGTCTTCAGTAAAAGCCGAGCTGCCAAGTTACCACCGCATCGATCCTATGATATGGCTATCAACCTGATGTCAGGGGCGGAGCCTCCACGCACCCGTCAGTTTCCTCTCTCACAAGCGGAATCAGCCCAGATGGAGACTTACATTGCCGAATCTCTAGACCAAGGATTCATCCGCCCATCCACTTCTCCAGCATCGGCCGGCTTCTTCTTTGTTAAAAAGAAGGAGGGGACGCTGCGTCCCTGCATCGATTACAGAGGACTAAATCAGGTCACCATAAAGGATCGCCATCCACTCCCCCTGCTGAACACTATTCTGGACTCCCTTTCCCATGCAACCATTTTTACTCGGCTCGACCTCCGGAATGCCTACAATCTGGTTCGCATTCGAGAAGGGGATGAATGGAAGACGGCGTTCAGCACCCCCTCTGGCCACTGGGAGTACTTGGTGATGCCATTCGGTCTCTGCAACAGCCCAGCAGTGTTCCAGCGACTGCTCAATGATGTGCTGAGGGACATGCTCGGACGGTGGGTATTCGTATATCTGGATGACATCCTGGTCTACTCCACCTCTGAGATGGATCACGTCCGACATGTCCGAGCCGTCCTTGAGCGCCTCCTCCAGAATAATCTATTCTGCAAATTGGAGAAGTGCGCTTTCCACCAGCGCTCCACCACCTTCCTAGGCTACGTCATCTCGGCTGAAGGGGTAGCCATGGATCCCCAGAAGGTGGCAGCAGTGAAGGAATGGCCACTGCCCCGGACCCTCAGACAGCTCCAGTCCTTCCTTGGCTTTGCAAATTTCTACAGACGGTTCATCCGGAACTACAGCACGATTGTTGCTCCACTCACCAACCTTACAAAGTCGACCGACCGGCCACGCTTGTTCAGTCTACCCCCCGAGGGCCGACAAGCGTTCAACCAAGTCATCACGCTGTTCACCTCAGCTCCCATCCTCATCCATCCAGACCCAGCCAAGACCTTCACCGTCGAAGTGGATGCCTCAGAGGTTGGGGTCGGGGCAATCTTGTCCCAACGCGGCCCGGACCAGAAGCTACACCCTTGCTGCTTCTTCTCTCGGAAGTTCACTCCCACACAGCAGCGCTATGGGGTTGGTGACCGTGAGCTTCTGGCGGTGAAGTGGGCTCTGGAGGATTGGCGCCATCTGCTCGTAGGGACGTCCGAGCCATTCCTAATCTGGACAGACCACCAGAACCTCCTCCACATTCGTAATGCCAAGCAGCTAAACCCTCGCCAGGCTCGCTGGGCGCTTCTCTTTGAACACTACAACTTTCACCTCTCCTACCGGCCCGGTTCCAAAAACGGTAAGGCTGACGCCCTCTCCCGTCAGCACTCCCAAGCCACCGTCCCGATTCAGCCAGATGCCATCATACCCCCCCACCGCATCTTGGCGTCTTTCCAGTGGCCGCTGGAGGACTCTATCCGATCGGCACTGGTTCAGGAACCAGCACCGCCGGAGACACCACCAAACCGTCTCTACGTCCCAACCAGTTGCCGCCAGGAGGCTCTGCTTTGGGGTCATTCTTCAGCCATAGCCGGTCATCCAGGCATTGCTAGGACCCTCAAATTCATCCGCCGCGCCCTATGGTGGCCCACTATGGCACAGGACGTCAGCAGCTTCGTCGGCGCTTGCACCACCTGTGCCAGAGCCAAGTCCACCACCCAACCACGATTGGGACCCCTTCGACCTCTACCTGTTCCAGCTCGCCCTTGGTCCCATATCGGGGTGGACTTTGTGACGGGACTCCCCACCGCAGATGGCTTGAACACCATCGCCACCTTCGTAGACCGTTTTTCCAAAGCGGTCCACCTCGTTGCACTGCCTGGCCTGCCCACGGCCAAAGGAACAGCCGAGCTGGTCCTGGAACACGTGGTGCGGTTGCACGGCTTCCCCCAGGACATTGTCTCCGACCGTGGGCCCCAGTTCTCCGCTAAGTTCTGGAAAGCCTTTTGCCATCTTATCGGAGCAACTGCCAGCCTCTCGTCCGGCTTTCATCCGGAGACCAACGGCCAAACAGAGAGGGCCAACCAGCAGGTGGGAAAATACCTCAGATGCTTCGCCTCAACGCAGCCCTCCACCTGGCCGCGTGCGTTGCTGTGGGCTGAGGTATCCCTCAACCTCCAGGTCTCCTCCGCCACAGGCATGTCGCCTTTCGAGGTCTGCAACGGCTACCAACCATCCATCTTCTCTCACCAGGAACCAGAGGTAGAGGTACCAGCGGCCCAACAACTTATACGCCGCGCCAAGGCCATGTGGATCCGTGCTCGGGCCGCCATCAGACGGGCAACCTCCGGTTATGTGGAACAGCACCGCCGTCGCCACCGTTCCGGTCCCACCTTTCACCCAGGGGACCTGGTCTGGCTCTCCACTCGGCATCTCAAGCTGCCGACTGACTGTCGGAAGTTGACCCCCCGCTTCATCGGCCCGTATCCAGTCCTTCGAAGCATCAACCCGGTCACATACCGTCTCCGCCTTCCAGCCTCCCTCAAGGTCCACCCGGTGTTCCACTGCTCCCTCCTCAAACGCCACGTCACCTCGCCTCTGTCTCCTCCGGCAATCTCCCCACCCCCCCCTCGTATCATCGACGGTGGTCCGGCCTACACAGTGAGGCGGATTCTGGACTCTCGACCCCGCGGCAGGGGGTACCAGTATCTGGTGGATTGGCAGGGCTATGGTCCTGAGGAACGCTCCTGGGTGCCGTCCCGGCACGTCCTGGACCCCTCCCTCGTCTCTGACTTTCACAGCTGTCATCCAGACCGTCCAGGCCCTTCAGGAGCCGGACCTAGAGGGGGGGGGCTCTGTCAGGAAGTCATCAGCTCCAACTCAGACCAGCCGTGTCTGATGAGCTTCCTGACAATTACTCCACTCTCCCCTCAGTTTAAAAGACCCTTCCACTCACCTTCACATCGCTCAGTCATCTGTAATCCAATGCCCAGAGCTCCTACTCGTCAAACCAGAAGTCTTCCTCCTACCAGTCGTTGCCATCCAACCTAACCAGTCTCTTTTCATCAGCTCAGCAGCCTGCTCCACCCTGCGCCTTTAATCCAGGGGGACTCCCATCCGCGTCTGGAGCGCCAAGCTTCACCCGATTGCCTCTCCCTGTCCACCGGCGATCCTGACAGAATACTTTGACGAGGACAGTCTCGGTGCTGTGGTGAGCACGGAAACCAGACTGAAAAACATCAAAACGGTTAGTCATTGTTAGGAAGCTATTTAACTGCTGAAACACAGCTTTCTCAATAATCTTACTGATGAATGGAAGATTAGAGATTAGCCTGTAGTTCTGCATTAACATGTTGTCCAGATTTTTCTTCTTTAGTAGTGGTTTCATAACTGCTGTTTTTAAAGCCTGAGGGAAGACACCTGATAGCAGTGATGAGTTCACTATAAGAATGGGTTTAGAATTTAAAAAATGCTATGAAGATGCTAGCTAAAGCACACCACTCCAAAGCACTGTAGGAACTGTAATGTAATATTGGAGAGATGCTAAAGTGAATTAGGGTAACTAAGTATTTGTACTCTGAAAGGCAACTACAGTGAATGCATTTAACAGGGATTAAACTGTCATCCAGGAAGGGATCAAAGTCCTTGAGCCAGTTGAGATGGCTCGGGCATCTGGTTAGGATATCTCCTGGATGCTTGTTTTGATGGTGAGGGATGACGGTGGTGGCTCAGGAGATTAGAGTTTGTCCTGTAATCAATGGGTTGCCAGTTTGCACCCCGGCTCTGTTCGTCAAGGTCGCTGTGTCCTTGAGCAGGACACTTCTGGTGTCTGCTGGTGGTAAGAAAGCCCGGTGGCAACTTTGTATCTGTCAGTCTGCCCCAAGGCAATATGGCCTCCCACTATCTTTGTGTGAATGTGTGTGTGAAAGGGTGAATAACTGAATGTATAAAGCGCTCTGTAGTCCTATGGCTGAAAAAAGGTTAAATCCAGGCCATTTACCATTTACCATGAGGTGCTCTGGGCTCCTCTGGGAGGAGACACGCTGAAGGGAGGATTTTTCTCTGCTGCCCTGGGAACCCCTTGGGATTGTCCTGGAGGAACCAGGCTAAGTGGCTGATGCCTCAGGGACCCAGATTAGGTGGATAATCGATGATGAAGGGAGAGCTTAAACTATGTCCATATCACTAAGAAGTTACTTGTTTCTGTGGATATTTGGAAAATTCTAAATCTGACAAGCTCCAGGTGTCGAATATTGAGACAGAAAATCTAGATCAAAATGGAGAAAAGCTGGTATGAATGTATTTGAATAAAACTGACAATGCTGAAACAGAAAAATTCTCAAAAGCCAGGTTGTGCTTGAAAATAGGTAGTTTGAGGAGACCCTTGATTCTAGAATGTAGTCATTATGAGAGTGGTTCGGAATGTAAGCTGCTACTTTTTTTTACATGCTTTGGAGCCTACATGACAATGTGGCTAATTTAAAGATTTTTACTGGCTAAGGGCCTCCAGGAGGGACTATAGCAGGAAGAACAAAATTAAGACAGACATGTGGAAAGATTATGTGCCAACGAAGACACCAGTTTTGATTTTGAACTGTTATTTTGTGCATCATGCACACACCCTCATCATGAAAAACACATGAATAAACGCATATAATGCAGCTTTTAAGTTAAAGGCAATCAAAGGTTATCAAAGAAGAAAATAGAGCTACCGCACATAAGCTTGGCATCATTGAATCGATGGTGAGATGTTGGCTTTAATGCAAAGGAGGAAGAGGAAGATGAAGATAGCAACCAAATACTTTTCTGGTAGGCTAAGGTATGTTTTATATTCTAACAAGGCATGATACTGTCGTGTTTTGTTCAAGACGTACTGCCAATTTTCAGGCAGATGTTACACCTCTGGAAAGATGGGCCAACTCCTCCGTGGTTTAACACATTTAATTTGGTGGCACAAGCTGTAAAACAGTTACAAATAATATCAGAACGGGAGCTTGCTGCCGTTTCACTCATATCAGTTTCACTCATCTCACGTACTGGCAGGACTTTTTCTACAAAAAAAATATTCAAAGTCTGGAGTTGAACAATTTTACAATATTCAAATTATTTAAGAAAAACCTTTTTACCAGTTTTTAACTACCTTATAATCATGTTTTTTAATCACTTATTTATTACCTATGAATTGTATTTATCTTGTCTTCTCTTATTAAACTTGACCTACTGTACTGTGTGACTGTACAATGTCCTGCCTTAGCACACATTCCCTAGTAGCTTAGCTGAACACACATAACTGATGTGCTTATGGTCAAACCTTGTTTAAAAGTTCATTTGGAATGTCCTTATAAATTAAATTGCCTATAGTATAATCTTTTCAAGTATCTCTGGGCACTTATGTCCCCAACTTAACCTTGTGCCGAATTATTTTGTTTGGTCACCGTGGTTACCGTTGGACCAATGGCCACCATCTTAGAAACGTTAGCTTGGCTTAACACTGGTTTTTAAACAAAATATACAAAACACTTTCTCGCTGAACTTAACTTACTCTAAAAAAGGTACAGAAGAAACTGTTTAATGTGCGTTTTACCAACCAGCTTAACTGTATAACAGTTACAAATAATATCAGAACGGAAGCTTGCAGCCGTTTCACTCATACCAGTTTCACTCATCTCACGTACTGGCAGGACTTCTTCTACAGCGCCAGCTACTGATACCAAACGGCCCCTGGTGGATCCCGGTGAACAGCGGTGCCTATTGGGGTCAGTGGGGGAGCTGGCTCCCTGGGAAGACATTTTGTCTCCCAGTCCTTCCCTCCCCATCCCCGAACACCTCTGTCCACCCGCTCCATCACTTTACCACTCATATTGGGTCTTGGGGCATGGGCACATCACTGGGGTGCGAGGAGAGGTTTCCCTCCTCGCTATCCCGTGGCGTCCTGGGTCCCAATTTTAATATACAACTTAGACACTCCTACTTATGACATTTTCAGGCGACACACATGTAGGGACTTTGGGGTGGGCACACTTTTCGGCATCCAGAGGGGGAGCGGTTCAATCAGCTTCACCTCTGGTGCCGGTGCCCACTGTTAAACCACATATAGACACTGAGGGCTCGGGGTGGGGGTTGGGGGATGTGTGGCTGCCTTCCCCACATCCCACCCCTCTTTTTTAAATGCACATTATAACTACACGCATCAACACCATACTCGAGCGGGAAGATGGAGGCTAGGGGTCTTCTCACACCCCTGTTCGCTACGGGCCATCAGGGGTTGGGGTCCGGAGGAGGAACAGGTGGTCTGGTCGGGGTCCTGGGCTGTCGGGCTGCTTCGCCACTGTGGGGCCCTTGGCGGTCTGCTTGTCTCCGTCCTAGAAGGTAGGGGGTCCATCTCCCGGGTTCGGGGGCTGGTGGCTCTACTGGGGCATCAGTACCTGGACCTGGGAGCATGAAGTGTGTATGGGGTATGTGAGTGAGGGTACAGCGTCATTTCTTGGGTGTCTTGGTGAGTTAGTGAGAATGTATGTGTTTAAGAGGGAGGGAACGTATGACTGTGTCTGTATGTCTTTGTCTGCCTGTCAGATTGGGTCTTGGGCTGCCCTCTCACCTGGTGCACCTCAGGCCTTACATTCAATGGGGGGCCTATTTCCCCTCCGTCACTCCCTGCCAGTGACGGATGCCCCTGCCTACTGGTGCGTCGGTGGTCAATCCGGTTCGGACCTGGTGCGTGCCTGGCCGGGCCTGGGGGGGCCTGTGTGTCGGTCGGCCGATGCGCTGGGCCGATATCTTCCTTTGGTTGGTTGGGGCACCTCTTTTAGGGGTACCAGGTTTGGGATTGTTGGGAAGTGCCTGCTCAGTGGCTCGGCGGGATACGGATCCAGCTTCTCTGCTCGTTCAATCACCTGTTCTGTGCGCACCGTGCGTGGTCGGTTCATTGGCGGGTTGGACCGGCCCTGGCCTTTGTTGGATGCCTGGTCTCAGTGCTCTGCGTTGCGTTGCGTGGGAGCAAGACTCGGGAGCTGGTACAACTTGGTGTCCAGGTGCTGGCTGAGCTCGGCCTGGGGATGCCGTCCATCCCCTGTGGCTATCGATGGGGCGCCCTGACGTGGGGCAGGGGTGGGGCGCTGGGATGTTAGCGGTGGGGATTGGCCCGGGGTGGTGGTGGTGCGTGGCGCCCGGCCACGGCCCCTGCAGTGCCGGGGGCCCCTCGTCGGCCGGTCCCTTGTCGGGTCCCTGCTGGAGGGTAGGGCACCCCTGGGCCCCGGCTCTCCCGGTCCATGGACCGGCCCGTCCAGGTGCGGCTGGTTGCCGGCCTGGCCCGTGAGCTCGTCACTGCTGCCCCCCGGGCCCCTGCATAGTAGCCGCTGGACGTTCCCCTGGCGTTCTCCTTTGCTCCTCTCATGGGGGATGCTGTCGGCCCCGCCTGGGTCCGCCTGGGGCTCTGGGGGTCCTTTGGACGTCTTGGCTCCAATCTCCTTCATGTCTGCATCGATTCCTGGGAGACAGATTAATGCCTGCTCACACCAGCTATCGAACACTCTTATGGAGAAACCTTATATGCACCAGCATGCTCACACACACATAGATGTGGGGTCTCTGGTGTTTACAGATATATTCTAGGGCTGAGGTCATCATCACTAGAGCTTGATTAATCGGTACCATGAGTTTTTCTGTGACATTGTTGTTGTATTTTTACATCCATTTTTGTGTGATGTGGTTGTTTAGTTCTTAGTTCACGATGTTTGGTTTGTTTTGTCGATGTTCCTTTTTCCTTTTTTGTTTTGTTTTGTTTTTTCCCCTCTCTCTGCCGTCGTTTGGGTATGGAGGCAGACTTCAATGATTTCCTGTGTTTTCTTTGTTCCCATTCCTCTCTTGTATTTTCAACTCACCCTCTCTCATGAATTTTTGTTTCCTACCTCTCTTCTTCATCGTCTTTCTCCGGGTCCATAACATCAGAAAATAAAACCCCCAGCAATTCATAAAAAAAAAAAAAAAAAAAAAAAGGAGGTTCTCTGCCTGATTAGGAATAGGTGCCCTGAATTTACATGAACACAATTGTTTATCACCAAAAGAAGGATTCTGTCAGGAGGCAAAAACCGCTCAGGATGTGCTTTGATAACTTCAACTAACAGTCTAAGATAGTCTCTGTATATACTGTATAGGATGTAACCTGCCTTTCCTCCAATGTCCACTTGAGATGGGCACAAGCCCCAATCATAACAGACCTGTTCAGGGTGTACCCTGATTCTCGCCTAATGACCACTGGTAATAGCAATACTTAACAATGATCAATGACCTGATAATTAATAGTTCAGTACATGGGTATGAAATAGTTTGCTTACAGGTGTAAAATATAAGTCAGAAGGAATGGAATGGCAGTGGATGGGTAGAAAATGGAGAAACAAATGGAATGGATTAACTGACCAACAGTCCAATTTGAGATTCGATATAGGCTACCAATGCATGCACAAGATGGCTTCATCGTTATAAAGCTACCCTTTGCACCTTTCATTCAGACTGGCTTGTAGTATTATTGCTTTCCCTTTTTCTTTCAACCCCTCTTCATCTTTTTCCTCTTTATTCTTTTATTGACTTTATTTCTCCTTAATCCTTATTTTGGCAGAAAAAAACACCAATTAGAATTGACTTTGCAGACTAAATTAGAGAGAGAAAGTGTGCGTGTGTTTACAGCCCTTTTTAATACATTGGGCGTATGCAACTGTTTCCATGCAAACTAAATATATTTGCCCATGTGTGTCGGTGTGCAGGGGCCTATTGTGTTGGCGGAGTGTGTGTTTAATTGCACTTACCTTTTTCTGTTGGTTTGTCTCAGGGGAGTCACGCTACCCCCAACTGAAACAATCAACACAGCAACAACACTTTCACTCTGTTATGCAATATACATGCTAATTTTAACTAGAGATATAAAAAGTTCCTCTGCCATATAAATAATCTAGCGTAGAAATCCACAGAGGGAATCCTAAACAAAAAAGCAATTGTATAACACAAATTGCATCTCTCTCATAGGTAGATAGAGTGCTGGGCAGAACATTTCCACCTACCCATGTAAGCAATACACTGTTTGTATTCACAGCAGACTTATTTCTGATTTGCCCAAGCAATGGTGAGACCCACTAATGTAGTGATTTTGGACTTGATTTATGACATGACGCAATCAACACTGTATACCCAGGCCAGGTATGTATTGTACACAAGTGGATTAACTATGTTTCCATCTCTTTAAAACATTATTTCAGTTCAATGAGCATTATGGACATTTATGTTTGCAGAGCTTGCTTCCATTTCCTTGAAAGCATGTCATTTAAGCAAACGCGGACTTTAAATGAGCCTTTGGAACACCCTTTTTGGTCAGATTAGCTGCTGTGTTTGGGACCGTCATCTGGCTGCATGGCCAAGTTCTGGCCAAACATCATCTGCTGGATAGCAGGCCTCACATCTGACTATAAAATGCTCTGATATGAAGAAGAATTAATTGTTAATTCAATTACTCAAAGCTGCCAAACATACTGTACCAAAACCATTCGTTTATGAAACATATTTGTTCATAAAATGTTCTGCACTGTCCCATTTTAAAGAAAAGATACTTTTTTCCCTCAAACCGAACTATACAGGTTCTTTCTTTCTTTTCTTGGCACTGCAATGGGGTAACCCATGCCGTTAGATGAGTAACTTGCACACTTTGTGGACAAACAACGAACCATTGCACAATTTTGTTAATATTGTTACATCTGGCTGGCTTAGAAAATTATGCTACTTGGTTTTAGATGTGATCTACGGTGAATGTCATGATTTTTGATCACATGTTGGTTGCTTGATCTTAACAGGAAAGATGACCAGATATTATGTGCGGTTTCCATCTTACCTTCGTGTGTTTTTAAGCAACTCTCTCAACCCAGAACAGATGGCCTCCAAAGCCTTGTATAGACAGAATAGGGGGGTCTGGGGGTCTATGTTTGTTGTTCTGAAGGCTGAATCTATGCTCTGCTGCCCCATTAGAGACTGGAATTAAGTACCACTTGAGCCAAAGTTTTGAAATAAGGGAAAATGTCTCTGATTGAAGTGATCAGTTGGAAAAATTCTCTAAATCTGTTGATTCTTGAGAAATGCGCTCCAAAGCCTCTATAACTCTTCAACACGCTATCAGTTAGCGGTTAGTGAAATGCATTGGGTACGGAGTCCAGGTCCAAAGGTGTCAAATAATGAAGTACAAATACTTTGTTACCTTACTTAAATAGACATTTTGGGTATTTATACTTCTATACTTCACTGGAGTAATTATATATCGACCCACTTTTTACTTCTACTCCTTACATTTTAAAAATAGCCTCATTACTCCTGTTTCATTTAGTCTTGTCATTTTATAAAAAATAAAAAAAAAACATACATGAAACCCAATCCAAAAAATATGCAAACTGTATAGAATGTGACTGGGGTTTGATAATAATTTTAAACATCTACCATTGTGACACCCTGATTTTTTTTGTGTAGCTAACCTCTGGCTGCGCATGACACAAACCACTTCACAGTCCAGACAGGACCAAGCAGATGTATGCTGCAGAGTTCAACATGGTAGAGACTCAGGCAAATGCACCATTACAGTACTTATAGGAAACTAGTTATCATATCTTCCACTCTGTGAAACCCGCATTAATGCTCAAGTGTCCACATATGGTTCTTTAATGTATTTGGATTCCACAAATTTTTATGATCATATAGGCTGCTGAAACAGGAATCAGATTTAGAAATCAGAATCAGAAATTTTATTGCCATATGTGTGAACAGGTTCACAACATTAGGAAATTGCTGGGGTATTTTGTTTGTGTAGCCTAGTGTAGCCCAAATTTTTCTATTTTATCTTACATTACTTTTATAGTTTTGAATCCGGTAATTTTTTATTTTTACTTGAGTAAGAAAACTTGACTTGATACTTCAACTTCTACAGAATTCTTTTTAAACCCTAGTATCTATACTTCTAGTATTGAATGTGAATACTTTTGACACCTCGGTCCACATCTGAGATGATGCTCTCATGGGAATCCGATTGATTTAGTTACCTATACTCCATGCATAAAGTTGAACATGTCTGCGCATTTGCACCTATTAGTCAGAGCTGTGAACACTAATCTATCAAAATGTCCCGATGGTCTTTAGATTTTTCCGTGTCCGTTTAAAGAAAATGGTCAAATATGGAAAATATTCAGTTCACGCGGCTGCTGGTTTCCATTCAAGTAAAGATGCTGAAAACATACTGAAAGAAAATAAGTTAAAGAGTTTTTTATATTTAAAAAAAATCCTTTAGTGTCAAACTGGAAGCTTTGAATTGGATACGAAGTGTCATTAGCTAGCTGTGGTGACATGTAAATGTATTTACAGAAACCTCAACACTATTCTTAAATTAAAGTTACTGTGTGCCAAGTGTGCAATTACTGTAATGTATCTGTAATGAATTCATTTATAAAAAGGCTAGATCATTGCTGGAAATAACATTTAAAATATTGTTTCTTTCTCTGGTCTTGGTGTATTGAGACTTCTTCATTGATTCAAAGACTGTTGTTAATGCAGAGATGGTAGGCCTTTCCTGACACGGCATCTCAATTACCACAGTGGAAAATAAAGGAGCAAAATAGGTTTAATACAAAGAAAAAAGTATTATGTGCCTTAAATAATGACCATATTACTGCTGGTTGTGAATTGATCTAATGGAGCCAGTTTATATGCAGCTGACTTTTTATGAAGCTATTTACAGTGTGCTAGAGAGTGCTGGAAAATTAAGAAGTTTTTCTCTCAATACCATCCAGCAAATTACTTCTAACTAAACCAAAGTGCAATTAATTGAAAAACCTTTTAGAGAGCTTAAGTGTGACCGTGTGGAGTCAAAGAAACAGTTTAACAGAGACTATATTAAACGCAATTATACTGTGAATTCATTCTAAAGTGAGTGTACGCTTCAACTCTTCATAGTAAAAAAACTGGAGAGGGTATGTTCAGAAAGTGAAAATCTTTATCTGTAAAACACTAAAGCTGATTTACATTTTTCTGTTCTAGTACTTTCCCTACACTGTGTACATAACTACACCAAACAAAATAGCAGGTCTCAATGTTTCAGGCATCTAAGCTAAACTGTCAATTATATTCTTAATAATGAAATATATATGTGACGTTACTGTGGGTTAGTTATTACCTGTGATTATTGTGAAACTCCCTGGGGAGCAATGTCGAGGCAGCAATATGTGTTTTCATTAATGAATCAGGGCTGGTTTTTAATATGGGTGACTTGGCTCCCCACCCAGGTTTGTCTAACAGGGGATGCACAAGAACTCACTTGCGTTGCGCACTAGCATTCTGCTGGTTAACTGCATGTCCAATCAGTAATGAAAGGGTGCCATCTTGTGCTTTGCATACTGTAGCCACTGTAAAATACTATATAGCCACACACCAAAGCTGGCTAATGACACTCTGGGGGCGCCACAGAGAGGAACGGCTGGTGGAAGCATGCCATTAGCAACTCCACAACATGACAGAACAGGCTCGTGCTTGTGTTATTTGTCAAGGTCAAAGTCAAATTTATTTGTATAGCACATTTATAGCAGTCAGTGCTGCCCCAAAGTGCTGAACAACATAACACAATTATATTTGTGGACATAGACATCAGCATTCCATTTTTTACCCAAGAAAGAGGAGCTGAAGAAGAAACTGTTGGAATTTGTCTTGGAGAGCCACCACTGAAGTAAGTTTTATTAGTTAGTTATTTGTTCAGAGGCGCATTGCTGTTAGCCAATTAGAGGCGAGACGTTTGTATATCATGAGTATTACTGAGTAAGACTTGTAACCCTGGCATTTCCCCACACCCACTCCTCCGACAACCTCCTGAAACAAGTGTGAAATAGCATTTCTTCCACAGAAAACGACTCACAAAGCATTCATTCAAATGAGAGACCACAGCAAATTTGTTAAAAAAGACCAGTGAATGAGACCTTTAAGAAAATGTGTCTAAAGAATGGGCGAAACAGCCGTAGCCCTTCTAAAGATGGAGAAAAAAAGCTACTACTAATAATAACAAAGTTCCTGACAATGCCAAGAGGGTTCCACATTAAAGTCGGTACCCTTAGATTCTCCCCGATGTCAGAAGAAGAAACTTTCTGGAGTAATCTAGGATTTCTGTTAATCAACTACTGGCAGGAAGGAGAACAGCACCGTTCATGGTAGACACTGGTGTAGTAGATAAACTACAGATAGCATTTAGTAGTCAAGCACCTGTATCAGGCAGGATCAACAGCAAGATGAAGGAACGTGAAAACACTGACAAAGAGCCTATTGACGACAACAAAAGGAGATAGAGAAGTTGATGAAAATGTGAAACTCAGAAATGCAATGGTCATTTGGGACTGCTGACTGTGTCCAGTTGTTTGCAGGAACTCTGGAGCTAGTTAATCTATCAAAAGGCCAGATTTCTGGTACTGAACCAACACTTGGGGGGTAACTGCTATCATGAGAATCAATGTCTGATTTCTCTACAACAAGGATGAGGCTGATCGGCGTTTTCTTATATTTTATTACGGCCAGTCTTGTACATGAGACCGTCTCTCACCCTCGTACTCTCTCACCCCCCCACCATGTCTGCCTTCTCTGTAAGCAGCTTCTTCCTTCAGTCTCCTCAATGTTATGTTTTCATTGCAAGGTTAACCAAAATAGTTCTCACTGCAGCTAGAGACTAGATGAAAACTCTCTAATGGTATCTTACTATGCCATATTCCCTCGATTCCTTTACTAGTATGTAATCAATCTATTAATTCACATAACCTTAAAATAATCCTGTAACACTGCCCAACACAGATGAAAAGAACATCCTGTACAGTACCACAATGCTAAGGATCTGATTACCTAATAGCAAAGTGGGTTTGTTGTCTTTCAATGTGCAAAATGACAAACTGTGGGTTCTGAGTATTATGGCTGAACATTTCTGATTAAACACATGTTTCACTGGTGCTCTTCAGTTTAGGTATTTTATTTTTTATTGGACACAAGTAAAATTTTACCGGGATATTATAGACGGAGTAGTGGATGTCTTAAATGCAATGGCCAAGAAGTCTCTGCACACACTGGGAGAAAATTAAAGAAGCTATTAATGAATTCTGAACAGTTTCAGCTCTTGCGCAGAGAAAATTACATCTGCAATTCAGATTATATTGGGCCATTAAATAATCATAATCATGGTGATATACTTGTTATTTTATTCTATTCAAACTGAAATTTTGCTTATAAGGATCATCCACGGAAAACAGTTTCATCAGGACAGCATTGAAGTAGATCACAATGAGCTTTAGATGGAGAAGTTCCTAATAACTTGTAAACTAACTGTATTGGATCAGTTTTGACTGGAATTTATTGGACTGAATGGGAAGAATTTTGAATTAATTTAATATTTGTCCATCTGTCTGTCTGTTAGCTAGCAACATAACAAAAAGATTAGAGGTGGATGACATTGTCAGGAAATGCTTGCGGTACCAGGAACAAGTGATCACTACTGAACTAATATTGATATCAGTGTGAATCCAGCTGCTTAAGGTATGTTTTCATGGTCTGGGAACTTAAAATAATTACAGTTAGATTACAACATTGGGGTGGTGGGGGCCACTTCTTTGCCCATTTTGTATTTTCTGGGAGTGATGAGACGAGTGACGCAGCCAAGATCAGTTGACTTCATTTTTGCTCTTCAGAAACCTATGGGGGACGTCACGAAGGCTCCATCCATCTTTATATACAGTCTATGGTTAAACCCTTAGACCTAACATGGCATCATAGTAGTGCGATAACAAATGTGATTCACTAGTATGGCTCGTGCTTCTCAAATTCAATTCAAAAATACTTTATTGATCCCAGAGGGAAATTAAGTGTTGGTATAGCTCATATAATTAATTATTTAAGGAGTTGTTGTAGATGATGATGGCTGCGGGCAGGAAGGATTTCCTGTAGCGGTCTGTATTGCAGCGAAACTGAAGAAGCCTCCGACTGAAGACGCTCTGTTGTTGTATGACTGTCTCATGAAGAGGATGCTCAGGGTTGTCCATAATTTTATTTTATTTTATGAAGAATCCTTCTTTTCATTATCATCTCCAGATTTTCCACAGTTGTCCCAAGAACAGAACCAGCCTTCTTTATCAGGTTGTTTAGCCTTTTTAAGTCCCTGGCTCTGATGCTGCTACTCCAAAAGATGACGGCTGAAGAGATTACACTCTCCACAACAGACTTGTAGAAGATCTGCAGCATCTTGCTGCAAACCTTGAAGGACCTAAGCTTCCTCAAGAAGTACAGTCTGCTCTGTCCCTTCTTGTAGACGGCTTCACTGTTGCGCCTCCAGTCCATTCTGTTGTCAAGGTGAACTCCGAGGTATTTATATTCCTCAACCACCTCCACTTCTTCTCCCATGATGGAAACAGTGTTTGACTTATCCCTGTTTCTTTTGAAATCTACAATTATCTCCTTTGTTTTGTTCACATTCAAGGTGAGACGATTGTTTCCACACCATGTCACAAAGCGGTCCACCAGCTCTCTGTATTCAGCTTCTTGTCCATCTCTGATACACCCGACAATTGCAGAGTCATCTGAGTATTTCTGCAGATGACAGGTCTCTGATTTGTACTGGAAGTCTGAGGTGTACAGAGTAAAAAGGAATGGTGATAGTACGGTCCCCTGTGGTGCTCCTGTGCTGCTGACCACCTGGTTTGACACACAATTCTTCAGTCTCACAAATTGTGGTCTGTTGGTCAGGTAGTCATTGATCCAGGCAATTGTTGAGGGCTCTACCTGTGTCTTCAGGAGTTTCTGACAAAGCAAATCAGGCTGAATTGTGTTAAATGCACTAGATAAATCACAGAACATGATCCTCACAGTGCTGCCTGCTTTGTCCAGATGACAGTGGGTTGGTTGAAGTAGGTGGATGATGGCATCTTCAACTCCAACTCCACAGCGATAAGGAAACTGCAGTGGGTCCTGATACGTTCTTGTTTGCTTACTCAGGGGTGCCAACAGGAGTCTCTCCAGGACCTTCATGATGTGGGATGTCAGGGCAACGGGTCTATAGTCATTGATGACTGATGGGTGAGTTCTTTTGGGTACTGGAACAAGGCAGGATGTCTTCCACAACACTGGAACCTTCTCCTGAGTTAGGCTAAGGTTGAAGAGGTGCTGCCGAATCCCACAGAGCTGCTCTGCACAGGCCTTCAGGACTCTGGGGCTGAAACCATCTGGACCTGCAGCTTTGTTCCGGTTCAGTTTCTCCAGCTGCCTCTTCACCTGAAGTGGGAGGAGGAGGCAAAGGAGGTAGCAGCATTTCCTGACTTGGATGAAGTCAAACTTGTGGAATCAGAAGAGTCCATGGCTGAGGTGAAGGATAAAGCATCCGAGGTGTAACAGGAAAGCTGTTGATCAGAGGAGAGTGGGATGTCTGTTTGGCTGGGAACAGGAGAGGAGGATGCTAAGCTAGTTCCTGAACTGAACCTGTTGAAGAATATCTTCAGTTCATTGGCTCTGTCCAGACTTCCATCTATCCAATCCTTCCTGTCCTTAAAACCTTTGATCTTTCTCATTCCTGAGCAGACATCTCGGATATTGTTCCTCTGTAGTTTGTTCTACAGCTTCTTCCTGTATGCCTCCTTGCTGTCTCTGATCTTGACCTTAAGTTGCTTCTGTATACTCCTCAGTAATTCCCTGTCTCCCTCCCTGAAGGCTCTTTTTTTCTTGTTTAGCAGTTCCTTCAGGTCACTGGTGATCCAGGGTTTGTTATTAGGGAAGCATCTCACTGTTCTGGTGGGGAGGATGTTGTCCACACAGAAGTTTATATAGTCAGTCACACACTCAGTCATGGCATTGATGTCCTCTCTATGTGCTTGGCAAAGAGTCATCCAGTCTGTGGTTGCAAAACAACCCTGCACGGCTTCTTCAGCTTCCTGTGACCATTTTCTCACAGTTCGTTTTGTCACAGGTTGCCTCTGAACAAGGGGTTTATATTCTGAACAGAGAAAAACAAGATTGTGATCTGATTGTCCCAGAGGAGGTCTTGGTTTGGACATGTATGAATCCTTTACATTGCATAAAACAAATCCAAGGTCCTGTTTTCTCTTGTAGAGCAGCTGACAAACTGTTGAAATGTTGGAAGTGTAGTAGAGAGCGAGGCATGATTAAAATCACCAGATATTGCCACAAATGCATTGGGGTGCTGTGTCTGTAGCTTAGCAACAATGGAACTGATGACATCACATGCATTGTCGGCAACAGCTGAAGGTGGAATGTAAACAACTGCCAAAATTACACTGGTGAACTCTCTTGGTAAATAATATGGACGAAAACTCACTGCCAAGAGTTCGACGTCTGGGCTGCAGAGACGACACTTCACAGTAACATGTCCTGGATGACGCCATCTGTTGTTTACAAGCACTGCTACTCCACCACCTTTCCTTTTTCGGCTCGTCTTCAGATCTCTGTCTGCTCGTACAGTCAGGAAGCCTGGCAGACAGACGTTGGAGTCGGGGATATGATCCAGCAGCCACGTCTCCGTAAAACACATAACACTGCATTCACGGTACTCTGGCTGAGTCCTTGTAAGGGCTTGGAGTTCATCCATCTTGTTAGCCAGTGATCTTACGTTGCCCATTATGATCGATGGAAGAGATGGCTTGAACTTCCTCTTTCTCTGTCTCCTTTTGCTCCTGCTCTGCATCCACGTCTTCTCCTTATCAACTCATCAGGGATTTGTGGTTTCAGTTGAGGTATTATTTCAGCTTTTGCGATGTTAATCAGCTGCTCCCGGCTGTAAACCACATTGTTGCCATGGTTACGCATCATAACAAATTGTCAAAAAGGGAAAGATTTACAGCAAAAATCCTTCCAGCTTCACAGCACCAAAAACTAGAAAGTATACAGGTCAAAAAAATGACTCGCAACCAGTTAAGTTTTTCTTTCCCCAATCAATAGACTATCTTGTGACTACCCCAGTAGCTCTGCCCTAACTGTAAAGGGGTATCAGGAATGGCATGGTATGGGTTGGTTCTATAGGTCACTTTTACAATGGAAACAGACAAACTTGGGCTTTACTGTTGTCATTTTGTGTGTGTATTTTCAGGAGGACGTATTTGCATTTACAAATGTGTATTTGTTCAATAATATGCACTGTTAAATAAATCAGAAAAAGCACGATGAGGATCTGAAGTTAGAATGATTGCCAGGGATCTGCAGATAAGGCTTGCAGGAGCAAAGCTTAGAAAGCCGAAGGACCCCTACAGGCACAACAAAAATGAAGTAAATAAAGATGATAAACTAAGCAGCCAAAGGATGTTATTGTAGCTGTTTTTCTTTGCATTAAAGAAATCAGTTTTGATTATCGGATGAAAGTTTGTAATGCTTTTTTATGAGACATGCACTCTTTCAAATCTCCACCACGATAACCTCTTTTAGGGTGTATTCAGACCTGCACTGTTTGGTCCACTTTAAACGGACCAGGGTTCATTTAGAACGCTGGCTCGGACCTTTTATGCAGGTGTGAATACACACAAACGAATCCTGGTGCGGATCAGAGAACCGGACCGAGACCCACTTTTTTAGGTGGTCTCGGTCCGCTTCCAAACGGGACCTGGTGCGGTTCAATTCAGGTGTGAATACAAACCAGTGTTGATCCGAACCAACTCCAGGATGCATGTGCCTTTTTGGGCTTAACAAGCCACCATAGCAAGGCAAGTTCATACCTGATTCTCCGTCGTTTGTTTAGGCACGGTGCTGCGAGCATGTTATGGGTCAGGCCACGCAGAGCACATCGTGTCCTTTGGGTTACTGCACGCATTCGTTGACGCCCCTCCAAGATTTGAAACAGAGCATCGCAAAACCTGCGTTGAATGAGCTGCTCTTGGCACTCAATGAGATTTTGCAGCTCTAATAACAGCAGAAATATGCAGAGCAGCGTAGGGCTTCTATGTTTTCCTCAATTTCCGGGTTTGCGCTCTGTGTGCCGCCCTAGCCATTGCTGTACAATGGCCGCACCGATCGCCACACGCGTGGATGTGTTTAATTCAATTTAATTCAATTCAGTTTATTTATATTGCGCCAATTCACAACAGATGTCATCTCAAGGCACTTAACAAGAAGTCATTTCAATACATTTATACAAACATTCCAATCAGTTAAAAAGTTTCCTATTTAAGGAATCCCAGCAGATTGCGTCAGTCATTGGCGTGAGGTTGGGTTCACTTGCAAAAAATATAGTGTGAATACGAACCGCACCAAACAAACAAAAATAAGTCAGCTTTTGGTCCGGACCAAACAAGCGGACCAAAGGACTTTTCTGGTCTGAATACACCCTTAGTAGCTTTAAAGTTCTGGGGGGGGGGTTAAGACCAAAGGGTATTTGCTCAACACTGATAGTCATGACAGGTAAAAAGCACCCCCTAAACTATGCAAAGTCAGGTATTTTTCTACTTTTCTCTTCAGGGGTTGCCGCAGAAAATCTCTAATTAGACCTATCCTCTGCAACCTCTACTCTCACACCAGCTAACTTCATGTCCTCTTTCACTACATCCATAAATCTCCTTCCTCTCTGGTCTGTATGACAGTGGTCAAAATCATGTTCAGCTCTGTTCAGTACATCCACATTTAACAGAGAGAACAAGGAGATTCTAATAATAGTTAAACTGGTTTTCTGATCACTTAATTTGATAACTATGGCAGGTTATTTTTTTAGACCTAGGCACCAATGGGGTTGAGCTTAATCTTAAAAATGTTTTCTTCATAGGATTTTAAAAACCTTTGACTTGAAGACGTTTGAAGTTTTTTATGGCTGATACAGCCTCAGAGCAGTCTCTGCAGTTATTTACACCAGAAATATACGTATATTGGTAAAGGAAAGTGTAAGAAAGAGATTTAGATATTAGATGTACTTGCCATCACGACTAAGCATCAGTGACTTCCATCTCCTCTGGTCTGGCAGATACGTCAATGGTTATCTGATCATTTAGCTCAACATACATTTTTATGGTTTGGACCTACTTTTTCCTGTTTAGCTTCCTCTCTGTAAAGAAACTTCTAGTGAGACAGAGAAAAAACATGTATGATAGAACCCTAGAGGTCAGCAAGAACTTCCACATTTCTGTTGAGTTCTTGATAAATACTCTGAGGGGGAAAAACACTGAATGCTGTTCTGAAACTAGTTTATTTCTACACCAGTTTCACAAAGATTTGATCACTAAATGCATGCATGACCAAACATACCCATTAGGAATTTGTCAAGCCACAAAGGTAGAAAAGAGATGGGGTTTTTATTGCTTTAAAGGGGCTATATGCAATTTTCTGAAATTTAAACTCGCGACTGACACCTTTGGTCAAAAAACGTAACTGCTCTTCCTTTCTGCTCGCTCTCGCAGCGCACACTCCTACGCCGGTTGCTCTCAATCTTCGACCTTTTTCAGGCACTTGTCAGGGGTTTAACTTTTTTAGTCTTATGTAGAGTTAATATTGTTGTCAAAGTTGTCCTGGGTCTCTTCTGTGTATTCGCACAATCCATTGCACTGCTTGCAAGTGCTGACTAGCTGTGGTGGCAGAGTGATCTGAAACATTTAACATGAACCCGCTTGACGTCACATCCGCAGACAGCGCGGGAAAATCCGACCCGACAGAAAATAGAAAAAATTGGAAACAGGCTTATAGGTGCATTCACTGTGAGCTGACAAGGTGTCAGTATGCTCATCAGGAGATGTTTGAGTAATAAATGGTTAAATAAAAAGGCTATTGTTACGTTTATTTTGGGGAAAAAGTTGCATATAGCCCCTTTTAAGTAACAAAGAACTCCAGGTCCTCATTCAGTTAGTACTTGAAGTGCATGAGTACTAAACTGTAATTGATATGGTTTGAATTCAGTATTTCAAAAAGTGAAAGACACTTTAGACAGTTTGAACAGAAAAAGCATTTTCAAAAATGTCAGATTGAATAAATCTCAAGGGAGGTGAAATTCTACCTTTTGCGACATCCTTGATTTAGTTTCCTGAGTCACAATTAAAGTCAGCACTCAGTTGACGGTATTTTTCGATGCAACATAAAAAAAACTGGTCTTTGAGAATCAAAAGGAAAATCCTTGAACTATAATTTGCATAGATATGACATACATATAACACACATATGGATGGGCTTTCCCAATACATATTCAAAGCCTTGTTTAAATATGGCCAAACTGAATCAGTGCAGAGACAGTATTTGATCAGAGAAGTCATTTTAAGACCAGACATGTCCTTGCTTCTAGTGTTTAAGAGACTTTGAACCCATCCAAATGTTGAGCAGTTGCATTGAGCAAATCAATGCATGGATATGCCATAACTTTCTCCAGCTGAATAGAAACAAAATTGAAGTAATTTTTTACATAAAGCAGTACAATCAAGAGTCAGCACACAGCTTCAGTTAATACAGCTAAAAACTACTGATCATGCCCGAATTCTAGGTAGCAACAAGGCTATTCAACATGCTTTGGGTGATTTGGGGATAAAATAAAATTTTGCAATAAAACAATAAAAACAGAAAACACAACATCAGAAACACAAAGAAAATTTAAACATACTACAGTTATGGCATTCCAGCTATTATTAATCACTCACTCAAAAGTAGCTCTAAACAGATTAGTTTTTAGCCTTGATTTAAAGGTCTCGTTCACTGAGAAACCGTGTAATACTTGTTCTTTATGATATACGATCGGTCACTCTGGGTTGCATATGCCTGCTGCCGGAACAAAAATTTCTCCAACCCCTATTGCCTGCATTAACTGCAGAAAGGAGATAGACGGGAAAACAAGCAAGTAAGAAAAAGGCCGTCTCTTCTACGTCACAGAGAAAATTAGTATTCATGGCCTCGCCTGCTTTGGCTTGCGACTGCCCACAGGGAGGCTGTGTTGGTTTTGTGGATAGGAGAGAGCAGGGCATGTCTCTGCTAGTAGAAGCTAACCATTAGCCACTCCACAGCATGGTCGTACACGTTCGGCCTTGTGTTATTTGTGGAGATAACACATCAACGATGCATTTTATTTTTTTTTTCCCACGCTTTTTTCCCATTATTTATCACCCAGTGCTCCTACCTAGTTCTAGTCCTGGGGTTCTGCTCTCCCTCTGCCAGACCCGGGAGGGCCCCGCACTGAAACCCAAGACTCCTTCACGCTTGGGGAGTGAGCAGGCCCTTCTTTTCACCTGACGGGGGAGGGTTTCTCCGGCTGGACGTAGTGCGTGGAAGGATCACGTTATTCCAGCCAGATCCTCCCCAACCCTTCAGGCGCCCCGGCCGGCCAGGAGGAGGCAGTATACAGCCCCAGAACTAGTGCATGTTTTTGTGGGAGTAGCTCACATTAGCTGGTCAAGGGAACACGGGGAGAACATGCAAACTCCACACAGAAAGGCCCTTTCGCCAACCCCACCCAGGGTGTGGGTACCGATGATGCGGGGGAACAAACACACCCTCAGCACCCAACGATGCATGTTCTACCCAGGAAAGAACAGCTGAGGAAGAAACGGTCAGAATTTGTCTTTGGAACACCACCAGCGAAGTAAGTTAAGTTAGTAATTTGTTTGAAGGCAGCATAAGAGTCCCAATGCTTTTAGCCAATCAGAGGAGAAATGTTTGCACACCATGAAAATTAACGAGGAAGACTCCTAATCCTGTCGTTTCAGCCCACCCACTGCTCCAGCAAACTTCAACCCCCTGAAACAGGAGATCGAGAGCCTTCTTTCCATAGAAAATGACCCACAAGCCATTCATTCATACTAGAGACCACAGACGTTTTGAAAAAACGAGCGAATGAGACCTTTAAAGTACTGCCCTTCTGCAATGAAAGCTGCAGCCTTGATGTGCATCACCCTCATGCACTGAAAAAAAACATTCTTAGACCTCATTGATTGATCAGTATTTTTCAGTCCTGCTTGTATTACTGAACACAACCAAACTAACATTTAGTTGGATCATTCTGTTAGAAAGGAAGATGAGCTGATATATTTTTTTATTCATCTGCATTATAATGGTTTAATCTTTATTTTGGCTTTAATCACATCCCATTTCATGACACACTGAGAACTTTGTGTTTGTAACCTGATAAATCAGAATCAACGCTGCTCAGGGAAGGAAAACCGTCGGGGTAAATATAGCTGCTCCAAGTGGCTCAGCCAACAGGATTCACAATCTTTCCCACCTCCTTCTGCCTTGTTAAACAGGTTGAGAGCCGTTTCTCTGAGTCAGCCACAGGGCTGCTCCCAGGATAAGCACCTCATCATTTCAGCTGTCACTCTCCTGGACTCAACAGGCTGTATGATACCTGCAACAGGTACAGCGACAGACTAAAAGATGTGTCCCAAACTGAGACTGGCCACTGTAATTAGAGTTTCCTTATGCTCTACCTGTATTACCATTCTGCCAGCCTCTCTGGACAGGGCCTGAAAATGACATCACTTTTCCTAACAGGCAGCTTTCAGAGCTGTCTATATATAAAAAACACCTGACAAAGCCAGATTGCAAGAGTTTCTAAAAAGGATAGTGACATATTAGTATGACAGAGCTCCTATACATTTTATAAAGATACAGCTGGTTGGCTTCACTTTAAACCAACTAGTAGAAGGTAAAGTAATTTTATTGAGGGGTTTTCCTTGTTTTGCTTACAAGCGCAGCCCAACAGTCAGTCATGAAAATCTCCATTTGGGTGGTGGTTGTTCCAGAAACTGTTTCCAATCCAGCGGTAATAACTCCCTTAGCTCACATTTGCCAATGATGGCTATATCCATGGCAACCAGCCTTTCATTTCACAGACTCCCCCATCCTCTGGTACGTATTATTAAATCACCTAACAAACTTCTTATGGAAAAGCAGGGTATCTACAGAATAAATAATTGAAAAAAAAAAGATTTATTTCAATAATTTATTTGAAATATGAAACTGCTATAGAGATTATTAAATATTTCAAGCATTTATTTCTGCATGGTTTGATTATTATGGCTTTCAGCTAATAAAACTATGCATCAGTCTCTGAGGATATATCATTAAAGGAGAGCAATAATTTTTTGGGGGACAAAGTTTGGTTATGATGATTTTAGAAAATAAAGAATAATCAAAGCTTGTCTTGCACAGATTCACTTGAACCACAAAAGTTAATTCCTACAAAAAGCTGTCCGATTAAAACGTACTGTTTCCAAGCATATTCATGGAAAATTGAGTGGAAGGAAAAGGTGTGGTAGAAAAACCTTTACTAGTAATAGGACTTCAACATTCAGAGCAAAGCCCATTCAAGAGTTTGGAGGAGAGTCACAAGGCCAGTAATGTAGCTGGTACTGGTGCTTGAAGAGCCACCACAAACTGTCACGATCTGTATGTTTTGGTCTGTGTTTTTTTTTTTTTTCATTCTGTTTCTCCCTGCATGTATTCCTGGTCCCATTGTATCCCCTCGTAAGTGTCCACAGCTGTTCCTTGTTACATGATTATCCTTCTGAGTATATATATATATATATATATATATATATATATATATATATATATATATATATATATATATATATATATATATATATATATATATATATGTGTGTGTATGTATATATATGTATATATGTTTACCTGTGTCCTCGCTGGTTCCTCATCCTACGTCTTGGTGTGTGTCGCCTGCTTGTTGTTCCCATTATTCTTGGATCTTCGTTAGTCACCTTATCCTGTCTGCATTTGGGTCCTTCACCACCACACATCATGACAGAAGCAACCAGCCAAAAGAAGGACCAAGCGACAGGTGGCAAGGTAATTACCTTGCTGGAGTATTTTGATTGAGAGGTAGAGAAAAATATGTGCCGGGCCGAGATCTATGAGATCACCCTTCTGGGACTCAAGATTGGCACTCTGCCCTCCTGGCACTGGTGTATAAAACAATTGTGATTTACCATCTGTCCAAAGCAGACCTCCAGCTGGCACCATGGACACTGGAACAAGCAGCATTCCATTTCTGTGGTGCCTGACACTTCGCCTCCATTGTCATCCGCACTGTACTTGCGAGGGTCAGCACATCCCTCTGCGAGATCGCCCACAGATTCCTTTTTCTCCAGAGGGATCAGACAAACACTCCTACTTTTTCTCCAGGGGGTCTTTTTGCTGCTCCCACCATTCCACACCGCTTCCAAATATCAAACTCTGCTGCACGCCGCTTACGGGCACCAGAACTAGAATCATGTTCTAGAACTATGTTCTAGAATTGCGCTGCTCTGGCATGTTGGAGTGGCTCTGTTGGCTACATATTGAGTTTTTTTTTTTTGGATGCTAGTTCAATTGTTTTATCAGTTTTCTTGAGGAATGTTGCATTTTCTGGACCTGTGATGCTTTCTAGTTTTTGGTGCTGTGAGGCTGGAAGGATTTTTGCTGTTAATTTATCACTTTTTGATAACTTGTTATGTGGTTTACAGCCGGGAGCAGCTGATTTACATGGCAAAAGCTGAAATAATACCTCAACTGAAGCCACAAATCCCTAAAGAGTTGAGAAGGAGGAGACATGGATGCAGAGCAGGAGCAAAAAAGGAGACAAAGAAGGAGGAAGTTCAAACCATCTCTTTCATCGTTCATAACAGGCAACATGAGATCACTGGCTAACAAGATGGATGAATTCCAAGCCCTTACAAGGACCCAGCCAGAGCATTGTTTATGTCTTACTGAGACGTGGCTGCAGGATCATATCCTCGACTCCAACGTCTCTCGGCCAGGCTTCCTGACTATACGAGCAGACAGAGATCTTAAGAATTCAAATTCAAAAATACTTTATTGATTCCAGAGGGAAATTATGTGTGTGTATAGCTCATATAATTAATTCTTTAAGGAGTTGTAATAGATGATGATGGCTGTGGGCAGGAAGGATTTCCTGTAGCGGAACTGAAGAAGCCTCTTACTGAAGACGCTCTGTTGTTGTATGACAGTCTCATGAAGAGGATGCTCTGGGTTGTCCATATTTTTTTGATTTTATGAAGAATCCTTCTTTGCATTATCATCTCCAGAGGTTCCACGGTAGTGCCAAGAACAGCCTTCTTTATCAGATCTGTTTATGTCCCTGGCTCTGATGCTGCTACCCCAACAGATGATGGCTGTAGAAATCACACTCTCCAAAGCAGACTTGCTGGCTAAAACCATCAGGACCTGCAGCCTTGTTCCGCTTCAGTTTCTCCAGCTGCCTCTTCACCTGACTTTTGGAGACAGACAAGTGGGAGAGGGAGGCAAAAGGGGTAGCAGCATTTCCTGACTTGGTTGAAGTCAAACTTGTGGAATCAGAAGAGTCCATGGCTGAGGTGAAGGATAAAACATCCGAGGTGTAACAGGAAAAGCTGTTGATCAGAGGAGAGTGGGATTTCTGTTTGGCTGGGAACAGGAGAGGGGGATGCTGAGCTAGTTCCTGAACTGAACCTGTTGAAGAATATGTTTAGTTCATTGGCTCTGTCCAGACTTCCATCTATCCAATCCTTCCTGTCCTTAAAGCCTGTGATCTTTCTAATTCCTGACCAGACATTGTTCCTCTGTAGTTTGTTCTCCAGCTTCTTCCTGTATGCCTCCTCGCTGTCTCTGATCTTGACCTTAAGTTGCTTCTGTATACTCCTCAGTAATTCCCTGTCTCCCTCCCTGAAGGCTCTTTTTTTCTTGTTTAGCAGTTCCTTCAGGTCACTGGTGATCCAGGGTTTGTTATTAGGGAAGTATCTCAAATTCAATTCAATTCAATTCAAAATTACTTTATTAATCCCAAAGGGAAATTAATTGTTGTTGTAACTCATTATGCAAGTTCCTTCAAAGATTTGTTGTAGATGCTGATGGCTGTGGGTAGGGATGATCTCCTGTAGCGCTCTGCAGATCTGAAGAAGCCTCTGACTGAAGACGCTCTGTAGTTGTATGACAGTCTGATGTAGAGGATGCTCTGGATCTATGGCGTCTTCTTTTCAACTGATCAGGGTTTTGTGGCTGTAGTTGAGGTCTTATTTGAGCTTTTGTGATGTTAATCAGCTGCTGCCAGTTGTAAACCACCTTGTTGCCATGGTTATGCATCATAACAAATGTCCAAAAATAAAAAGTATCAGCAAAAATCCTTCCAGCTGCACAGCATTCAAAACCAGAGAGAACAGTTGTCCACAAAAACAATGTTTCTACCAGAAATGGAAGAAACATATCAACCAAAGTAACAGAGCTACTCCAACATGCTGCCACCTTGAGCGGCGCAATTCCGCAATATTATCTCACTGTTATATAGTCAGTCACACACTCAGTCATGCCATTGATGTCCTCTCCATGTGCTTGGCAAAGAGTCATCCAGTCTGTGGTTTCAAAACAACCCTGCAGGGCTTCTTCAGCTTCCTCTAACCATTTTCTCACAGTTTACTTTGTAACAGGTTGCCTCTGAACAAGTTGTTTATATTCTGAACAGAGAAAAACAAGATTGTGATCTGATTGTCCCAGAGGAGGTCTTGGTTTGGACCTGAATGCATTCTTTACACACACCGCTAGATAGAATCCTTCCTGCCCACAGCCTTCATGATCTACAACAACTCCTTAAAGAATTAATTATGAGCTACAACAACACTTAATTTCTCTCAGGGATCAATAAAGTATATTTGAATTGAATTGAAGAACGAATTCCACATCTGTTCTGAGCACCAGAACCTGCTCCACGAGCACCAGAACCAACTCCACGGACCCAAAAGCCCTGCTCCAGGGAGTGCTACATGGCGTCCTCCTCATAACCTGTTTCTGGCCCCAGAGCCTGCTTCTCAAAGCCCCCGAGCTTCAGAATCTGCTTCTCGAGACCCCCAAGCTCTAGAACCTGCCCCTCTAAGCCCCCAAGCTCCAAAACCAGCTTCCCTCTGCTGCCAGCCTTCAGGTCTCCTCTGCTGCCAGCCTCCAGTACAGAGACTTCTTTGTGTCAATAGGCAACTTCTCATCGGAACAGACATTTCACATGTGGAGTGCCCCAGGAATCCATCGCGGGGCCCCTCCTATTTAATGTCTACATGCTCCAGGTAGTCCAGATTATAACAAGCAATAAGATTAGTTACAATAACTATGTAGATGATACTCAGCTCTACATTACAATGTCTCCAAGTGACTTTGTCCCCATACTAATGCTAAGCAAATCATTGAAATACAAATCCATTTGAATAGAAACAAAACTGAAGTAATTCTTTTTTTGACCAAAAGAGGAATGATCACGAGTCACCTCACAGCTTCAGTTAATACAGCTAGAAACCACCAATCAGGCCTGAAATGTAGGTCTAGTAATGGACAAAGACCTGAACCTCCAGGGTCACATAAATGCAATAACAAGGTCAGCCTTCTATAATCTGAAGAACATTTATAGGATTAAAGCACAAATGTTGCAACAAGACCTCAAAAAACTCAACCATGTGTTTATCGTTAGTCGGATTGATTACTGCAACAGCGTTCTCACAGGTCTGCCTAAAAAGTCAATCAAACAGCTGCAGCTGATCCGGAACGCTGCTGCTGGTGTCCTCACTAGAACCAGTAAAGTAGAGCACATCACCCCAGTTCTAAAGTCCTTACACTGGCTCCCTGTAGCTCAGAGAATAGACTTCAACATTTTATTTTACTCATTTTTAAATCACTGAATGGCTTAGCACCAACGTATGTGGAAGATCTGTTGCAAGATAAACTTAGGTCTATAGCCAGCCTGTAGGCCAGTGGCTAAAAGAGATCCATGTCATGACATATTTAGTCATGAATTACTAATAAAAAAATCATTAACACCTGATAAACTTTTTTTTAAATCCACTGTTTAGCATGCGATAACCCACTAAAAAAACATACTAAATTTAAGGTTGGACTTTTCTAAACCTTTCACTAAGATATTTGCCCCTGTAATAAAAGATTAATTTATTTTAAAGATTCATGCACATCATCATCTCATCATCGCATATCATCAAATATGAAGGACACTGTATGTAAAAAAAAAAAAAAAAGAAAGAAAAAAAAATCACTTCAAGGCTGAATGCTGTGTTGAATAGATCATGGTTGGCAAAACAACACAATCTGTCTGATCTGTTTCCACTCCATTACTCTGGCTCAGGAAATGTTTGGTTTCATCAGCCACAGGGCCGCTCAGAGGAGGGAGACCTCATCTGTCAGTCGCAGTCTGTGGGCTCTACAGGTTGTACTGACGACAAAACATGGACGAGAGACTGTTTTCGTGCCTTCCACCAGTCTGCAGCTCAGAAATATCACTCTACCCTTTTTTTGCCTTCTCTTGTGTGGCATAGTTTTGCATGTTTGGGGAATTTGTGTCATGAATGAAAACTCACTGAGTTGACTTTAATATTTAGAAGTGTAAAACTTCATCCAGCTCACAAAACAACACAATATACAATGCAGAGTTCCTAAGCTACAGAAGCATATAACTGCGAGAGCTGTGAAATAAATTCCGGAACAGAGTCTCATTAGAACAAGAAAGTTTCTCATTCTAATTAAATAGTTTGTCGTTTTAACGAGAAAGCATCTCGTTTTAACGTGATAAAAAAATACGTTCCTCTGACAGATTACAACTTATTAAAAAGGCATAAAGAAGCTCCCTCTGACTCTCCCCCCCTTTTTTTTAGACACTTAAACATCCCGAGAGAGGAATGCTGTTTTACTGTCAGGATCTTTCTTTTGTTAAACATTAACATGTCTTGGTTTTAAAGAGATATAAATCTCATTGTAACGACTTTATGTATCTCAAAGTTTTCTTGTTTTAATGAGAAACCTGTTGTAACAAGTTTTGTATCTCGTTGCAATGAGAAACTTTCTTGTTAGAACAAGATACTACTCACATCACAAACCGTGCTTTAAAGACCCCATAACTGATGTGCAACATTGCAATCAACATTTTACTGATTTATATACTGTAATATTTATCGATGTCTTATTCTCAGGTTGTCCTAATGTCAAAAATGCTGTTGAAATATTTTCTGTGTTCTTAAGAACAGGAAACTGAAAGTGTATTTTAAATAATCTCTCTTTAGTGTAGAACAGTGATGGTCAGTAATGTGCTACTGTAATCCAATTATTTGTTCAAGTGACAAGTAAAGTAAGGGATTGAAATAGCAAAAACAGTAAATAAATGTCATTACTTCTCTGCAAGCAGACTAAGTTGTCCAGTTTCATGGTGGAACACCCAGAAAATAGGTTCAAATTTTAAACAAAATTTTCCAAGTCTGAGACTGTCCATCCGTCCATCCATCCATCCATCCATCCATCCATAAATCCATGCATACATCCATCAATCCATCCATCCATCCATCCATCCATCCTCTTCCGCTTATCTGGAGTCAGGTCGCGGGTGCAGCAGCTTAACTAAAGAGACCCAGACTTCCCTCTCCCCGGCCTCTTTGGCCACCTCCTCAGGCGATATACCAAGGCGTTCCCAGGCCAGCCAAGAAACAAAGTCCCTCCAGTGTGTTCTGGGTCGTCCTCTGGATCTCCTCCTGGTGGGACCCTGGTGAGCCAGACACCCTGTGGAGGGAACTCATTTCAGCCACTTGTATCCAAGATCTCGTTCTTTCGGTTACTACCCAGAGCTCCTGACCACAGATGAGGGTAGGGATGGTAAATTGAGAGCTTCGCCTTTCAGCTAGCACTCTCTTCACCATGACAGACCGGTACAGCACTCGCAACACTGCATATGTAGCACCAGTCTAACTATTGATCTCCCGTTCCGTTTTTTCTACATTTGTGAACAAGACCCCCAGATACTTGAACTCCTCCACTGGGGGTAGGACCTGTCCCCGACCAGGAGAAGGCACACCGTTTTTCAGCTCCAGACCATGGAGAGATTGTGGCATTTTCTTTCATTTTTGTTTGATGCAATGTTCATAAGGTTAAAAGAGTGAAACTAATAAAAAAGTTTTAAAAAGAGATTTTTTGACTTATGATGGAATATGGAGAAAGAACAGAATTAGGCTGAAATGTCGATTCCTGTATATCTGTATATCTTATTGTTGTGCATCATGTTTTTGAAAAGTAACTAAGTAAAGTGGTTATTACTATTATTACTTTAGAAAATAAGTAATCAGTAAAGTAACTGGATTACTTTCTTAGAGAAGTAATTAGTAACTAATAACTATTTTAAAGTGACTTGACCAGCACTGGTGTAGAATTATGTAGTTCAGGTTTGACCAGTTTAAGTATTTTGGATTTTGAAGAGATAATTATTTGTCGACCAGACTCTATTCACCCCTTCAGTTTATTACTAGATGCAAAATGAAAGCAGATGTCAGCTTTAGTATCAGTTACCAGCGAATAGTTAGCCAGTCATAGCTTTCTCACACTGCTAACACATCATGTGTTTCAATTCAAATCAGCTGATTAGATTTAGTGTTCAAATTCACAACAAACATTGTCTTAAGGTACTTTAGTCAATTCAGTCCATTCATTTTGACAGAGTGTAAGTACTCTACATGCATTCCAAATTGATTCCTGTTATAAAATGATACATCCAGCCATTTTCTATACCCGTCCATCCTAATGAAAGGGTTGCAGGGGGGCTGGTGCCTATCTCCAGCGGTCAAGGGGCGAGGTACACCCTGGACAGTTCGCCAGTCCATCGCAGGGTAACACAGAGACATATAGGACAAACAACCATGCACACACTCATACCTAAGGGGAATTTTAGAGAAACCAATTTACCTAACATGTTTTTGGACTGCGGGAGGAAGCCAGAGTACCCAGAGAGAACCCACACATGCAAACTCCATGCAGAAAGACCCCAGGCCGGGATTTGAACCCAGGACCTTCTTGCTGCAAGGTAACAGTGCGACCAACTGCGCCACTGTGCAGCCCTAAAATGACAGGGGTAAGTTCATTTTATTATTCCAATTGGTAAAACGTGGCAATCTTGTGAAAATATCAATTTTTTCATCCTTTAGTGTTGCCATTTGGGTCTCTGCTGCCTCTATAAACACTTCAAACATAAATAAAAAAACATCCATTCATTTATTTTGCTAATTTTTGGTCTCAGAAAACTTGTTATAGCTGCAACTGTTATAGCTGAAAATCCAGCTCTTTTAAAACAAAGATGAAACTGAGTCCCAGGGGGCGTTTCAAGTATCTAATTAAACATGTCCGGCCAGAACATGGAGGGGACAGAGATTATGATTCAAAACTTTATTGTGATGTCACAATAAGTGGAATTTGCATATGACTGCCCCTCACCTATCAAAGCCCGCCCCTCACATGTCAACCCCTACCCACCAATTCCATGGCATTATCATATGTGGCAAACCTGTAGTCTAGTAACAAGATGGGTGGGTGTGGCTTGTAACCATCATTTTGCATAAAAGTGACAGAGCCCTCTAAACAGCTCATTCTGAAAGGGACTGAAATTGACAAGAATTCAGCTGGTGAGATTGCTTTATGTGAGAGTGATTTTGTGCAAAAAACTTCATTAACATGTTTTGTACAGACCATAGACCTAATATAACTTGTTTTAAAAGAGGCATAATGTTTCCCCTTTAATATAAAGTATTCAAATCGCCTTGAGAATGTTATCAATTTCCCTAATATCCTCTCATTAGCAAAACAACAGCAACTTCAACAGCAGAGTAATTTATGAGTTCTGTCAGCTGACGGAGAACTGCAACAAGTAACTCACTGATGTTAATGCATTGCAGTGTCCTGTGTGGACATAAAATATTCATGACAGAAGAACCGCAGCATTAATCAATGGCACACAGTGAGAAATTAAGGCTTAGACTTAAATTATAATTATTTAAAAGGTTTAACCAGACCATGTTTATGTGCAATAGAAATGTGTGCTCAAATCATTATCTGTTTATTGCAACGGCAATCTTTGCTTTCATCATCTCTTGACATTCTGATTAGTTCGACCTAATTTCCCAACCTCGACGTATAAAAATATGTTCCTTCTTATTTTAGCCAGAAACAGCTGGGGCTCATATTGGTAAAACGTAGAGGGGCGGGTAAAGTATAAGCCTGAGCCTGTGACAATCAAATACAAAAATAATAATAAATAAACAAATCTTAAAGATTATATTTGCAGGTAGTGAACACATTGAATGAGTAGCAAAGGGCAACGTGATGGGGTTAGGGTGGGAGATGAGGGAATGTAGTTAGGACATACTAACTGATAGAATGGCTGCAACCTGGAGACAGTGCTTCATTATCCTGCACCGATGCTAAATACATCCTGAATGCCTCAACATTTAAACTAATTACAACACCATGGATTACAAAGGCACACTGGCGTACACATGTGACGAAGGGTAGCAGCTGGAGTTGTGACTACATTAATGAAATAATTAAACTTTTGCTGTGCTAGGTGTTCCTGCAAAGGGAAGGAGAAGATATGCTTTTGGTACAATTCAGAGTGGACAGCCATGAAGCAATCTGGGTGAAGCAGACAGCAGCTGTGTCCCCAATAAATGATGGATCCCTAAGGCCCACATTTTTAGAGTGACAGTGTCATAACATTATGGGCCAGGATCAACCTGTCCAAATCCATTAGAGAAGTGCAGCATTTGTGGCACATATGTTAACAAAACCGTTCAAATAATTGCATTACATCGGACACATGCTCCTGAACACGTGTTTCCTCTTGAGGTGGAAAGTACAGTAATAAATTAAGTTGACTGCGAGATTGTAGGTGAGTAATACATTTGTAGCTTCCATGTATTTCTTTTTGTGACTTTTACCCAAGTATGTCTTAAATATTTTACAAGCAAAGGATTAAGAAAACAGTACTGTGCTGAGAAGTGGACTCCCAGAAACTGAGCAGTTTGCAGGAGCCAGCACAGCATGCTATCCGTCTAATGCTGATCCTAATTTACTTGTTGGATTGCCAGGAATCAGAATTTCTCAATACCAGAATGAGTTACCACCTCTAATTTTTCTAAAGTGAGACTGAAACTTTTCCTGTTTAAAAGTCCTAAAGTGCTTTAAGAGTTCACACTTCTTTGTGTCATGAGGCAACTTTTCATCAGAAAAGACAAAAATCAAATGTATGTACATATTAAATAGAAGTGGCCCCAGGATGGAGCCATTGGGCTCCTCTTGTTTAATATCTACATGCTTACAAACTTAGATCATAACAAGCAATAAGATAAGTTAATATAACTATGCAGATGATACTCAGCTTTACATTACAGGTGACTTAGAACCCATCCAAATGCTAAGCAAATGCATTGAGCAAATCAATGCATTGAGGTGCCATTATTTTCTCCAGCTGAATACAAACAAAACACAAGTAATTATATTTGGACCTAAAGAGGAACGATCAAGAGAGAGCAAACAGTTTCAGTTAATACAGCTAGAAACTACTGATTAGACCCAAAATCTAGGTGTAGTAATGGACTCAGACCTGAACCTCCAGGGTCACATAAAAGCAATAACAAGGTCAGCCTTCTATTACCTGAAGAACATTTCTAGGATTAAAGGACAAATGTTGCAATGGGACCTCGAAAAAGTCAACCATGTGTGAGAGTAGACCTCAAAATACTTTTACTTTATTGAATTGCTTAGCACTAAAGTATGTTGAAGATCTGTTGTCATCATACCAACCCTCAAGACTACTCAGGTCCTCTAATTCCAGTGGATTCCTAGAATTAGAACCAAACATGGAGAAGCAGCTTTCAGTTTCTATGCTCCTCTAATCTGGAACAAACTTCCAGACGACTGCAAAGCTGCTGAAACACTGAGTTCCTTTAAAGAAAAGTTGGTTTTATTAGATGATGAGACATTTAAAACATGTGAACAATCAGTGTTGAACTTACAGTTCATCAGGATGGCACCAATTATTGTATATGATGAGTTTTTATGTTAACAAAAGCATAATTTCAATATTTAAATGGCATGGTTGCATAGTTAGTAAAACTGGTACTTTGGTAAATAATGATCTTAACACCTTCACCAGACTGCTATAAATAATATACATCTATTCCATTCTATCACCAGTGCAGAAGGGTCACTGATGATTCCATGAGTCCAGTTTCCAGGAAGCTGTTCTGTCTTCCTCATGCCATTTTGCAACCAAGCTACTGGATTATGCAGCCAGTACCTTCACCACCATTGTAGTTTTGACAAAGGTTAATGGAATTTAGCAGTTTTTGATCTTCTGCAGTACCACTCTAATTTTTCCTGTTTTGGTTCTGACCTTCTTCCTCATCAGGTTCCAGTTCAGTGAAGGGCTTCAGTTCTGAAAATGGTTTAGAAACATCCGACAAGAGGTAGTTGCGAACAATCCACACCGACTTGCTCAAGAAACTGTTTCTGTCTGGACCAAAATGCCTTTAATAATATTTTTTCCCCTGACGATGAAGGTTTTCTATATTTTAATACATCAGAAATATTTAAACCTATATCAAGTTTTAAAATATTCCAGCGTTATAGACTGTTCCTGCCAAAGAGAAAAATTTAATTATCTGAGAGAGACAGAGCACTGAAGCCTGTCTTGAAAGATATGCATAATTGGTGTCTACACAACAGGCATGGATACTGATGTCAACTTCAATAATAAAAACCCTCAAATCAACTTCAAAAATATCTCAAAGACTAAAACTAAGTGCCTTGGTAATATAACCATGCTGTATTTCACTACTGTCTCAGACATTTCCAGAGAAACTCAAATCATGAGATAGAGGGAATAATACTTTATGTCTCCTTCAATTTCATATATAAAAAAATCCCAGTCCTAAAACAGGGTCTTTAGGAATTAATGTTCCTTTTTCTAATTTTCTCACTCACATCAATTTAATTTCCAACTCAAGGTCTCGGTCTGCAGGTATCAGTGAAAGTCATTAATTCCCAATGCAATTAGTGTGCTTAATTCCCCCGTAAATTGACTCAACATCCATCTGTAACAGAAGAAATAAAGATTGATCCATACTTTGACTCTGCCTGCAAGTAAGAGCACAATTATGTTCTGCATATGGCTACTATGCATGTTTTCTTTAAGTACAGTGGAAAGGATATGTATGGTGGAAATGTTACTGAACATTAGGAGTTTTAGTGAAGATCACTGAGGTATACTTTCAATTGTCTGCTTCTTTATTTGAAAAAAAGAAGATGAACACAATCCATCTAATAATCAGAGACTGGGGTTTGTGGAAGAATTGTCAGGAATAGTATTTTTACTGACCTGGATGTGATCCACAAAGTGAAAGCTTAGCAAACCCATTAACAAACTGAAAGTGGGTTGCACTGGACAGTGCTAACGTGTTCATTTACTGATTGAAGAAAGGCGCCATTAAGGAGAAATATCTCAAGAAACCCTAATTACCTGAAATGACAAGTACATGAATACAGAAACAACAAAACCTCTCTGTATCTCTGCTTTTAGATTCAACAATGCTTGTCTTGCTCCCCTTTCTCTCTCTCTCTCTCTGGTTGCAGCAGTGATTTTTTCATGTCTGTTCTCTTAATAATTCATCTCTTTTCCTGTCCAACTTTTGGCTATAGCTAACCTTTACTGCCACGTATTTCCAATGCAGGAAAACACCAGTAAGCACTTTATTTTATTCTATGACCTTTCTACTTACGAGAACCTGTGAGTGTTTGTTTTTCTTTCAGAAGACAACTTAGCAGTGCCGCAGCATTAATAGTAATGCTTGAGCTCTTTATACAGAGCTATGGGTCATTTTACTGTGCCCTGAAGAAAGGTAGTGAGATTATTACTCTCAGTCAAAAAGCTAATAAAAGCTCTGTAGCAATGAAAGCAAATCATAACAAAAACACTCTGATCTGTAATACTTAGTGAACACATTGGTCCGCCCGTCTGTCTGTCCATCCGTTTGCCCGTCCGTCCGTCCGTCCATCCATCCACCTTATTCTGGTTGTCAGAGATTGTCTCACCGGGGTGAGAGAAACCAGGACATCCCATTACCCCGACTACACTCTCCAGCTTGTTCAGGGGGATCTCAAGGTGTTCCCAGATAGGAATATTATATGTTGACCCTCCAGTGGGTTTTAGGTCTGCCCTGGGTAGTTCTCCCAGTGGGACATGTCCAGAAAACCTACAAAAGGAGGGGTCAAAGAACCATTGCAATTAAAGCCCAAACCTCCTCAAGTGCACTCCTTTCAATGCAAAGAAAGAAAAGCTCTACTTCACTGAGCTTCTCAGTCATTTCTACACCTGGGTTTGGTGATCCTACCCTAGTAACCTTATTGTATTCAGCCTCATTTTCATTCAGTCATGATCCATATCTTATGATCACAGATAGTGGTTGGAATGTATATAGCATCACTTTCTAATGTTACATTAGAAACAATATTGGTGACAATGGGCAGATTAGGTGGAGTCAAAAATACAGTGAGAACAAGCTCACCTCTGTGCCTAGAATGCTGGCAGACACAGCTTTCACTTTGGGTAAAGCAGCATCGGATAGGCCTCAAAAGTCTCTCAGGTACCCCGAAGCTCACTTCATAAAATATGTCAAAGGACATGATCTTAAGTCTTCTCCAGACCCACAAAACACATGTGGACCAGATATCCACTCCCACATGACGACCTCAGGAATTCCATGATGGTGAAATCTGGTCAGCTTCTCCACACCCAAGACAAACACCATACTGCTCAGTTGGAGCCTCCATTCTACCAGGAATAATCTTTCTCAGGGAGAACAAGTGTGACCTCAAATCTAATTAGTTTACACTGCATTAAAGCTAATTCAGATAAAGTGTTCTAATAATTAAGTCCAGGATTGTATTTAATAGCTGGAAGAACAACTCTTAGGAACTTAGTAGTAAACTAGCCCCAAGCAAAATGTTATTAAAATAATTGCAAAAACTACATTGCCTTCCATGTAGACAACATCAACATTTGGTTGAAAACAGAATATGAAAAGGCAAATGGGCTAACTTTGCTTAGGCTAAATTTTGATTGAACATAGCTTGTAAAGAATATTTCAATGTGTGGTTCTGGGCTCAGGACGGATGATGACTGACTGACATGAAATACACATGAAAAAGATGTCCATTGATATCCAGAGGAAAAGGTCTAGTTTGTAACTATCAGTTTCTGGTATTGTAGTTTTGGCCGTTTTAGCCCATTTTTTAGTTTTTTGACGATGTCCTTTGTTATTCAAATCATTGTCCTGTAGCAGATGATCCGGTGATCCAACTGAGCCAAGTCTGGTGTCGGACAGAACAAGGTCTATATCGTTACCCACACTTCAATGTTTAAGGTGCAATGTTGTGGTGTATCACATCTGTCTAAAAAGAGTTATTACAGAGGATTTCTGGCTTGTTTAAATGAAAGTTTGCAGTTCTAATCTGTGCTGTATAGGTTTTAATGTTTCTTTTAGACAGAAGAGGCTTTCTGCTCATCCATCTACTGTAAGAACAACCCTGACCTTGCTAAGAATCTTCCACTGAAGATTTTTAGACAATGAAAAGTATTTCACAAGATAAAAAAAATCTATCTTTCCCCCCAAAATTTAGTGATTAAATGAACCGTAGGAAAACAGTTGTTTCTCAAGGATCCTTACTGATATTTTTCTTTCTTGACATTTTGACAACAGACTCTTGCTAAAAAGATGTTGAGGTGGTTATATTACCTGACTGAGATACTCCTATTTTTCAAACTTCTATTTTTTTCGGTTTTCTGGCAGATATTTTAAACAACTATAACAACAACATTTAACGATGCATTTGTTCAATCTCTGTTAGTTTGCATATTGTACGTACAGGGTTTCATTGCTACAAAAGAGCTGCAGCCTAAACTCTATCTGCCAGCATGGTTACATTTATTAAGAGACTGCGCCCATGGGGATGACCAGGGCCACTAATGATGACATCATGGGTTTATAGATCTCTAATTCCATTATGTCTTGACTTGTTTACAAGTGATGGTAGGATGGAGCAGGAGATAGACAGACGGACGGACTGGGTCTGCAGTGAGGCAGGCATTCTGCAGGCACAAGCTGCTACAAAGAGCTTTCTCCAGCCTTAGAGATAGGGTGAGGACCTCCATCAACTGGGAGGACCTCAGACTAGAGTGACTGCTTCTCTGCATCAAAAGAAGTCGGTTGAGGTGGTTCAGGCATCTGGGGGGGGCCTCCCTTTGGATTTTGTCTGGGCAGTTATCACTAGGAGGAGACCCTGGTGAAGACCCAGAACTCACTGGAGGGACTATATATCCCACCTAGCCTGGAAATGACTTGAGGTCAGCCGGAGCGAACTGGAAGATGTCGCTGGGAAGAAGGAATTCTGGGGTTCCCTCCTGGGCCTGTTTCCTGTGAAACCTGATCTCAGATAGGTGTAAGATGATGGCTGGATGGAATTATCAAATTATTATTTCAATTATTAAGGGAAAAGGCTTTTAACACAACCTGGCCCTATCTGAAAAAGAAACTGCCCCCTGAACCTACTCCCTATACTTTGACAACCATTGGCCTCAAAAACTGCAGTCAATTGCTTTTGCAGTGATGTTTTTATTTTCCTGTGGAGGAATTTCAACCCATTCTTCTTTAAAATTGTTTTATTTCAGCCACTATGGACAAATCTGCGACTATATGGAATTTTCCTTCATTTGGAGTCATGTTCCACAGAATACAGTAAAAATCCAGGAATACTGAACCACAAATAGGAAGGGGTCTATCTATCTATCTATCTATCTATCTATCTATCTATCTATCTATCTATCTATCTATCTATCTATCTATCTATCTATCTATCTATCTATCTATCTATCTATCTATCTATCTATCTATCTATCTATCTATCTATCTATCTATAGCTATAAACTGGTAAATAGCTTGCATGTACTAAAAACGTAATATCTCAGAGGTTAATATTGACTGCAAGATGATAATTATCTAACATAGTCCACCTTGATGCTCTTCCTAGACTTCATCCAGAAAATTTCCAGCAATCAGGGGGGAAAAAAATGTCCCAGATGTGGAAGTTTTTTAGCTGCTTTGATGGTTGGCTACTTCTTCTGTTTATGTAAATCTACAGTGTTAAAGGTGGAGTGTTTAGACGTAGCTCAGACACCTCTGACACATCAACCTGATCAGCAACAACTGTTTTGTTCTTTGTAGTCTGACTGGACTTATTTATGTATGTATGTTCTGTACTGTTAGGTTATTTTATGTGTCCTACCCAGTCAGACCTTTTGTCCCACTGGTGACCCTCCCACAGCCACAAGATGTCTCCCACTGATCATTGCTTGGGTTTCACGTCACACATGCAACTGCAGTTTGCTCTTAATTAATCCAGTGACTTCTCAGTCGAAAAAAAAAAAAACCAGACAGCTGTTTGAACACAAAACAAAGCACATAGGTTGTGCTACAGCGGGGATGGGGGAGAAGGAGAGGAGGGAGTGGTTGAGCAAACCTCCATCGATGAGAGAGAGGGAGAGAGAGAGAGAGAGAGAGATAGAGAGAGACAGAGAGAGACAGAGAGAGAGAGAAGCCCCACTCTGCGTGTTCAGCCCTCCAGACTCCTTTCTTCTCCTCCTCCTCCGTCTTTCTGGCAGCTGATGCTTACTGGAGGTGAGGCTGTGTTTCTCTTGGCTTTCATCCCGGTTAATTCAGATCGGATCGACCACAGTTCTTCCTCTTTTTTAAGGGGAGTATTTTGACCCGCCACTTCTGATGAAAGCGCAGGTGATCAGTTCGTTAAAACAAGACAAACCCTGAGTGTGACGGAGCGGTCAGACCCAGAAGAGTGCACAGTAGCAGGGGGAGCGAAGCTGCAACTTCCCGGGATTGTGTCCGCCGCTCGGAACTCAGATTCTATCAGCACCGGTAAGGTCGGATTGTGCGCAGAATGCCTCAACAAAACAATGTGATTATTATCTCTCTCTCATACATAGTCTGTGTCCCGGACCTCCGCAGCGCGCGCGCTGCAGGAGAACACGCGCCCCTGTCTGCGTGTATTCCTGTCAGTGTGTTTACGTCGCGTGCTACTACTCCAGGTGAAACAACAGAGCCACACAGCGCGTGACACACCAGTAAAGCGTTGCATCTGCGTGCTGAGTGCTCGTGAAGCAAACGGTGTTCGTGTCCCGAGAGCGTGGTGTGGTGCGTTTAGGTGCTCATCTTATTGTCCCGGTGTTGTGTTTGAGTGCCCTGTTGAGAGGCAGAAAAAGCTGGAAGTTTTAAAAAGTAAATTTACTCTGAACACCTGCTGGGACTGACGTGCGCCCTGTGCTTTCTGATTGGACATCAGGCAATGTTTTTGTTGCTGTGGTGTGTAAATAACGGATGTTTCAGGTTTGATCAGATTGATGTTTGTGTGATATCCCAAAACGCCATATAACCCCGAAATTATAGCTCTCAGAAAAAGCAGAGGTTTAATTTGAATTAAATTGTGGTCTAGGTCTATTTCAGCTTATTCTATTTCTATTACATACATTTACAACGGCGGTTTACAAATATTTTATATATATATATATATATATATATATATATATAAACCCAATCATAGAGACAGATTAGCAGCAATCTCAAACTGAGCAAGCATGTGGTAACAGTAGAAAGGAATTTCTACCTTTTAACATGAAGGCAAGGCAATTTTATTTGTATAGCACACTTTTAACAACAGTGTAATTCAAGGTGCTTTACATGATTTGGTGATTAAAAAACAAAACGAACAAACATAGAATATAACATTGAAAATGTAAAAAGTAAAAGTAGCAAATTAGCATGAAACACACATTACACATGACGTGATGCACAATAAACGTACACAACACATGATACACAATAAAGCAAGAGAAAGATCAATAAAGCAAGAGAGCATGAACACATTTCATACATATGACATCAATCATTTAATCGAAGGCAATTCTAAACAGATGGGTTTTTATTCTCGATTTAAAGCAGTTCAGAGTTTCAGCAGCTCTACACTTGTCAGGAAGTCTGTTCCACATAAGGGGAGCATAGAAACTGAAAGCTGCATTCTTCTGAAGAAGAATGTAACAGCTTAGTATTAGGAGGGCAGGGGGCAGGAGTACTTTCTATACTAAAGAAAAAGAAACAGATTCTCCGTGTGAGACTTCGTCTAGGAGAGCAATCCAGAATAAACAGATAAGCCCTGTAGGCTACTGTGGTATGATCTGTCTGTCGAAATAGAGACAATGAGAGATGAGGACAAGTCAGTCAGGTTTATTAGTACACCACATTTCAGCAACAAGGCAGTTCAAAGTGCTTTACATGATCAAAAACAAACAACACAAAATACAAACAAAAAAGGACGTTACAGTGTCAAAATAAAAAGATGAAAATCTGCAATCCAGACTAGAATTAAGAATGTTCCAGTGATTACTGATCAAGGCAGCTCTAAAGAGGTGGGTTTTTAGCCTTGATTTAAAGGAACTCAGTGTTTCAGCAGCTTTGCAGTTTTCTGTAAGTTTGTTCCAGATTAGGGGAGCATACAAACTGAACACTGCTTCTCCATGTTTGGTTCTAATTCTGGGGATGCAGAGTAGACTGGAACCAGAAGATCTAAATACTTCAAATAAGTCAATGAGTAGATTATAGAAAATTATTTCAAGTCCTCGGTTAATAAAGTGGGTGCAAAATGCTCCACTGGTGGATCATAAGTTGATGCTCTGTCACCATAAAACATCCTTCAGTAGACGGCACTATTTTTACATAAAAAAAGCTGACAAAAACGTACAAAAACTGCAAGGGTATGAAATGGAAATGGGGTGAAATGATCAGCACTCTAGCTAAAAATGGCTTTAGCTCAGAACTCAGTGTTTCAGCAGCTTTGCAGTCGCCGGAAATTTTGTTCTAGATAAGAGGAGCATAGAAACTAAAAGCTGCTTCTCCATGTTTGGTTCTAATTCTAGGGACTATTATTAGACTAAAGTTAGAAGACCATAGTGCTCTGGGGGGTTGGTATAAAGACAACAGATCTGTAAAAACCTCCAAATTTTCTGCATGTGATTCTAACTAATATTCTAACTAACGCCTGTAGCTCAGTGGTAGAGTTGTCAGCCTGCAACCCAGAAATTGTGGGTTCGCTTCCACCTGCTACATGTCGTTGTGTCCTTGGGCAAGACACTTCACCTACCCGCCTACTGGTGTTGGCCAGAGGGGCTGATGGCACGATATGGCAGCCTCGCTTCTGTCAGTCTGCCCCAGGGCAGCTGTGGCTATATTCATAGCTTGCTTCCACCAGCGTGTGAATGTGAAAGTCTTGAAAAGCGCTATATAAAATGCAAGCCATTATTATTATAACTTCAGAGCAACCTTTCTGTATATTTTTTCAACTTAAAACTTGAAAATTCCCATTATTGTAAAATGAGTTACATATTAACAGGCAGAATGTGTAACAATTTTCTTTTTTTTAGTTTTCTTGTGGAAAGTATTATGTCAGAAATGTCAAAAATGCATTGTTGCACATCTCTGTTCTAAAAGAAAAGCTAAAACATCTTTAAAAAAAATGATAAAAAATACTTTTACAGGAATAAAATCCACTGGAAATCCGGTGTACTATATTATATTTATTTAAAAGTGTATATTACTCATGTTGCTTATCATCCTGCTGTAAGGGTCCTTTAAAGAGAAGAAGCTGGCTAATTGCTACTATTTCACTGTAGGATTACATTTTTGCATCTTTAAGCATCTTGTGTCTCTGTGAGGTGGGCAAATATTTTGAATGTGGAGAAATTTTAAGTGCTCAGTGATTCACTGCTGATATCCTAGTTTTTAAGCTTTGGTGATGACATTAGCAGCTTCTACACTTTACAGTTTTAAGAGGCTCTTGAGGCTGGGAGCTCCTAGGTGGAGAGAACACCTTTTTGGACTTTTTTTCAGTTATACTCACACCACAGGCACGAGGGTCAGGGTGGCAGCGGTAGCAACAGATGAGTGAGAATCATTAATAAGTCCTCCGTTGAACATGTTTTTAATAAAGCATAGGCTGGCAGTTTTTAAAAGCTATTAATCATTACTGTTTATATATGAAGCATTTTTATAGTACATACCATACGGGTGTAACGGTACATGTATATGTTTTTTTCGCTACAGCCCTGACAGTTCCGGTATGCACATGTACAGAACGGCTGTTTTCTACCTGAACACATGCACACTGTTTATGTGAGGAACTCAGAGCGCAGTGCAAATTTCCGCAACGCAACTTTAAACAATTACACCAAAAGAAAACAGAAATAACCCCCAGCTATCACAAAGCTCTGCGATTTGGGAACATTAATGGTTTCTCATGGCAAGGCAAGGCAAGTTTATTTGTATAGCACAATTCATGTTACTAGACAATTCAAAGTGCTTTACATAAAACATCAAAAGCATTACAGCAGTGGGCAGAAAAAGCAAAAGTTCAGGAATAAAAACCATGATTTAAAATGAGAAAAAAAAAAAAATCTTAAAAGAAGCCGTGCAGATTTAAAACTTAGAATAAAAATCTAATCAAAAGTGTAGTACTCATGTAGCTACAGCAGAAAAGAAAATTGGACCGAACCAGAACTTTGTCAGTGAACTCATCTTTCAACAGTGATAAGGTCCACAATACACTCTGCACTGAACTGAATGACTCACCTGAAACAATGTCAAGCTGAACGTAAACATCACTGATACTAGAGAAAAACCTGCTGACGTCCAACATGGCTACCAGTAGCATCCAATCAGCCCAAACTCCTTATTTTGGATAAAATGCACGTTGTCAGAATCCCAGTTGATGAGAAGGGATTTTTCCAACAGCTGTCCGTGGTGCATCCAAGTACAGCTGGGAGACTAGGCGGTCGAAATACCAAAACAACTCCAAAGGGATTTAAGCATATTTTATTCTCAAATATGGGCAAAGTATTATTTAATCATTTATAAACATCAGCACTGACTGTTTTCAAGTGGTTATATTGTTTTATACTTTGACTATGTCTGCTTGTACTATGTTAGATATATAAAATCTAATTAATTTCAGGAATTAAAAAGAAGGAATTCATGAAAAAAATATTTGTTTAATGCTGATAAAAGTAAAAAATAAAAGTCATACTCACATTTGTATTTATTTGTCTTGACCAAAGTGTTACGAAAACGTACTGAATTGTAACTTTAATACCCCAAATATGCACCGAACCGTTACTTTTCTGTGTACAGTTACACCCCTAACATACAACCACATTTAATGCTGTAATGTGCAACAGGTTTCTATAAACTTGTATAAGCTGTACAATTTAATGTTGAATTATACTGATTCATCCATTTACAATGCAGTGGCTTCACATTGGGCTGCCGTCATACTTAGAAGGCACTTCCACTGAAAAAAGAGCTTTTATAAAGGGGTTTAACAAAATCAATCAGTTCTTGTTTCAGGTCTGTGTCTCTGCTGTTTGGCAAAGCAAAACAGAAACGGCCTTCAATAGGTTTCATTACTTAAGATTGCAGATTTGATTTCTCCTGGCTCCTAGTTGGCGTTTTTATGATTTATGAATATGATTGTGTGGCTTTCCTTTGTATTGGACAGGATTGTGTGCAACTGGACGTGAATCTGAAGCTGACTGCATTAGATCGAGTTGTAACTGGATTGTTCTGGAATGCATTTGACTGGACTAATTGGACTGGATGTAACTGGATTTTAATATGACCTGTGTGGTGAATTGGGAGTTGAATTGGGAGGACTCTTGTTGTTATTTGGTTTTATTCTAAATAAACTCAGCTGAAGTGAGTATGGTATTTTCGGTATGATAAGCCAGTGAAGTTGCAGAACCAGCCTGCTTTGTTGTTGCTAGCTAAGGGTTGATGCAACAAACCGCCGCCTTTCTGAAAGCTTCAGTATCAGCCTCAGACACAACAATAAGAACGCTGCATAACATATTTACTGCATTAGAGACATGAAACAGAAACTGGGATTGTCTTTCTTATTTGACTTTAGGCATTAAAATAGCTGTAAACACATTGGCAGGTTGAAAATAAGCAGAGAGTGTGACTTCCTCCAGTTTACCTGAACTGTTTGGGCTTATTAACAACTGTTTGTATTTGATGTTTCCTCTGGGGAGGCAGTGAGCTGAACCAATGATTGGTGCCACATACCTGCAGACTCATTTTGCTGATAACCTTTGTGTATATTTAGTTAGCAATATATATTGCTTGCCTGTCTGTGTTTAACATTCATCCCAGTCTTCTTGCAGCTGCTTGGGCTTCTTTACATCTCTTTGACATGTCTAACATAAATTGTATTGCAGGAGCTGAAGTAGTTTGTTGCAGTTTCCGTGGTGATTGCTTCTTTTCTTCAAATAATACATAATATTCAAATAATCCAAACATGCATTCTTCAAGACTTGGATTGAGGTTCTGGTGAACCTCAATGGATCAGAGGCTGCATTATGGCACAGCAGGAAAACGCTTAAAAAAAACATTTGGTTCTTTTTTTTCTAAGCAAATTCAAAATAGTGTCCCTTAGTGGCCTAATTGGAGTCTTGCACCAAACAGAAAGCCGTTGTAGTGGTTGTTTTTGCTCCCATTTTCTTGAGCTGAACTCAAACATCTGAAACATTTTCAATATACACAAAAGAGCCACTACTCTCAAATATTGTTCAAAAATCTGTTTAAATCTGTTTGTGAGCACTTCTCATTTGCCAATATAACCCATCCCACCTTACAGGTGTAGCATATCAAGGTGCTGACTAGATAGCATGACCATTGCACAGGTGTGCCTTAAGCCGTGTTCAAAACGTCAACGCCCAGAACGGCAAGATTACATGTAAGACTATGGTTGAGGCCGTCAGAGTCTCTGCGGCGCTTTGTGTGCTTTGGCTGCAGCAACTTTTGCTGCTTTCCAAGCTTCAAAGTGGCAAAAGGCAGCAACGCAGAAGTTGAGCTAGCTGAACTTTCGGCGGCATCCACTGAGCGTCAACCAATCAGAGCGTCTCACTGTAGTGACGTCACTACACATTTGAAGTAGCGTTGAAACCTGACTGCAGTTTGTCGTCGTAACTGACTTCAGTGGGCAAATGCTCACATTCGATGGCATCTGGCACGTTAGAGAGGCGTTCTGTTCATGGATGAATCCTGGTTTTCACTGTTCAGGGCAGATGGCACACAGGATTTGGGGGTAAGCGGTTTGCTGATGTCAACATTGGGGATCAAGTGGCCCATGGTGGCGGTGGAGTTATGGTATGGTCAGGTGTATGTTATGGACATCGAACACAGGTGCATTTTATTGATGTCATTTTGAATGCACAGAGATGCTGTGATGAGATCCTGAGGCCCATTGTTGTGCCATTCATCTACGACCATCCCAGTTCCTGCATGGCCAGCATACTCACCGGACATGTCACCCATGCAGCTTGTTTGAGATGCTCTCGATCGGCGTATACGAGAGTGTGTTCCCGTTCCTGCCCATATTCAGCAACTTCGCACAGCCATTGAAGAGGAGTGGACCAACATTCCACAGGCCACGATCAACAATCTGATCAACTCTGTGCAACAGAGATAATCACGTGCTCAAATTTGTTGGTACCCTTACAGCTCATTGAAATAATGCTGCATTACTCATGAAAAGTGATGAAATTGAAAGCTATTTTATCATGTATACTTGCATGCCTTTGGTATGTCATAGAATAAAGCAAAGAAGCTGTGAAAAGAGTTGAATTATTGCTTATTCTACAAAGATATTCTAAAATGGCCTGGACACATTTGTTGGTACCCCTTAGAAAAGATAATAAATAACTGGATCATAGTGATATTTCAAACTAAATAGTTACTTTAATTAGTATCACACTTGTTTCCAATCTTGTAATCAGTCATTCAGCCTATTTAAATGGAGAAAAGTAGTCACTGTGCTGTTTGGTATCATTGTGTGCACCACACTGAACATGGACCAGAGAAAGCAAAGGAGAGAGTTGTCTGAGGAGATCAGAAAGAAAGTAATTGACAAGCATGGTAAAGGTAAAGGCTACAAGACCATCTCCAAGCAGCTTGATGTTCCTGTGACAACAGTTACAAATATTATTAAGAAGTTTAAGGTCCATGGAACTGTAGCCAACCTCCCTGGGCGCGGCCGCAAGAGGAAAATCGACCCCAGAATGAACAGAAGGATAGTGCGAATGGTAGAAAAAGAACCAAGGATAACTGCCAAAGAGATGCAAGCTGAACTCCAAGGTGAAGGTACGTCTGTTTCTGATCGCACAATCCGTCGCTGTTTAAGCGAAAGTGGGCTCCATGGAAGAAGACCCAGGAGGACTCCACTTTTGAAAGAAAAACATAAAAAAGCCAGACTGGAATTTGCTAAAATGCATATTGACAAGCCACAATCCTTCTGGGAGAATGTCCTTTGGACAGATGAGTCAAAACTGGAGCTTTTTGGCAAGTCACATCAGCTCTATGTTCACAGACGAAAAAATGAAGCTTTCAAAGAAAAGAACACCATACCGACAGTGAAACATGGAGGAGGCTCGGTTATGATTTGGGGCTGCTTTGCTGCGCCTGGCACAGGGTGCCTTGAATCTGTGCAGGGCACAATGAAATCTCAAGACTATCAAGGCATTCTGGAGCGAAACGTACTGCCCAGTGTCAGAAAGCTCGGTCTCAGTCGCAGGTCATGGGTCCTCCAACAGGATAATGACCCAAAACACACAGCTAAAAGCACCCAAGACTGGATACGAACAAAACATTGGACTATTCTGAAGTGGCCTTCTATGAGTCCTGATCTGAATCCTATCGAACATCTATGGAAAGAGCTGAAACTTGCAGTCCGGAGAAGGCACCCATCAAACCTGAGACAGATGGAGCAGTTTGATCAGGAAGAGTGGGTCAAACTACCTGTTAACAAGTGCAGAAGTCTCATTGAGAGCTACAGAAAATGTTTGATTGCAGTGATTGCCTCTAAAGGTTGTGCAACAAAATATTAGGTTAGGGGTCCCATCATTTTTCTCCATGCCATTTTCATTTGTTTTCTTATTTACAATATTTTGTTGAATGAAACATCAAAAGCAAAGTCTGATTTCTATTAAATATGTAATAAACAATGGTGGATGCCAATTACTTTTGTCAGTTCAAAATTATTTCAGAGAAAATTGTGCATTCTTCATTTTTTGTGGAGGGGTACCAACAAATTTGAGCACGTGTGTATGTTCCACTGCCTCAGGCAAATGGTGGCCACACCAGATACTGACTGATGTCCCCCCCCCAGACTCCCCCAGTAAAACAAAACTGCACATTTCAGATTTGCCTTTTATTGTGGCGAGTCTAACGTACACCTGTGCAATATTCGTGCTATCTAATCAGCACCTTAATATACAACACCTGTAAGGTGGGATGGATTATCTTGGCAAAGGAGAAGTGCTCACTAACACAGATTTAGACAGATTTGTGTACAATAATTAAAAGTAATGGGTCTTTTTTGGTATATGTTTTTCAGATCTTTGAGTTCAGCTCATGAAAAATGGGAGTAAAAACAAGTGTTTTGTTTGTATTTTTGTTCAGTGTATTTCTATCAGCTTAGCATACTTACAAACTCAAATTTTTGCCGTTTGTTCTTTACAAAGTACCTGAAGCTCAGTCAGATTGGAGGTAAACATCGGTGAACATACATTTTCAAGTGCTGCACCACAGAATCTGATTTTGATTTAGGTCTGGACTTTTACGTTCACACTGCTGGCAATGGAAAATGTAACTCCCTGGGAATAATTCCAGGCTTGTCAGCCATAATTACTTTCTTTGCTGCTGGTGAAAGAAACTCCACATGACACAGGAGAAAAAAAATGTTTCATTTAAATAAAACAAATGCAATGTGAAAGTTGAGAGCATTAATGAGTTGGCACATCAAATGTGTTATCAAGTGGAATATGTCATGTTGTTGCATTGTCAAACCAAAAAGCATGCTCAAATGGATTTGAATTTGATGCGTTTACTGTTTTAGCAGAGGTTTCATACACTCATCAGCAAGAATGCCATTTTATTTTAGGGATTTTAATTATGGAGCTGTACATTGGGGCCGTTGATAGCATTGTTGCCTTGCAGCAAGAAGGTCCTAATTTCCAATTCCAGTCTGGGCTCTTTCTGCATGAAGTTTTCATGTTTTTTCTGTGCATGCATGGTTTCTCTCTGGGTACTCCATCTTACTCCTACAGCCTAAAAACATGGCAGTTAGGTTAATTGGTGTGGTAGGAGTGTGTGTGCATGGTCTTTTGTCCTGCATGTTGCCCTGTGATGGGCTGATGAATGCCCAGGGTTTACACCGAGATGGTCACCAGGATGGATGGATGGATTTTAGTTACTTACTTGAACTGTTTTATTTTAACTGGATAGACAGATGATGCAACAAACAACGTCACTATTTTTAATAATAGATTTTGGTTCACAAGTTTAGATTCATTGTGATTTTGTTTCTAATCCACACGGGTAAAATTGATCATACAGTTTCAAATATATACACACACACTCCAATAATATTTAAATAAATGTCGTTTCAAAAGTTTTCTAGATCGGTCATCAACGTTCTGTCATAAAGCTGATCAAATATTTGGCCTGCCTTCCTATCCGAATTGCTATAGCTCATTTAAAGACTTCCTGACACAGCAGAGGCCGCGCTAGAATTTTTAGTCGTCTGTCATTTTGACTGACGGTCAAAGAAATCTGGTCATAATCTACTTTTACCCTTCAGTTTTTGAAATGATAATCAAGACATATTCAGGCGTATTTAATTTTCATTCCTTTTAATTAATATTCAAGCCTAACAAACTGAACAGAGAATACACAAAGTTGCGCCACACGTTGAGCAGATTAGTTGGCTACATGTATAAATTATAAAACATTTCACCTGCTGGGGCCTGAACAATCCACATGGTGCTGAAGTGCACTCCCTCTTGTGCGTAATGCAGGCTGAATCTGCTCTGCTGCCACACTGGAGACTGGAATTACGAGCGCCTCTTCAGCCAAACTTTTGAAATCGGGGAACATTTCTCCAATTGAAGTGATCAGAATTCGGCAAGACAAGGGCTTCTCTGATCGCTTCAGTGGGAGGAAATCCCACAGCATGCGCTCTTTTTGCATCAGTGGCTAAGCCACAGCAATCTGACACTGCCGGTCTGTGTCTGGTGCAGTCACAGATGCGCTCCAAAACCTCTGTAACTCCTTAAAGCGCTGTCAGCTCAATATGGTGTCTAGGTCTGAGATGATGTTCAGATGCTCTCATGGGAATCTTTTTTTTATTGATTCAGTTACTTGTATTTCCTGTGTAATGTTGAAAATGTCTGCGCATCTGCATCAATTGGTCAGGGGGTCAATTGCAATCAGTCAAAATGACTGATAGCCATTTTTCCTTATTTTTCCGTCATTGTTTAAAGTAAAATGGTCAAATAAAGAAAATTACTCAGTTGACGCGACCTCTGTGTCACAGACAAAGATTTTAAATAAAGTCCATAAATTTTCACTAGCGTTAAGGTTGGTAACATTCCAGAAGCTTCATGTCAGCCAGCTTTATGCTTTCCAAAGCCATTTTTGTGCCTTTGACCACTGTCCTGTTGAAACACCCAGCTGTATCACTGTTTCGACAGCAAAACTCTTAATTTAGTAAAAGTTGAAAACATTATGCAATGCACCAGTACCTCTCGAAGTAAAACAAACTCTGCACATGATGTCACTATTGCTTAGCAGTTGTTATAGTGTCCTTGGGTTCGAATGTCCCAATGTGGCTCCTTCAAGCGTCCTTCATGTCTTTGTGGATGACCAGGTCAATCTTTCTCATCTGATTAGAAAACTTTTGGCTGGTCCATGTGGACATCTGGATCCATCCATCCATCCATTTAATGTACCCGTCCATCCTAATGCAGGGTTGTGGGGGGGGTGCCTATCTCCAGCGGTCAAGGGGCGAGAGGCGGGGTAGCTCCTGGACAGGTCACCAGTCCATCGCAGTGGACATCAGGATATTTCAGTTAAATGTTAAACTGTCTATTTTGAAACCGTCACACTTATGGGTTGGTTCTGTTTGTAGCGACGTAAAGCTCATAGTCAACCCTTACGGTGGTCCTCAAAAAGTTTCGGGTTCTTGACAGACTTGATCTGTGGTGTGGTTCCTGTGATGTTTTTAAACATTTGAAGACATTTCCTTCCATCTGCGGGGGTCAGATGGGTGAAATCAGGAGACGTTAGGTGTCAACAAGACAAAGGTCCCAAACACAATTCACTTCAAAAATATTTTATTTATTCCAAAGGCAACTTAAATACTCTTGTAACTCCTGTCATCTAAGTATCTTCAAAGAGTCATTGTGGATGGTGATGCTGTGGGCTGGAAGTATTTCCGGTTGCGGTCAGTCTTGCAATGAATCTGAAGAGTCCTCTGACTAAACACCGTTGCCATGACATGCTAGCAGCCCTATATCCAGGAAGTAGAGACGGTATTCCACCTCATTTGCTTTTGCCACTCCTCTTTAAATTAAGACCTGTAATGTGAATGTAGCCTTTGACTGGGCCATTGGAACACATGAATATGCTTTGATCTAAACCATCCAAGTTTAGCTGTGGTTGAATGTTTAGGCTTATTTTCCATCTGGAAGGTGCACCATCTATCCCGGTTTTAACTATTTTGTAGCCTCTTGAACAGAGATGCCAAGATCAAAGCAATACAGTTGGATCCAGCCCGCAGGATGCGCTTACCGTAATTTTCGGACTAATGTGCGCTCCTGAATATAAGGTGCACGTTTTCATGTTTTAACATGAGGTATTTACACAGAAAGACGGTACACGGAAGATTTATTTTGTTACCTCCACCAGGATGTAATGTTTTCATGCCCGTCTGTCTGTTAGCAACATAACTCAAAAAGTGTCTTTTGGAGTTAAATCTCTGTCTGGCCGTATGGTTAGACAGGCAGGTAGAGAGATGTTGAAGTCGGGCATATGATCCTTTCTCATTATGGATGGAAGAGACAGAACTTCCTCCTTCTCTCTCTGCTCTACGATCCTGCGCTGCATCCATGAAGCATATTTTTCAACTCCTCTAAGATTTGAGGTTGAGCCACAGCTGTGGAACTGTTTGAAAGTAAAAAAGTAAGGGCTAAACTCATTCCAGGTTCCACATGCACAGCATCCAAAACCAGAGGGAAGAATTGTCCAAACATGCAACACCTCAACCACAAAAATGATGAAGAAAGGTCTAGAAAAAAACCCAAAACCTTTTTGGAGTATAAAGCAGACTAACACAAAGCTCCTGGATTGGTTTCTGTTGAAAACGATTTATCTGCATCCATAAGCTGTGCAACAATGATACAGATTTTGTTCAAGAAGATTGCTGATGGCTGTAAAGCCCAGATATCCTTCACCATGTCCTGGGACCTGCACTCATGCCTTTTAAAACATGAGTCTCATTAGCACTTTCTTTTCTCACACGTACCTAAAGGGGTGTACAACAGCCCACCCAGCACGGTGTTGCAGCCTTACATGGAAACGCACTAACGGCTCTCAGTTGAACTCCTTATTCATCAAAACTCAGGCAGCCAAAACATGTGCAGATACACACAGTTGCTGTGGCACAGCCTGCAGAAACAAAACCTGTCGTGTGATTCTGAAAAAGTTTGGACAACCAGAGAGCAGGGAGGAGTGGAAAATGATGCAGACAGATATGATGGGAAAGCTGAAGAAAGAGTGGAGGAATGGAAGGCAGAGAAAAGACAGAGACACATTGGAGCGTATATAACGCCTCTATACAGAGCAGAGCAGTAACCCAGGGGAAATTCAGCTACACAGTGAAGTTACTTTGCTGTTTTTTGATGTGATGAATATTCATGATTAGCAGGGAGATGGAGGGCAGTGGGTTCACGGCATCCTTTTGATGTATTGCTGATGCAGGCTGCATGCAGGGGCGTTGCAGCGTTTCCCGCAGAATTGGATTGTAGTCTACTTGTGGCAGCAGCTGATGTTGGTTGTGGGAGGTGAATGTGTGATCAGAAGGAGCCTCACACACACCAGAATTATTGAATCCTACTGACTGTAAAGTATCCACTGTGAGTACTGTATTTGCCATGGAGCATGTTAAGAAACAAATATCAATATGTTCAGCTGCCTCTATGCTAGTCTTCTGTTTACCTCACAGGTACCTGCCTCAATCGTCTTGTTCTGAGAGGCATACTCATATCTCACCTGCAGATGGATGACTCTTAATATCTTCATAAGGCATAAACCCGGACAATGCAGAGACTACAGCTCACTGATCAATTCAGAGCTTTTACTGCACAAACTTCACTTACCACAGTTTCTTCATTAGAGGCAAACAAATAAACACAATCTATAGAAAACCTCTGAAGGTGGATTCACACGAGCGCCGTTTAGTCCGCTTGAATCGAACTCTAGTTCGCTTGCCCAGAAAGTCCGGTTCGTTTGGGGAGGTGTGAATGCGCAATCGAACTCCGATTCGGACCAAACAAGCGAACTCTAGTCCGTCTAAAAACGTAGGTCTCGGTTCGATTGAAACGAACTCTGCTGCGGTTTGATTGCATATGTGAATGGCAACCGGACCAAAACCGCACCAAAAGCAGGAAGCGGACTGTTGTGCAGGGTAGGGATGGGCATAATTAATCGATGATCGATTAATTGATCATCAAGAATTTCATTGATGACATTTTTTTTAACCGATCAATTAACGCATGTTCTGTTGCGTAGTGTGAGTTTTGAAGGAATGCAATTAATTTTGCTATGTGGCAGTAATTAAACACTTTACCACACGAGGGCGATGACTGAAAATAAAACCCACAGGCCGACTCAGTTTCTTGCGAGTTTCTGTGTATTTCAAAAGTAGCATTGTCATGAAGAAGTCGCAGCAAAGTGTGGCGTGGGACCACTTTGACTAAACAAACAAACAAACAAAAAAGTCTCGGTTCACTGCCAACACTGCGAAGCTGTGTAGAAGTACTTGAACGCACTTCCAACCCTGGTTAGAAGCGGAGCATCCTGCTCTTGGTCTCAACCTAGCATCAAGTCGGTGTTAGCACGGAGGAGCCGAGATGCACAACGAGCAGAGAAACTTACTCACCGATTACTTTTTGAGGGAGGCTCCGTCACCGCTGGATTGCACCTCTACAGAAGGGTGGAAAATGAATGAAACCAGATTCCAGAGGCTTGCCGAGTTAGTACGGAGGTTTGTGTATCACAGCGACGTCTGTCGCCTCACAGCAGGTGATCTCAGCGCTGCAGGTCAGACGCGAAAGCAGCCTGGTGACCGTCAGTCTGGTCACCAGGCTGCTTTCGCTTCTGACCGCAGCACATGTTAACATGCTCATCTTTCTCAACAAAAATCAGTAGACTGGTGCTAAAGTTGTATATAAGTTACGGTTTCTTCTGTTTTTGTCTTTTTTACTCTGTTAATGAGCCTAATTCATTGTTAGGTCCGCTGATCTCTCTCCTCCTCTTTCTCGACTATTTTTGCCAAATGTAACACAAAACTATAAGACCTATAAGTATTACACAGATATATTTTTTTAATTAGTTATTTAAGATAACTTTTTTATTTTGTACTTTTTTGGAGAAGAAAAAAAATATGAGCATCAGTTGTGTTAATGAGTAGCCTACCGTCTTTTAGCTGTCGGCTCTGCTGCTTATAGCGCATATTTTCTTTGTGCAACTACCGTGAATTAATTCAGTTTAACTGCCACAAGAGGTGTCCCACTTGTAATGAAGATCACAGTGAGGAAACACGCTATTTTTCTATTCTCACTGCATTTTAATATAGCCTATGAACACTGAATTTTAATATAAAAATATCAATGATTAATCGAAAATCGAACGTTAATTCAGGGCATTCTGGCGCTCCTATTCATTGCACGCCGCCTCATAAGAACCCGTCTCAGTCACCTCGTGTAAAAAATAACATTCTACATTGTCCTCTGCCTCTTCTATGCTCATCCTGAGCCCATTGCTGCAGTGTTTTATCTTGGACTTTTGCCAAACACAACAGAGCAATCCTAAAACCACTACAATCTGCTGCCACTCCATGTTCGTTTACATTTCACTGTACGGGAAGGGTCCCCCACCACACCTCCACCACAGGCGGGGAGGTAAACATGTTGCTCAAAAGCTTTGGTTCGTTTAACAAAAAGAGCAGTGTGAATGCAAACCGCACCAGCTAAAAACAGCAACAATGTTGCAATTTTGGTCCCCAATCAAACCGAGCCTACCGGATGATCTTAGTTATTTAGCATAACATGGTGGTTTCAACAGACCCAGTGCCAGAGGAATCTAGTTAGGGGGGTCTGTGGCTTATTCTGGGAGGACCTAGTATGTATGCAAATCAAGGATACAATCATAACTCTAGACACCTTAAACGCTTTTGTCAAACCACTCAGAAAACAAGGTAAAGTGCAACTCACCGTTGGAAACCACATATCATTGACAGAACCGAGCCATCTCGTCTTTTTACATCCACAACGGTCCAATGAATGTCCTCCAATAAAATAGATAGTCCACAACAAGTCTTATGTCCAAAATCTAACATAATCTGCTGCTGAAAACTTTGCTAATTTCCTTCCTTGTGTGTATTTCTCACAAAGTGTTCATCAAAACTACTGTTAACATGCTCATGTTGACCTAAAATTAACACGGCACCCTTCTTCTTTGTGATGTTTATTGGTGGCTGGCAAACAACAAATTAGTGCATTACCATCAGAGACTGTTGCGGAGTGTGAACTAGAATCCTATGCAAGATTGCACTTACCTCTCTCAGACTGATGATGCATTTGCATCGTATCTGCTTGTGCTAGCTTTGCTCTTGTTTTTATTAAGCCAAGCTCTAATGTCCATTTTGGCATACAGCTGTATTAAAAAATCCTTAAGAAAGATTTACCCAGGAAAAGCTGTGTTTTCAGAAGGTTGGAGTGAAAAAGCCATGAAATTATAGCCCCTCCCCCCTTCCTGAATAGGTGAATTTGCGGAACATTCACCTATTCGTGGAGCATATCTAAAGTATTTGAAAGAAAATACTGCTTGGGAAGCTGGAATACCTAACTGCAATGCTACATCACATTTTATCTTCCTTGGCGCTGATTGGCTGTTATTTCAATTCAATGCAGTTTATTTATATGGCGCCGAGTCACAACAGATGTCATCACAAGGCACTTTACAAGAAAAGTCATTTCAATACAATCATAAAAACATTCCAATCGGTTTAAAGTTTTAGTTAGTTTTCTATTTAAGGAATCCCAGCAGATTGCATTGAGTCATTGACTTGAGGTTGTGCCCCGTTTATGCAGACTCCAACCACAGCAATCCCTCAGCAATCCCTCATACTGAGCAAGCATGTATCGACAGTGGAGAGGAAAAACTCCCTTTTAACAGAACAAAACCTCCAGGAGAACCTAGCTCAGTGCTCGCGGCCATCTGCCACGACCGTCTGGGGGTTCAAGAAGACCGAGCAGAAACACAGAACAAAAAGAACTGATACTTTTTATATTAAAGGAAGTAAAAAATGTATAACAGGACACGTAGGAATGTTCAATTAATGGGAGCATCATCCCATAATCCCAAAGGTGAAATAAAGGAAGACTGTAGATCTTAGCTTCTGCGGTTTCCACTGTTCCACTATTTGGAACGTTGAACTATAATCATGTACTCTTTTCTCAGAAGTCCTTAAAATTGGTATTGAAAAGCTTTGATTAGGAATGTGTTCACTGTGTATTTCTTTATATTTCAACATTGATTCTGGTGCTGTGACTGCCTGCTAAAATTTCGGCATGCTGTGTTGTTAATACGTGCTTCTCTATTTTGGCTAGGAAAGGCCTCCTCATTTCACCCAGACATGGATTATCGGGAGGAGCTGCAGGAGGAGCCATTCTACAATGACTCCCTTTTCCACAACGACTTCCTTTTTT